>JAHLJS010000004.1:43242013-43871229 GCA_038502445.1 Eremochloa ophiuroides
CTGAACCCCAGGCAAGCCCGGAGCATCCCTAAGCCTCCACCTATCTCTTTTTATAAATGCACCGGTCTTTATTAAATCGTATGTTTGTGCATTTAAGTATAGGAGTTGGTTTGAAACCGTTTGCTGCATATCTACCTTGTCTACTATATATGTGAACCTGATACTATTACTAGACAGGTGACCGATCTTATGCTTGGCCCTGCTTAGACCAGTATAAGTCGGGTGATTTCTGTCATCCGCGAGAAAGTCGGGTGATTTCCTGTCATCCGCGAGTGTAGGTGGTGACCTGACGAGATCCACATGGTTGGCTATATGTGTCACCATGCCACAATGAAATAATGAGAGAATCAAGGCTAGGTAGCGGGGAGCTGCATGACATGGGTCATGTTGACTTCGGTGCTGCTTGCGGCCGACTAGGACTGAGGCCACCAGACATCAGTTGAGATTGAAGGACGTCGTCACATAGCTGGCCAGATAAGTCGTTCTGACCGCGAAGCCGAGTATTTCTTTCTGAGCTGAGCTTTGGTGCGACTAGGCAGACATATTCTGGAAGTAGGAAGTATGTGCGGAGACACCATTTTACCAAGGGCAGGTCAGGGACCTGATGCATCCTGGAAGTGGGTTGGTCTCTGAGAATATGGTCCCCGCCAAACTCGCGACATATTGTGTCTCAGAAGGATTTAACGGTGACCCAAGAAGCCAGTGGCTCGGCTGACAGGGTTTGTGATTGGCATGTTTTGCCAGCTGGTACAATCGATTCGAATCGCCATCTCTCCTGGTTAGTGAGAAACTGAACTGATCTTCTGGTGAGGTAGAGGTTAACAACTTGAACATAATGATTATGGTGAGATGAGGTTGATATCTGTGGATATCGGAAATCATATGGTTTTATTGATTGCTATAACATCAAGTGATTGTTTAGTATAGCTGCAAACCTTAGCTTAATAGCTTAACCGAAATCGAAGCTGAATCACATCTAAAACTTATAAGTTGAGGAACTATTGTAGCAATGCTTTTTATGCAAAAATGTTGCTATCCTCTGAGCTCCACCAAATAAGCCTACATATCCTTGATAGTCTTTTTATTTACTTCCTGTCGGGTAAGTCTAGCTGAGTACAATTGAGTACTCAGGGTTTTATTCCCAATGTTGCAGGAGGAATGTTTCATTGACTAAAGAATTACTTCTATCCTTCAGAAGAGGAGGACTAGACCTTGGGCAAGGTCATGTTATCTATCTTACCTTTGTTGCTGTGACTGGTCGACACTTGGCACTGTATTATGAAATTAAGCTTATGTAAAACGATTTCGTTTCCGCTATTGAACTTTTATGTAAAAGTTTATCTTGTACTCTGATGTATTTGAAATATGTGCGAATCTATGTATCATGTGTATGTGTACTGCTGAGTTTCTGCGATCCTTGGGGTTTGTACCGTGTAAAAGTTTGAAATCCTTCGAGATTTTTGGACTACCGGGTTTATATCGGCTCAAGTGTGACTCGATTGCTAGTAAAACAGCTGTCGTTATACTTGTGCTCATATAAATTGGTCGGTTCTGTTACAGTTGGTACCAGAGCAAAAATTCAGCATGTACCGTTACATGAGTATTTAAAAATAAAAAGTTTTGAGTTTGCAAAACTAATTACCAACTTATAGCTATATATAGGTGTTTTAAACAAATGGTTTGAACAAACTAAGTGTGCCAAGGACCAAGTCTTATAGCCCATATTAGGATTATTAGGTGGCTTATTTAAGTACTAATTTGGGGAAATTGCATCATGTTTCTATTTGCGGTTCATTTGGTTTTATCGTGCGGATAATTATGAACTGTCGGTTTCTTATTGCTTCTTATGGGCCAATGTGCCACGTCGAATGAGGTAAGGTGAGATGTGAGTGTACGATCGAACAACCGTCGATCTATGGTGAGTGTTTATGGTTACTGAAGTGAGTACATGTGATTCATATGTGTACTTATGGAAGTATGATGGAGTAATTACTTTCTTGGGGTCGCAAGTGCTCATGGGAGCATTTCCGGTAAAAAGTGCTTCTTATTGCCATGCATACATGTGGGGTTGGGCTGAAATGAATCTTCTGCAGATACGCTAACCTCGAATGCGTATATGGTAGTTAACGACTAGCTATATACCGAGAGAGTACGTAGGTTATGCCACCGACTTAGAACGTATTTGCCATGTTATATAGGCAACTAAGTGAGAACGAATAGGACGAGCATGCATCATGATTGTTGCATCATGTGATTGTTGCTTGTTGCATAAGTATGCTTCTTCTCACCCTTGTTCTACGTTGTCTGAATAGCCTTATTAAGTTTACAACTTGTGTTGCCTCTCTTCCTTGCTTGTTTTGAAATCATAAGAGTTGCTAAACCTTTAAGTAGCCTCTATAAGTATTTCTCAACCATAAATCTTGTCAGAAGCTAAACCAATTCTGCCTGTAGGCTTTTCATTTGGCACAATAGACCCACCTGAGTTTTCTCTTAATGCTAGCCTATGGTTGTCATATGTTCTTGTTCAAGATCTATGAAACCATGCCTGCATTTTCTTTCATCTAAAGCCTTATCCAAATCCTATCTGGAGTGTCTCCTCTAGTCCTTCTAGATGTCATGATGATAGCTTGATCTCTGTTAAATTAGATCTTATAATCTTTTCCTTGGAAATCAGGTTATGCAAAATCGATCACCCCTACAAATGATTTGATCTAATCTGTTCCTTACTTCCAGCAGTCTTCTCCATATCTAGAGAATGTTTAGATTTCAGTCAACAAAGCTTGCCTACATCATGTTCATTGGAGTCATTGCCCAAATCCTTGATTTGAACCTCTTCTCAGCTTACCCAGAAGTTTCCTTGTAATCTTTTCATTATGGATCATGTTATGGTTTTATTAATTCAATCTCACAAATCATGCATTGAATCTGTCCCATGATCAAGTTGTTCTCCAAATCTCTCTAAAGGCCTAGCAATGTTGATCATTAAGAGTCTCCTAGTACTAATTAATGGTACACGAGCTCACGCCATTGGATGGTCTGAAGGTTTCTTGATAGATGCGAGATGCATGTGGAATTATAGAATCTCATGTTAGTTATTCTTGGTAGCTAACCTATAATTCTCTTATGCCATGTTTCTATCTAGACCCTCTCCTTGTTACTCACTTGAAGGAAACCATCTTGTGTGAGTTAAATCTCTCCTTCCCCATTTTCCTTGTATTCTTTCTGTATGAATCATGATGTTTGTCAACTCAACCTATGATTGTTGTATATAGTTGGTTCATGAGACATCTGGTTGTCTATGGTTATCTTCTTCTCAAGATGCTTGTCAATCTTTGTCTCATGATTTTTTCTCCTTCTATCTAATCTCTTGTAAATCATGGGTCGGGTAATCTCCATACTAGACACATGGAAACCGCGTGGGACTGCAACAAAGCCTCATGTACTGCTATTTTGGCAACTAGTCTGTCTTCTAACTCATGTTTTCATTGCCAAATCATGCTCTTGTTGGCTATTAACCCTATAATTGATTGTAGTAGCTTACCTTCCCTCTGCGAAATGTCATCCTTGCACAAATCTATCCTTGCCACGCATGATTTTCTCATTGGTTGTATGTTCATTTATGTTGTTATGATCCGTGATCGATGATACTGCGACGAAACCGAGGACATCCTGTGGATCGCAACCACTAGGCTGTGTTGCTCGGCACGTGCGAATATCGAGGTCTCTGGTCATGATACATTGCAGAACTACACCGATGCGTAATATCTCATATCTTGCAATCTATCCATGTTTCTTAAGATTTCTCATTGGTCATGTTTGATAGTGGTCTTATGATTATTGACTGATGGTGTTGTGACGAAACCGAGAACCTCTTTGTGGGGATGCCCAATAAAGTAGTGCTTCTCGGCACACGTTGGTGTTACGGTCTCTAATCGTAATCCATTATGAAGTAATACCAATGTGTTGTCTTCCATGGATTTTCCTAAATTTATCTTTGAAGGTGTCTCTAATTCAAATTGATCTATCCCTATGTTTCTTGATCTATCTTGCAAAGTCTTTACCGACTCAATCCTTCAATGTTCTATCAGAAGGTACAGATGTTTGTCAAGTATATAGCTTCCTTCAGAAGTCACAAAGAGAATGATCTTTGAAAAGCAAGTCACTGACATCAACATTGACATACTACAAGACGTGGTAAACAAAGAATCTGACATGATCTACTAGGGCATATCAACCAGCACCTGCCATTATTGTGGGATCAAAAGAGCACACGAACTTTAAAGTTATTTGCAAGTATCAGTCAGGCAATAGTTAGCAGGATGTGATATGTTTTCTGATAGGTTATTTGCAAGTCCACTAGCTTCTATCCAAGTTCAATACCTATTTGCATGAAGATCATACAGTCAAAATAAATCTTCTCATGTGTTGCTTCATGTCTGCTGACCGTGATGGTGACCTTGTGCATGTATATCATCTGCAACCATTTGCTACAGAAGCTGAAGATGTAGAGCCTTTTTAGGGACAACTAACTAGTTACCCCAGTGTGAAGAATAGTCTGCAGCTAAGCAATGAAGTGTATTTGGTTCTTGTATCAAGAAGGAACAAGACCGGCCGTTATTAGTTTCTGCTTGATGAGATGATTGCCTCTGTTGATGAAATGCAGAAGTTTGTTCATTTGCTCTCTCATGTGAGCAATGTATTGCCCAATTGGATTAGTCTGTTTGACATAAAGAAATGGATGCATAAAATAGCCAAATAGATCACTATCAAGAAGTGTTGTTTCATGCTAACAAGTGTGTTCTGGGGGTATAAAGAAGTGTTTGACCATGTTTTTGAAGACCATGTCTCATAGAACCATGCTATGCAAGAAACCCCTAAGCCAAATGGTACTATTTGTGGAACCTTTACCTCCAAGGCCTTGCTATAATAAAGCCAATTCCATCTTTGTCAATCACTCAGATAGTGCAAACTATGGTTTTAGCCTAGTGAAGAGCTACAAAAGACACCCCAACAGATGAAGTCAATACCATAGTACATCTTGGTGCAATCAGGTGCCCTGTTTGATACTCTATGGTATGGACAACAAAAAGGACATTAAAAAAAATCAGTTCCTTATTCTTGATCAGTCAAGGTGTTCTACCACTCAACTCCTAAGAGTGTGAAGTGAAGACAAGTTGAATTATGTCAAACAACATATTTCAGATTTCTATTTGGAAACCCTCTGATCTCGGATTGCTGATGCAAAAATAAGAAGGTTTACCCAATGTCAAAAGTAGTTCAACAAGTTGGTTTTGTTAATTCATGGTTGTATCATGAAGAAAGTTGTACTCAAGTTGTTGGTAAAGGACTGCTTCTCAAAACTTTGTGAGTAAACACTCTTCACAACTGACCTCTTTGAACCTGCCAATCTGCTCCAATTTTGTTTATTCTCAGCTGCAAATGAGAAGAGATAAGTTTGGATTTTATCATCGGTTTTCCTTGTGTATAAAAAGATTTTGATTCGATGTAGGAAATTGTGGTCCGTCCCATCAATCTGCACAATTCATGTTTGTCTGAACCAACTATCGTGCAACTGAGTATGCAGAGTTGCATATTGCACAAAACTTGCAACTACATGTTGTACCTCAGTCCATTGCCTCAGCTCGTGGAACTATAGTTTTCAGCTCATTTTGGAAGCATTTACAAGAATCATCTTACTCGAGTAAATGCCTACCAGAATCTTGTGCCTTGGAAGAGAATAGAGTGTAACCATATGCATCTGTATGCCTATACTTGTCACTTGATGTCCTCTGTGCCTTTTATCACGGAGTGACAGAAAACTTTGTGTACATAATGAAACTAATCCAGAGTTCGTCCTATCTTTAGCATAGCATACCTCAGGCCAATCAGGAAGAATTGATCAAATCTTGAAATACATATTGAGAGCATATGTGTTTTGTTTTCAAGGATCTTGTTACAAATGGCGACTGCTATCATTGTTTTTCTTACAACAACAGTTATAAAGAGGTTACCTCAGACTCAACCCAAATGACTATTGCTACTTGGATACAAAGATTTCTTTAGTTTAGTGGTCACCAAAGGCACTGAACCAACATAATCAGCTATCACCTTTACTGTTCGTTCAACAGATTCTGATAATTCTGTGTTGCCATCAGAGAAAAGAAAACTACATACATGGAACATTGTGTAGCTTTCCATCAGTCTACATTTCAGTAATTTAGCCTCTACAATACACATAAATCTTGGATATTGGTAACCCGATTTCCTCAGCTCAGCAAATATCTGCCTCGTCTATGATCTCATCCCACATGAAGATGGTGGTATATGCTATATCCTCTAGGGAAACAGATGTTCTGAAACTACTCTTGGACACTACCATTCACACCCTCATACTAAGAGTGCTAATTGGGACATTTTGTCTTGGATTTCTCCCAAATTAGCAGTGTTATCTTGGATTCCTCCCAAAGTAATAATGCTTCATAGAAGTTAATGAAGGAAATTCTTTGAACGAGAGTCAACTTCTAAGAATTCTTGAATGATTGGAAAGTTGTCCTATCCATAATGATCCCTCTTGCATTTGCATCCAAGTAAATGGGAGTACATGATCTCTCGGACTAACAACTGAACCAACCTTTATCGTCCGCACTTTATTGTGGGCCATGAGGTGATCACTCCTGCCTACCAGTGTTATGAAATTTTTACGTAGCCTTAGCCTGTACTAGCACCACCTTGAATGGGTTACATTCTTTTCTGCCCTTGAAAGCTCTTACGTTCCGAATCTCGGGACGAGATTCCTTTAAGGGGGGAAGGCTGTAACACCCCAGGTGTTAGTCGCGAGCTAACCAGCGAGTGTGGACCTAATCAAGTTATTTCAATCAATGATCCTAATCACTATTTCATATTCATCTCCATCTACCTTGATCATTGGAGAAGTTGCATGAAGATTTAAATTGGATAGTCACATGAGATGACAAGCCCTCTGCTTGATTGGATTGCAGGACTACGTGAACATGAGCATGCAAAGCCAACCAAACCTTGCAACCTTGCCCAAACAACTCTACTTGAACTCTACAACAAAAGTCATGAAGGTTTCATGTTGAGAAAATGTCAAGAAAATACCTCAATTGGCTTAAATATCCAAATTGAGCTCTCTAATGATCTTACTTTGACCAAAGTGGAAATACTATTTGTGAGCAAGGTATGAAGTTTGACCTTTAATGAAAGTTGGAGATATTTTGGAGTACAACAAATGTTATTTTTGTACCAAGTCATAATTCAACCTCTAAGTGCCTCAACAAGTGAACACAAGACAGAAGAAAAATCTGATTACAGGACGATTAAATCCAAAGTCTGAAAATAGTGTTGATTTCATGGCTTTCCCGTGTTCTCCAAATTTCGTTAAGTAACTTGAGTTGGACCAAATATAAAAGTTGTCGCAAACTCTTTGGAGCACAACATATTCAAATTTGAGGTCAATCCGACTTCGTTTGGCAAGAGTTGCCACTCGATCTTTGATCGTAATTAGGCTGTTGACAGCATCAACTTTAGAGCTAATTGCCCGCTAATCCGTTTATCCTTTGGCCGAGAACTCTTAATGCAGTTGGTAGACCTTTGTGAGAGAAACAAATTTGCTTCTGTCGTCGAGGTCCGAATCTTGCTGGAATATGCCGAAACTGACCGCCCAAACGCGCCCGACAACACCCGCCAGGTGTTCGTGGAAATGGGTACGTGGCAACCAAGCTCTGGGGCGCGCTGCTCCATTGTTGGTCACTTTGCCTGCGCCCCTGTCCGCTCTCTGCTCAATGAAAAGGCACCACGGCGTCCTCCACTCCTTCCTCCTTCCTTGCCACTCCTCTCTCGCCCTCCATGCTCTCGTTCCCTCTCGAACGCAGCAAGCCGAACGCCGCCATGGACGCGTCCTCCATGGATGACCTCCGAGCTCCACTGCCGGCCGCCTTACACTCCCTCTCCTTCGCGGCCTTCGTGTCCAGCAGCTCCGCGGTCTTCAGCTCCACCTTCGGCGCCCCTCCTCCGTGCCCCTTTGCCGCCGGAGCCTCGTCGTCGCCGGAGTGTGCCGCCATGGCGCTGTGCTGCTGCTGCTCGTCGCCGCCATGGCCAAAGCTGGCCAGGGCAGGGCGCAGCGTGCCGCCGCCGGCCTACTGCTGCTGCTGTTGGCCAGGGCAGGGCCGAGCCCTCCCTCTCCTCCCCAGCGCCGGCCTCCCTCCCCTCTTCCTGCTCTGCTCGTTTGATTGGACAGAGGAAGAAGAAGGCCCCTTGTGTCTATGACGAGTGGGCCCCACAGTTTCTATTATGAAGCAAAAATTCACAGGAATTGTGTTGTGGTTTGAAATTCTATATCTAGCTCTAGGAAGCTCCAAAAATTGTGAAACAAGTTTTTTTAGTTTCCTTGTTAAGTTCTTTACATGTTAGATCCAGTAAATGTGCTATGTTATTTATATTTTTGTGCTCTAGAAATTATTTTGGAAAAGTGGTTTTTAGAATTGATTAACTTGCTTTTGGCCATAATCTGAGAAATATAAGTCCAACAATTGTGGTTCCAATTTTGTTAGTCTTCTAATAACATGCACTAGCTCATAAAAATATAAAACATATATGTTGTTTACTGTTTTATTGGTGTTTCACATTAATCTTGTTAAATAGAAAATAAAGGGTTGAATTGCTTGTTATTTTTGTAACTGGAGTTTTATTACTCCAAATGGCATAAAAATTTAATTGTAGAATCTCTGTATGATGTGTGATGTATGGTTAAAATTTCATGATTTATGGTGGATGTATGACTGAGTTGTTGATTTATATTCTTTGGTGCATATTAAGTAGATTTAAATACATTATAAATAATATATTGTGGTAAAAATGGAAAATAGTGTTCCACTACCTTTGTATGATATTTTGTTAGCCTGAGAATCAATAATATGGTCATGTTGTGTCAGAAAATATTGAGTTTCATATTTAATTTGCTCTCCAATGCTTTATTGCATTATAGATTTGTTTATTTTGTAATAATTAAATTATGGAACCTGAGCAGGTAAGATTTGAACCTTGGTCATGATTTGTAATCACCTAGCTCTCATAAAAGTTTGGGACTCATTTGAGATGTTTACCATATAACTTAAATAATTAAATAATGGGTTTTTATGTAATAATGAGTGAATAATTAAAGACAAATGAATGCATAAATGTTTCTTGTGATTCCTTAATATGCTTTGGTCTGAGATGAGTCTTGTATGACCATGTAATCATGTTTGGAGCTATCTAAATAGCTCATTCCTATGTGTGCTTAGGTGACAAATAAGGGAAAAGCATGTTTTGCTTATATGTTGAAAATGGCTGCAGGCATAGTCCCTGTTGTTGTGATGATTTACCTAGGAAAATGATGTTGCATGTAAATGTGTTCTATACAAAAGTTGTAGCTAACTTCATTGTATAGCTTGTCCTAAAGTTTCATGGTCATAGGCCTGATAGTTTAGGAGTTATGGATTTTGGATGACTGCTGTCAGGTTTTGCCAATTTTCTGTCTAGATCTGATTGATTGCATTATTTGACTGAGTTATGCTTTGAATCACCTCTTGGTGATAATATAAGAGTTTTAGTGAATTTAATTGGCTTTCTAAATTGTCTAGGATCATCCCTTTTGGTGGTCTATATCTCTAGTTTTGATTGTTTGAAGTGGGAGGACAGAATCTGTCCAAGTCTGGACAGAGCTGTCTTCTTTGTGTTGTTTGACCTTTATATGAATTAAATCATCTGAAGAGGATAATACCAAAGTTGTAGACAATTTCAATAGCTTTCTAGAAAGGCTTAGATCTAATCTGGACCGCTCTTTTCGTATCGGACGGTCCATAGAGCACCGTACCCCTTCGGCCAGCGCTTTTGCAAAAACGACCCTGATGTTTTTAATGTTAAACCTGCAGTACCTTGCATACTCTGTAGTTTCCGTTTTCCAGTTTAAAAGGCGCATTTCAATTTGGTGTAGATGAAAATGTGTTTTCAGATTTGAAATCAAAATTGTTTCATTTATAATTTCCACGTTTTAGCTCCGATTTGAGCGATTCAAATTGCGTTAGATTCGTAATTTGATGATCTACCAGTTAGTACCACTGTTTCATATGTTATTAACTTTTAAAATTCGAGATTATATTTAATCTATTATTATTCTATTATAAATCTTGTAAGATTCATATCTTCCTCGTTTTAAATCCGATTTGCGCAAACTTTATATCGATGTGACCGTAGCGACATGTAGATTTGTTTTATAACCTTTTTAATTTATTTTCTCTCTGTTGGTGTACTGTTCTAATGAAAACTCTTGTTTGTATGCATGATTGCCCCTGTATGCTTGTGTGTTGTTATGATGGATCGAGTATAGACGGTGAGCTTTACGTGGGTGATCAAGATCAGTACTTCGACAACCCAGATCACCAGGAGTTTGCTGATCAGGGCAAGTATTAGTATGGATCTTCCTTGTTGTCCTATTCACCATGATAATTACATTCATGTGCATGTGTCTACCTTGATAACCATAAGTGCTACCTAGTTTTGATATCTTGTTCCTTGATCACCTATGGGCGGCGCAACGCGAAAACGGCCTACGGGTCATCAAATGCCATGGGGAAAGGTCCGGAAGATCGAGGGAGGCCGTGTGAGCTCACCGAGGGCAATTCGGACGGCCGAAATCGACTCGGGGGTGACTCTCCACGTGCTCCGGCAGGCGGTGATCTCCTACAACGTCGGCGAGGGTGCATTAGTGCACAATTCAAGCGGAAAAAGGGTCGGGCTACTTCGGGAGATCACGCATATGCTCAGTAAGGGGCTTACAGCGAGGATTAAAACCCGAGTACGACGAATTGGTTGCGGCGGCGGAAAGCTTCGAGCGGCGGCGGCTCTGTTCGCGCGAGGGCAAGTGTAACACCCGAAAAATTGCAATCTTTTAAATAGTGGAAATTTATTTAATTATGCAATTAGTTGATCATTCCAATATAGGGAAATAATAATTTTTCTCAAATATAAAATCAAACCTAGGTCATACACATGTATGATGCATTCATGCTGGAGCATTTCTTCTTTGTACTGTTGTAGATTATTTGAATCTCTCAAATATTTCAAAACCCAATTTGAAAATCCTTTTGGAAAATGGAAAGGAAATAGAGCAGAGCCCTTCCCCTCTCCTTTCTGGCCCGAGCAGCAGCTTGGCCTGTTTTCCACTCCCTGGCCTGCAGACCCAGGTCGGATGGCTCGAGGACAGCTCGGCCGACCTGCTCCCTTCCTTTCCCCTTACCCCATATGACCGACGAGTGGGACCCACGGGTCAGCCTTTCCTTCTCCATCTTCCCCGCCGCGCGAACAGAGACGCCGCTGCCATGTTCATCCACCGCGGTCGGACGCGCGCGAAGCGTCCCTCTGCCATGACTGCCAGCCCGACCCCAGCGCTCGGTGCTACCGACCTGTGGACCCACAGAACAGCCCCTCCCCTATTTTCCTCTGTTGCTCGCCGAGAGTCCGACGCGGGCAAGAAAGAAAACGGCCGAAGCCGAGTTCGTCGCCGCATCGAGAGTCCGTATCAGAGAAGAAACGGCCGAAGCCGATTTCTCCGCTTTTCGAGTTTGTTTCAATCTCCGAGATTGTCTCACACCTTGGGAGTATTTAAACAGCGCCACACCCCCGTAGCCGTCACCTAACCCTAGCCGCCTCTTCTCGCCGCCATTGCCGAGCTCCCGCGAGAACCGAGCAGCCGCCGCCGCGAGCAATTAGCTCGATTCGCCACCAATTCCTCTCGGTAAGCCTTTGAGGAGCTTCGCTGTGATCTTGAAGAAGTTCCCGAGCACTTTCCCCTTCGATTTGTGCACTGACACGCCTCCGCCGCCATTGCAGAGATCCACCGTCCGCCGGATCACGCCGCGAGCTATCTCCGAGTCGATTTCCGACCCTCCCATTACCCTAGGTGAGCTTGCGACGCTCTTCCCGATCTATGGGTACCCTTCCCGACCTATTTCATGCACCGAAGGCCGAGTTCACCTTCTTCGGCGGCCCTCTGGCCATGGCGCCGCCGTTGGCCTCTGTTTTCCGGCCGAGAGCACCGCCACCCCTCCTCTCTGTTAATCTGATCCGCCGATTTTGAATCGGACGGCCGAAGAGCAGCCCATACCGATTCGGCCGATGTTTTGCGAATAACCCCCTGCAGTTTTTAATGCTTAGCTCGCAGCCCTTAGCGTGTTCAGTAGATTGCGTTTGAAGGCGTATTCATTTTCGGTATATATGAAAATGTGTTTTCAGATTTGAATTCAAAATTGTTTCATTTATAATTTCCACGTTTTAGTTCCGATTTGAACGATTCAAATTGCGTTAGATTCGTAATTTCATAATCTATCTGATGGTACCACTGTTTCATATGTTTTTAACTTTTAAAACTCGGGATTATATTTAATCTATTATTATTCTATTATAAATCTTGTAAAATTCATATCTTCCTCGTTTTAAATCCGATTTGCGCAAACTTTATATCGATGTGATCGTAGCAACGTGTAGATTTGTTTTATAACCTTTGCAATTTATTTTCTCTCTGTTGGTGTACTGTTCTAATGAAAACTCTTGTTTGAATGCATGATTGCCCCTGTATGCGTGTGTGTTGTTATGATGGATCGAGTATAGACGGTGAGCTTTACGTGGGTGATCAAGATCAGTACTGCGACAACCCGGATCACCAGGAGTTTGCTGATCAAGGCAAGTATTAGCATGGATCATCCTTGTTGTCCTAATCACCAAATAAATAATTACATTTGCATGTGTCTTCCTTGTTAACCATAGTTACTTCCTAGTTTTGTTATCCTGTTCCTTGCTACCTATGGGATTATGCATGTGGTAATTGATGCTAGTGCGTTATTGATATCATGATCATGTGAACTTAATTAATTGAATATGCAATAAAGATTAAAAGATGCCTTTTTAGCAACATGGAACTAGGGGATTCGAGCATAGTTTTGTGATGCTCAAAATCCTTCACCTTTGATAATGATCTGTAAGTATGACACCGGGATTGACAGTGCAACTATGAGGGCTACATGGCTCTGGTTTTAGCTCAGTATGAGGACCTTTTCTAGCTTGTTAGAGGTGACCGAAAGGCGCAAGAGGGGCTTTGACGACTCGGGTATAGTGCGGCCTCTGTCCATATGTGTATAACCTGCGTGACCTTGTGCCATATGGAAGGGGGGCTCTACATCTGCTTGCCGAGGGAAACCTCGCGGCCCTAACATGTTAGACGAACCTTTGAAAGGCTTCATAGTGAAACCCTGCTCTCTCACCTTAGTAGTGTTATGGGAGTAATTAACCCGAGCTGATGGGAATCACGGCTCATAGTGAAAGTGCACAACCTCTGCAGAGTGTAAAACTGGTATACTAGCCGAGCTCACGGTCAAGAGCGGCCTTGGACGTCTTATGGAGTAGTTATTCTTTTGGGGTGATGTTTACTTGTTGCTTATCTATTTATTGCTACTCATTAATTATGTTTACTATGATCATGAGAATGGGCATATTAACTTGTTGCTGTCCAACTGCATAAAAGATGATTAATTAAAAGCAACCTGCTGTAAAACCGTGTCAACCTTTTTGAGCCTCATGAACCCATGCTAGTCTTGTTGAGTACGACATGTACTTACGCTTGTTTATTTTTCATTACTAGGTTAAAAAATCCCGGATGGGTAACAGATGGTGATAGTGATGAGGACTACCCAGAGGACTACTAGACTTGTGCTTCACCAGTCGACGTCCCTGTGCTATGGAGCTACCACGAGAGTTATCTTTATTTTCCGCTGTGTAATGACTTTGATATTATTCGCTATGTATTAAACATTAGTTATGATACAATTTATGCAATTTGTTGGCTTATGTGTGTGACTGATCTCTGGGCGCATGTAAGATTATGCATCCCATTTTATCCTTAAAATTGGGTGTGACAAATTGGTATCAGAGCCGTGTTGATTGCAGGACGCAAGCCTAGCTAGCACTAGATAGCCTTAGCTTTATTATCTCTTTTTACTTGTTATATTAATTTGCTACAAGTTTTTGCTGGTATCCTACCCTTGTCCATTGCAAAATTTTGACGTAATCTTAATTCTTGTAGATGGCCAACCTTAAACGCACTGCTCGCAAGCATGTCATGCCACCTAAGAGGTACCTGCAGCGCTTCATCTCTGGCGGACGTGTTTCCCGACTAGAGGTACCCGTGGAGGACGTACCAGTGGAGGAGCCCAGTGAAGAGCCCCTGGAAAACAGCTCTGAAGACGTACCTATGGAGGACCCTCAGAGAGATGAACCCGAGAAGGTGGAGCCGCAGGGTGACCAAGATTGTGCTGGTGACCCTGACGACGGAGATGATGGAGGCAACTCGGATGACTCCGACGACCCCGAAGACGATGGCGATGATGATGGAGACCAAGGTGGAAAACCCTGGGTGGGAATGATTCACTATGATCATCATGGTGATGACTACTACCACCCGCTGCTTCTCGACTTGGTGCGCCGTTTCTACCCCAACGCCTCGGTGCTGTACAAGACGGAGTACTGGAAGCACCCTGACTACGCCGCCTACTATGAGACGAGGGTGTACATCAAGGAGGGAAGCCAGGTGAAGAACATCCACTATGCTGTCTCCACTCGACTCACCAAAGCTGCCGCCATTAAGGATGCCGCACGACAAGCTCTTATGGTGCACCGCCACGAGAATTGGGACATCATCAAGTGGGAGATGCACCGCTACCTTCCCCGCCGTCGGAGTGGCCAAGCTAACTGCAGTATCGCCGGTCCACTTGGAGAAGTGAACGCCCGACTCCACGCTGCTTTGGAATGTTTGGCTCAGACCAACACTTTTCTGGACCAGACACTGGATGAGCTGAACACCAGGACTGAAGATAACTATAAGCTCAGCCGGGAAGTGGATGGGTTGAACAGGCAACTCGGTGTTGGACCCCCTCCGCCATCACCAAGGTGTCCAGCTGAATCGCCGCCAAGGAACCGATGAGACCATGGAGATGCTCACACCCGCACCGACATCGACCCCTAGAGGAGTTAACCCCAGTCAGTAACAAAAGACGCTAGAAGCGCAAGTTGAGTCAAGTCGAGTCTAGTTCGTGTCTTGTGAACTTTTGTGCTAGATTGCTTTTCCTTATGAACAATGCTTGATTTGGAGTTTGTAATGAGTGCTGAGATTGTGGGCATGTCCGCAAATCTCTTTATATAAGGTTTGAATTAATGCATAATAGTTTGGGTTGATTATCTCAGTTTCCAGCAGTGCTGTTTTTCCGACCTCTCTGCCTTAGTAATTTTTCCTATTTAATTATATACAACCAAAAATCATGAGAAATTTTGTGAAAAACTAGACCTCTGTAGTTTTCTTTGGCCGCAAGAATCATCTCAATATCAGTTACGGTTTGGGAGAAACAAATGTCACAAGTCAAAGTTGCTGCGCTGTCTGTTACTCTGAAACAGTTTCGAATCAAATCTGTTTTTGATAAACTTAACGACAGAATCTGGAGAGATGGTCTGAATAAAAGTTGTAGAGATTTTCTCGTGCTTTCCAACCATGTATAGCATGTATCTGTTTGACTTCGAGAACTCCAGATATGACTGTTTTTCTACTCTGCCGTTGTTGGATCGCGCCCAGAATTTCCTGTTCTAGTCTTTTAAGTGATTATTTCAATGGAAAAGAATTCTAAACCTCACTTTAATGATTTGAACAGCAGATGGCTCACACCAGGAGGAACCCAAGGGGTGATGGTACCTCTGAAGAAAATGCTAATCCACCACCACCTCCGCCACAGCCTAACATGGAGCAGCTGATGATGATGCAAACACAGCTGATGCAGCAGATGGCCCAGAACATTCAACTGCTGCAGCGAAGCAGTGGCAACGGGAATCTACCTCCACCACCTCGTGACAAGAGAAGCGAATTCTTGAAGGGACGCCCGCCCACCTTCGATCATTCCAGTGATCCTCTCCAAGCTGATGATTGGCTGCGTGCGATAGAAAGGCAGCTAGAGATCGCCCAATGCAACGACGTTGAGAAGGTTCTCTATGCATCTGGGCAGTTGCAGGGAGCTGCTCTGGATTGGTGGGAGTCTTTCCGTTTTGGCCGTGCTGACCCCATCTCTTGGCAGCAATTCCGTGAGGGGTTCCGCAATCATCATGTGCCTGCAGGGTTGATGAAGCTGAAGAAGAAGGAATTTCTTTCTCTGAAGCAGGGAGGAATGCTAGTTGCCGAGTACCGTGACAAGTTCATCCAATTGTCGCGGTATGCTCCAAAAGAGGTTGAAGATGATGCCAAGAAGCAAGAGCTCTTCTTGGAAGGACTGAATGATCACCTCCAGTACCAGTTGCTCTCTCACACTTTCGCCAACTTCCAACAGTTGGTGGACAAAGCTTTGATCATCGAGAGCAAGCGCCGTGAGATAGATGAGAAGAAGAAGAGGAAGTTTCAAGGGCAGTCGTCAGGAAGCAACAGCCGCTTCCGCAACAACCAGCAGCAGCCTCAGCAGCAACAACGTTTCCAGGGACAGTCTGGATTCAAGAACAAATTCTAGAATCAACAACGTTCCCAGCACCAGCAGCGTTCCCAGTACCAGCAACAAGGTGGTAACCAGGCACCACAACTGACTGCTCCCAACAACATCCCAGTGAAGAATGGTGCCCCCAACAAGTGTTTTCGCTGTGGCAAGGAAGGACACTTGTCCTACAATTGTCCTGAGAAGCAAAATCCCCAAGCCTCCCAGAAGCAGAACAACCAGCAGAGAGTGCCACCTCGCACCAGGAAGGTGAACCATGTGTCGGTTGATACGGCACAGGAGACTCCAGAGCTCATGATGGGTACGTTCAATATCGACTCCATCCCCGCTACAGTTCTTTTTGACTCTGGTGCTTCGCATACTTTCATTTCGCACACATTCGTTAGAAAGCATGGTATTCCCCTTAGTGTCATGAAACATCCTATTATGGTTTCTTCTCCGGGTGGTGTTATGCAAGCTACTCTTCAGTGTCTCCCGATTACTGTCTCATTAAGGGAAGTAGAATTTGAGATAACCCCTACTGTGCTAAATACTGCCGGAATTGATCTTTTCCTGGGTATGGATTGGATGATGAAGAATGACATCAATATAAAGTGCAAGGAGAAGGTCGTGACTATCACTACCTCGAAGGGAGATGAGGTCAGAATTGAGGTTGTTTTGCAAGTTCAACAGAAAGCCACAGTACATCAGCTCAGAGAAGAAGTGCAGCCGGATAACTCAGTGGTGGATGAGTTTTAAGATGTGTTTCCAGATGAGTTACCAGGTATGCCGCCTGACCGTGATATTGAATTTATCATTGAGTTGTTACCTGGTACTGCACCTATAGCTAAACGTCCATATAGAATGGGAGTTAAAGAATTAGAAAAACTTAAGAAACAAATCAAAGAACTGTCAGAAAAAGGTTTCATTCGTCCTAGTTCTTCACCTTGGGGAGCCTCGGTTATTTTTGTTGATAAGAAAGATGGTAGTCAAAGGATGTGTGTTGATTATCGGTCACTGAATGAGGTCACCATTAAGAACAAGTATCCATTGCCTAGAATTGATGACTTATTTGATTAGTTGAGGGGTGCTTGTGTGTTTTCCAAGATTGATCTCCGTTCAGGTTATCATCAGTTGAAGATTCGTGACTCTGACATACCTAAGACTGCATTCACTACTCGGTATGGATTGTATGAGTATACGGTAATGTCTTTTGGTTTGACTAATGCACCTGCCTACTTCATGTATTTGATGAACAAGGTATTCATGGAATTCTTGGATAAGTTTGTTGTGGTGTTCATTGATGATATCTTAATCTACTCCAAGAATGAAGAAGAGCATGCCGAGCATCTGAGATTGGTTTTGCAGAAGCTCAGAGAAAACAAGCTGTATGCCAAGCGAAGTAAGTGCGAGTTCTGGTTGAGAGAAGTTGCTTTTCTAGGACATATTGTGTCCAATGGTGGAATTTCTGTAGATCCAAGCAAAGTGGCAGACGTGTTGAATTGGAAACCGCCAACTGATGTGACTGGCATTCGTAGTTTTCTTGGTTTAGCTGGTTACTACCGAAGGTTCATTGAAGGATTCTCCAAGCTTGCGAAGCCAATGACTTCGTTGCTAGAGAAGAATGCCAAGTTTGTGTGGTCTGAGAAGTGTCAAGCTAGCTTTGAAGAATTGAAGAAGAGATTGACAACAGCGCCAGTGTTGGTTTTGCCGGACCTAAGTAAGAAGTTCTCTATCTATTGTGATGCTTCCCGCCTAGGTCTTGGTTGTGTTCTCATGCAAGAAGAAAGAGTCGTAGCATATGCATCGAGACAGCTGAGGAAGCATGAGTTGAATTACCCTACTCATGACTTGGAGCTAGCAGCTGTGGTGCATGCTCTGAAGTTATGGAGGCATTATCTAATTGGTCATAAGTGTGACATCTATACAGATCATAAGAGCTTGAGGTATATCTTCACCCAGTCAGAGTTGAATTTGAGGCAACGTCGTTGGTTGGAATTGAAAAAGGATTATGATTTGGAAGTGCACTATCATCCTGGCAAAGCAAATGTTGTAGCAGATGCTCTTAGTAGAAAGAGTTATGCTAATGAGATTCGAGCAACCACTATACCCGCAGAGTTGTGTGCAGAGATGGAGCGTCTTAACTTGGGAATTGTGATCAATGCTGTTGAGATGGAAGTTGAACCCACACTAGAGCAAGAGATACGAAAGGCTCAGTTGGAAGATGAGAAGCTCAAAGAAATAGCAGAGAACATTGTGGTTGGAAAATCACCCGGATTCAGGCTAGATGAGAATGGAACCTTATGGTTTGGAAAGAGACTCTGTGTACCTGAAGTGAAATTCATCCGAGACGCTATACTGCGTGAAGCTCATGAGTCAACATATTCTATACACCCAGGAAATACCAAGATGTATTTGGATCTGAAGGAAAAATATTGGTGGGTTGGACTGAAGCGTGATGTAGCAGAATATGTGGCTATCTGTGATACCTGTCAAAGAGTTAAAGCTGAACACCAGAGACCTGCAGAATTGCTACAACCACTAAAGATACCTGAGTAGAAGTGGGAAGAAGTCGGTATAGACTTCATAGTTGGATTGCCACGTACTCAGAGAGGTTATGATTCAATCTGGGTAATTGTGGATCGACTGACTAAAGTAGATCATTTCCTTCCAGTCAAGACCACTTATGGAGGTCCTAGACTAGCAGAGTTGTATATGGAGAGAATAGTGTGTCTGCATGGAGTTCCAAAGAAAATTGTGTCTGATAGGGGCACCCAATTCACCTCACATTTCTGACAAAAGATACATGAGTCTCTAGGTACTAAGCTGAATTTCAGTTCTGCATATCATCCTCAAACCGACGGTCAAACTGAACGGATTAATCAGATTTTGGAAGATATGTTGAGGGCTTGTGCTTTACAGTATGGAACGAGTTAGGATAAGAGTCTGCCGTATGCGGAGTTCTCTTATAATAATAGTTACCAGAAAAGTCTCAAGATGGCACCCTTCGAAGCATTGTATGGACGCAAGTGCAGGACACCCTTGTTTTGGAATCAAACTGGAGAAAGTCAAGTGTTTGGACCGGATGTGTTGAGAGACGCAGAGGAGCAAGTCCAGACAATAAGAGAGAACTTGAGAATAGCACAATCTAGACAGAAGAGCTATGCGGATACACGGAGAAGAGAGCTAGCTTTTAATGTAGGAGACTATGTATACCTTAAAGTGTCCCCGATGAGAAGTGTGAAAAGGTTCAACAGCAAAGGAAAATTGGCACCAAGGTATATTGGTCCTTTTAAAATCCTAGAGAGACGTGGAGAAGTGGCATATCAGCTAGAACTTCCGGAAAATTTGTCCGGTGTGCATGATGTGTTCCACATATCTCAGTTGAGAAAGTGTTTGAGAGTACCGGAAGAGCAGGTTCCTGTCGAGGAAATAGTTTTCAAGAAGGGTCTCACCTATGAGGAACATCCAGTGAAAATTTTGGAAACCGCAGAAAGAGTTACAAGAAGCCGAGTGATAAAGATGTGCAAGGTGCAGTGGCATCGGTACTCTGAGGAAGAAGCTACTTGGGAAAGAGAGGAAGATCTCAGAGAAAAGTACCCGGAGTTGTTTGAGTAAGCACCAACTGAATCTCGAGGACGAGATTATTTTTAAGGGGGGTAGAATTGTAACACCCGAAAAATTGCATTCTTTTAAATAGTGGGAATTTATTTAATTATGCAATTAGTTGATCATTCCAATATAGGAAAATAATAATTTTTCTCAAATATAAAATCAAACCTAGGTCATACACATGTATGATGCATTCATGCTGGAGCATTTCTTCTTTGTACTGTTGTAGATTATTTGAATCTCTCAAATATTTCAAAACCCAATTTGAAAATCCTTTTGGAAAATGGAAAGGAAATAGAGCAGAGCCCTTCCCCTCTCCTTTCTGGCCCGAGCAGCAGCTTGGCCTGTTTTCCACTCCCTGGCCTGCAGACCCAGGTCGGATGGCTCGAGGACAGCTCGGCCGACCTGCTCCCTTCCTTTCCCCTTACCCCATCTGACCGACGAGTGGGACCCACGGGTCAGCCTTTCCTTCTCCATCTTCCCCGCCGCGCGAACAGAGACGCCGCTGCCGTGTTCATCCACCGCGGCCGAACGCGCGCGAAGCGTCCCTCTGCCATGACTGCCAGCCCGACCCCAGCGCTCGGTGCTACCGACCTGTGGACCCACAGAACAGCCCCTCCCCTGTTTTCCTCTGTTGCTCGCCGAGAGTCCGACGCGGGCAAGAAAGAAAACGGCCGAAGCCGAGTTCGTCGCCGCACCGAGAGTCCGTATCAGAGAAGAAACGGCCGAAGCCGATTTCTCCGCTTTTCAAGTTTGTTTCAATCTCCGAGATTGTCTCACACCTCGGGAGTATTTAAACAGCGCCACACCCCCCGTAGCCGTCACCTAACCCTAGCCGCCTCTTCTCGCCGCCATTGCCGAGCTCCCGCGAGAACCGAGCAGCCGCCGCCGCGAGCAATTAGCTCGATTCGCCACCAATTCCTCTCGGTAAGCCTTTGAGGAGCTTCGCTGTGATCTTGAAGAAGTTTCCGAGCACTTTCCCCTTCGATTTGTGCACTGACACGCCTCCGCCGCCGTTGCAGAGATCCACCGTCCGCCGGATCACGCCGCGAGCTATCTCCGAGTCGATTTCCGACCCTCCCATTACCCTAGGTGAGCTTGCGACGCTCTTCCCGATCTATGGGTACCCTTCCCGACCTATTTCATGCACCGAAGGCCGAGTTCACCTTCTTCGGCGGCCCTCTGGCCATGGCGCCGCCGTCGGCCTCTGTTTTCCGGCCGAGAGCACCGCCACCCCTCCTCTCTGTTAATCTGATCCGCCGATTTTGAATCGGACGGCCGAAGAGCAGCCCATACCGATTCGGCCGACGTTTTGTGAATAACCCCCTGCAGTTTTTAATGCTTAGCTCGCAGCCCTTAGCGTGTTCAGTAGATTGCGTCTGAAGGCGTATTTATTTTCGGTATATATGAAAATGTGTTTTCAGACTTGAATTCAAAATTGTTTCATTTATAATTTCCACGTTTTAGTTCCGATTTGAACGATTCAAATTGCGTTAGATTCGTAATTTCATAATCTATCTGATGGTACCACTGTTTCATATGTTTTTAACTTTTAAAACTCAGGATTATATTTAATCTATTATTATTCTATTATAAATCTTGTAAAATTCATATCTTCCTCGTTTTAAATCCGATTTGCGCAAACTTTATATCGATGTGATCGTAGCAACATGTAGATTTGTTTTATAATCTTTGCAATTTATTTTCTCTCTGTTGGTGTGCTGTTCTAATGAAAACTCTTGTTTGAATGCATGATTGCCCCTGTATGCGTGTGTGTTGTTATGATGGATCGAGTATAGACGGTGAGCTTTACGTGGGTGATCAAGATCAGTACTGCGACAACCCAGATCACCAGGAGTTTGCTGATCAAGGCAAGTATTAGCATGGATCATCCTTGTTGTCCTAATCACCAAATAAATAATTACATTTGCATGTGTCTTCCTTGTTAACCATAGTTACTTCCTAGTTTTGTTATCCTGTTCCTTGCTACCTATGGGATTATGCATGTGGTAATTGATGCTAGTGCGTTATTGATATCATGATCATGTGAACTTAATTAATTGAATATGCAATAAAGATTAAAAGATGCCTTTTTAGCAACATGGAACTAGGGGATTCGAGCATAGTTTTGTGATGCTCAAAATCCTTCACCTTTGATAATGATCTGTAAGTATGACACCGGGATTGACAGTGCAACTATGAGGGCTACATGGCTCTGGTTTTAGCTCAGTATGAGGACCTTTTCTAGCTTGTTAGAGGTGACCGAAAGGCGCAAGAGGGGCTTTGACGACTCGGGTATAGTGCGGCCTCTGTCCATATGTGTATAACCTGCGTGACCTTGTGCCATATGGAAGGGGGGCTCTACATCTGCTTGCCGAGGGAAACCTCGCGGCCCTAACATGTTAGACGAACCTTTGAAAGGCTTCATAGTGAAACCCTGCTCTCTCTCACCTTGGTAGTGTTATGGGAGTAATTAACCCGAGCAGATGGGAATCACGGCTCATAGTGAAAGTGCACAACCTCTGCAGAGTGTAAAACTGGTATACTAGCCGAGCTCACGGTCAAGAGCGGCCTTGGACGTCTTATGGAGTAGTTATTCTTTTGGGGTGATGTTTACTTGTTGCTTATCTATTTATTGCTACTCATTAATTATGTTTACTATGATCATGAGAATGGGCATATTAACTTGTTGCTGTCCAACTGCATAAAAGATGATTAATTAAAAGCAACCTGCTGTAAAACCATGTCAACCTTTTTGAGCCTCATGAACCCATGCTAGTCTTGTTGAGTACGACATGTACTTACGCTTGTTTATTTTTCATTACTTGGTTAAAAAATCCCGGATGGGTAACAGATGGTGATAGTGATGAGGACTACCCAGAGGACTACTAGACTTGTGCTTCACCAGTCGACGTCCCTGTGCTATGGAGCTACCGCGAGAGTTATCTTTATTTTCCGCTGTGTAATGACTTTGATATTATTCGCTATGTATTAAACATTGGTTATGATACAATTTATGCAATTTGTTGGCTTATGTGTGTGACTGATCTCTGGGCGCACGTAAGATTATGCATCCCATTTTATCCTTAAAATTGGGTGTGACAGCAAGAAGAGGCAATGCTGCTAGGGCTGGATGGCGGCAAATAGGGGCCCGCCTGGACTTATATAGTCCCGAGGCGATGGGGATAGGGGAGTTGAGTTCGCCTCGGATATAGGTGATCGAATCGAGGGCGGCGAGCGACGAACTCGCTCTGTTCGTTCTCGCGTCGGTCTCCCTTGGGCAGTAGGAGGGGATGGAGGTGAGGCGCTGACGCGTGGGGTCCATGCGGCAGCGAGTCAAGGCACTGGGTCTCGGCTGTCAGTCTCGCAGGGCGGAGAAGGAGGGCGCGGTTGCGGCCTGCGGTGCTCTGTTCTGGACGCCCAATGAAGAAGAAGGAAGGGGGAGTAGAGAGAGACTGCCATGCGGACCCACCCTGTCAGCCGCAGAGACAGAGAAAAGGCGCCCCTGCGCTGGCCGGGCTGGCTCACGGGCTATCTGGGCCGACTGCTCTGAAGAAGTGGCCTCGGGCCCAAACAGAAAAGGAGGGGGAGAGGATAGGCCGAGCAGGCCAAGCTGGCTGCTCTCGGGCCAGAATAGGGAGGGAGAGTGTTTGCAGTTTCCCTTTTTCCTTTCCAATTTCTAAATACAATTTCCAAATAGTTTTGAAATGGGAATTTGAATGGTTGGGAAATCAGATGAAATACAAGCAATGCAAAACACAATGCTCCAGCATGAATGCAACAAACATGTATATGGCCTAACATTAATTTTATTTCTCAATAAATATTAATTTCCCTATATTGGAATGATCAACTAATTGCATAATTAAATAAATTCCCACTATTTAAAAGAATGAAATTTTTCGGGTGTTACAAAATAAAATAACAAAATATATATATATATAATAGTGATGAAGATTCTATAGCCCATATCTTGTCTTTTTCAAAAAGGAGAATCATGATGCATAAAGTATCAAAAAGATTTAGAATTAGGTTTCCACCTTCATATTCTCCACACACATGCACATTCTGATCTTGGAGCATGCGCACTCCCTCCAGTATGGTCTGAGATTTGATTCGACAATATATGCAGGGTAAGTGTGCCTCATCATTTTCATTCCTACCTAAAACTCCAGATAAACCTTTTTAGAGGTAGGATGACCATGTGAAGGCATTATTTTTATGCCTTGGTAAGGAGCCACTTACATACATGAGCGATTTGAGAGAATCATTCAAGGAGCATGAGCTATTCGTATGATTTTCAAAAGCTTACAAAAACCCAAGTTCCTACGCATGAACAAACTAAGCAGATTTGAATCCAGACTATTCCATTTTGCAATTACTCAAGATAATTTGGTAGACACATTGAAGTTCATAAATCCAGGTGAAGTTTGGAATAAACTATATGCAGATCTTTATGAATAAGGAAAATAAACCCATTTGGTCCTCAGCACTTTACTCGAGGATGAGTAAAGGACCAAGTGTGGGGGAGTTGTTGGCGGTCCTTAACAACCAAAATATAACATCATTCTAATACTAAAATAAATAGAAGGTAGGGCTTTTATCTAACCCTTCCACGAGTTTTGTTGCACATGTGACTTGCAGGTCGAACACGTGGAAATGCATAAAAATCACCGGAAAGCGCACTTCCAGAAAACATATTTAGAAAAGGCGCAAATCAAGAATAAAAGAGAAAAACCCATCAAAATATCAAACGGGATCCATCCATAACCGCGGGGGAGGCCCAGGCCCAGGGAGCAACCGACCACCCGAAAGCGGTGGCCAGTTGCCGCCTCCCAGGGACCGACCGCCCCCGAGGGCGGCCGCCCCCCACATGGCAGTTCCCGGGCCCAAATTCAGTGACAAAGCTCATGGCGGTTCCCTGAAGTCGGTTTCACCTCCTTCCATATTTATCTACGCCGAAACCGACCTGTAGAGCTATAAAATGAGGCCCTCACCCCCTCCATGGAAACAACACATGATACAATAGAGAAGAAGAAGGGAGTACCACCATTTTCCATTAGTGTAACTTCTAGCTGGGCTAGTATGGGGTTAGAGAGAGAGATAGAAGCTTGAGAAGTGATAGCGGGGTCGAAGCAGTTCTACCCTCGGGTGGATGAAATGTCGGACTTGTCGGCTCTCACATCCAACTTGTACCTCTACAACCATCTTGCTACTTGAAGTAAGAGGTTTGTGATACATTTTAGTTTTGATCCATTAAGTGAGTTACTTTTATAAAGCTACTTGTTTGTGGAATTGTCGCTCGTTCTTAGGAAGGGTGCTCTAGTTAGAGGACTCCTGATAGAGACGGAAGTTCCTGGCCATCGCTAAAGTAGTAGTCGCCTTCGTAGACGTGGTGTCTAAGTCGGAGTCTACCTTCGTATGTTGCGCGCGGCCACGGGCAGAGGGGTAGGTGGCAGGTGGTGACAGCCCTGTCCACTCGTATCTGAACTCCCCATGTTCGGCCGTGGAATAGCGCTGATACTGGTATCGGCTGGCAGACCAGCTGCGTCAGTGGGCCTGAAGCAAGCAAATTGTGGGAAAGTTATCTTCACTTAGTGTTTTCAGACTTAGTGTATCCTCTCCACCCAAGTTATCCCTTCTACCTTTTCTAGGGTCAACTAGCTAAGAGACCTCTAACATAAGCCGTTCCTTTGGGAAAATACGATACCCTGAATACTTCCGGGTGAAGTGCTACAACGGTACTTCCGTGCGCTTGCAGATTTTTCTGCCTTCGCTAAGAAACGCCAACAATAGCCAAAATTTGGTGACCACTTGGGACCAAAATTAGTCCAAGTGATAAAATTTTCAGAAACAAATAATCTGGTCGCGCTGGGCCATCCAAACCCAGGTTGGGCGACCCACACTTGGTGCATCTCAAAATTTTGGAAAATGGGACAGTGTTCAGAACACTTGTAGGTGACGTGACAGAAATTTGGGGCAATTTTATGGGTCGGCTGACCCATATTTGGCAACCCCCCAACGGTGTCACGTTTAGGAAAGCACTTGGGGAGCATATATGGAAGTTACCATGGCCAGGTGACCCATATATGGGTTCAGCCGAACCACCCATGGCATCCAGTTGCGACCCACCAGGTCCAAAATGTTGTGCCAATGTTCCCCGATGTTCTCTCGCGATTTCGAAAAGGAGAACGTTGGCACTCGTCTTCTTAACCCCTTCCTCTCCTTCTTCTTCCTTCCACCTCCATTCTTTCACCATTCCAGCATCCTTCTTCGACCCTAAGGCACCAGAGAGATCCACCATGGTGCCCACTAGCAACGGCCATCATCCCCGTGGGAGAAGGCACTTCTAAACCCCAAAGGTCACTAACCGAAAGCCTAGAGAGAGAGCGATGGCCGCCGACGTGCTGGAGGTGGAGCCTCTGAACTTGCTGCCATCGACCAGAGTGCTGCCAGGGGCCAGGCCTAGTTTGGCCGACCCTAGGGGGGTTCGGCCGACCACCCCGCGGCCGTCCTCTCGGTCAACTTCATCGCCAAGGTCACTCTCTCTGCAACGGGATCTCTGAAAGCCCCCTATTCGATCATCCACGCCAATGAGGCCTACCACAGGCCAATTGGCTTTGAAGGGGAAGGTTCTAGAGGTGTCAGAACAACGCCCCAGTTCTCTCTACTCGGATTCGCCAAAGAGCATCAGCTCCTACACCCCTTCCATGCCCACCATATTCAAGGGCCGCAAGATCGTTGGCGGTGGGCCGGGTGTAGGGAAGGTGTTCGTCCCTCCTCTCACTTTGGATGAGAAGAAGCAGTTGAGGGAGTCCCTTGACTCAAACTCCAACTCTCCTTCAACCATCCAGAGGAGGATGGATTCACCACCGATCAATGGCCTGCCAGGCCAATTTGAAGATGATCGGAAGGAGAAAAGCGACATGGAGAAGATGCTCAAGATTGTAACGAGTCTTAGGAAGAGGAATAATGAGTTAGAGGAGACGGTGTCAGAATTAAAGATGACCCATTTAGATATGGAGGACAACTTTCACGCGTTTCGCATTAGCACCAATGCAAAACTCAAGTGAATGGCCAATGCCATTAGCCAAGAGAACATCCTCAATCCACCCTCTGTCTAGATTAGAATTCCTTTAGAATAAAGTAGGCATTAGCTAGATTTTCCTTTTTAAGTTTTGATTTTTACAATTGTAATCATGCCTACAACAATTTTAAGAAGTTGAATAAAATGCCTTTACGTTCTGCTGGTGTGTTGCCACCAGCAGAACACCTGCACTTGATGTTGTTCGTTGTTTGTGTCACCAGATGAAAAGAAACAAGTGTGGGGGGGTCGAACGACCCCCTCAATAGCTCTCTCGGAGATTTCGAACATCTCACGGTACACGGCACGTCTGCTAGATCAAACAGGACGTAAAAGGTCACATAAGATCGGCCGAACGACCCATGATATTAAGTCCAGTGAAGAAACAACTTTGCAGGAGTGCATTTTGAGACGAGGAGATTCAAATGACGGGACAAAAGCCCTTGAGGGGTTCGACCGACCCCACCAATGGGGCCTAGTCCCACCAGCCAGACTCCTTGCGGCGAAGGTATGCTTCCTTACTGGTTTGCATCCTTCCTCCCTCTCGAATCGCACAATTATTCAACTCATTTATTTCTTTTTAAATAAAAATGAAAATAAAAAATTGAATACTTGCATCCCAAAATAAAATGAAAATTTATGCATATGCCTATGCTTGTGGGTAAATATCTTGATAGGAAATCGTATTTACTATGATGTTGATAGATGTGAGATAACTCTTGGCTCATGATTCACACTTTTTTCCATTCAAAGTACTTAAAGGTTTATTTTTGAAAATGTCATAAAAACCATAGTGTCACTTACTCCTCAATAGTGAGAAAATTCCTACTGAAGCCATATATGATCACCATGTTTGAAAGCCCTTCTAATCATGGTACTTGCAATTGCTTTGAGTTTGATCAAACCTTGTTGACCCTTGTTGAGAAGTTTGTCATAGCCCAAAGATCAAGATCACGTACACACCTCACATATATTTGCTACTTCTACACTGGAAGTACGCAACAACATGCCATTCATTTCCATTAAATAAATGCTCCATGTTTTAAAGGTCAAAGAATATCTCTCTTTGTTGATAAAAGGGACAATGGCTATGCAAAATGAAAAGGAAAGAAAGATGGACAAGTGAAAGTCCAAGAAAAAAATATATATACATATATTTGAGCAAGTCTAAGCTCATGAATAAAAAGAAAAGAAAAATGATAGCCATGTCCCAAAACAAAGTAGAGAGAGATCATTGCAAATAAAGGAGCATTATAGTTCACCACTTTTCACACGCCTGCACATCTTGATCTAGGTCTATGACATTTTTCTCCTTGGATCCTTATTTTGATTTTACAATATATGCAATGTAAGTATGCTTGCCATGTTTATCCTTACCTGAACTACACATAAGCCTGATAGATGTAGGATAAAACAAAGAAGGCGTCTTTAAGATATGCCTTGGTAAGGAATCAAATACAACTGAGTGACTTGAGAGTACTATTTGAGGAGTAAGAATGAAATATGTGCTTTCTTTTTGAAACCAATACCAAAATTCTAAGTACTGAGAAGGTAAAAAGTAAGATGATTTTGCCTTGAGAGTTATTTCATTTCTCAACATCTCAAGGATATATGCTAGACAATGCCACATAACCCACTAGTATAAGCTATGTGTTAAATGAAAACTTTGATCAACACTATCTTGGATATGTCTTTTCAACCTCTCTTTCTAACCTTTACTCGAGGATGAGCAAAGACTTAAGTGTGGGGGGTCTTGTTGACGGTATTTATACCATGTTTTCTACCATCATAACCGTCAACAAAACACTCTTTTTGGGAAAGAAACAAGCAAACACATAGTGACATAGGTACAAATAACTTGGTTCCACATGTACATGTCAGTATTTGTTTGCAGGTACCCAAAACAGGTAATTTCAGAGTTCAGAAGCCCAAGATG
This sequence comes from Eremochloa ophiuroides, assembly GCA_038502445.1. Lineage (NCBI taxonomy): Eukaryota > Viridiplantae > Streptophyta > Magnoliopsida > Poales > Poaceae > Eremochloa > Eremochloa ophiuroides. Next base: position 43,271,196 of record JAHLJS010000004.1, read on the forward strand.
AAGATATAATGCAAATACAATTAGGACAAAATGGCAAAGTGATGTCACAATCATCAATGTCTTCACTCCAGGATCAAGTGGACACTTGGTGGACACTATTCATGGGTTGGCCAACCCATGAATAGTGGCACCAGCACTCCACCATCAAGGATCAAGTTATCAAGTGTATCATAGAGAGAAAGACTACTTAGTAGTTTTAGTGTTAGAATAAAGAGGGAAGAGAGTGAGGGAAGTCTTCAGGAGAAAGCCCCGGGCCTGTCGGGAGTCTTCTCCAAGGTATACCTCAGCGGATGCAAGCTTCGAGTAAGTTTTCCATCTGAGTCCTTCTAGTATTTGATACTCTGGTTCTGGTATTTTAAGTATATACTTGCTTTACTTGCACATTGCTTTACTTAGTGAAGTGCTCTAATCTCTAGCTAAGATTAGAGTAGTAAGTATAGTGTAGATGTGGTGTCTAGGCTATATCTTATCAGTGTGAGCCTCTTGTGGCACAGTGGGTGCCAGCAAGTGATGACAGCCTTGTCTGGTCTTAGTATCCCTCCACGTGTGTAAGACAAGTTATTAAAACGGTAAGGCATCAATACAATAGCATAGCCACCCCGGGAGGAGTTATATGTCCTCCTGTTTCGCCTATCGCCTCTTGTAAAGGGCGGAGGTGTATACCTCTTTATACTTAGAAACCCAAGACCAGATATCTTTTGCTACATAGGGACCTCTCTATACCTACAATCTTAAATCCTTGATCACCAACCCCTTTGATTTCCATCTGACGGCCTTGGACTTAGTTAGATCACTTCACGTTCCCCGTGGAAAATACGATACCTGGAATTAATACTCCTGGTGAAAGCTACATTGACTACCGTACACTTGCGGTATATCCATTTGCCACCTTTGGTGTCAACACCTACTCACACCTACGAGAGTTTCTACTGACATGTGCATGTTTTTGCATTGCTGGCATGTCTGATGAGACTCTGCAATGGAAGCTTTTTCCATTCTCTTTGATGGGAAAAGCTAAACATTGGTACAACCAAACCGTAGGAAGAGTGCTAGGAGATTGGGAAGTGCTATGCTCTAATTTTCTCTCTAAATTCTTCCCCATCTCTAAAGTGGCTAGCCTTCGAGGAGGGGTTTTGACTTTTAGGCAACTAGAAGAAGAATCTCTCGAAACATCATGGGATCGCTTTAATGATCTCCTTACTATTGGGCCGGACCTTGCCATTCCAAACCTAGTGCTTCTTCAACATTTTTACCTAGGTCTTAGTAAGGATGATAAGAAATCCCTTGATATATGTGCTAGCGGAGGTTTCCTTCATTTATCTGCTAGTAAAGCAAGGTCCATACTTGATAAAATCAATGGAAGGACTCTTTGCCCTAACATTCATAATGAACTCCCCGAGAAAGAGAAGGAATCATCTCCCGACCAAAAAGAGGAAGTTTTGATAGCTAAATCACACATTTTCCAATCCCAAAACATAACTATCTGTCCCAAGCCATCCATACTCCAAAATTCTACAAGGGAAGAAGAAATTCAACCCTTGAAAATTTCTTTTAAGATTAAGGATGATCTTTGCGATATTGGAAAAAGTTTAGACTTCCAGCCTCATAAGAGACCTTCTAGTGAATATAAATCAAATTCTTTTCAGAAGAAATCTCTTAAGAAGCGTCCTTATTGGAAAACACCCAAGGATGGAATTACTAGCGATGCCATAGAAGGAGAGCCAAACCATTTTGAACCCATTCCTATCTTCTCCCCTTCTATACTCACGTTAGAAGACTCATCTCAACCCATCTTTAAACCCATCTTTGACCCCGAAGAATCACCTGACACTCATTCTACTAAGTCCCATGATGACCCTAGAGATTCACTAAGACACCCAAACCATAGGAATCATGGACCTGAGGATGACCAAGAAAGGCTACGACAATGGCTGGAATGTATAGAATGAATGGCCAAGGAAGAAACCTTAATAATAGAATCCAACCCTGACCTAACCCATCCAAGTTTAGAGGAGACCAACGTGAGTGTCACCAATCCATGGGAAGTCTTGGACAATAAAATGCCTAATGGACATGGAATAAATGAGAAAATGTTTTCGCCCATAGACACTCATAAAGAAACACCCTTGGGGCTTAAAGAGGGAGATAACATTAATGAGCATGGAAGCTACTTCATTGACATCTCCTCGAATCCATCCTCATTTGAGGAATTTCCAGGATTAATTGGTCTCTTTAACATTGTCACACACGAGATCTTCAACCCCCTCATTCTACCTATTCATAAAATTATTGAGAGGGTGGTTGTGGATGCATATGTTTATCATAAATATTGTAGATCTCATTGTAATCATGAAATATGTGCACAAAGGCTGATGTTCTAGAGGAAACCACTTCATGAACTCAAAGTATAATAATTAGAAGGTTTCTCTAGAACAACTTTGTGTCCTAAAATAACCACTTTTGAAAGATAACATGAACTTGCACCTTTTGCTATAATATCCTTGTGAATTGAGCATAGAATTATAATTATGAAAATATTCCCTTGGGTATCTTTGTCACTAACCATTTCAGGTTTGAAGTAGAAGAGTGACAATGTAAGGTATGTCCAACCAATCATCATAAAATATTGAATTATATCCATCCCAGCATAACTTTGCTTTGCAAAATTCCAGCTTGGGGGAATGGGCTCAATTAGAAAATCTTATGTTACTAATATTGGTTGTCTCTACCCCTTTTAATCCATGTTCAAATTGTTAATTAATAATCATGCTCTTTCATCTCTATTTGAATAACACTTTATAATACTTTCATGCTACCTTATTTGCTATTGTATATGTTTAGGCTTTGAAGTACTTTCATACATCTCTTAAATGAAGCACGGTGCTTAGTTTAGGAGTGGTGATCTTATTTTCAAAAGGCTTTTTGAATTAAGCATGGTGCTTAGGTTAAAATGCCTTCCTAAGTCAAATTAGACGTGGTGTCTAGGTTGATTTTGGAGCCACTCGTATGTTGTGGTAGACATTGTATATTTTGTTGGACTAACCCCTACAGAAAACTTTCAAATTAATCTGGGTTAGTCATGAGATGAATTCAAATCAGAGATGAGACAGGGCACATGCTGAACTTCAATAACTTTGCAGAGGAAGACATAGCTCATTCATTATGGATGGAAGAACTGTGAGTATTAATGATTCCTTTACTTTATCTTCTGCTGCAAGTTACTTGGACTCAAGCCATGCCGGTATAGAACATGATCTATGCTAACATAATATCAACCCTATCTTCTTAGTAGCATAGATGGAACATGATAAAATTCTGGACAAACAACCTATGTTCCAAAGTTGGACATCCCTTCGGGTATGTGTTGTCCACTAATCTGTTGCAGGCATAATAATGAATGGAGTGACAAGGTGTCATAAGATCATAGAAGCAAAAGATGGCAAAGAGGATAAGCAACAAAGAAGACAAGATGCTCATGAACAACTCAAGATGCAAGAGAAGTAAAGGACCACCAGTCATCTACCCTTCATTACTTAGTGCCATCACGCTCTAATAATGAAGGTAATATCTTAAGGTAAGTGGTTATTATGTTCCTCTTGATCTTGGTATGCACATAACGAAGGTGCGAACATGTTAGAGTTACAGCTTTAATTGATTAACCTAATTAAGTCAATATGCTTTGTCCTTTAAGATTGTTCATGGCGCCATTCTTTTGATCCCAGTCTGAACCAAATGTGCTAAAACATTGTAATCTATCTTTGAAAGATGATAGTCATACTCATGTGAAAATTTATATATTATGTAGAGATAGACAACCCTTCCATTGGTTAAGCAATTTAAATCTTTTCTGCCATATGAACTTAAACGTAACATAAATGCATAATCTTCTGATCTTACCACTCATATCATAAGTAAACAAATTATGCAACACCAATTTCGCCTTATCCAATGTGCCTAAGGCTAGAGAAAAATAAATAAAGAAATCGATTCAGTTCTGTTGGTGTTTTTCCACCAGCAGAGCCCATGCATTTGATCTCTGCCTTGGTTTTGTAAATAGGACAACACTTCGAGCAAAGTTTGTTAATTCCTAAAATTCTACAAGTGAAAGTTCTATGAACATGCACGTTGAGCAAGATGCTGCCAGCTTCCACTATTAATACTCTACTTCAACCTGCTGGCCAAGCAAAGAACAAAAGTGACATCACCATCACCAGAGGTGTAACCATCAAGACCTCCATCTCTAAGACGGAGAGATACCCAAGAGTGAAAGAAAAAGTCCTGTCGGTAGATTTTAAATTTCGCACCCTTGCCATAAGCTAACATGGTAGTTATCTAACTAATTAGTGTTCATAATTTACATTAGTAATTTTACTTTAGCATATTCATCTTTATGCATATCAAAAGAAAAAAATAAAAATATTTATTGCCTTATTTACTGCATCATAATACATTAAAGCCCCAGGTGAATAAACTTATAGAATATTCACTATGGTGGCATAAAAAATAAATAAAATTAAATTAAAAAATGATAATAGCATCTGTATTTACTTTCTTACATTATGAAAATCCTAAGCCCCTTGAGAATAAATATTCTCCGTGGTGGCATAAAAATATATAGCATGCATACATATCTGATTACTGCATAAGAAAATTAGAAAATCCTAAAAAGAGAATCCTGCTAGAACCTATCAATTTAAAATCAACTCAAAAGAATAATCAATTACTTATTGACTGACCGCTAACCCCTTATCACATTTGAGCCTCGAATTTTGGTTTTCTTGTTGGAGTATAATTATGCAGGATAACACTATGTCTGAGGAGTGAGTCCATCAGTGGCGCCCACAAGACTGCTGCTGGTAAGCCCACTCTAAAGATCATCAACACCAAGTATTGCAAACATCTAGCTTGGGGGAGGAGCATCCCCTAGTTATCAGGTAATTATACCTAGGCGATTATCGAGTCTATTTTATATAGTCATAAAATACCAAAATTATGTGAGCACATGAAGGTTCACAATAGTATCATAGGAAAATTTAAAAATGCCAAAAATATGTGGGCACATGAAGGTCCATATCGATAGTCTTTTGGGAGTCCATTAGTTAAAAGAAATAAAAAAAATGAATAACCAATCAAAACCAAATAAAAACTTAGCTATATATTAGAGTGGTCTTAGAGTGTGTCTATAGTCAGTCTTAGGCTAGTGTCTAATAAAAAACTGGAGAACATTAAAATTTTGTCTTGGAGATGATGCTCTGCCGTAATTCCTTTCAAGTGCCCAGTTTTCAACCTTAAATTCTTCCGAGTTTTGGATATTACTGCTTTGATTCGAAAATACTCTGAACCCGAAACTTGTGGAGGCATATGCTTGGGCTAAGTCTAGGTGATTGATTGATATGATACATGAAGGTTGAGCTGCTATTTATCTTATTTCTAGCAATACAAAGTGTCACAGAACCGACCAATTTATACGAGCACAAGTACAGCGATCGCATTTTTAATCGCAATCCAGTCGCACTTGAGCCAATATAAACCCGGTAGTCCGGAAATCTCAAACGATTTCAAACCTTTCATACCCCAAGGATCATTCATTCAGCAATACCCGATCACATGACACATAAGTTCGCAACCGAATTTAAACATCAGAGTACAACATAGTCTTTTACACAAATAGAGTAGTAGCGGAAGTCAACATAGTTTTACACCACAGAGTTCAAATACGAGTACCATCACATGACCTTGTCACAGGATTCTTACAACATCTAAGGATAGATAATGACCCTGCCCTCGGGTCTAGTCTTCTTCGCCCGCAGGGGTGAAGCAATTCCTGCAATACGCGTAGTAGACTACACCATCTGCAACAATGGGAATAAAACCCTGAGTACTCAATTGTACTCAGCTAGACTTACCCGACAGGGAGTAAATAAAAAGACTCTCAAGGATATGCAAGGCTTATTTGGTAGAGCTCAGAGGGTAGCATCATTTTTCATCAAAAGCATTACTACAGTAGAACCTCAACTTATTCATTTTAATTGTGATAAGCTTCGATTTCAGTTAAGCTATTTACTAAGATTAGCCACTATACTAAGCATTCACTGAATATTGTAGCAATCAATAAAACCATATGATTTCCGATATCCACAGATATCAACCTCATCTCACCATAATCATTAGGTTCAAGTTATTAGCCTCTACCTCACCAGAAGATCAGTTCAGTTTCTCACTAACCAGGAGAGATGGCGATTCGAATCGATTGTACCAGCTGGCAAATATGCCAATCACAAACCCTGTCAGCCGAGCCACTGGCTTCTTGGGCCACCGTTAAATCTTTCTGAGACATAATATGTATCGCGGGCTTGGAGGGGTCCATATTCTCAGAGACAAACCCACTTCCAGGATGCATCAGGTCCCTGACCTGCCCTTGGTAAGATGGTGTCTCCGCACATCCTTCCTACCTCCAGAATATGTTTGCCTTATCACGCCCAATTCCCGGCTCAGAAAGAAATACTCGGCTTCGCGGTCAGAACGACTTATCTGGCCAGCTATGTGACGACGTCTTTCAATCTCAACTGATGTCTGGTGGCCTCAGTCCTAGTCGGCCGCAAGCAGCACCGAAGACGGCATGACCTCAACCATGTCATGCGGCTCCCCGCTACCTAGCCTTGATTCTCTCATTAGACACTGTGGCATGGTGGCACATATAGTCCATCATGTGGAATCCAACCCCATCATCATTAGTAACCACCTATGCTCGCGAAGGACAGGAAATCCCTCGACTTCTACCGGTCTAAGCATGGCTAAGCATAGGATCGAACCCATCCCCTTGTCTAGTAATAACTTCAGGATCGAGTATAAGTGGACAAGGTATAAATGCAGCAACGGTATCATCTCAACTCCTATACTTAAGTGCACAATCATACGATTTAATAAAGACCAGTGTTTTTGTAAAAAGAGTAGGTGGAGACTTAGGGATGCTCCGGGGCTTGCCTTTCACAAAGTTAGTAGGTTGGTGATCAGGGCACTCTGGAAGTTCAGCTTCTTCTTCCTGACCTTCGGGAACCTCTGGCACTTCAATCTCCGGCGGAACTCCCTCCTCCGGTGGATCGAACTGCAACAGCGTCACGCCTCCCGGCGATCCTGTATGCATGATATGCATATATGAGAACTGAGAATACACATGAAATGCAAGATAGAGATGCACGAATTAACCCATGATATGAAATCAGTTTAACAATCCACACTCATTTACTGAGTACGTGCATATTTCTTCCCTAGACAACCAACTCATACTCACCCTTCTTAAGCAAAGCATAGAACAATTTCTCGTCCCGGGTGAGAGGTCTACAACCTGCACTTAATAATTAACATGCATCAACTAACCTACCACAACCAACTTATAATTAACAAGCGCGAGCAACATCATATAAACAAAATATTAACCTTGCTGCCCCAAGCTCAAAGTAGGATCAGCTCTACTGTTTAACACTGGTGATAATGTTGAACATCACAGAAACGCATAAAAACACTCCCCAACCAAAAGATATTTGCTTGGAAACAATTAAATAAACCCTAGCCTATAACTGGACCTACTGTTTACTATGACCAGAAAAATCCATAAAAATTACAGTAGCTATTACACATCCAGACTAGCCTACTGACAAAATTTCAAGTCATTTGGACAAGTATAACATCCTACACAAAAATAACAAGCAACCAGCCTTTTAAACAATGGAAAATACTTAACACAGTGAAAAGTATCAAACAACAGATTTCCTAATTTTCTTAGCTTCTTTCCAGCATAACATAGCCCAGGAAAAATATTCATGACCATAACCTTAACACATTAAGCATGGTGATTTTTGCAAGATTAAGGCATAAAAGGCACATTATACTAGACATCATATAAATAACAGTGAAACACCAGCAAACATATTTTTCATAGATTCTACTTCCCTAAACAAGATGAATGCAAGTGGAATCACATTTTTAGCACATTCCTACAATTACATATGCATTTATCAAGTTTGCAAACAATTAACAATTTAATTATAACTGCACATAAAAAGTATTCAAAAAGTACATTTTATATTTTTCCTTGATAGAGCTCAGAAACACAAACACAACAAAATTTGGTTCACCCCAAATGGACATTCCTAGCTCCAGATATGAATTTTGGAAGGTTTTACACATTTTCTGGAAATTCATTTTATAAATCATAAAACCTAAACCCGATAGAACTGCTACGTGCACCCGGCTCGGTGAACCAGAGGCGCACCCGAACGGCTGACTCGCAGGCCCCGGGGTCGACCCGACCCCACACGTCAGAGAGAGGAACAGAGCCGCCGGCGCTGACCGGCGAGAGCTCGCCGACGGCGAGGTCTCCGGCGACGCCGAGGCTACCTACCGACTCGTGGCAACGAGACGAATCCGATGGACCAACTGCCGAGGGTCGTACCCCACCGGAGCGAGCTCGACGGCGGCAATGGCGGACGGCGGTGGTCTGGCGAGCTTGCGCCGGCCGATTCCGGCCGTTGCTCACGCGGCGAAGCTTCGTTCCGTGTCCCTAGAACCCTAGCGGACCTGTGCGTGCAACGAATCGAACTATTGCGCACGGGAGCTCAGTGACCGCGCTCGCATGGCGGCACGGTAGCGAGCGGGTTCACGGCGAACTCGGGTTCCGGCGAAACTACGGCGAGATAGACCTATCCGACGGCCTAGAATGGATCTACGGCTAACGGAGACTCCTAGACGAGCAAAAGAGAGGGAAGCCGACCCCGGCATCGCCCTCATCGCGGCGACCTGAGAGCTCGGCGGCGCTCTGCCAATGGCGGACGGCGAGAAGCTCGCTGGAGCTATACCTTAGGTCGGCTGAGGTCGGCAACGGTTCGGGGACGAAGAGAAGAGCAAGCCGAAGCTACGCCGAGGATGGAGCGGTCGGAGACGGCTCGGTGGCGGCGGATTTCACCGCGGCGGCGGCGCGGCGGAAATGGCGACGGCGGAGGGGAAAGAGGAGAGCAGCGAGGCGAGAGAGAGCGGGGAGAGTGAGGGCGAGCGTGCGGGAGACAGGATGGAGTGTTGCCTTTTGTAAGCTGATCGCGCGGCAGCAACGACGGCGTACGGCGCCACCTGGCGGCCGAGGCCTGACGCGGTCGCGCGGTGACGACCGACGGTCGAACTGAATCGGCTCCGATTCAGTCCCCGCGGACCCGACTGAAACTCGATTTTGATCAAGCCATAACTCGTGATCCAGTGCGTTTCAGCGAAAACTTCACTAATATGGATTGAAGAGCTATATGAGTAGATCATTTCATATTAAGGCACTTTACTCTAGTTCGGCCTGGATTGAGAGATACAGGTCGATGAACAGGGGTACACCGAAACTGAAAACCGGTTTAGACTTAGGAAAATTTGAAAACTTCCAAAACAGCTCCAAATCTGCACTAATTCAACTTTTTGACCTCCTTCCACCCATTTTCATAAGTTGACCCAAAAATAAAGTTTGTTGCTTATAAAATTCTACACAATTTTGATTAAGGGTGCACTGACATGCAGAATCTCTAAAATGCCCTTCTTGTTTGGTCAAACAGAATAGCTTTTAAAGGGCCCTCTAGTCAACTATGAGCTAGAGGGGTATTTTGGGGATTTCACCAACATGAACATTTTTCCAAATGTTATCCCAAACATGTTTAAAGCATTTAGAACAGTAAACAAGCATCACATTTGCATGTCAACACATTTAGCATGTTATGGGCATACAAACAAACATATAGCAATAAAAGGGAATCAAATAAAATGCAATGATAATGATGCATGAAATGACATGATCTATGCTTGATGACATGCAAATGCAAGTGTGAAAATAGTAACTAACACTAGGGTGTTACAGCCCTCCCCCTTAAAAGAATCTCGTCCCCGAGATTAGAGTTAATTACCATTGTTTAAAGAAAGAAGGATAGACTTCCTTGAGGTAATCTTCTCGCTCCCAAGTCGCATCCCAATAACTTTGGTTGTTCCACACCACCTTATAGAACTTGATCACTCGGCTACGGGTGATTCTTTCTTTGTAATCTATTACTTCAATAGGCTTTTCTTCATAGGTCAAATCTGATTTCAACTTGATATCACCAAAATCCACTTGTTCTTCCGGTACTCGTAAACATTTCTTGAGTTGGGATACATGAAACACATTGAAGATAGTGGACATGTGTGGTGGCAATCGTAACTTGTATGCTACTTTCCCACTTCTTTCCAGAATTTGAAAAGGACCTACAAACCTTGGAGCTAACTTTCGTTTCACTCCGAAGCGTTGCACGCCTTTCATAGGTGACACTTTCAAGTATACGTGGTCACCCACTTCAAATTCCAATGGTCTTCTTCGCTTGTCCGCATAACTCTTTTGACGAGTCTGAGCGGCTTTGAGATGCGTTTGAATGGTATGCACCCTCTCTTCGGCCTCTTTCACAAAGTCAATCCCGTAATATCTCCTTTCGCCTGCTTCAACCCAATTGAGAGGAGTTCTACATTTGCGCCCATACAAAGCTTCAAAAGGAGCCATTTGAATACTCTCTTGATAGCTATTGTTGTATGAGAACTCAGCCAAAGGTAACCATTCTTCCCACGAACCTTTAGACGATAGAACACAAGCTCTCAACATATCTTCAAGAATTTGATTTACCCTTTCAGTCTGACCAGAAGTTTGAGGATGATAAGCTGAGCTGCGAACCAAATTGGTTCCCAAACACTTGTGTAGATGCTCCCAGAAGCGTGCAATAAATTGCGGGCCTCTGTCGGAAACTATCGTCCTCGGCACACCATGTAACCGAAGTATCTGAGCAAAGTAGAGCTGTGCCAACTGATGGGGATGATCTGTAGTTCGAACTGGTAAGAAATGTGCAATCTTAGTCAATCGATCTACGATCACCCAAATAGAATCATGGCCTTTTTGCGTTAGAGGTAACCCAGATATGAAATCTATGGTTATCTCATCCCATTTCCAACCTGGAACTGGTAAAGGTTGCAATAGGCCTGCTGGCTTAAGATGAATAGCCTTCACGCGACAACAGGTATCACACCTGGCCACATAGGCCGCAATTTCCTTCTTCATTTTGGTCCACCAGAACCTAGGTTTCAAGTCTTGATACATCTTACTACTACCAGGATGGATAGACAACTTGGACAAATGAGCCTCGTCCATAATCTGATTCCTCAACTCACGGTCTTTCGGTACTACCAATCGATCCTTGAACCACAATATACCTTTTTCATCTACTCGGAAATGAAGCATTTCTTGTTCTTTCATCTTCCTTTTGATATGATATATGCCGAGATCTGTTTTCTGACCTTCAATAATCTTGCTTTCCAAAGTACAACTGAGAGTAATATTATTCAACACCATTGGATGCACAAGATTGAACCCGTCTGCTAGCAAAGGCTGCAATATATTGCAATGAGACTTTCGGCTCAAAGCATCGGCTACGACATTGGCCTTGCCCGGATGATAGTGTACTTCTAGATCGTAGTCTTTGATCAACTCCAACCACCTTCTTTGCCTCATGTTCAACTCAGGCTGAGTGAAAATGTACTTGAGACTCTTGTGATCGGAATAGATATGACATTTGTGACCCATCAAATAGCGGCGCCAAATCTTCAATGCATGAACTACAGCGGCAAGTTCCAAATCATGAGTAGGGTAGTTTTGCTCATGTTTTCTCAATTGACGCGAGGCATAAGCAATGACTCGGCCTTCTTGCATGAGAACACATCCTAACCCAGTGCCACAAGCATCACAGTACACATCAAAAGGCTTTTCAATATCAGGTTGTGCGAGAACTGGAGCAGTGGTCAACAACGTTTGCAAGGTGCGAAAAGCTGTTTCACACTCCTCACTCCACACAAACTTGGTATCTTTGTGCAATAGCTTGGTCATAGGTTTAGCTATTTTAGAGAAATCCTGAATAAAGCGACGATAATAGCCAGCTAATCCCAGAAAACTACGAAACTCAGACACATTTGTTGGTGGCTGCCAATCCAACACCTGCTGAACTTTTGACGGATCTACAGAAATACCTTCAGCAGATAAGATATGGCCCAGAAAAGGTACCTTAGTCAACCAAAACTCACACTTGCTGAACTTAGCATACAGCTTATGCTCCCTGAGTCTAGTCAAGACTATCCTCAAGTGTTCAGCATGATCCTCCATGCTTTCAGAGTACACCAGAATATCGTCAATAAAGACTACCACGAACTTATCCAACTCAGGCATGAATACCGAATTCATTAGATACATGAAATGTGCAGGAGCATTGGTTAATCCAAAAGACATAACCAAATACTCATACAAGCCATACCGAGTGGAGAAAGCCGTCTTGGGAATATCTTGTGGTCTGATCTGAATTTGATGATACCCAGATCTCAGATCAATTTTGGAGAAAACCTTGGCCTTGGACAATTGATCAAACAAGATATCAATACGAGGTAGAGGATACTTGTTCTTAATTGTCACAGCATTTAGTGGCCTATAGTCCACACACATACGTAAAGTTTCATCCTTCTTCTTAACAAAGATTGCAGGACAGCCCCACGGAGAAGAACTAGGGTGAATGAACCCTTTGTCCAATAACTCCTGGAGTTGTTTCTTGAGTTCAGCTAATTCATGAGGAGGCATTCTATATGGCCTTCGAGATATAGGCGCCGTACCGGGAATAAGTTCTATTGCAAACTCCACATCTCGATCAGGAGGAAGTCCAGGTAGATCATCAGGAAAGACATCAGGAAACTCACACACTACCGGAATACCTTGGACGGTCTTGCCCTCAACTGCGAGAGAGAGATTAAAAAGATCCCCTCTTCGGGGTAAGGAAACTTGAAAGGTACCCCCACCCTGGGGCGCCTTCAACGTCAAAGTTCGGTTAGCAACGTCCAATACCGCACCCCATTTGTTCATCCAGCTAACCCCTAGAATTACATCCAGACCTAGCCCAGGCAACACAATGAGATGACTGATAAAACTTCTATCATTAATCTCAATACTCGCCTGCTTGATACCCTCACGTGTGCATATTTCAGCCCCAGCTGAGGTTATCCGGAAATTACAGCCCAAATCAACGATCTGAAAGGCATGCCTTTGTGCAAATGCTTGACTTATGAAAGAATGCGATGATCCAGAGTCGAACAAAACAATGGCAGGGTGCTGGTTAACTGAAAACATACCCGCGGTGACTGGTTCACCTTCTGGAATTTCTTCAATAGTGGTGTGATGCACTCGAGCCTGCTTTGGATGAGGGCAATAGCGAGCAAGGTGCCCCTGTTGACCGCAGTTAAAGCATGGCCCCAGACCTTGGTTGGTCCTCACTGGAACGGCGTTGCTTGGAGGAGCGTTGTTCTTGTTCAAAGTCACTGTGAAACCTTTCTTGTAGCGCTGAGGCGCTGGCTGCTTCTTTGGAGGGGGTCTGAATTTTGCTCCAGGAACAGCCGGACGGTAAGCAGGGCGATTTGCCACCGCACGACTAGCTGCTGGAGTCCTTGACTGAGAAGAGCTTCCTTCAAATGGCCTCTTGCCTCCCTTGGAAGCAGTGTGCAAGTTGTTCTGTTTCTCTTGAATATAAGCTTCACTGATGAACTCGTTAAAAGTTGTACGAGCGTTGTTTGCCAGAGTCTTCATAAGCTTGGTACTAAGACCTCTCTTGAAGGTTTCAATCTTCTTTTCATCTGTATCTACCATCCACGGGGCATACCTCGACAGATTGTTAAAGGCATGATGATACTGAGTGAGGGTCTTGGTACCCTGAGTAAGCTGCATGAATTCATTGACCTTCATCTTGATCAAGCCTGCTGGAATGAAATGTCCCCTGAAATCCCTGGTGAACTGCTCCCAGGTGATATCAGCGACCACAGGGTAGGCGGTCTTATGATTGGCCCACCATATTCCAGCTTGGCCTTGCAGTAACATAGCAGCAAAGCTAGCCTTCATGGTTTCAGTCAATCGCAGCACAGAGAATGACTGTTCAATAGTGTTTAACCACTCATCAGCTTCAAGCGGTTCTACGGCCTGCTTGAATACCGGAGGCTTAGTGTCCATGAAGTCCTTATAGTTACTGTATTGGTCCTCATCGTTTCCGCGGCGTCCACCTCGATTGCGATTGTGGTTGTTACTAGCAACCATCTGCTGCAAAATCGCTTGCTGGGTGTCCAAGAACTGAGCAAACATCTGCTCCTGGGTACGCGGTGGAGGAGGCGGCAACTCCTCATCTTCATGTTCGTTCCCACCACCACTGGTTGACCCATGACGACGGGTATGAGGTGCCATCTGTAGCAACACACAACAACCATTGTTAAGTGTCAGTTATGCCAAAGATAACCGAAAGATTATGCCCAAAAGATATCAATGATCATTTTGATAACCAACAAACGGCACAATAATTCAATAATCATCACACAACCGCACAATAACAAGGCGCAACCAAAAAGGGTTTCCAAACTGCATAAGTTACCATTACTTAATTAAAAGTTTGATGGTTCCAGCCCTGAACACACAGGGTTCTCTCATTACAATGACATTAAAGGTTTTCCCAATACAAAAGGGTGCCGATCATGGCAAGATCACTAGAAAAAGCCTAGTCATCGTGGTCACTGTCCACGCCGGACACGTTCCCACCATGGTCATCACTCTCGTCAATAGGCACGATCTCCTCGGGGTCTTCTTCCTCACTGGCTTCACCATCATCAGCTGCAATGAAGATCTCAGGAGCGAACTCCGCTGCACCCGGAGGATGAAACGGATCAGCATGGTTGTTCAGACGATGAACATCCTGCTGCAACTCCCAAACCTACTGCTGACTAGCACGCAACTCCTGCAGAAACTCAGTGCGCTGACGTGTCAAACTCATATTGCGATTGTCAAGCTGGCGGCGAAGATCTGCATTCTCCCTCTCAAGCACCTCGACACGGCGATCAGCTGCCAACAGGGCGCCAGTGCATCGTAACAACTCATTGCGACAGGCAGTGAGAGCTACCACCAAGTCATCTGAGCTACGACGAGCCATACGTGCCCACTCTTCAGCTTCTAACTTCTTCTCAACAGCATCATGCAGGGCTTCAACGCACTTCATCCAACCATCCCTAGTGGAATAGTGCATCCTCAGGACAGCAAACATAGCACTCATAGAAGCACCCGTGCTATGAGCACGCTCGTCCCTGCCTCGCCCCAAAGAAGCTTGGCTAGACTGAGCCCACTCACCCTGAGAAGCATCCACCCTGGGAAAAACATTTGCTGGCCCCAAATCAGCTCTCTTGTTGAACCGGCTGCAAATATCCGTCAACACCTCAAAAGCTGCGAGCTGCGCACCATCCCATGGTGTCCTCATGTCAACTTCCACCTTTATTCCTGGAAACGACCAACCCCTTTCAAGCCTAGGGATAGTAACCCAAACGTCAAACCAAGGCTGCACCATGGTTTTCGCGGGCTTCCAGAAATACAGTGGTGGCTCTGCATATCCCACAGACTTCAACAACCTCCATAGCACAGTGGGTGTGCCAAACTGCTCCAGAAACTGACCACTCTGCGGCTCACCTTCAGCTGCCATCTGGTACATTACAACATCTTTCAGCATTTAGAATAAGATAGGACAGCACAAATTTTACCATAGTGAAGGAAATAGTACAAATAGCTTAAATTAACTTCATGATCATGATGCATGCACGTGCCAACGACCTCACACATAATATATTTTAACTAACGTTATAGTCGGTGGCATACCACGTGCTCTCATATACGTAGCTAACCGTGCTAGGCGTTTCGCGTGGTTAGTGTACCTGCAGAAGATTCATTTCAGCCCAACTCCCAATGTATGCAGGGCAACAAGAAGCACTTTTTGCCGGAAATGTTCCCATGAACATTTGCGACCCCAAAAGTAATTACTCCACCTTACTTCCATAAGTACACATATAGATCACATGTACTCACTTCAGTAACCATACACTCACCATCGATCGATGGTTGTTCGATCTTACACTCACATCTCACCTTACCTTAGGCGACGTGGTACATTGACCCATAAGAAGCAATAAGAAACCGATAGTTCATGATTATCCGCACGATAAAACCAAATGAACCACAAATAGAAACATGATGCAATTCCCCCCAAGTCAGTACTTACATAAGCCACCTAATTACCACATATATATAGGCTTATAGGACTTGGTCATTGGTACTCATAAGTTTCGCAAACACTTGGTTTAAATCACCTATACACACTATCAGTTGGCAATTAGTTTGTAAAACTCAAAACTCCTTTAATTTTTAAATAGTCAAGTGACGGTATATGCTGAATTATGCTCTGGTACCAGCTGTCACAGAACCGACCAATTTATACGAGCACAAGTACAGCGATCGCATTTTTAATCGCAATCCAGTCGCACTTGAGCCAATATAAACCCGGTAGTCCGGAAATCTCGAAGGATTTCAAACCTTTCATACCCCAAGGATCATTCATTCAGCAATACCCGATCACATGACACATAAGTTCGCAACCGAATTTAAACATCAGAGTACAACATAGTCTTTTACACAAATAGAGTAGTAGCGGAAGTCAACATAATTTTACACCACAGAGTTCAAATACGAGTACCATCACATGACCTTGTCACAGCACTCTTACAACATCTAAGGATAGATAATGACCCTGCCCTCGGGTCTAGTCTTCTTCGCCCACAGGGGTGAAGCAATTCCTGCAATACGCGTAGTAGACTACACCATCTGCAACAATGGGAATAAAACCCTGAGTACTCAATTGTACTCAGCTAGACTTACCCGACAGGGAGTAAATAAAAGACTCTCAAGGATATGCAAGGCTTATTTGGTGGAGCTCAGAGGGTAGCATCATTTTTGCATCAAAAGCATTACTACAGTAGAACCTCAACTTATTCATTTTAATTGTGATAAGCTTCGATTTCAGTTAAGCTATTTACTAAGATTAGCCACTATACTAAGCATTCACTGAATATTGTAGCAATCAATAAAACCATATGATTTCCGATATCCACAGATACCAACCTCATCTCACCATAATCATTAGGTTCAAGTTATTAGCCTCTACCTCACCAGAAGATCAGTTCAGTTTCTCACTAACCAGGAGAGATGGCGATTCGAATCGATTGTACCAGCTGGCAAATATGCCAATCACAAACCCTGTCAGCCGAGCCACTGGCTTCTTGGGCCACCGTTAAATCTTTCTGAGACATAATATATATCGCGGGCTTGGAGGGGTCCATATTCTCAGAGACAAACCTACTTCCAGGATGCATCAGGTCCCTGACCTGCCCTTGGTAAGATGGTGTCTCCGCACATCCTTCCTACCTCCAGAATATGTCTGCCTTATCACGCCCAATTCCCGGCTCAGAAAGAAATACTCGGCTTCACGGTCAGAACGACTTATCTGGCCAGCTATGTGACGACGTCTTTCAATCTCAACTGATGTCTGGTGGCCTCAGTCCTAGTCGGCCGCAAGCAGCACCGAAGATGGCATGACCTCAACCATGTCATGCGGCTCCCCGCTACCTAGCCTTGATTCTCTCATTAGACACTGTGGCATGGTGGCACATATAGTCCATCATGTGGAATCCAACCCCATCATCATTAGTAACCACCTATGCTCGCGAAGGACAGGAAATCCCTCGACTTCTACCGGTCTAAGCATGGCTAAGCATAGGATCGAACCCATCCCCTGGTCTAGTAATAACTTCAGGATCGAGTATAAGTGGACAAGGTATAAATGCAGCAACGGTATCATCTCAACTCCTATACTTAAGTGCACAATCATACGATTTAATAAAGACCAGTGTTTTTGTAAAAAGAGTAGGTGGAGACTTAGGGATGCTCCGGGGCTTGCCTTTCACAAAGTTAGTAGGTTGGTGATCAGGGCACTCTGGAAGTTCAGCTTCTTCTTCCTGACCTTCGGGAACCTCTGGCACTTCAATCTCCGGCGGAACTCCCTCCTCCGGTGGATCGAACTGCAACAGCGTCACGCCTCCCGGCGATCCTGTATGCATGATATGCATATATGAGAACTGAGAATGCACATAAAATGCAAGATAGAGATGCACAAATTAACCCATGATATGAAATCAGTTTAACAATCCACACTCATTTACTGAGTACGTGCATATTTCTTCCCTAGACAACCAACTCATACTCACCCTTCTTAACCAAAGCATAGAACAATTTTTCGTCCCGGGTGAGAGGTCTACAACCTGCACTTAATAATTAACATGCATCAACTAACCTACCACAACCAACTTATAATTAACAAGCGCGAGCAACATCATATAAACAAAATATTAACCTTGCTGCCCCAAGCTCAAAGTAGGATCAGCTCTACTGTTTAACACTGGTGATAATGCTGAACATCATAGAAACGCATAAAAACACTCCCCAACCAAAAGATATTTGCTTGGAAACAATTAAATAAACCCTAGCCTATAACTGGACCTACTGTTTACTGTGACCAGAAAAATCCATAAAAATTACAGTAGCTATTACAAATCCAGACTAGCCTACTGACAAAATTTCAAGTCATTTGGACAAGTATAACATCCTACACAAAAATAACAAGCAACCAGCCTTTTAAACAATGGAAAATACTTAACACAGTGAAAAGTATCAAACAACAGATTTCCTAATTTTCCTAGCTTCTTTCCAGCATAACATAGCCCAGGAAAAATATTCATGACCATAACCTTAACACATTAAGCATGGTGATTTTTGCAATATTAAGGCATAAAAGGCACATTATACTAGACATCATATAAATAACAGTGAAACACCAGCAAACATATTTTTCATAGATTCTACTTCCCTAAACAAGATGAATGCAAGTGGAATCACATTTTTAGCACATTCCTACAATTACTTATGCATTTATCAAGTTTGCAAACAATTAACAATTTAATTATAACTGCACATAAAAAGTATTCAAAAAGTACATTTTATATTTTTCCTTGATAGAGCTCAGAAACACAAACACAACAAAATTTGGTTCACCCCAAATGGACATTCCTAGCTCCAGATACGAATTTTGGAAGGTTTTACACATTTTCTGGAAATTCATTTTATAAATCATAAAACCTAAACCCGATAGAACTGCTACGTGCACCCGGCTCAGTGAACCAGAGGCGCACCCGAACGGCTGACTCGCGGGCCCCGGGGTCGACCCGACCCCACGCGTCAGAGAGAGGAACAGAGCCGCCGGCGCTGACCGGCGAGAGCTCGCCGACGGCGAGGTCTCCGGCGACGCCGAGGCTACCTACCGACTCGTGGCAACGAGACGAATCCGATGGACCAACTGCCGAGGGTCGTACCCCACCGGAGCGAGCTCGACAGCGGCAATGGCGGACGGCGGTGGTCCGGCGAGCTTGCGCCGGCCGTTGCTCACGCGGCGAAGCTTCGTTCCGTGTCCCTGGAACCCTAGCGGACCTGTGCGTGCAACGAATCGAACTATTGCGCACGGGAGCTCAGTGACCGCGCTCGCATGGCGGCACGGTGGCGAGCGGGTTCACGGCGAACTCGGGTTCCGGCGAAACTACGGCGAGATAGACCTATCCGACGGCCTAGAATGGATCTACGGCTAACGGAGACTCCTAGACGAGCAAAAGAGAGGGAAGCCGACCCCGGCATCGCCCTCGTCGCGGCGACCCGAGAGCTCGGCGGCGCTCCGGCAATGGCGGACGGCGAGAAGCTCGCTGGAGCTATACCTTAGGTCGGCTGAGGTCGGCAACGGTTCGGGGACGAAGAGAAGAGCAAGCCGAAGCTACGCCGAGGATGGAGCGGTCGGAGACGGCTCGGTGGCGGCGGATTTCACCGCGGCGGCGGCGCGGCGGAAATGGCGACGGCGGAGGGGAAAGAGGAGAGCAGCGAGGCGAGAGAGAGCGGGGAGAGTGAGGGCGAGCGTGCGGGAGACAGGATGGAGTGTTGCCTTTTGTAAGCCGACCGCGCGGCAGCAACGACGGCGTACGGCGCCACCAGGCGGCCGAGGCCTGACGCAGTCGCGCGGCGACGACCGACGGTCGAACTGAATCAGCTCCGATTCAGTCCCCGCGGACCCGACTGAAACTCGATTTTGATCAAGCCATAACTCGTGATCCAGTGCGTTTCAGCAAAAACTTATTAAGGCACTTTACTCTAGTTCGGCCTGGATTGAGAGATACAGGTCGATGAACAGGGGTACACCGAAACTGAAAACCGGTTTAGACTTAGGAAAATTTGAAAACTTACAAAACAGCTCCAAATCTGCACTAATTCAACTTTTTGACCTCCTTCCACCCATTTTCATGAGTTGACCCAAAAATAAAGTTTGTTGCTTATAAAATTCTACACAATTTTGATTAAGGGTGCACTGACATGCAGAATCTCTAAAATGCCCTTCTTGTTTGGTCATACAGAATAGCTTTTAAAGGGCTCTCTAGTCAACTATGAGCTAGAGGGGTATTTTGGGGATTTCACCAACATGAACATTGTTCCAAATGTTATCCCAAACATGTTTAAAGCATTTAGAATAGTAAACAAGCATCACATTTGCATGTCAACACATTTAGCATGTTATGGGCATATAAACAAACATATAGCATTAAAAGGGAATCAAATAAAATGCAATGATAATGATGCATGAAATGACATGATCTATGCTTGATGACATGCAAATGCAAGTGTGAAAATAGTAACTAACACTAGGGTGTTACACTAAGTTCTGGAGATTTATTTTGAAAACTTAAAATCTTATATGATGACTCTTGTATGACAAAGTGTGAACTCCTACCAAAGGCAAAGAAGATACATTTAGAGATAGGAAAACATTTGCATGTTTATGCTACTTGCTTTGCATTGAGTTCAGTCAACCTTTGTTGTATACCTTATGAGAGCCTTGTCACGCTTTTAAAATCAAGATCACTTACACACTCCACCCACATATGCATTACTCCTACTCTGGGAGTAAGCGCAGTCATTTTCCACTTTCATCCAGATCCGCCTTAAAAATGTTTTTCTCCTACACTGGGAGTAAACACCCAAAAAAAATATATATACCCTATAGGACAGCCCCTGTTTAATTGCTCTAAGTTCTTATCATTATCTCTCCAATCAATATTATATTCAAAAGATGCATGTGGCTATGCAAAAGTATTTGAAAAAAAAGGAAAAGGGAGTAAAAGATGGACAAGTGTCCCAGCAATTAAAACAATGGGTACTTAGATACCCACCTCCCTAGTAAAAAAAAGAATAAAGATAGCCCATGTTTTCCCATGGAAGTTCTAAATCCAAGAGAGAGAGTTATTTCCAAAGAGCAAAAGTAGAATTAGAATTAGCCACCATATATACACCTATCCACCATATTCCATACACATGCACATCTTGGTTTGATTGTATGATTTGACTCTCTGTGGATCCATTGTTTGACTTTACAACATATGAATTGCAAGTATGCTCATCCTTGTTATTGACATTCCTATAAGCTCCACTATAATCCTTACTTGTAGGAAGGCATAACATCATTAATGCCTTAAGTGAGATCCATAAATACTATATATATTAAGAGACTTGAGGGTGTCATACAATCAAGCTCTGAGTTTTATTTCGAAAACTTGCAAAACTCTAGAATATTGGTACTGTGAAGAATTTGAGACATAGTGCTTGACTTGATTGTTCTATCTTTCGATTGCTCAAGACATATACAAAAGCTGTAAAGCTCCATAGTTAAAGGTAAAATGGGTAAGTTTGAAAGATAGAGCAGTTTTAATCCGGAGAAGAAGTTCTATATGGAAGTATGTGTACTTTTTAGGCGTTAAAGCATTGCAGCAACTCCTGATCCAAGTTTATTAGTAATTAGGCTTTGCTCAGGGACTGGCAAAGGGTAAGCTTGGGGGTATTGTTGACGGTCGTTAAGTACAAAATATAACCATCAACTATGTCACAGAACTGACCAATTTATACGAGCACAAGTACGACGATCGCTAATTTAGTAGCAATCAAGTCACACTTGAGCCAATATAAACCCGGTAGTCCGGAAATCTCGAAGGATTTCTAACATTTTAAACAGAACATACCCAAGGATCTTACAAATTCAGCAACAACCCATCAAATGATACATAAGTTTACAACCGAATCAAAAACATCAGAGTACAACATAGTCTTTTACATAAATGTAACAGTAGCGGAAGACAACATAGTTTTGAAACAACATAGTTTACATACGAGTACCACCAGCTGACCGTGTCACAGCATCTTACAAAAGCTAAAGATGGATAACGACCTTGCCCCAGGTCTAATCTTCTTCGCCCGCAGGGGTGAAGCAGTTCTTGCAATAAGCATAGTAGACTACTCCTGCAACAATGGGAATAAAACCCTGAGTACTCAATTGTACTCAGCTAGACTTACCCGACAGGAATTAAATAAAAAGACTCTCAAGGATATGCAGGCTTAATTGGTGGAGCTCAGAGGATAGCAACATTTTGCATAAAAAGCGTTACTACAGTAGTTCCTCAACTTATAAATTTTAGATATGGTTTAGCTTCCATTTCAGTTAAGCTATTAAGCTAAGGTTTGCAGCTATACTAAACAATCACTTGATGTTATAGCAGACAATACAACCATATGATTTCCGATATCCACAGATATCAACCTCATCTCACCATAATCAATATGTTCAAGTTATTAGACTCTACCTCACCAGAAGATTAGTTCAGTTTCTCACTAACCAGGAGAGATGGCGATTCGAATCGATTGTACCAGCTGGCAAACATGCCAATCACCGACCCTGTCGGCCTGATCAGTGGCTTTTGGGTCACCATTAGATCTTTCTGAGTCATATTATATCGCGAGCTTGGCGGGGGTCATATTATCGGAGACAAACCCACTCACAGGAAGTGCAGGTCCCTGACCTGACTATGGCAAAATGGTGTCTCCGCACATCCTTCCTTCCTCCAGAATATGTCTATCCATGTCACATCAATTCTCGGCTCAGAAGGAACTACTCGGCTTCGCGGTCAGAACGACTTATCTGGCCAGCTATGTGACGACGTCCTTCAATCTCAACTGATGTCTGGTGGCCTCAGTCCTAGTCGGCCGCAAACAGCACCGAAGACAGCATGACCTCAACCATGTCATGCGGCTCCCCGCTACCTAGCCTTGATTCTCTCATTATCATGTGGTGTGGTGGCACATATAGTCAACCATGTAGAATCCATCCCCATCATCATTAGTCACCACCTATGCTCACGAAGGACAGGAAATCCCTCGACTTCTACCTGTCTAAGCATGGCTAAGCATAAGATCGAACCCATCCCTTGCCTAGTAGTAGTACCAGGATGGTAGACAAGTGTACAAAGTATAAATGCAGCAACGGTATCAATTCAACTCCTATACTTAAGTGCACAATCATAGGATTTAATAAAAACCAGTGCATTTATATAAAAAGAGATAGGTGGAGGCTTAGGGATGCTCCGGGGCTTGCCTTTCACAAAGTTAGATGGCTGATGGTCAGTGCACTCTGGCAGTTCAGTTTCCTCCTCGGCCTCGGGAGCTTCCGGCACCTCGATCTCCGGGGAAACTCCTTCCTCCGGTGGGTCGAATTGCAGCAGCGTCACTCCTCCCGGTGATCCTGTATGCATGATATGCATATATGAGAACTGAGAATGCACATGTAATGCAAGGTAGAGATGCACAACTTAAACCATGAGATGCAATCAGTTTAACAATCCACACTTGTTTACTGAGTACGTGCATATTTTTCTCTAGACAACCAACCCATACTCACCCTTCTTAAGCAAAGCATAGAACAATGTTTCGTCCCAGGTAAGAGTTCTACAACCTGCACTAACCATTAATTTGAATCAAACTTACCTAACTACACTTACTAGTAAAGAAACAAGCATGAACAAGCACCTACACAAAGAATATTAATCTTGCTGTCTTTATACATAAACAAAGTCAGCAACACAAATGTCCAGCAAGGTTGTTGAACTAAAACATCTTAGAATTGCATGAAAATTATTTGCTAACAACTCATTATTCGATTAAAAGCAATTAATTCAACCCTAGCTTATAATTGGACCCTTTATTTGCTGTACCCAGAAAATTCTAGAAAAATTACAGTAGATAAAGTATCTCTGGGTTAGTCTACTGACAAAATTTCAAGTCATTTGGACAAGTATAACAGTCTATACAAAAATAACAAACAACCAGCCTTTTAAACAATGGAAAATACTTAACACAGTGAAAAATATCAAACAATAGACTTCCCATTTTTCTTAGTTTCTTCACAACATAACATGACTCAGGAAAAATATTCATGACCATATCCTTAACACATTAAGCATGGTGATTTTTGCAAGATTAAAGCATAAAAGGCACATTGTACACGACATCATATAAATAACAGTGCAACACCAGCAAGCATATTTTTCTCAGATTCTAATTCCCTAGACAAGATTAATGCAAGTGGAATCACATTTTTAGCACATTCCTAGAATTACCTATGCATTTATCAAGTTTGCAAGCAATTAACAAATTAAATGTAACTGCACAGAAAAGTTATCCAAAAAGCACATTTTATATTTTTCGTACATAGAGCACCAAGATAAGCACAACAAAATTTGTTTCACCCAATTTGGACACTCCTAGCTCCAAATATGAATTTTGGAAGATTTTACACATTTTCTAAAAATCAATTTCATTAATCATTTTAAACGAAAACCGGCTTAAACTGCTATGCACACCCGATTCAGTGAACCAGAGGCGCGCCAGAGCGGCTGACCCACGGGCCCCTAGGTCAACTCGACCCCACACGTCAGAGGAAGAAACAGAGCCGCCGGCGCTGACCAGCGAGAGCTCGCCGACGGCGAGGTCTCCGGCGGCACCGAGACGACCTACCGAGTCATGGCAACGAGGCGAACTCGATGCACCCACTTCCGACACCTAACCGTCACCGGAGCACGCTCAACGGCGACCATGGCGGACGGCGACGGTCCGGCGAGCATGCGCCGGCCGATTTCGGTCTTCAACGACGAAACCAACCCACGTTCCGCACTCCCTAGACCCTAACGGAGCTCCGTGTTCGATGAATCGAACAGCGGTGCACGACAGCTTGCTCTAACCGCGCGCATGGCAACGCGTTGGCGGGCGGAACTCCGGCGAGCTCGGGTTCCGACAAAACTACGGCGAGATCGACCCAACCAGCGACCTAGGCTAGATCTACGACTCACGAGGACGCCACGATGAGCAAAAACTAGAAAGAACGGCCACGGCATTGCTCTCGTCGTGGCAAACCGAGAGCTCGGTGGCACTCCGACGAGTTCACGGCGGCGGAGAGGTCAAAAACGCTATACCTTAGCTCGGCTGAGGCTAGCAACAGGTCGAGGAGATAGAGTGGAGCAAGGCGAAGCTTGTGTGGAGATGGAGTGGTCGGAGACGGTGTGGTGGCGGTGGATTTCACCGAGGCGACGGCGCGGCGGCCATGGCGTCGGCGGAGAAGAAAGGGGAGAGCAGAGAGCGACGAGCGAGGGAGAGAGCGAGAGAATGAGCCAGGGGACAGAGTGGAGTGTCGCTTTTGCATTCCCGACCGGCGCGGGGCCAACGGCGGCGTACGGCGCCACCTGGCGTCATTCTTCTGACGACGGCGCCAGCTGTTCGGCAATTTGCCGATTTGAATCGGCTCGATTCAGTTCCAGCGAACAGACTGAAACTCGATTTTTGATCGATCTCTAGCTCATGATCCAAACCGTTCCAGAGAAAACTTCACTAATAGAGATGGAAGAACTACACGAGTACTCCAATCTACATTGGGACAACTCGAGCTAGATCGGCATGGATAGAGAGATACAGATCGATGAATAGGTGTACAATGAAACTGAAATGCAATTTAGACTTAGAGAAAAATTTGAAACCTCAAAACAGCTCCAAATCTGCACTAATTCAACTTTTTGACCACCTTCCACCCATTTTCATGAGTTGACCCAAAAATAAAGTTTGTTGCTTATAAAATTATACACAACTTGGATTAAGGGTGCTCTAACATGCAAAGTCTCTAAGTTAACTTTCTTATTTGGTCAAACAAAATAGGTTTAGGAGGGTTTTCTAGTCAACTATGAGCTAGAAGGGTATTTTGGGGATTTCACCAACATGAACATTGTTCCAAATGTTAACCCAAACATGTTTAAGTCATCTAGAACAGTAAAAAAGCATCGCATTTGCATGCTAACACATCTATGGCATTGTAAGCATATAAACCAACATATAGCTTATAAAGGAATTTAATTCAATTCAAATGGTGATGATGCATGAAATGACATGATCAATGCTTGATGGCATGCAAATGCAAATGTGAAAGTAGTAACCAACACTAGGGTGTTACAAACTATTTCATAATTTGACACAAAATATATTTCAAAGCATAGTTGTAGGTTTTAATTCTAACGAGTTCCACGAGTTTTGGTGTTCTCACTTGTCTTGTAGGAATATGCAATTTTCCATCAATAAAAGTATCTCAAATGAGGAATTGGACTGCACCATTTGTTGATCGTCACTAACACCCTATGTTACCGTAAACATTTCACCCATAATCAAGGTAAAACCACATGAAAAGCAAAGAACTCACTTTGAAACTCACCTAGTTCCACATGTCCTTGGAGAAATATTGTGTATGCAGAAAAAATGGTGAAAACAGATGAAAATGAAGCAAACCGAGACAGCTTGACACCTCAGCTGCCACGAGAGAGCCAGAGGGCAGCGCCCGCCCTACACATAGGGCGCCCACCCTATCAAAAGTGCCAAATGGCACTTGCCACCTCACGAATCCGTGTGTCATCCTCCCAAATGGCCTATGGAACATTGATTCCACATCAACGACTCAGAATCAAGGTATGAGGATCCGGTGTCCCTATGGACAGGGCGCCCGCCCTGTCACTGTTGAGTGCCACATCCACAATCCATGTGAAGGTCCCTAGAAGCTATCCTAGCCATCAATCAAAGTCAGTTTTCAACCAATGGTGCAAGATGGAGGTGTCAAGGATCCATGGACCCACATGTCATCCTCCAAAGGTCACAAACTGACTCTACAACCGCAAAGCGGGCATCAACCGACCTTGCAACCGTCATTGGGGAGGATCCTGGAGCGTTGGATGGCAAGGCGGTGGATTCCACCGGGCGCCTGCCTCCCTAGGGGGTGCCCGCCCTGCCACTTCACGCCACCGACTTCCAACACCCCTACAAATACCCCTGGTGCTCTCCTACACTATAAATAGGACCAGTTTCCACACTTGTAAGCAAAAACACAGCTAGTGAGAAACACTACTAGTGAAAACACCACTAGAAGTCTTAGTCTATAGTAGCTCCTCTCTCTCTAGCGAAGCTCTACTCTTAGGAATAGTTCTAGCTAGAGAAGAGTAGAGTATTGAGAGAAGTCAGGAGAAGGAGGAAGTCTGTGGAGGAGCCGGGCTTGTCGACGACCTCCTCTGTGGTGTTCTTCACTCTGATCGATAATAAAGATCCCCTGCTTCATTTATTTATTGTTATACTTTAAGCAGTTGCATACTTGTCTCATTGCTTGGTTAGACTGCTCTAATTCCTTGGCCAGAGTTAGAGTAGTAAGTTTTATAGATTAAGCGAGGTGCTTAGGCTATGATCTTACCCTTGAGTGCGGCTAGGCCCACGGATAGTAGTGGTAGGTTCTAGGTGGTGACAGCCCTAGAATCCTCTGGATTCCACCACGTTTGGCCTAGGTTAAAGGCGTAGAACTTGTAGGTGTACAGGCCCTATTCAGTCGAACCTTGGCTAGTTTAGGACTTTGCACGTTCCTGGTACAGTAGTCTCTTTGGTATAAGAATCAATTGATCTTTTACTGAGTTAGAGTTCTCTAGTAAACTCTAGAGCTACTTAGAGTTATCCTAGTGAGTTTCCATCTTAGTTATACTTCATTGATTTATCCTCATTAAGGTTATTTATCCATATCTAGATCCTTGACTATCAGATTCTAGGAATCATAAACCTAGCCTTCCTTTGGGAAAATATAAATTCGACACCTGGTACTCCCAGGTAAAGTGCTACACGATAGTTCAGTGCGCTTGCAAAATCCCATCACCTATCCTATAGAGCTACCAACAAGCATTTTTGGCGCAGTTGCTAGAAATAACTTTATTCCTAGTAGCAACGTTAGAAGTGTCAACAACCACATACTTTGAGCATAGGGATTGACAACCCCCGTGATTGTGTTGAGAAGTATTGTTACCACTGCTAGAGGATAGATTTGGCTACACTCTTTTGATAGTGTTAGTAACTGTCAACAAGCATTTTTGGCGCTGTTGCGGGGGAAGGCAACTGTTGAACTCCTCTGATTTAAGTCAAGTCTAGATAGTTATCCTTAGAATAACGAATATAGCCAAAAGGACCATCCATGAATTCTCTGCACCGTCTGCTGCTAATATAGCAACAGGACCTGGTGTCATCGAGGCGAACACGCAGTTTGAGTTAAAGCCTACATTGATCACAATGGCTCAAGCTAGCCCATTTTTTGGCAAAGCTCATGAGGATGCTAATGCACACCTCCAACACTTCTTGGAGATATACAGAACCTTCACCATTAAAGGAGTAACCCCAGACACAATTCATTTGCGACTCTTTCCTTTCTCCTTGTTAGGAAAAGCCAAGCAATGGTTCTATACGAACCAAAACGATGTGGACACATGGGAAAAGTGTTCCAACTCTTTCCTAGTAAAATTTTTTCCTCTAGGCAAGACCAATGCTCTTCGCAATAAGATCTCTAGTTTCCAACAACAAACTGATGAATCGATTCCCGAGGCTTCGGAACGAATGCAAGAGTATGTCACTGCCTGTCCACACCATGGTATGGAGGATTGGCTTTTAATCCAAAACTTCTACCATGGATTAACCCCTCTTGATAGAAGCCATCTAGATGCTGCCGCCGGTGGAGCATTCTTTTCTCTTAAGGTTACAGATGCAAAGGCGTTGATCGAGAAGATGGTGTCCAATCAAGGATGGAACGAGGAACGTCTGCAACCACGCAAGTGAGGTATGCATTCTTTAAAGGAAGCTGACATGATTGCAGCTAAGGTGGACCTAATGGCCAAAAGTCTTGAAAATTGCGAGAAGATGCGTGCACCTGACACTGTGCAAGCCATGGAGACTCACATGACATGTGAAGTCTTTGCAGAAGTTGGCCATTCTAGACTCCATTGTCCTGAGACACATGAAGACCTCAACTTCATCAGCAATGATAACGGTTTTCATTCTTCAAATCAAGGATGGACTCAGCGCTCCAATTCTCAAGGTAACACTTTCAATTCTTCGCAACGTCCAAACAAACAAGGTAATAACTACCCTTCCCTTAAAGATCTTGTCTATGGTCAAGGTAGAATGACTGATAGCATAAACAAGAAACTTCATGCTAATGATAGGATGCTAGATAGCATAAATGCTAAATTGGATGATTTCTCTTCTGCAATTAAGAATCAACTTAGTTTGAACTAGATGCTTGAAACCCAATTAGCACAACTACCTGCCGTAATTCCTTCTTTTGAAAAAGATAAAATACCAGAAAAAACAGAAACAACCATAGAATCTGCTAATCTGGTTACTATTAGTTATCATAGCTATGAACTAGATGGATGGAATTTTCCAACTGAAAGGGGAGATCCCAGAACCCCTGTCATAACTTGTTCTATTCAATCTCAAAAGTTCCATAATGCTATATGTGATCTAGGATCAAGCATTAACATCATGTCTAAAGAACATTATGAAAATTTGTTCTACACTGAGCTAGCACCAACTTCTGCGTATGTGCAATTAGCTGATCAAACAACTTGCTACATAGAAGGAGTACTATCGGTGCTAGTTTTAGCGGGGCTAACACCGGCTAGTAAATATGTGTTTAGCGGTTGAGGCTACAGATGGTCTGCAAAGGAGAACACAGGGATTATACTGGTTCCGGCCAAGCAAGCCCTACGTCCAGTGGAGAGGAGAGTCGTGTTGCCTTACACCGGGGTGCTTGTAGTAGGGGGTTACAAGCTAGGCGAGAGAGGGAAGTGCTCCCAGGTCTCTTGTGAGTGTTTAAGTGTATGCAAGTCATTTGCTGTTGGTGTGTATGTGTGAGTGAGAACTTAGGACTTCCGCTCGTCCCTCTAAAACTGGCCTCTGCTCTCCCTTTTATAGTCGCAAGGGAGATGCAAGGGCAGTGCTTACAATGCTACGTATGTTACAGTGAGGAGTTGTTGTCCTTCGTTTGACTGTCATCAGCTACGGTCTTTTCTCCGCGTCTCCGGGGTATGGCCGTAGTGGTGGGTACGATCTTGGTGAGTTCCAAGGTGGCAACAGTCGTCGGATTATGGCATGCCGTAGGGTCACACCTGATGGCTGTACTTCCGCATGATGTGACAAGAGGGCTAGTCATCTCGGGGCGTTGTCTCCCGAGGCTCGGGACTCCTGGAGGCGTGATGGGATGGAGCAGGGTGATATCTCCCCTCGGGCGTATTTCTGGCCTTTGGACAGTACTTCCCGAGGGTTAAGTGGGCCCGGATGGAAGGCGTGCTCGTCCTTTCGAGTGGACAGTGCAGTGGGCGCTTTTCCCGTTCTTGCGTAGCCCATCGTCAGGCGCTCGGACTGTCGCAGTCGTAGTTGGTAGGCTCCTGCAGAAAACGCGGCGGCGCACCGTAGACCATACCACGGAGAGGACGGCCGTATCAAATCCGCTGCCAGGGAAGTCCTGAAAGATGGTATGGCCGTCAGGGGCATGCGAAGCACAGTCACGTCGAGAATCTCGCCTGAAGGGACAGTGCTTGTAAAGTGGTCAGAGAGATCTCTTGTGGTCCAAGATTGCTCCGCTGACATCACCTGTGCCTTGGATGCCTTTGTGAGATTGTGCTCGAGGGGGATGGGGAAGCTCGCGCGAATCAGCGAATGGGTACCGAGGGCGCCGCTCTCCCGAGCTCTGCTGGGGAGGCTCGGGCGAACCGGAGAATGGGCGACGAGGGCGCCGCTCTCCCGAGCTCTCCTGGGGAGGCTCGGGCGAATCGAAGAATGGCGCCGAGGGTGCCGCTCTCCCGAGGGTTGGCTGTCATTGGTGCAATAACGTCGTCGGCCTCTATAGATGCGGCCTTCGTGGGCTTCGGGCGCGGCCTTCGTGGGCTTCCACTGGCCTTACTTGGGCCAGGCCGCGTTGGGAATGAGCGTTTTTGCATCGAAGTTGGGTACCCCTAACTTTGTTACCCGACAGTAGCCCCCGAGCCTGTGGTGGAGTGAAGGCACTCCTCCCCAGGTTCACACTGGTTCTTCCTGTCAAAAAGATAAAGTATGGGTTGTTTTTTCCAGGGGGTGCACGCGAGCGCACCCGCCGGGTGTAGCCCCTGAGGCTTTGGAGGGATGATATATCCCTTCAAAGGCTTAGAATCGTGTTTGTTAGTCCTTGGGTATTTTTTGATTTATTTAGGAGGGTTGTTTCCTTGGAAGTGGAGCCCCCGAGCCTCCCATCTTGTTGGGAGGTCGTTCGGTGGTCTTTCCAAGGTGCAAGGCAAGTTCCCGATCCTCCATTTTCGTATCGGAAATCGGTCGGGTTCTTCCCTATCTTTTTTAATTCGACCTTCACGCTCTTTTTTCGGAAAGAGGAAGGTTTGGTCCTGCTCGACTTCCCCGCTGGGGCACGAGTCGGCATTTCCGGTGAGCTACAAACGGGTTGGTCCAAGTGGAGGTCCGTGCCCCGTTCGTTAGGGGTCGGCTAGTGGCCTGAGCACACTCCAAATATTTCAAGAGGGTGAGTTAGTGGACGTCAGGTCCCTTCGATGGGTCCCGATGGCCTGATACCTCCCACGGAGGGATTCCACGTAACCGACACGCTACTGGGACTTGGACACAGCATGGGATGTCCCTTGTGACGTTTTGGGCGTCGGGATACTGGCCGTTTCCGTGACCCATCCACTAGCTGTCCCTAACTCGGTTTCCCTGGGGTGACTGTTCGAGCCACGGAGGGCCAGTCTTTGATCCCCTGGGAACGTAACGGGCGCCCGAGCCCGGGGTTCCTTCGTTGGGAAGGAGAGAATGTTGACGGAATCGAGGTGCACAGTTGTAATGATTCGGCTCACCTTTTGAGGCGCGAAGCCTGACGGACGCGACGGTTCGGCTCAGTCGAGGCAGTTTGCGTGCGCGGCGATGGCGGCGATGTGGGGATCGTGGCAGGCCCCACGCAGTTAATGTGATGGATCCTCCGCATCCACCCACGATCCGCCGGCGGAGTATATAAGAAAAACTTACGGTTTTTTCTTTCTACCCTAGCCATTTGCTCGCACGACCGTTCACTTTCTTACCTTCGTCGCCTGCTCTTTCTCCTTCGTTGCCTGCTCGAGGGAGATTGTTGCCGCGGCCGTCGTTCTTCCCGCAGCCCTTCCCCCTTCGCTTGCCATGGATTCCTCCTCCGCCGCTGTCGACGCCACCGACACCGTCGCCACCGATGCTGCCGCGGCCGCCGCCAGCGTCCTCAGGCTGGAGCCGTGGCCGAGGAGCACTGTGACAGAGGCGCAGCTAGAGCGTCTCATCACTCTGGGGCTGCTGCGTCCTCGTACCGACGCGCAGCACTCGGAGTGGGCCGTGCCCCCGCAGGACCACGAGGAGCCGAACCCCGGTGAGGGGTACGTGGTGAGCTTCGTTGCTTATCATGAGCGTGGACTCGGCTCGCCACCGAGCCGCTTCTGCCGGGCCATCCTCTTCGAGAACAGGCTGGAGCTCCACAACCTCACCCCAAATTCCATCACATAGGCGTCTATTTTCGCCGCCCTGTGTGAAGGCTACTTTGGGGTGCCCCCGCACTAGAACCTGTGGCGCCGCATTTCCCGTGTCGACTGGTACACCAAGTGGGTCGGCGCGAGGAAGCCGCGGGAGATCCAACGCGCGGGGGGGTGCGGCCTCGTGATCCGCTCTTCGTCGTACATCCCCTGTAAGGCCCCCTCCTCTAACAAGGGGTGGCAGAGTGGCTGGTTCTACCTTCGCAACGACGGGGGTCTCTTCCCCAAGTTCACGGGAAGGGCACTCATGGCTCCCCTTCCCCAACGGGAGTGGGGGTGCCCGTCGAAGGAGTCAAAGCACCGGGACGTGTACTTCGATGCGCTCAAGGAGTTGAACAAAAGGGGCCTTACAGGGGCGGGCGTGGCGGGGAACTTCCACATGCGGACGGTGCTACCTCTGATGGAGCGCCGCCTGGCGCTCCATCAAATGGTAACCGAGTCGCAGCGGGAGGGCACGGCGATGCTGGCCCGTGACCTTGGCGAGGCGGAGGTCATGCGCCGCGTCGGCTACATGGTGGGGGGTTATCCCACCTGGGACGGGGTGAACCGGGTGCCTATGCGTCCCTGCGCTGGCTTCCCGGCGTTGGTAAGTGTCGTTCGTTTGATCGGGCCGCTGGTTTCCCCATCTTCCTCCTGAACTTTCTTCTTCGTTCTTCGTAGGGCCTCTCGAGGACCGGGAAGGCTTCCCTTCCGCCCGTCCCAGAGGACAAAGAGCGGTGAACCCAGAACCGCCTCCGGGCCATGGAGGAGAAGGCGAGGAAAGACAAGGCGACCGCCTGGAAGCAGAAGAGGACGCGGAAGGTGGAGGAGTCCTCCCAGCGTCGCCGCCGCCTGAGGTGGATACCCCACCGATGATGACGGCGACGACGATGAAGAAGAAGAATATGATTTTTTCCAGCTTTGATTTGATGGAGTCTGATCGGCCGATCGCGACCACACAGCCCGCGGTGGGTGCTGACGAGCCTGGAAAGGCTCCACTGTCAGCGTCCGCCGGCGGAAGTGCCGGGGTTCGTGATCTGAACCCTCGGGCAAACCTACCGGAGACCGCGTCCAAGGACACGGCTCCTGGCAGGGTGACATCAGGAGGCGGGGCTCCGCCCACCATCAGCAGCGTGGTTCGGCCGGAGGGGCTGGGAACGAGCTCAGGCCCAGCGCCCGAGATGCCCCGAGGCTCCAGTGGGGGGACCGAGGGTCCCCAGTTTCGGAGGACCCTCCCCGCCGACGCGTCGTTGGTCGGCGCGGCAACCGAAGGCGGGGAGAGTGCTAGGAAGACGCCGCCGGAGCCTGAGCCCACTGGCGCCATGACGCCGGCGCTTGAGCTGGGGCCCTCCCATGCTCAAGCTTCCACGCAGAGGGGCGGTGACGTCGGGACGACCCCCGGCGCCCAGGCGGAGCCCTCGTCACTGGGTGGCGCTAGCCCGGACGCCGGGTTGGCGCCCACTCCTCCGCCGCTGGCGCAGCCCACTCCATCCGTCGTCTTGCCTAGCGTGGGCACTGCGAAAAAGAAGAGGGTGATTCCGAAAACGAGGTAAGTATCTTTACCTGTAATTCCTTCTAGTGGGGATCCTTTCATGAGCGCTCTTTTCTTCCTTCTCTGCTTCAGGAAACGCTCGGGGGCGGACCTCCAGGTGTCGCACCTGAAGGTCCTGAAGGTGCAGGGCCATGACACGGCCGGGAGGAGTGCCCGGTCGGCGGGCGAGGAAGTTTGTCCCCCCACAGGTCCGCTCATGGCGTCTTAGACTCCTCCCTCGGGGGAGGCTATCTCAGCGGCGGCCGCCGTCGTCGTGCCCGTGATCGTCCGGGAGGCGGAGC
The DNA here is from genome assembly GCA_038502445.1 of Eremochloa ophiuroides. Classification (NCBI taxonomy): domain Eukaryota; kingdom Viridiplantae; phylum Streptophyta; class Magnoliopsida; order Poales; family Poaceae; genus Eremochloa; species Eremochloa ophiuroides. Next base: position 43,305,828 of record JAHLJS010000004.1, read on the forward strand.
CAGCGCGGGCTTCCGAGGCCTCCACCGTCGGTTCTGGAGACACCTCGGGAGCGCCAGCCGATGCCGCCCCCACGGAGCCTGCCGCCACGGGGTCATCGGCCGCGGACGTCAGCGCAGGAGCTCCCATCGGTCGTGAGGAAGGCCCCTGGGCGCTGGCCTTGAGGGGACCTTAGCCTCGGGAGCTAACCGCCTCCCGGATCGAGTGGGCAGACCGCGCGGACCCTCAGGCGCCGCCCGTCTTCTCGCTCCGGGACGACCTCGAGGCCCCCAAGTGGGACGCCGTTCAGGAGCTCGGGTTTAGCTCGGCGGCGGGGCTCCGCGCGATCGCCGACGTCGTCGAGAAGGATCTCCCGGCCCAGCTTCAGGTAAATCCCTGTGTCTTGTAAACTTTTCCTGCATATGAGCATCGTTCTTACCGTTTCTGCTTCTTCCTTTTTTCCAGGACCTCATGCACACTTCCTGAGACAAGTCCCGCTTCCTTCGTGGCAGGCTCGGGCTCCGGAAGCAGCTCGATCTCAAGGGGAAAGACCTTGCCCGCGCCCAGGGCGAGCTCGCCGCCGCAACCTCCAAGCTTGCCGAAGTAAGTGTCGACAACACTATCCTGAAGGGGGAGGTCGCGGAGGCGCAGGGCCGAGCCGCTGCCTCGGCAACGCGACTGCAGGAGTTGGAGAGCGCCCTGGCCACGATGACAAGGGAGCGCGATGCCGCCCAAGAGCTCACCGTCGAGAAGATTTCGGCCGCCGAGGCCTTGGCTCTCGACCTGGATGAGACTCGGGAGGCGTTGCGCCTGGCGCTCGGCGTGGCAGACTTGGCTGGGAAGGAGGCAGAGAAGGCTCGGGAAGAGGTTAACCATAAGCGCAGCGTTGTATTTTTTCCATTCTGCTTGTCTCGGTTGCTCACTGTATTTTTACTTATCTCCGTGCTTTGCTCCCACAGTTCTGCAGGTGACTTACGACGGCGAGGTGGCCGAACACCGGGACCTGCGGAAGGTCGCGCGAGCACTGTGTGACTCCGTCGGCACCAGTGGAGAACCCTCGGGGATGTCGCTCCGGAGCCGGCTGGAGGCACTCCACGGCAGCATGAGCGGCCGGATCAAGGAGGCCCTTCTGACGGGTGTCCAAAAGACACTGGCGGTCGTGAAGTCCCACTACGGGAATTTTGACGCCGACCCTGTCAGCGAGGGCTTCCTTGAAGCCGACGACGCCGAGCTCCTGGCGCTGGAGGATTCGAGGAAGGAGCCAGGAGAAGCGCTGGCGGGCCTCTTCCAAGCCGAGGTCGAGCTCCCTCCCCTGAACCTACCGTGAAGAAGAAGCGGGCCATAGTGCCCTTGTAAAAAGTAACCCTACGTTAGTGGCTTGAGAGGAAACAAACAATATGGCCCTTCGTGGCCTCAATATTTATGTAAATATTTGCTGAATGTTTGTTTCGCTTTGTTTCGTGCTTTTTTCCTTAGGCGTTTTTTCTTGCCGATCCTGTGCCCGGGCCATCGAGCCTCGGCGGACGCTTTTCAGGTGTCGTAGCTTTAGCGGCATAGACGCAGCCGATGTCCTAGGAACTTTGGCAGAAAGAATCATTAGAAAAAAGGCTTAGGCGTTTCCTCCCGAGCCTCCTTCCTTGGCCGAGCGTAGATCTTATAGGTTTTCTTCCGAGTGCGGGTTAGCCTTCAAACACGGAGTGGCGAGGGGAGATGTTGTGGCCCTGGAGCATAAGTGGTCTCCGACTCGACCGGCTCTGTTCTCTGGGACTTCCCTCACTCTTCCGAATTCTATAAGTTCATGCTTGATTTCCGGAGGGAAGCGTGTTTTAGAGAGAAACGAATCCGATGAGTTTTGAAATTTTTGCGTTTCCAAAATTGCTGAATCTCGAGAAAGTCCGGGGGTTCCCCCCGTCCTTGCCCCCGAGGGAGGGTCGGCCTTTCCGTAGGTTAGGCCGAGCCTCGCTTTTAATGTGCGGTGAAATAAAGGGTCATTTCACTCCCGAGTGTAGGCTCGGATTGAAAATCTAAAAATCATGTAAAAAGAGTAGAAGTCGGGTCTTTTCATTGATTTCAAGATTTTCAAAATAGTACAATGCTCGGAATCTTAAGGATAGAAGCGACGTAGCTGTTCGATGTTCCAAGCGTTGCTGTAGACCTCGACCATCTCGTTCGTGAGCTTGTATGTGCCGGGTCGTAGCACCTCTGCGACGATGAACGGTCCTTCCCACGGCGGAGTGAGCTTGTGACGTGAAGTCCTTTGTTGCCCTGTGAACAAAAGTCTGGGCCAAGGTGCCCATGTAAATATCAGACTTTGTGATGAAAGCTGAGGACTTAGCATTTTTAGGGATGCCGTAGCCTCAGTGGCGTAGGCAGAGCCAGAGCTGTGCCAGTCCAACCCGAGGAGTTCCCACTTTGTCGCGCACACAACCAGGTATCTCAGAGAAGGCTCGAGTGAGATCGTTTTTTACTAAATTTCCCAAACGCCCGTCTCTCGTCTCGCACTTAGGCAAAACTCGCGAGAACTTTCCGGAGCGCAAGTCGACCCTCGGGTGGAGGGTGGTGAGTGGAGGTGCCGTAGCCCGGAGGCGTAGGCGATCTCGCGGCTCGGCCAGCCCTGCCCTAAGAGTGTCCTTTTACTTTTTTGGATCTCGCAAGTTTTGCTAGAGTGCAGAAAGGAGTTTGGCGCGAAATTTTCGAAAAAGCGATCGAAAAGGCGCAGAGGAAATTAGATCATCAGTCCCCAAGCGTCCACCCCTCGTTCCATACTTGAAAAATTCCATGAAATTGCCTCGAAGCGTAAGTCACCCGTCGGGCGATGGGTGATGAGTGGAGGTGCCGTAGCCCGGAGGCATAGGCGGTCTCGCGGCTCAGCCGGCCATGCCCTAAGGGTGTTCTCTTGCCTGTTCGGGTTTCACGAATTTTTTCAAGAGTACTGGAGAGGCTCGGACGCTTGGGAGGTTTCAGTTTAAATCTCAAAATTTGTGACAATTAAAGAACGCTTATTTATCGATTCCGAGACCACAAATATGAACAAATCCTGGAAGCTTAAGGGTAACTGTGACTTAGCAGCTTGAACTACCAGTGTTGCGCTGGTGACGATCGTAGAGGCGGTGTCCCGCGCGGGGGGCACCAGATTGGTCGGGTTGACGCGGATGCGCTTCCCCCGCCTAGTTCGGTGGGAGCGGCGCGTGGCGTTCCCTCCGTTTCCCTGAAACGGGTGGAGGTGTCGCCGGGGTCACTTTCCCAGCCACCTGCTGGGCCGGGGTCAGGATGATGATGGCCCGGGGCTCAGGTTGGGCAGTGGTTCATCTCGAGGCCGTGGCTAGTGGCCACGAACTCGAGGCCACCGATCCGGAGCACCGGGCCAGCAGGAAGCGCAGGAACGTTGGCTGCCATCCGCAACCGGGATCAACACGCAAAAGGCCCCTACCTGGCGCGCCAACTCTCGGTGCTAGTTTTAGCGGGGCTAACACCGGCTAGTAAATATGTGTTTTGCGGTTGAGGCTACGGATGGTGTGCAAAGGGGAACACAGGGATTATACTGGTTCAGGCCAAGCAAGCCCTACGTCTAGTGGAGAGGAGAGTCGTGTTGCCTTGCACCGGGGTGCTTGTAGTAGGGGGTCACAAGCTAGGCAAGAGAGGGAAGTGCTCCCAGGTCTCTTGTGAGTGTTTAAGTGTATGCAAATCGTTTGCTGTTGGTGTGTATGTGTGAGTGAGAACTTAGGACTTCCGCTCGTCCCTCTAAAACTGGCCTCTACTCTCCCTTTTATAGTCGCAAGGGAGAGGAAAGGGCAGTGCTTACAATGCTACGTATGTTACAGTGAGGAGTTGTTGTATTTCGTTTGACTGTCGTCAGCTACGGTCTTTTCTCCGCGTCTCCGGGGTATGGCCATAGTGGTGGGTACGATCTTGGTGAGTTCCAAGGCGGCAACAGTCGTCGGATTATGGCATGCCGTAGGGTCACACCTGATGGCTGTCCTTCCGCACGATGTGACAAGAGGGCGAGTCATCTCGAGGCGTTGTCTCCCGAGGCTCGGGACTCCTGGAGGCGTGATGGGATGGAGCAGGGTGATATCTCCCCTCGGGCCCATTTCTGGCCTTTCGATAGTACTTCCCAAGAGTTTGGTGGGCCCGGATGGAAGGCGTGCTCTTCCTTTCGAGTGGACAGTGCAGTGGGCGCTTTTCCCGTTCTTTTGTAGCCCGTTGTCAGGAGCTCGGACTATCGCAGTCGTAGTTGGTAGACCCCGGCGGAAAACGGGGCGGCGCATTGTAGACCATACCATGGAGAGGACGGCCGTAGTGGGCCAATCAAATCTGCTGCCAGGGAAATCCTGACAGGTGGTATGGTCGTCAGGGGCGTGCGAAGCACAGTCGCGTCGAGAATCTCGCTTGATGGGACAGTGCTTGTAAAGTGGACAGAGAGATCTCTTGTGGTCCAAGATTGCTCCGCTAACATCACCTGTGCCTTGGATGCCTTTGTGAGATTGCGCTCGAGGGGGATGGGGAAGCTCGGGAAAATTGGAGAATGGGCACCGAGGGCGCCGCTCTCCCGAGTTCTCCTGGGGAGGCTCGGGCGAACCGGAGAATGGGCGCCGAGGGCGCCGCTCTCCCGAGCTCTCCTGGGGAGGCTCGGGCGAATCGGAGAATTGGCGCCGAGGGTGCCACTCTCCCGAGCTCTCCCGCGAATCGAAGAATTGGCGCCGAGGGTGCCGCTCTCCCGAGCTCTCTCGGGGAGGCTCGGGCGAATCGGAGAATTGGCGCCGAGGGTGCCGCTCTCCCGAGGGTTGGCTGTCATTGGTGCAATGACGTCGTGGGCCTCTGTAGACGTGGCCTTCTTGGGCTTCCACTGGCCTTACTTGGGCCAGGCCGCGTTGGGAATGAGCGTTTTTGCATCGAAGTTGGGTACCCCTAGCGTTGGTACCCGACAAGTACTTTGTGATGTTCTAGTAAAAGTAAGAAACAACTTTGTGCCTGCCGATTTCATAATTTTAGACATGGGTAATAGGGAAAATTTACCCCTCATTCTTGGCCGACCTTTCTTGAATACTGTGAATGCATGCATATTTGTTGCTAGTGGTAGCATGGATTTCTAAATAAATGGGAAGAAAGAAAGATTTGTTTTCTCTTGTGCACCGCACCATGCCACTAACATGCAGAAAAATAAGAATCGATCCATGATAAGGAGGAAACCAAGAATTTAGAGAAACAAGAAAAACAGAGATGCGGTTAAGAAGGAGCCATCATCTACCGCCTCTACACCGGACCCCGCTATCGTCAAAGAAGGACAAGATGAGAAAAAGACATCGGTTAAGGAAGAACCACCTCCCGAGGAAGGACAGCTATGGGAGTATGTATTCTATCTCTCTTTGAAACGACCTCGATTTCCGCGAAGGGAAATCCACAGGCTCGATTTGTAATTCAACAGATTGCTTGGGACAATCCATGAAATTACCCATATCTCAGTTGACACCAGGATCCATACAACGGTAATTAAGTCTTACATAAACATTTATTACATCGCCACACTGGCGGAATCAACATTCAGAGAAGCTTTAGAAGATGCGGAAACGATTCATCCTTCACGGCCAACTTGAGTGTAGCACGTGACCCTATTCTTCGCCATCGTCTTCCTCGAAGTCGTACTCATTCTCGTCACCTGATAGCAAATTTATCAGTATGATATGTACTGGCCACGGAGCCCACCTATGCAGCATTTGCTTTGTGGAAAGTGGATGCAAGGCTATACAAGCAGACCTATAGGCTGAGGTTTCCTATGCAGCTGTAATCAATGTTTAATTAGTCAAGTTTTATCTCCAATTACACCATCATCCCTTTTCCCATCACCACATCTCACTTACCCACACCTCACTCTCATTCGACGGGCCCAACTCCCTCTCGGGCCTATCTCAGCGGCACACTACCACAACGGGTACACTGCCGGAAAATGTCATCCAGGGGGAGAAGAGAACACTCACTACACTAGTAGAAGCTTCATAGGAAAGGTCCATAGCCAACAGGTTGGCATATTGTAACACCCGAAAAATTGCATTCTTTTAAATAGTGGGAATTTATTTAATTATGCAATTAGTTGATCATTCCAATATAGGGAAATAATAATTTTTCTCAAATATAAAATCAAACCTAGGTCATACACATGTATGATGCATTCATGCTGGAGCATTTCTTCTTTGTACTGTTGTAGCTTATTTGAATTTCTCAAATATTTCAAAACCCAATTTGAAAATCCTTTTGGAAAATGAAATTGGAAAATGGAAAAGGAAATAGAGAAGAGCCCTTCCCCTCTCCTTTCTGGCCCCAGCCGGCCCAGGTCGGATGGCCCGAGGCCAGCTCGGCCGACCTGCTCCCTCCCTTCCCCTTACCCCTTCTGACTGACGAGCGGGACCCACGGGTCAGCCCCTTCCTTCTCCACCTCCCTCGCCGCGCGAACAGAGACGCCGCTGCCGTGTTCATCCGCCGCGGCCGAGCACGCGCGCGCGAAGCGTCCCTCTGCCGTGACTGCCAGCCCGACCCCAGCACTCGGTGCTACCGACCTGTGGACCCACAGGACAACCCCTCCCCTGTTTCCCTCTGCTGCTCGCCGAGAGTCCGACGCGGGCAAGAAAGAAATGGCCGAAGCCGAGTTCGTCGCCGCGCCGAGAAGTCCGAAGCAGAGAAGAAACGGCCGAAGCCGATTTCTCCGCTCGCCGAGTTTGTTTCAATCTCCGAGATTGTCATTACGCCTCGGGAGTACTTAAGCAGCGCCACATCCCCTCGTAGCCGTCACCTAACCCTAGCCGCCTCTTCTCGCCGCCACTGCCGAGCTTCCGCGAGAACCGAGCAGCCGCCGCCGCGAGCAATTAGCTCGATTCGCCACCAATTTTCTCTTGGTAAGCCTTTGAGGAGCTTCGCGGTGATCTTGTGAAGTTCCCGAGCACTTCCCCCCTTCGATTTGTGCACTGACACACCTCCGCCGCCGTTGCAGAGAGCCACCGTCCGCCGGGTCACGCCGCGAGCTATCTCCGAGTCGATTTCCGACCTTCCCATCACCCTAGGTGAGCTTGCGATGCTCTTCCCGATCTATGGGTACCCTTCCCGACCTATTTCATGCACCGAGGGCCGAGTTCACCTTCTTCGGTGGCCCTCCGGCCATGGCGCCGCCGTCGGCCTCTGTTTTCCGGCCGAGAGCACCGCCACCCCTCCTCTCTGTTAATCTGATCCGCCGATTTTGAATCGGACGGCTGAAGAGCAACCCATACCGATTCGGCCGACGTTTTTGCGAATAACCCCCTGCAGTTTTTAATGCTTAGCCCGCAGCCCTTAGCGTATTCAGTAGATTACATTTGAAGGCGTATTTATTTTCGGTATATATGAAAATGTGTTTTCAGATTTGAATTCAAAATTGTTTCATTTATAATTTCCACGTTTTAGCTCCGATTTGAACGATTCAAATTGCGTTAGATTTGTAATTTCATAATCTATCTGATGGTACCACTGTTTCATATATTTTCCACTCTTAAAATTCGAGATTATATTTAATCTATTATTATTCTATTATAAATCTTGTAAAATTCATATCTTCCTCGTTTTAAATCCGATTTGCGCAAACTTTATATCGATGTGATCGTAGCAACGCGTAGATTTGTTTTATAACCTTTTTAATTTATTTTCTCTCTATTGGTGTACTGTTCTAATGAAAACTCTTATTGTATGCATGATTGCCCCTGTATGCGTGTGTGTTGTTATGATGGATCGAGTATAGACGGTGAGCCATACGTGGGTGATCAAGATCAGTACTGCGACAATCCGGATCACCAGGAGTTTGCTGATCAAGGCAAGTATTAGCATGGATCATCCTTGTTGTCCTATTCACCAAATAAATAATTGCATTTGCATGTGTCTTCCTTGTTAACCATAGTTACTTCCTAGTTTTGTTATCCTGTTCCTTGCAACCTATGGGATTATGCATGTGGTAATTGATGCTAGTGCGTTATTGATATCATGATCATGTAAACTGATTAATTGAATATGCAATAAGGATTAAAAGATGCCTTTTTAGCAACATGGAACTAAGGGATTGGGGCATAGTTTTGTGGTGCTCCATATCCTTCCCCCTTGGTAATGATCAGTCAGCAAAAGCTGGGACTTACAGTGCAACTATGAGGGCTACATGGCTCTGGTTTTAGCTCAGTATGAGGACCTTTTCTAGCTTGTTAGAGGTTACCGAAAGGCGCAAGAGGGGCTTTGACGACTCGGGTATAGTGCGGCCTCTGTCCATATGTGTATAACCTGCGTGACCTTGTGCCATATGGAAGGGGGCTCTACATCTGCTTGCCGAGGAAACCTCGCGGCCCTAACATGTTAGACGAACCTTTGAAAGGCTTCATAGTGAAACCCTGCTCTCTCACCTTGGTAGTGTTATGGGAGTAATTAACCCGAGCAAATAGGAATCACGGCTCATAGTGAAAGTGCACAACCTCTGCAGAGTGTAAAACTGGTATACTAGCCGCGCTCACGGTCACGAGTGGCCCGGAAAACTCATGGAGTAGTTATCTTTCAGGGTGATGTTTACTTGTTGCTAATCTATTTATTGCTACTCATTAATTGTGTTTACTATGATCATGAGAATGGGTTTATTAACTTGTTGCTATCCAACTGCATAAAAGATGATTAATTAAAAGCAACCTGCTGTTAAACCGTGTCAACCTTTTGAGCCTCATGAACCCATGCTAGTCTTGTTGAGTACGACATGTACTTACGCTTGTTTATTTTTCATTATTTGGTTAAAAATCCCAGATGGGTAACAGATGGTGATAGTGATGAGGACTACCCAGAGGACTACTAGACTTGTGCTTCACCAGTCGACGTCCCTGTGCTATGGAGCTACCACGAGAGTTATCTTTATTTTTCCGCTGTGTAATGACTTTGATATTATTCGCTATGTATTAAACATTGGTTATGATACAATTTATGCAATTTGTTGTCTTATGTGTGTGACTGATCTCTGGGCGCACATAAGATTATGCATCCCATTTTATCCTTAAAATTGGGTGTGACACATATGTATCGATCGATCAACCGCACACTCTGCAGAGGTTTCACTACCCACAAGATTAGCCATCATAGGTGTTGCGCAACACCTAGGCAAAATTCCGGGTGCTTGCTTGCCTAGGTCGATGCCACCCTACCACTCAGCCCTGAGATATTCCGGATCCTACACCGTTATGCTGAGACTGGGAGACACAGTACCGGGCCCATCCAGTGGTACTGCGCATCTAGAACGGAACGGGAACCCATCGACCGTCTCCGCCCACTCTTATCACCTCTCAACCTAGCAGTAGTGGCACCGTCCTACCAAGTAGTCCAGCCGTCTCCCGCCCATCAGAAGCGAGTGAGTAGAAAAGGATTCCCATGAACCTGAAACTAGTCCGTCCTAGGTTTGACCAAGCAGGCATCTTCACTTAGGGGATACTCTCCCCGTGCCATCACAGCACCTCCGTCCACGGGCTTCAAACCACCAAGGCTATCCCACCCGGAACCTCCTCAACAACTTTACCCGCCACAGGTATCTCGCTTGGGGATGCCCAAGTTGCACCCCCGGCACGACTTGCCCCATGGGCTTGTCTCACATCCCACTTGGTCGACATCAACCCTTACCACGCACCCAAGACGCACGCAGCACTCTCTTCCAGTGGTTATAATCAGTTATACACCGTCCCAATTCCACCACATAGCATATAGCAAGTAGAAAGTAGTGGAAGAGTAATAGTAAATTAAGCAGCAGCTATCCTAGCAGTGGACAGCAGGGTAAAGTCTTATCAAGGCAGGGAATTCAAATACACTATCATGCAACCAATCCATGCATAATCATAAAGCAATAGCAACAATGTCATTTGCAATGCGTAAATAGGATCTAAGGATTTGGTGGGACGTGGCACCTTCGTAGTCGTCTCCTAGCTCCTGAAAGTACTCGTGGTCGTCTTCCTTAGTCAGATCCTCCTCCGGCTCTGAAATCGAACACGAAATAGTTGCGTCAGCGACTCCTATAGAGTATTTCAGAAAAATCCAATAAAATAAAGAGCCAAATGCACACAAACATAGTCTTAGATTGTAGATCTCATTTTTCTGAGAATTTTGATATATGGTGCGTAATTTTTGGACATCGTATGAATAAGTTATGAATTTTCGAAGATTATCCTATTTTCTGAAAATGAAAAATGGTCGATTAATCAGGGGCAGCTCGGGATTGGTCCACGTGGCGCGCGGGTCCAGTAGTGCGGCATGTGGCGCCTCATCAGAACACAGACCCGATGGTCGCCCACCAGGTGTTCGATGCTGGTTCCCAGAGAGTCGCCGGCGTCGGCGTAGCTCGGCGGTTGGTCGGGCGAGCTCGACGTTGGTCGGGGGGCGTCGGCGTAGCTCGGCGGTGGTCGGGCGAGCTCGACGTTGGTCGGGGGTGGTTCTCAGAGGTCGGGGGCGTCGGCGTAGCTCGGCGGTGGTCGGGCGAGCTCGGCGTAGCTCGGCGGAGCTCGGCGTGGCTCGGCGGAGCTCGGCGGAGCTCGGCGTAGCTCGGCGTGGCTCGGCGGAGCTCGGCGTAGCTCGGCGGAGCTCGGCGGAGCTCGGCGTAGCTCGGCCGAATCGGAGATTCGGGGCGCCGAGGGTGCCGCTCTCCCGAGCTCTCCTGGGGAGGCTCGGGCGAATCGGACATTTGGGCGCCGAGGGTGCCGCTCTCCCGAGCTCTCCCGGGGAGGCTCGGGCGAATCGGAGATTTGGTGCGCCGAGGGTGCCGCTCTCCTGAGCTCTCCCGGGGAGGCTCGGGCGAATCGGAATTTTGGGCGCCGAGGGTGCCGCTCTCCCGAGGGTTGGCTGTCATTAGTGAAATGATGTCGTGGGCCTCCTTCTCTCCCACGGCATACGGCGGTTCTCCGACGAGGTGGAGGCGCACGTAGCCAAGGCGACAGACATGATTCGGGGCTCGGCTATCTACGCGGCGGTGCCGAGGCAGACTTGGCGAACCTCGTCGGCCTTTCTCCGCAGCGCGAGGCGATCGGGGGTACTCGGAACGGATTTTAGGCGAGGCGGAACGTGTCGGCGGCGATCACGTTTCCCCGAGAACGCACCTCTCGGTGTTCCGGGCTAAGGAGGTTCGATCTTGCGCAACTAAGCTTGTCCGAGGTGGTCGGTGAGTTGGTGGTCACGCTAGCGTGTCGCGTCGGCGGTTTCACGACTTGTGCGCGGGAACGCCGCCGAGGTGGCGGTGCTCCGAGCACGTGTGACGGCGATGCCCGTCGGAAGTGGCCTGACGTCCATAGCCGATGTCCAGTGGTTTGATGGCCGGTCTTGTGCGCGTGTTGTGCGAAGTGTTCAGGGGCCGGAAATAGCCCGCGGCCTACACGCTCGTGATGCCGAGCGCCATGACCGTAGCACGGCGAGGTTGGATGAGGTGCTCGGTGGCTCACCGTGGGGCTGGTGAGGTAAGGATGGCGGTGCAGTGACGAGGTGACGCTGTGCAGAGTGATCGCAGTGCCGTGCCGCTCCTCGTCCGTAGCTCGGGCTTCTCCTCCGTGTCCGGCTCCGGCGTGCTCCGCGGCGGCGGCGCTCCGGCAGCTCCTCCTCCTCTGCTCCGCCCTTCTCCCTCTCTCTCGGCTATGCGGTGGGGTGCGGTGGCTTGTGGAGCCGCAGCGTGGCGGCTGCGAGTGGGAATGGGCTAGGGCTCCTCGGGTGCTCCAATTTATAGGCGGCCGGTTCTCGGAACAGCGGCGGACGGTGATGGGTATCGGTGGGTGTACGTGGAGCTCATCCGTGCGCTTGAGCTAGGGTTTCAGGGTGCACGCGGGCTCGCTTGGCGGCCAAGAAAGGAGGGGCAGGAGGGGGACAACTCTGCGGGGCGTGGTGCTGTCGGCCGTGGGTCCGGGGTCACACCATTCGCGTGACACCCCCGGCAGGCGCGTCGCCTTCGTGAGGAAGAGAAACAGTGGAAGGGGAAGGCGGCTGACATGCGGGCCCGGGTTGGCAGCGAGCGCGAGCGCGAGCGCGTGTGTGCCGGTCGCGCGCGCGTTGCCGGGCCGCAACGTGGGCCGGCCCATCTCACGTGTGCGGTGGGCGCGAGGAGAGAGGAAAAGAAAACGGGGCCGGTTGGGCCGGTTTGGGCTGGCGTCGGGCCGGTTCTGCTCTCCTTATACTCTCTTCTTTTTCTTTTTCTTCTTCTTAAGTGTATAAATACATATATTACCCATTTTAAGTATTGAATAAATACAAACATAAATTGCAATAAATCCCAAATGTGATGCATAAGCTATTATTCTATGTGAATGGAATTAAAATGCAAGCTATACTCCTTTATTTACCAAATTCATAATGAAACCTATATGCTTGCACAAGAAAAATGGGTTTTCACAATAAATAAATCAAGAATTTTATTTGGTTGGGATTTTTAGGTTGTGTAGGTTTTTAGGGTTGTTACACTCTTTAATTATTGCATTGGCATATTTTCCTTCTTTATGCATTCAATCAATTAATTATTAGAAGCATGTTTAAATCTATGTGTTGCATTTAATGATAAAAGAGAGATTATAAAAAAAATAAAACAAACAATAATAATAAAAAATAAAATAAAATAAAATTTGGTTTATCATAGTAGCAATGAATAAAATATAAAGCCTAGTGATCATGGTAAATAAAGCAAAAGAGGAAATAACCCAACCAAGAAGAAACTCCGACCCTGGAAAAGAAGCCAGCTTGGGGGAGCCGTCATCCTCGCCAAGGTATGATTTCTATCCCCAGCACTTTTTTCTTATTTGCTGTGAGTTATAACATGAAAAGCAATTCTAAATTCTTGCATAAAAATAAATAAATAAATAAATAAAAATATTAATAAGAAGAGAAAAAGGATATAATTTCTTGTTGGAAATGATAAACACTTGCTCTGTGATGATTTGCAAAATCTTGTTATACAACCCTTACTATGAAAGTTTTGAGTATGATATCAGAAAATTTGTCTTAAGTCAACCAACTAGAGTTTTTTATTTATAAAATTTAAATTCTTGCTCATGGTTCCTTTATGGAGTTAATTACCTACCATCAAGCCATACATCCACAAACAACTGAAACCACCAAAAAGAGTTCTTGTCTGTTTTGAGCTTGCTTAGACCTTATCTGATCTAGGTAGAGAAACTAGTCATATTCTTTGATCAAGATCACGTACACATTCCACCTATGTATTACCTCTACACTGGAAGTATACATCTATGCTCCATACACCAATTGAGACAAATAGCCAAAATCAATCTTTGTCCTTTTGATAGATGGGGAGTATAGGTTACTGAAAAAAGAGAGAAGAGCAAGTGCTCAAGGGAAAACAAGAGGACAAATGTCCCATGGGCAGGTGCCCATATATCCCTTCTTCATTTAAAAAAAACTATGTATTCAGTAGCCATGCTCTCCCCTGTCAAAGGCAAAGAAAATAAGTTTCAAGGAGCCCACCAAATAAATTACACTTGCACTTCTTGATCATTTTATATGACTTGTTGCTCCCTGTGTTCTAAGAGTCTAACCTTGCAATATATTCAGTTCAAGTATACTTTTGCTCCAATCCTATAAACCCCACATAAGCTTTAGGATAGACTTGAAAAGCTCTCTTGAGCTCTTGTGAGGTTCATCACATTGATGAGTGGTTAAGAGTGCCACTAAGAGAACCAAAGCAAGATATTCTTTTCGAAAGGATAAAAACTCTCTAGTTAAATGGTCTCACTCTACCAAAGTAAGGGATGAAGTATCTGCTTATCTATTCTATCTTGTTTTTGCATAACCCAAGGTTAAAAAGCTAAAGGCCCCATGTAATTAAGACACAAGATAAATTTCTTAACCATGCTCAATACTAGAATAGTGTTGGTTTGTATATAAGATCTTTGTTAATTATTACATTGAAGAAATTTCAACATTGCCATGTTAAAACCACATCTTTACTTGAGGACAAGCAAAAGGTTGGCTTAGGGGAGTTTGTTGATGATCGCTAACACCCTGTTTTACCGTCAATATTTCACCCATAATCAAGGTAAAACCACATGAAAAGCAAAGAACTACTTTGAAACTCACCTAGTTCCAAATGTTCTTGGAGAAATATGGTGTATGCAGGAAAAATGGTGAAAACAGGTGAAAATGATGCAAACCGAGACAGCTTGACACCTCAGCTGCCACGAGGGAGCCAGAGGGGGGCGCCCGCCCTACACCTAGGGTGCCCGCCCTATCAAAAGTGCCAAATGGCACTTGCCACCTCACGGATCCATGTGCCATCCTCCTAAATAGCCTATGGAACGTTGATTCCACATCAACGACTCAGAATCAAGGCACGAGGATCCGGTGGCCCTATGGACAGGGCGCCCGCCCTGTCACTATTGAGTGCCACGTCCACAATCCGTGCGAAGGTCCCTAGAAGCCATCCTAGCCATCAATCAAAGTCAGTTTTCAACCAATGGTGCAAGATAGAGGTGTCAAGGATCCATGGACCCACATGTCATCCTCCAAAGGTCACAAACCGACTCTACAACCGCAAAGCGGGCATCAACCGACCTTGCAACCATCATTGGGGAGGATCCTGGAGCGTTGGATGGCAAGGCAGTGGAATCCACCGGGGCCCACTTGGTAGTTGGGGGAGGTCGACCGACCCACTGACCAAGTCGGCCGACCTGTCAGTGAAGCTTCTCGGCATCCGTTTCGACGTGGACTCACATCCCGAAATTTCACGCAATCTACACCGTCCACCGAAGTCTGTTTGATTCAAGGGCTACCGTTCATCCCACCAGTCTATATAAGGAACCCCAGACCCCCAGGGTTTCAAACGAATTCATATCAATACATGTAAACCCTAATCGAGAGGTGTCCCATGAAAGGATAACTTCTCATTAGGATTTAGGGACTAGATAGTAGAGAGATGAAGAGCGAGGGAAGAGTTAGGAGGAGTTGCTGGCCTGTCGGTGATTCCTCTACGGCTTGTGCTTCGGTAGGATCTAGCTCCCCTGGAGCTAGCTCTTAAGATGTCTCGGGCAACCAACTTCTGATTCACGTAAGTCTATGTTTATATTGTCTATTTGGTTTATGTCTCTCTTTTGAGTGCTTTATTCCTGCTCCTAGGGGGAATAGAGTGGTAATCTCTAGTGTAGGCGTGGTGCCTAGACTATAGTTACTCGTAAATGCATCCTGTCTAGCCGGATCGCTGGTAGATTGTGGGGGTGACCATGCCTGTTGAGTCCTTTGTAGTCCACCACCCGTCAGAAGGATTAGTAGGATAGCTTTGCTAAGGGAAACATCCTCTGTTGATCTCTTTTCCTATAGTGATTTCCCCGGATAGATAATAGAAGACATGAGCTTGCCCAATTTAGAAGTAGAAACCCCTTGTTATCCTCTCTACACTCCTATTATATAGAACCTAGATCACCATAGCCGTATTACCTGCACCCTTGATTAGTTTACACCTATTAGCCATCATCTTAGTTGCAACACCACCATCTTTAATTGCATCTCTACACCCATCATTGACTACCACTTTTAACCTAGTTCTTACCTTTACTTATTGACTACCCTTGGTTAAGTTAGATCGTAGTTAACCAAGCCCGTTTCCCTATGGATACGATATTTAAAACCCTCCGGGTGAGAGGTACAACGGTATCTATGCGCTTGCGGATTTATCTGTGTGCACTTAAAAATACCAACAAGCTTTCTGGCGCCATTGCCGGGGAAACGGTTGCTGATTTAGCTACAAGACTAGCTTAACCTCTTTATTTTTATTTTTACCATGGATTCCACTCCTATCTGCAAATATGTTGCACCCACTAGCACCAGCCATAGGCCACCAGAATCTTCAAAGCCTATCCTAACACCTTCCTATGAGCTGCACCCATGCTTTATACAATTGATTCGGGATCAACCCTTCTCGGGAGAAGGCAATGAAAACACATACTCTCACCTACGGGAGTTTGACCAGATCTGTGCATGCTTGCATATCACTGGCATGCAAGATGAAACCTTAAGATGGAAGTTATTTCCATTCTCTTTGACGGGAATAGCTAAACAGTGGTACAAACTCACCATAGAGAGAATGCACGGAGATTGGGAGAAGCTATGCTCTAACTTTTTTCTACGTTTCTTCCCCATCCGTAAAGTTGTTAGCCTTCGCTTAGAGGTTCTAACTTTTAGGCAACTAGAAGAAGAATCTCTTGATACATCATGGGATCGTTTTAACGAACTCATCATTACTGGCCCGGACCTTGCTATTCCAGACCCAATACTCATTCAACATTTTTACACGGGTCTTAGTAAGAATTCCAGGGAATCCCTTCATGTAGCCTCTAGAGGATCTTTTCTTTATCTGTCTCTTAGTGAAGCAAGGCTTGTCCTTGACAAGATCAGTGGACACATCACCTTCACTAGTATTCATGATAAATTCCGAGAGGAAGAGAAGGAAACATCTCCCGAGCAAGAACAGGATGTTTTGATAGCAAGCACGCGATCATCCCAATTCCAGGACTTATCTATCCATCCAGAATCATCAGTATCCCAAAATCCCCCAAGAGAAAGAAGAATTCCACTTTTGGAAAACCCTTGTGAATTTGAGGGCAACCTCAATGATTTTGGGAGGACAAGGAACTCTTATCCACATAAGAGACCTCCAAGTGAATTTACATCAAACCCTTTTTCGGAGGAGTCTCTTAGAAAGTGTCCTCACATAGGATATTGGGAGGAGTTCAAAGATGGCATGCCTAGTCAAGCCATAGAAGGAGAGCCAAGCCATTTAGAAGCCAATCCAATCTTCTCCCCTTCTATGCCCACAGTAGATGACTTATCTAAACCCATTTTTAAACCCATCCTTGATTCCAATAATCCATCTTGTGCTCTCTCTCCTAAGACTCATGATGATCCTAAAAACCCCCTTAGATATCCAAAGCATAGGAGTCATCAAGACCACAAGGAAGATCAAGAAGAGCTACAACAATGGCCGGAATGCGTTGAATGGATGGACAGATACGAAGCCTTATGGATGGAGTCCATACTTGGTTCAGATCCAGATGATGAACTTATAGCTCATCCAAGTATGGAGGCCCTAGGCGAGATCAACCTGAGAGACACCCATCCAAAGGAGATCTTGGACAATGAAATATCCAATGACTGTCTTAGGCATGGAATGAAAGAGACAATATTTTTGCCGATAGACATTCATGCACCCTTAGAGATTGAGACGGATGATGACATCAGTGAACATGGAAGTTATTTCATGAGAACCTCATCAAATCATTGCTCACAAGAGAAAACTTGTGAATCATTTTGTCTCTCTAACATTGTTCCACACGAGATCTTCAAACCTCCTCATGCTTCTTGTTCATAAAGATTTTAAAAGGGAGGTTGTAGATACATATGTTTATCATAAACATTGCAAATCTCGAGGTATGGATCTTGAGGTAGGTATATAGAGGTTGGTGTTGGAGGGGAAACCACTTCACCAACATAGATGCAATTAGAAGGTTTCCCAAGAACAAGCTTGCACCCTTTTTGCTGTAATGTCTCTGTAGCATAGAAACATAATTGTGAAAATATTCCTTCGGGTATTATTGTCACTAACCATTTCAGGACTAAAGCAAAAATGATGAAAGATGACGACTCAAAGGTATGTCTAACCAACCACTTTGCAACATTGATCACATCCATCTAGACTTGATTTTTATCATGTAAAATTTAAGCTTGGGGGATGGGCTTTTCTGAAAATTCTATACCATGTTGCAAATCCACCTTGGTTGTCTTTACCTTAAATCAAGCTCACACATCTCTGTTTGAATAAATCCTTATGATGCTACCTTTATTTGCTATAGTATATGTTTAGGTTTGAAGTATCTTCATACATCTCTTAAATGAAGCATGGTGCTTAGTTTAGGAAATGCTGATCTTATTTCATTGGCTTTTAAATTAAGCGTGGTGCTTAGGTTAAAATGTCTTCCTAAATCAAATTAGACGTAGTGTCTAGGTTGATTTTTGAGCCGATAGTATGCTATAGTAGATGCTGGATATTTTGTTGGACTAACCCCTACAGGAAACTCTCAAATCAATTTGGGGAAGTCAAAGGAAAAACTCAAATCAGAGATGAAGAAAGACATGAATTCCAATAGCTTTGCACAAGGGATAGGTCCTGCTCAACAGACCTAAGAACCAGGAGCCATCGCTGTCCGGTTGAAGCATAAGGAAGCAGGCCAAGTTCCACTAAAGTTGATCTGACCATGGTCTTCCTCCTCTCAACCTCCCGTCGCACAGGCACGCTGGTTTGCAATCCCTCTACTCACCATTACCTTACTTCTATAAGTTTGATTAGTTCTACTAATGCCATATATGAAAATCAAACTTAAGACAACATAAAATCAATCCTCCATAGAAGAAGTAATGGTGAATCATAAATGTTCTATGTCAATGTCCAAACAACTTTTCTACATCATAGAAAATGACCTATGGCTTTATGACAACACTATCTCTATGATTACTTGTATATCCCTTTGGGTATGTGTTGTCCACTAATGCTTTGCAGGAATAGAACAATGAGAGAAGCAAAAGGTCCGAACACAAAAATAGAAGGATGTCATAGGAGACAATGCCACTCATGATCAAGACACTACAAACTCCTGCCCAAGTAGACACATACTGAAGCAGTGAGGATGATCAACTCGGCTCATGCTGAATACAATCACCTCCTTGCATCACCACACCTACTAAAGCAAGATGATCTAATTGTGCCAACAATCAAGTGTACCAGAAAATCTTCCACAAGATCTTCTGCAACACTGGATCGAACGTCAACATAATAGAAAAGATGGCAGACCAGATGTTCAGGTTCTTAGAGAGGACTCAGGATCACTATGTCCCCTCTGACTTCTTGGTCCTAGACATGGGAGAAGAAGAGTATGATCCACCGCTCGTACTTGGAAGACCATTCTTCAACACTACAAGAGCAATCATCTATATGAGATCAGGAGAGATTCACTTCCAATTCTACACAGAAAAGGACCACTGCTACTTCAATAGCTATACAAATTATGAAGCAGCCACAGAAGAACAGATCAAGGAGGAGACGACATTCATCCCAACGTCAGAAGAACCAACCACCAAAGGTTGGCAGACTATGATGGAGAATTTGTAAGGAGTAATCAGACCACTACATCAGAAGATAAGAAGCGAAGAATGAAGAGACTGTGAAGGATGAGCCCCCAACTTCAACCTCAACATTAACTTCACCAACCAGAAAGGAATGGAGGAAAGAGGAGTCACCTTCCAGCACATCATCAGAGGTGCAACCAAGGTCACCATCTCAAAGTGAGGAATGAACAAGACAAGAAGTCCTACTCGGAGGACTTCACCATCGAGCCTTCGCCAAAAGGTATTGGTATTTATCCATATTTATTTTAGCATTTCATAATTTTCCTTTAGCATATTAGTATAATTAGTTGCATATTTACCTTACTGTATTTGCATAAAAAAGAAAATAAAAATATTTATTGCTTTGCATAATAAAATCTAAAAGCCCCATGTGACTAATCTTGTGGCATAGCTCATAAAGACTATTCATTGTGGTGGCACGAAAATAATTTGCATGCATCTAGGATAGACTTCTACACCATATTTACTTTCTACATTTATAAACTTAAAAACTCCAAAAATATGTGGGCACATGAAGGTCCACACTTTTTAGAAAACACCAAAAATATGTGGGTACATGAAGGTCCACTCATTAAGGGAGCTTTTTGCTGGAAATTTTGCCACTAACCATGGAGCGGTATTATCCTAACCCCCTCCATGAGAATTGGTATTCTTGGCAATTGATTTTTGCAGGTGATTAAGAGCTAGACCACCCAAACACCTACCTGCTGCTGGCACATCTGCTCTAAGAAGGATCACTCAACTTCAACATCACGACCACGCCATCATCTAGCTTGGGGGAGAGCATCCTCCGCTTAATCCAGCTAAGTATAAGCTTCCCATCCTATTACTGTACTATATTGCTTTACGAGTGTGTTAGCTAGTGAAATAAAATTTGAAAACCAAATAAAGATTTGCTTAGCTTGATTAGGTTTGCTTAGTTTAGTTTAGTGAGTTAGCTTAGGTTTGAATAAAATGCTTACAGAAGTTCTTGCCCAGATAAAATGAACTCCATAGATCAACACCATTGCATGGAATTGATAATTACCATTTCACTAGAATGCCTTTTTGATACCTATTGTTCAACCATGAACTATCCCAAGTTTTAGACACAACTGTTTTGACATGAAGATTTACTTTGAACCTAAAACTTGTGGGTAGCAAATGCTTGATCTAAGTCTAAGTAATTGAGGGATATGATATGGAAAGTTTTGAGCTGCTATTTATCTTGTTCCTAGTGATACTTGAGTCCTGGAGATTTTTTTGAAAATGCTTAAAACCACATGATGAGTTCCTGTATGACAGAGCTTAAATTCCCACCACAGCCATACATGCTAGATTAGGAAAACCCACACATTTATATGCTACTTGCTTTGTATTGAGTGTTGTCAAGCTTTTTTGGTACCTTAGAAACTTGTCATGCTTTCAAAATCAAGATCACGTACACACCACATACACCTGCTACTCCTATACAAGGAGTACGCAAAAACATGCCATCCATATTCACCTGAAAATGTTCTACTCCTACACTGGGAGTAGATACCAAAAATAAGCCTATAGGATATCCTCAAATAAATGCTCCAAGTTCTCGTTGCTATCTCTCAAAAAGAAAAGAAGAGAGGGAAGTATTGTTACATAGAAGAGGCAAGTGGCTATGCAAAAGTGTGAGATGAGAGAAAACAATGGGTACAAAGATGCCCGCCTCAGAGGTAAAAATGGACAAGTGTCCGAATTATCAAAACAATGGGTACTCCGATGCCGCCTGAAAAAAAAGAAGAAAAAGAAAAGAAAAGAAAAGAAAGATAGTCCATGTTGTCCTGCAGCACAATTCCCCAGTGTTTGAAAAAAGAGAGAAATGTTTTCAATGAGCAAAAGTAGAATTAGGTTAGCCACCTACCACCACATATCCACACACATCCACATCTTGATTCAATTGCATGACTTGTTTTCTCTGGATCCATTCTTTGACTTTACAATATGTGCATTGCAAGTATGTATGAGCTGTCTCCTTACCCATGAAATCCACATAAGCCATTAGTTACAGGGTGAGAGAAAGAAGGCACACATCATTACTACCTTGGTGAGGATCCACAAATACCACATATTGAGAGACTTGAGAAGGTCATGTAAAGGAATCTCTGATCTTTATTTTGAAAACTTGCAAAAGCTTGTCACACCCAATTTTAAGGATAAAATTGAATGCATAACCTTATGTGAGCCCCAGGATCAGTCACACACATAAGCTGACAAATGATATCAAAAGACAATGATCAAATACATAACGTAGTATAATTAGAATATAACCTTAAGTAGCAAAACAGCGGAAAGACTCTCCGATCTTCGCGTGTAGACGCCAACTCCACAGGGACACAACTGACTGGTTGACCACAAGCCTAGCACTTCCAAACTAGCAATCTGATAACCACCTGAGGTGTGGGGGGAATTGCAAGAGTGAGTCCATGTCGAACTCAGCAAGTATAGTAATCTCATGATCAATGTAACATAAATAATGTAAAGCATAAAACAGTAAAAATGATCATGTTAGCAATCAAAAGTCACCATCTTAAATGTAAGGATTCCAAGGCCGCTCGTGTCCTTGAGCCAGGCTAGTATACCAGTTTAATAAACTCTGCACAGAGGTGTACACTTTCACTGTGAGCCGTGATTTACCCTTTTGCCCGAGGTGATCAGCCTCTTAGCCCACTACCAAGGAAGGCCGACAGGGTTCACTATGAAGCCTTTCAAAGGTTCGTCTAACACGTTAGGGCCGCGAGGTTTCCTCGGCAAGCAGATGTAGAGCCCCCCTTCCATATGGCACAAGGTCACGCAGGTTATACACATATGGACAGAGGCCGCACTATACCCGAGTCGTCAAAGCCCCTCTTGCGCCTTTCGGTAACCTCTAACAAGCTAGAAAAGGTCCTCATACTGAGCTAAAACCAGAGCCATATAGCCCTCACAGTTGTACTGTCAATCCCGGAGGTTCTCTTACAGACAAATCCTCAAGTTGCTAAAAAGTCATTTTTAACGTTTGTTGCTTAAACATTAATCAAGTCACAAGATCATGATAACAGAAAGAACACCCAAACTATACTTGCCTTAATTTGCTTTTCACCCCACAGTTGCTCAGTGAATCTTCAACTTCATCTTCCCTTTTGTAACTTCTGGTCTCCAGCGCATACGTACGACTCTCTTCTACTCGTAGCAAACACCAAGCATAGACAAAACATACAAACAAACAAATAGAGACAACTAAGAACAATATACCACAGAAGACAAAAACAACATACTAAAAGAGAACTCTTTATTACAATCACAGGAACGGAGCTATCGCCAAAAGAAACAACTACGGGGAAGATTAAATATATAAAAGAAACAACTACTAGCTTGATTTACTTTAATTGAGAAAATCACGTGGAGCCTACTAAATCAGAGTAATCAAATTATATTTTAATTTTTAAAAGCCAAGCTAATTAATCATATTTTAATTAATCCATTTAATCATTTACTTTTAGAACACAAAACATATCAGAGTAGGCTAATCAGACTTAATATAGGTGTTTATACTCAAAACTATAATTTAGAAGTAAATTAATATTAATATAATTAATCAGATTAATATTTGTATATAAAACAACGAAGTAAAATAAAGCCTAAATAACTTTTAATTATAACTCTGATTGCATAAGTATTAATTAATTTAGCATTAATAAAATCATAATCTCGTGATATGAAAACATTAGGGTCACATAGCACGACGATACGAAACTCAAATCGAAGATCAAATGATTAACGATAGCTAACTTATGATCGGCGGCGAATTCGTTGTTACCTCCATCTTTCACGAACAAGCTGTACAAAACTCCTGCTGTTGTGCTCGTGCGCAGGGGAAGGGGCCTCGGCCTTGGCCTGCTGGCCGGCCGGAGGAGGTGTACACACGCGCTCGAGCTGGACCGTCCATCGGGTAGGCGTACTACTGCAACAGATACAACGAGAGGAGAAGCTAAACGAGTAGACGAGAAATAGATAAGAATTGAAGATGCTGGATTATTCTCAACAACAATGGAACAACAGGCAGTGAATGATCTTACCAGCCGATCCTGATACAGACTACGGCAGAGAGCCTCCATGAGGATCAGAGCGGCGGCGCACGATAGATTGGTGATGGATATTGAGTTCTGGAGCCCAGCACGTGCGACGCTCCAGCAACGGCAGAAGAACGACGGCCCGATGTTCACCAACAAAAGCGCTGATGACGTCGCTGCCAAGAGCTGGAAACACCGGATCAGGAACCACTGGAGAAAATTTTATTGCTATCAGGATTCCCAAACTAGGGGCTTTCCTTATGACGATAGTTTTGGTGTGACTTGCCCAAGGTGTTAGGCGATATATATAGGGAGGAGAACTCGTCACCTCAACATTAATTAACAGTATGATACTAATCGATGTTGCACTCCTCTTTCACTAATGGGCCAAAATAATCAGTAAAGCCCATTAGTAAATAAATGCAACGGCCAAAGGAATTCATTAAGATTATTGCACCTGGGCTTTGAGGGCTGGGAAAAATAAGATATTTTTTATTATTTTCGGAATTATTAAATATTCCGAATTAAATAATTCCAGAAAAGTCCAGAATTAATATTTGGGCCCCGAAAAATATTCCGATGGCTCCGAAAATTATGGAAAAATTGTAGGAGACATTTTGGAACATGATGAACCGAAATAAAGTATTTGGAGCTGATGAAAAGGTATTTTTGAGCATCTAAAAATTAGATTTTACTCAAAGAAAATAGGAAAAGGGGCCGGAAAAGTCAAGAAAAATTCCCGGAAAATTTTTAGAGATAACTTGATGAACGATGAGCACTAAAAAGTGATTTAGAGCTGAAGAAAAGGTTCTGAAAAACTTTGCTAAAAGGGATGGAGTTGAGAAACACGGAATTTGATTATAGAAAGAGACAGAGACTTGCCACAGAGAAGATCGTGGTACTATACGTATTTTAAAACTTTATTCACTCACATCATAAAATCATTTATAAAATAATTTAAATTATTTTTAGTTTTGTCAAAGACCACTCAACCAAAATAAATCATATGCAAGGGCATGAGTGCACAAACATGTTGTTAATCCCTAGTTGAATTTTAACTTAATAATTATTTTAATTTTCCTATGTTTTCATAAACACAAAAAATACAAAATCAAATCAATTTAGCTCTATTTCAAAATTAACAAAATTTGGGGTGTTACAAAGCTCCAGGATAAGAGTTGAACGACAGAACTTGAGTGATAGTGCTTGACTTATACATTATGTCCTTCAATTACCCAAGACCCAAGAGAAGGCTACAAGCTCCATAGTTAAAGGTAATAAAGGTAAGTTTGAAAGTCAGAATAGTTTACTCTAATCCCAAGGAGAACTCTTGTTTGAATACAGGTATGCTTTTGAGGAGTTTCTACTATATTTAAAAATTCTAATAAACTCCTATATCCATTGCTAAGTTTAAATTTGCTAAGGGACTAGCAAAGGTTAAACTTGGGGGAGCTTGTTGACGGTAGTTATTGTATGATTTTACCCGTCAACTAAACATGAAAAGGGTATAAAAGCAAACACCAACATAGGTTTAGGGGTTGAACTGATAGAATTCCATGAGTTTTGGTAAATCTGTATTTTTGCAGGACGTTATCAGAAAAGAACCAACGAAGGCCCACATGTCGGATTAATATCACGAAATCCGCCGCGAAAGGAGATCACAAATATTCTAGAAAACACCAGAGACTCGCTCGCAGAAGCGTGGCACACTTGGCAGTTGGGGGAGGTCGACCGACCCACTGACCAGGTTGGCCGACCTGTCAGTGAAGCTTCTCGGCCTCTGTTTTTACGTGGACCCACATCCCGAAATTTCACGCAATCTACACCGTCCGCCGAAGTCGGTTCGATCCAAGGGCTACAGTTCATCCCACCGGTCTATATAAGGACCCCCAGACCCCTAGGGTTTTAGACGAATTCATATCAATACATGTAAACCCTAATTGAGAGGTGTCCCATAAAAGGATAACTTCTCCTTAGGATCTAGGGACTAGATAGTAGAGAGATGGAGAGCGAGGGAAGAGTTAGGAGGAGTTGCCGGCCTGTCGGTGATTCCTCTACGGCTTGTACTTCGGTAGGATCTAGCTCCCCTAGAGCAAGCTCTTAAGATGTCTCGGGCAACCAACTTCTGATTCACTTAAGTCTATGTTTACATTGTATATATGGTTTATATTTCTCTTTTGAGTGCTTTATTCCTGCTCCTAGGGGGAATAGAGTGATAATCTCTAGTGTAGGCGTGGTGCCTAGACTATAGTAACTCGTAAATGCGTCTTGTCTGGCCGGATTGGTGGTAGATCGAGGGGGTTACCGTGCCTGTTGAGTCCTTTGTAGTCCACCTCCCGTCAGAAGGATTAGTAGGATAGCTTTGCTAAGGGAAACATCCTCTGTTGATCTCTTTACCTATAGTGATTTCCCCAGATAGATAATAAAAGACATGAGCTTGCCCAATTTAGAAGTAGAAACCCCTACTTATCCTCTCTACACTCCGATTATCTACAACCTAGATCACCATAGCCATATTACCTACACACTTGATTAGTTTACACCTATTAGCCATCATCTTAGTTGCAACACCACCATCTTTAATTGCATCTCTACACCCATCATTGACTACCACCTTTAACCTAGTTCTTACCTTTACTTATTGACTACCCTTGGTTAAGTTAGATCGTAGTTAACCAAGCCCGTTTCCCTATGGATACGATATTTAAAACCCTACGGGTGAAAGCTACGGCGGTATCCGTGCGCTTGCGGATTTATCTGTGTGCACTTAAAAATACCAACAGTATAGCAGTCTGTTTGGTATAACTGTTGGCATTTCTTAACGTTGTTACAAAAGATAGACTAAAAGTCCATCCCCAGCAACGGCGCCAGAAATGCTTGTTGGCGTTTCTTAGCATTACTACTAAAGATAGACTAAAGGTCCGTCCTTAATAATAATACTACAAACATAAGTTGACATTCCCAACCACCATTACTTCAGAAAGGTAATCATTGGCCCTTAGTGGTGCCGGCCTAAGTAATGCAGTCTGGTAATAGCAGTTAGAAGTGCCGGATTAGCCTTCCTAACCGTCATTACATACGATATGCAATACTGTGGCACGGCGCCGTGAGGTGCAACAAGAATTACAATCCTTAAGTAACAGTACTTAGGTAATATTTAAATGGTGGTAGCCTCATGTCATCAATTGTGTTGACGACACATATGGCTATCCTCTCGCTTCCTTGAGATATATCAGGCAAACAAAGACCTCCACGAACTTTAGACTTCCTAGTTGCCTTAACTGCATGTAGGGCTAATTCTGGTTGCCTTGCAATCCTCTGTAACTTGAACTTGAAGACCATCCCACCTTTCGGGCCTTCTTGCCAACATTCCACCACCTCGTACAATCCATCATATGTAAATGTTGAAGTTTGCTTACCAACTTCACTTCTACTTCGACCTTTGAACCCATGAATCACTCGAACCGGGGTCTTAGTCTCAATGCAATTTTTCAAGGCGAGATTACCCCGCTCAAGCTTTTGATCCCCTCCATCTTTATTGCCCCCAGCCTTCCCTCCAGAGCCAGTGTATATTAGTTCACCTGAACTGCAATTCATCAAGATAGCCTCCAGAGGCAACAACACTTATAGCAACAGGAACACCATTCACCTTAGAAATGTGGATACCTCCTTGATATTGGCGATGCAGACCAACTATTGATAACTCAATTCTAAAATGAAATTCATCGCCAACTTCAACACCAGGGATATTTCCCACAATGGCCCCAATCTTTTTATATATAGGGTCATTCTGTACTACTTTAGCTGCTTCAAGGTAGATGCTTCCAACTTTGCGAATACCTTGTTCCACAATTTGTGTAAGCTTTCGGTATGTCGCCTGGTACAATTGGAGCAACTTCCTAACTTTGCTTCGAGCATCCATATGGTCCCCAGGTTGCTTGTGGTGTGGCCCAGAAGGAACAGACGGAGTGAAAAATATTACTTGCTTTTCTCCATACAAATCTAGCTCCCCAGAGTTGTCATCTTCTTCCAGGTTAGTGTCATCATTGTCCTCCACTGTCTCATCATTGATCAATTCACGAGAGACCACTTGTCCTGTTAGTAATTCTTTTGGACTAGCATATTTTCCCTTTATCTTGTTCCTAGGAACAAAAGACTTTGAAGCACTAGCAGCAGACTTTCTTCCTCGTGTCCAAGGGCATTTGCCAGGAGCCATCAACGCTATGATTACTTGGTCAGCGACAAAGTTCACATGACTATCTTCAATTTGATTGGTTGCAACATGTTTTCCAAGCTTGGACTCCCCAGCAGACCTGTGCAAATTATCATTGCCTATGCAATCACCGTTCAGCTTACAAGCATTCTTCTTTTCCTTAATGTTCATATTTGAGCACATCATTTCGCTTTTAGCAGTCAAAGTCTTGCTTTGCACCTTCCCCCTTGCAGAGGCCTCTCTGTTACCAAGCATTGCAGCATTCATCTTGCCACTCTCCAACCCATTTCCTTTTGTCTTCACATCATCAGGATTGCTCAAAGGTGTCCTAAGTCTTTTCATCTTATCATCCACCACTGCTCGTGGTCCGCTTACAGGTGAGACTGCCCACTTCTTAGGTGGCGGATTGAACAGCGAATTTCAACAACCGCTTCGTTCTGCTTCCTGAAATTTCATTTTCCTTTCTCTGTAACTCACTGCCACCTGTTCTGTTTCCCATCTCCACAACATCCCCATCAGCAGTAACCTCCTCCTGCCCCACCACACTGCTGCCACCATGTCCCTGCTCCTCAGCTGCCAACAAGCATGCTTCCTTGTCATTGTTGTGGAAAGAACTACCACCAACAATGCCATAACTATCCATAGCTGCTACCGCTCGTGACGCCACCTCCACCACCTGGTTTCCCTCCTGACCATCCAACAACAGCTCGCCTGCATCCCCAAACAATTGTTCCTCTCCATTCTTGCCCCTGTTTCCATCCTGCCTTGCCCTATCTGGCCCTGACCGAGGCGGGGCACGTGAGAGGGTGTCGTGCCTTGCAGGAAAAACAGCTGTGAAAGCAACCACTTCTCCCACCTTATTTTCCACCTGCTGAGGTAGGGTGCCATTCTGAGCTATAGGTGATACCACGGCAGGGCTAGCCACAGCATCCACCTTATCCGACCCCTTCTGGCAAGGCAGAGGCAGTGCACCATTCTGAGCAACAGGTGAAACAGTGGTGGAGGCGACTGCCTCCTTCACCATATCTGGTCCTTGCTGCTGAGGAAGGGAACCGTCATGAGCAGGAGGAAAAACAGTGGTAGGGACAAAAGCCTCATCCGCATTGCCACCTCGTACACTGGTGCCACCGTCCATGACCATCTCCCCATTGCCTCCCACGGCAGCGGGGGCCTGCACAGGGGACTGGCCACACATAGGCAGCCAGGACCGCTTGTCGGAGACCCACCTAGACCTCGACATGCCTGGTGATAGCCCCGATGCTGCTGTCACCGCTTCATCGGTAAGCGTTGCCAGCGGCTGCATCCCAGAACCTGCAAAGACCAAATCAAATCAGGGGACCAAAGTCAATCAGATCAACCGCAACCAAACCAAGTCCCAACAGTCCCCAACCCACCAAAGGAGCCAGCAAACTTAGTGGAGGACCACCAACAAGATGACCAAACTAGGACGAGCGTGTGAGGGACTCACCTGATTTCTTTTCTCGATGACAAAACAGAAACAGGAAATTTGGGATAATGGAGAAAAGAATAATGTGGACCGATACACGTTGATAACAGTTGGGAACAGGTAAATTAAATCGGAAACATCGATACGTGTAACCAGTTCAAACTTAAGTTCAAACACACAGCTCCACGGAACGAATTCAAGAACATGTAAACAAGGTACTATCAGGGTCAGACAGCACCAGTACACTACATGAGCACCAGCCCACTTTTTATTTCTATCATTACCTACTACTTGGCCCTCCTATAAAAAGGCATTCGAAGTTACATTCAGAACAATGAAAATCAAATAATTTAACTGGAAAGTTATAAAGACAAAGCATATATGAAGAACTGCTGGGAAACAGTACATACAAGAGTTTAGCATTTACAATCTGTAATAATAAAATTCTACTAGTTCAGAACAATCAAGAATTTGAATCTCTATTTCTCTTCATCTGTTCGTGTCAGCCATGTACTAGTACTACTAGATCAGACCAAAGATTAATAGCATGTTGGCTGGCTGAGTTCCCCACACCTAGTTGCAAGGCTTACAGGATGCTGTCGACTGGTGAAGGACAAAATGCAGGTCAACCCCGTACCGGGCCCCCACGTCGAGGTTGCCGGCCTGCTACCGCAGTGCTGCCTGCCGGCCTACCTCTATATCCCGGTATCCCCTCCCCTGGCCGCGGCGGTTGGCGGGGGGACCGGTCGATTTGTGCGTCGATGGGTCAACGGAGGTCGGAGGGTGAGGACCAGGGAGAAGCGGAGAATGGCGGCCGCAAATGCTGCTGTGGAGTGGGAGATGGCGGCGACCCTCGACCGGGCCGCTGCCGCCGCGGCTGCACGTCTGCACCACACTGCACTCGGAGAGGCGAGACGGAGAGTGAGAGGGCGTCCGCCGCTTAGGGTTAGGCGCGGGCCGCCGGTTCTGGCTGCTGCGCTGCTTTGAGGGCTGGGCTAGTTCGCGCTCGTGGGCTGGCAAGTTGGACCATAACGTACTCACTCGAAAAGACAGGAATGCCGGCGGGAAGTGAACCGTGAAAGATACGGCCGAGAAAACGGTACTCGCTCCATTTTATCCAAAGTCACTTGCACATGATAAAATAGAACATGATTAGATGCACATGGCTAGTCACTACCTAGTAGGGCTAAAAATTAGCCTAAATTACTTATAGTTGACTAGCTAGTTGGCTAGCAATTAGTTTAAGACTTAGCTAAAAAATTAGCTCACTTATATTCAAGGTAATAAATGTGACAGAACCGCCTAAATCACCGGGCCCACGTGCACCATCATCGCCCCTAAGGACATCCGGTTACTGTGCACGAGTTCTCCGTAACCTAGGTGACCTGCCGGGTTTCCTTGGAAACCCTGATTTCCCCGAGAACCTCATTGTAAAGACCTTACAAGTATATACAACAGTTTACAAATAATATGAATCAGAGTAAAGAGTGCGAAAGTATTACATAGCCATAGATTTACAAATATAAATTATAGTATCCCAAACCAGAGTTTCGTAGTGGAGCAGCAGTATACAACTATACCCATGTCCAAGGGTTATACCATGTACATATCTGCATTCAGACCCGGTCTGTCAACCGGCGCGGTCCTACACGGAACTGTATACTCGACTTGCCTACAACAGGGGGTTAATAAACCCTGAGTACTGGGGTACTCCGCAAGACTTACCCGACTAAAGAAATTGGGGAGAAGACTCAGGAATGCAAGGCTGAGGGGAGTCAAGGTAAGGCTTTAGGAAGAGTCAAAGGATTTTGTAGAAAAGCAATACTAATCGTATTTTCAGTATTTTATCTCATTAACCATATCTCCAAGTTCTTTCTCATATATCAACATTCTTTCATTTACTTTATCCATTCAAAAACATCCTAGTTCCGAACCACTCTTCGCTGTAGGTGTGAGGATCAAGTCTCCATAACCGAGGAGCAACGACGATTCGAATCGATTAAGTACCCAGCTGGTGATCCTATCCACACTGCATATGTAGCAGCTAAGCTTGCATATGCCAACCCCGCCTACCACGGCTTTCCTACCCCTGAATCGATCCTGCGCCACCCGAGAGCACAGTACTCCCCTCGTTTCCAGGCACGACGGCCACGAGGGTACACGCTACTCTCGCCATCTCTCCACTCCCAGTGCGTGGTTGTCCGTTCAAGCAATAGAGCCACCGGAGTCAGAGGCTTTCCGTAGTATGTGGCTAGTTGCAAAGTCTTGATCACAGCAGACCTACAACGAACGGTCCCTAATTCTTTTCTGTTAGAAACCATGCATTGGGACTCTAACCCAAGTACACTGGTGACCACCCGGTTTTCACATCCCTTTTCCGATGGCGACGATAATTGGGACTCTAACCCAAACAGATGGTCAACCAAACGGAAAAACCCATCCCGTCGATGACAATGGACTGGCCAAGTGCACTGCCACCGAACGAGGACAAAACCATTCCCTTATAATGATTCATTCGTTTCAGATCATCTTAACTTAAAATAGCATTTTCGCAAATCTAATAATTAAGCATGACTAAACATTTTTCAAATACTTTATTAAATCAGATTCTCAGGTTATGATAAGTGGTCAAGGATGGTAATGCAGCAATTGAGTTATCACACAACTCCTATTAACTTAATGCAATAGATTAACTCAAGTTATAAACATTTTGTAAATCACAAGGGGCTGAATGCACCGGGGCTTGTCTGTGTTGCACGTCCATCACTTCCGTCAGAATATCAGAGAGAACCTACTTGACTTCTCCTGACAAATAATCCTTCCATCGTACACCAAGCAAGTCTTCCAAAAATCCGTTTACTACACGTAAAATAATAATACATATTTAACATGATGACATATATGCCATGATGCATGAGATGTACTAAATGGTGAATTAAATAAAATTAAACTTAATTTATAAATTTGAGTACAACTTTCCTTTACGATAAAGTTGCAAGTCACCTTCACTAAACAATGTGGTGATTTTATAATTAACTTATTGACCGTTTTAACAGTCGTAGAAAGCCGCTACTCAGCTCTACCACAACTACTAAAGCTAACCTTTAAAACACCCAGGGTCATTAGGGTGAACGACCCAAGGTCAACAATCAATCTCAAATTCACACAAAACCTAAAGTGATTAAAGTTTCTATTTATTTTATTAATCAATTTAAAGAGCATTTAATAAAAATTAAGTAAACTACTTCCATTTGAGTCCAAACTTTTTATACAGATGGTTTTAAGCCTAAAACAGTAGGGCATAAATTTTCATGATTTTTGGATGTACATTTTTGCCAAGAATAATCATGGAAGTTCCATTTATTAATTAAAAGAGGAAATTTTAAAACAGATCAAAATTACTAAAAATCACTTATTTATATTTTTCTATGGTAAAAGACATCATGTAGAAGCTACACACCTAATTTAATGATTTTATCAGTCACCAATAAACAGATATAAAATAAACAAAATCAACATATTTATAAAAATTACTAATTCAGAATAAAAGAGAAAAGCGTTTTAGGCCCCAAGTGGCCTGTTTTCGGCCCAGCAGCGCAAGCGAGCCAGCCCAACACGGCCTGCTGGGCTCGCCAAGGCAATGTTTCGAAAAGACCCTCGCACTTATCTACCCTCATCCCGCAGTCCACCCTATATTGTTCACATGAGTCACGAACCTCTCACTAAACCCCCTCATATTTCTTTTCTTCTCACACCCCGGCCCTCGCCCTTGCTAGCCGGCTGCCTCTCCGTCGAAGGAAAGGCTACCGTCACGCTATCGGAGCGATGGCGGAGCAACCTAGTGGGTTTTCTAGCTCGATTAGGACTTGCATCGAGCACGGCCGCGGTCATGGCGGATAAGAGGCACTGCAAGCGGCGACGAGAGCACGTTCTACAGTTCCAGTAGCTTGGATGCGATAGAGTTTAAAATAAAGGATATCTCAGTGCCAGAGGCTCACCCTGACTCCCAGACGCGAGTTGGTTCGCTCGGAGGTGAGCTGAGGATGCTCAGTTGACGGCGATGGCGGCGACGGAGCACCTACGGTGTAGTCCCGTTTCACCGTGCCCTGAGCGTGAAAACAGAAATGAAAAGGCTTAGGAGCATCTAGAAGTCACGGTGGATGGGAAACAACAGCAAAGAGCGATACAGTTGCTTCGGCGGAAGCTGGCCACGCTGAAGCAAGCCATGGCGGTCATGGCGGACCGTCACGGTGAGCATAGCTTGCGCGGGCTACTCCGGTGGTGAAAAGCAAATTGGGCGAGTCTGGGAGGTTCGTGAGGATGCGACAAAGCTGTCCGCGCGAGGAATTGGTGCGAGCGGCAGCAGTGATGGCGAATTTTGCTCCCAACCGAAAGCTCGTCGGCGGCGGCAAGGAGAAAGGAAGGGGGAAAAATGGAAACGCCGAGCTCCTTTAAGAAGGCAGGGAGGAGAGCGGAGCGTGGCCAGGGCCCCCACGAGCTCGACTCCGCCATCGACAAGTGGCCGCCGGGCCCCGAGTGTCGCCGGCGGGCGACGCGGTACGCGCCTGCTCGCGGTCAGGAGGTACGGGTCGGTTACTGTAGCTGTACCAACTCCCTTTTTGACTTCTGTCTAATTACTTTTTATTTTATGTATAAAGTTGAAAAATCACCAATATAAAAGTTATAGAAAATTTTGTGCTGAGAAACTTTGGTTTTTGAACCACATTTAAATTTTGAATATTTTTGAAGTTATGAAAAAGGGGGTAAGACTTCATTTTGAATCTTATTTCAAATCCAGTTAAATTCTTCAAATTTTTCTTAATAAGTTGAAAATATGCAAATATAAAAGTTGTTCTATTTGTCAAGATCTACAACTTTCATTAATATAGTTTGTTCAGATTCTTGATCATTTTCAAAATAACATTTCAAATTCAAATTTGAAATCATTGTTTTAAGTTTAATTTGAATTTCCACTGTATATCTTCAAAATATCCAAACATTAAAGTTGTTCCATTTTAAAAGATCTACAACTTTCATTTAAACATTTTCCTCAGATTCCTTATAATTTTTGAATTTGTATTTCAAATTTAAACTTTAAAGCATAGACTAGGGTTTTATTTGAAATTATCTTTAATAACTTCAAAACTATTCAAAATAGAAGTTGCTCAATTTTTAAATATTTACAACTTTTATTTAAGGACCAACCTCTAGTTCCTTTTAGTTTTTGAATTAGGGTTTTAGATTCGTTTTAGGGTGTATAAATGGTTTTCTTTTTATTTCCCAATTAGATTTAGATAATTTCACACAAACACAAACTTTACTCAATAAATCACTCTAAAACACCTATGCACAATCATATACAAGAATAAAATTTATTTTAGTTGATGCACATTAACAGGGTTAAATGCGGGATGATTTGCATGTAATCATGATGACATGGCAGGTTTTAGTTACAGTAACACTAGGGGTGTTACAATAAATAGCGGCGGTAATGGTCGTAATAGCGGTAGTGGTCCATTGCAGCTACCGCTACGAGGTGGCGCTCTAAACTCTGCATTCTAGAGCTTTGCGGCCGCTATTCTGAATAGCGAAACAATATTGTGGCCACAATTGCCTGTAGTAGGTCGCAATCGCACGTGTGGTGTAGAAGATGAGCATGAAGAATTTAACTGTTATAAAGTGAAGAGGAAGAGGAAGAGAACATCTCTTATGTAGATGGAGATGGTTGATGGTTCAAGTGACCATGAGACTGATGATATTGTTGATTTAGACAATGACGAGTTTAGTTTTGTGAAATATTTTTTATAGCTCCTAAGCAATATATAATGTGTTTCTTTACAACTATTAATATAATATTATTCATTGAGTGCAATTAAATGTCTATTTATATTTATTACTCATTGTATAAGTACTTAAAATTATGTGAGATTATTAGGTACCGCTATTAGAACTTATCATCTGCAATATCACCTGCTATCCGTAATCCACCACCTTAACACCAATCCAGCTATTAACCCGCTATCCGCTATTTATTGCCTTGCTTATATTAGCCATCCTTTTTGATGCAATAGAGCTACTTTTGACTCATTTTTAACTAGCTAGAAAATTAGCCCTTTATCAAACAGGCACATAGCACTACTCTAACTCTAACTATAACCCTCTTGAGTCACTTGCACACACACCAAAAATCACATGAGATTCACCAAAAATAATAATCAAATATATGTGTTCACCAAAAATCCTACTTTTTCATGTTTGCTGCAAAACCGTTAAATAAAACAGTTTCCATTACATTTCGCTACATGTAAAACCTTGATGATACTATTTATTATCATAAAGATACGAGAATTGCATTTGATCGGAGGAGTATACTTTTCTTTATATGTCAACGAGAAGCGTGCATATTACAGACGTCAAAATTAAGATTGAGGCGTGCTGAGCTTAGCATGACGTTTGCCCCGCGTTTCCAAAGCCTAGGAACAACTTTGGAGGCTAGGGCTAGCTAGTAAGCCAGATTGCAGATGCGTGTACCGCAACAGGCGATGGTCCAGAACCGACTTTGAAGTTTGAACGATCCGAAAGGCAGTGTCTTGTAGTTGTAGCTGTGGAGAGGCCTATAGCAGCAGCAGGGGCGTTTGTGGATGTTGCTGCATGCTCTTGTAATTAAATATCTGGTCTGATGATCCCATGAGAATAGGACTAGCTGGACTGCTGGAGAACTGAATTGAACGGTTTTGTTTCCTTTTTGTGATGTAGCAAGCAAAGGTTGTGGCGCACTTGTGCACGTTTGGGTCGAGTGAGAGTGATGCACGTTTTGGTACGAGAAATCAGTAGAGTAGATGATGATCGTCTGGCGCTGTGTGGTAGCTAGGTGTTGTTAGTTAGTCATTAGAACGCCGCGCGCCGGTCAGTGCTTACTCCACGGATCCCACCGTGAGCTGCTGGTGGTGGTGACTTGGCGGGCGGCACGGCACCTGGTAGAGGAGAGTAGGAGAGACTAGACTGAGCTGCACCGCACCGCACTACGCCATGCACGTCGTCACCCGGCTGGGCTTTTGGACGCCCACGGTTTGGGTCATTGGGTGGGATCCCGGTGACTCTGACCCAAGGGCCCTTCTTTTGCAGGTTGCTGCCCCGACCCCAGCCCCAGCTGAAGAAAAACGAGCAGAGTGATTA
The DNA here is from genome assembly GCA_038502445.1 of Eremochloa ophiuroides. Lineage (NCBI taxonomy): Eukaryota > Viridiplantae > Streptophyta > Magnoliopsida > Poales > Poaceae > Eremochloa > Eremochloa ophiuroides. The sequence goes on from JAHLJS010000004.1 coordinate 43,341,890, forward strand.
GTGGGCGCCCGCTCACTGTCAAGGTCGTCACGTCACTCCCTGCTGCCGTGTGCCGTGAGCAGCTGTGAGCATGCCCAGCACAAATCACTCCCTCCCCACCTAGTCCACCCATCAGTTACACAGTTGAGTTCGCTGACGCCTGTGAGCGTCGCTTGAATGTTTCATCAGCCAGCGCAGCGGCGGTCGTTAACAATCGTTAGTGTCCCGGCCGTGCGCTCCACCGTCATAATCGCCCCTGGCCTGGTCTGGCGTCACATGCATATTTTTTTTTGAAACAAAGCGTCAGATACATATCATATGCCTCTGTCACTAGTATACCACGGAACCAAACCGAACTCCTAACCCCTGGCCCCGCACCAACCCCACCCCCCTGCTTATAAAGTACTCCTACTCCCAACATGTCCAGTGCATCAGTAAAAGGCTATCATCTTTCTTTGCCATCTCTCCTACAAAGTCACTATATATATCGATATGGAGATGGATATGCGGACGTCACTTTCTCGAGTGTTAGCTAGCTTGGACGGGCAGCATGAAAACAGCGGGCCATAGCGGCTGAAGAGGGAACACACGCTGAGAGGCTGTTTGTTATAGCTCACGATAGCTTCATAAGTTATTGTGAGCTATTTTTATCAAATATTTTTTGGGTCTATCTAACTATCTATCATCAGATTTTGTCTATCCAAATCTGTCAGTTTTTTTACCAATCAAATGAAGATAACTCAACAAAACAAAAAACTGACAGATAGAGCACATCTAAATCTGTCAAATCCTACTTTAACAAACAATACACACCAATAACGGGTTTTATTCCAAACCTAACATCCAATAGAAGGGGGAGGACCGCTGCTCACTGCTTTTGCCGCTGCTGCTCACTGCTGCTCACTGCTGCTGCTTCTTGCGCTGTGCTCACTAGCAAATGCAGTGGAAGCAAAAACCTTGTAACTCTTTGGCTTGATGAAGAACTGCATAGTTGATCAGACCAAATTGTCAAACCCAAACCTGACAGGAAAAAGAATATGAAAATGACATCAAGAGAAAAAAGGTGAACCATACACACAGTATGTTAACTTAGATCCTCAAAAGATTCAAAAGCAAATTAAAAAAGGAAGTTCCCATTCTCATTACAGTAAGCCCCTTATCAAAGAAGAAAACGATTCCCAAAAAGGAAAAGAATATTCAAAAAGCCTGTAAGGCCAAGCACAATCTCTATCCAAAATACAACCACATAGCACATATAACTAGGCTGCTGAAGCCCATCCAAAAAAGAAAAAAACTGCAGCCAAAGCTCGATTTCCAGCATCCATTTGAGATTTGGATGATGAACAAACAAGCAAAGACGACAACTGGTAGAAAAATGTGGCTCACCTTGTTAGACATCCCAATCTTCTCCACAATAGCAACAAAATCACCACCGCTGATGATGGTGGTGACACCATTTATGGCTGTAACACTCATCGAGCTTCTTAGCAAAATAACTTGAAGAAACACAATTGTTATTTCATGAACTTGCGGATAATCTCAAGGGCCTCAGGAGGCATGGTAGTAGAGAAAAATAGACTTCAACCTGAATCTTGTCATGAGGAAGCTAGAAGATACCATGCATCTGCATTTTACCAAAAGCATAAATCAATCATACGAAGACACACTCACGCTCTCACCGAAGCTAGCACCCTCCCACACGCCCACACACAGAGATAAAGAGAGACACACACCTGACAGAATACTCAAAAAATTTCTAACAAATCTCATACACATAAAAAAAACACATACACATAAAAAAACACATTGAGCAAAAAAAAAGGTACACACACAATCAGAGGGACACTCACAAAAAGCAACTACAATATGAAATCAGTTGTAGAGAGAGAGAAGGCAAGCACAAAATCATACATAGACAACAACTCCAACAACAACATCACCAACAACCAGCAAATACTACAACTGCAACACCCCTCCACCTACACACACAGACACGAGAGGCACACACACACATAGAGAGAGAGAGACATAGAAAGAGAGACATAGATACAAGAACACAGAGAGAGAAACGCACACAGATAGACACACACACCATTAGAGACACACACACATAATAAAGAGAGAGATATAGATAGAGAGAGCGCAAGAGAATAGACCCACATAGAAAAACACACAAACAAAAACATAAATAAACAGAGAGATACACACACAAACAGAGAGAGATACTATAGAGATACACACACTGAGACACACAAACAAACTCACCAATTAAAAAACTAAAGATTACAGCTAAAGGCAAAAGAAAAAAGAAAACGAAAAAGAAAAAATACAGCTAAAAAAGCTTTAGTGAAAAAACAAAAAAAACAACATAATATAAAAAACATAGAGAGAGAGAAAGAGAGACACAAAGATACAAACTCACAAATAAAAAACTAAAAATACAAATAAAGGCAAAAGAAAAACAAAAGAGAAAAAGACAACAATGGTATATACACAAACAAACCAAAGCTACAAAACATAACTCATACAGTTACAAAAGATCGAAAAAATCAAAATAAGCAACACAACTAAATTCAAAAAAAACCATGTTTAAAGATGCTGCAGCATCAACTCCAAAAGCAGACCCACACCCACACAAACACAGAGAAACACACTAATACCCATACAAACTGTCTGTCTGACTCTTCTCTCTCTCACTCACAGAGAGAGACAAACTAAAAGGCAAAAAAAGTAAAAGCACAAAAAATGTCAAAAAAGAAAGCCCCATAAATCCAACATCAGCAACTAAAAAAAACAATTACACATACCTGATACATACCTGCCACACACATAAAAAGCTACAAAACATATAGACACACTACATCTATAATTGAATAACTCAAATATATACTTGGGTACCTCAACCACGAACCAAACTATTGTATCGGCACACATCCACATAGACACACACAGACGTACGCACCCACACACACCACAAAAACCGACAGACGAATAAATCCAATCCGGTTCTACCTCTAGGTATTCACAGTTATTAAGTCTTGTTTGATGGAGCTTTGAGCAGCTCTTATCTAAGGTTTCTCCAAACACTATAATTTTTCCTCTTTTTTCCAAAATGAACTAAGAACAAGTAAAGCAATTTGTGCGCGCCGCCAAACAGACCCTGCATGTGCTCTGGCAATATTTGGTGACCAAATTATGGTTGACAAAAAATAATACTTCATCGGACCATCAATGTTCTAAAGCGTAGATCAGTAGAATATACAACTAATAATATATAAATAAATATACCATGCCTAACTAATCAGTCCATCAGGGGCGGCCGTGTGAACAGAACAAAATTCCCAGCTTATGTAAGGTAACAGCTCCGTGCTCTTCTGAGCTAACAGCATAACAACGCACAATTATCATAGACTAACTATAGCATTAAAGTGTTGTATGCTGTTGTGATCGAATATGCTATATGAACTTTATAGCCACTTGCATTTACATATTAGAATAATTGTAACTTGATTTCTTTTTAGCACACAAGCTGACCTAGCTTGTTGGAAATCTGACAACATAAAAAAAATCATGCATACACCTCTGTTTACAGAGAAATCACATAGCTAAAACACCATCTAGTCAAGAAGACAATAAGTGGCACAATAGAAACTAGCTAGTTTTGATTCTGAAAAGAATCTGAATTTTCAAAGCAACAGTCTCAATATGGAGAGCCACCGACTCAGAAGAACAAAACATGATTGAGTTTATATATTTTGTCATTTCCTCCACTTCATAATCCCTAAACCATAATCCGCGTAGACTACACAAAACCATTCCAAAACTAGACCACAGATCCCCAATCAGCTGGCTATAAGTCTAATTTAAAGAATAAATACAAAGCTAGAAGAAAATTAGAAAATGCTAAGACATGTTCCAGCCACCAAATCCACCAAATTCAGGTAAGACAATAAACTGCCAAAGACTATCATAGGATGCAAATAACAAGACAACCAGTACTCCTAATTCCTGAACTCTCATGCGATATTTAGTTGCATAGAAGAAGTCCTTAATGTTACACTAAAAAAACAAAAAAAAAAAGAGAAAAAACTAACAATTGACAGAAATGTCCAAGGGAAACGGAAGACAAGCTGTTGCATAGCGCAGCCTCACTCTCATTGTGACCCTCCATCTATCAGGAAAAAAGCATACAAAATAACACATGATGATTCAGTTCAAATGAAAAACACCGAGAAATATCACAGCTGCTATGCTAGCATCACACCTCTTGTGCTTGTCAGTTTTAGTTACAAGCACAAGCATGTTGCCATTTTTTGTATGGAACTTGCGTTTTTGGCATTTCATCGAGAACCTTGAGGACGCAGAGCTGGAAACCTTACCATTCTCACAGAGTAAGAAGAATGCAAGGAAGACACGAGCACAGCGCAACGGAGGAACGGCCATACAAAAATCGATGGGGCAGGGGCGCCTCTGCGGCTGTCGTCATGGGAAGAGGCGGCGCACCAGAGATCTCCAACAACCACTCACGGCGGGTACAGGGGGAAAGAAGCGCGCGAAGGCTCAGCCATATCCACCCACAGCTCACCACATCTCAGCAGACTGCCACCGGAGGCTCCGCCCCACCCATCGTCTGGTGCGGCGCAAGCGAAAGCAGCGGCGAGGCCAACGCCCATGGAGCGACACAGAGAAAGCTTGGGGAAAAAGGAGCGCTCGGTGGGAGATGATGAAAAGAAAAGAATATAGATGGCGCGGAGCCAGGTTTGCGGGTTTCAAATGAGCTGGTTTCTAGGCCCGTTATCTAGTTGTACACCCAATGAGCTGCACGAATCCAAAAGAAAATCACATGGTCTAAAATTCAACAGATACAAAACAAAGAAATCTGTCGACAGAAATATAGCAAAATTCATAAATTTTTTTAAAAGAGCTTCATATAGGTGAAACTATTTTTCTCCTTCTCTTATAAAAGGCTGAGTTGAAATGAAGTTAAAAAAAGTAGCTTATCCTATCTCCTAACCATGTATAACGTTATTGGTATAGGTGTTTTGACAAACAACATTCATAGAATAGCTCAGTTTCACTTAAAAAGGTTGTCCATAAAAACATTTTTTTTTAAAACTCTACTTATGAAGCTAAGCTGTGTCAAATGCGACCTAAGTTATTCCTCCTTGCGCCGTTATGTGAGCTATGGCTATTAATTAAGTTGAGCTTTAATAGGACCGCTAAATTGCCTACCTTTAGCTTCGTAATAGCGTCACTATTTCAATTTCAGCTCCACCAACAATGACCTACCTCTGATTGACTTAACTTTTGATGCCACTGGTCGCTTTAGCTAACTTTAGCTTATTTTCAGGCACGGAACAATATTTTTCTTTCACAACAATTCATATAATTTAGCTTAACCGAATTTCAGCTCAACCTAATATCATACTATGAGTAATGTTGCCAAGACTCTTGAAACCTAGGAAACATGTCCGTATAATTTGTAGTTTTCATGATTTTTTAAAACCCGCTACATGTCATAACTGCGATATAGCTTCGCTATTTATTATAGCCCGCTATTTTAAACACTTGCAGGTGGTGCTACGTCGTCAGATGCGAGACCGGTGCTGCTTCTCTTTTTCTTCGTATATAAATTAACAATCAATTAATATAGTATTATAAAATATATGAGCATTTTGGGTAGTCCGTTGTTGTTTTTTCATACGCTCTACTGCTACGATATCTTATCATACTAATTATTCTACTAGTACCGCTAATCATACTATAGCTCCGCTGCTCTTGATTATTGTAATCTACAAGTCTTTGTTTTGATCTATAACTAATAAATAATGTAATAATTACCATTTCCTCAATTCTAAATTATAAGCCATTCTAAAAATTCTTAGAGAGTCAATACATCTTAAGTTTGACCGAAATAATATAATAAGATAATAACATTTACAACATCAACTAAGTATAATTAGATTCTTCATCAAATATATTTCATAATATACTTATTTGGTTCATAAATTTATATAACAAGATAATAACATTCACAACATCAACTAAGTATAATTAGATTCTTCATCAATTATATTTTCATATAATATACTTATTTGGTACCATAAATCTTTGTTGTTTCTCTATATAATTTTGGTCAAACTTAAGATGCATTGATTCTCTAAAAATTTTAGAATGATTTACAACTTGGGATGAAGGGAGTATTAAACAATGTTTAAATTGTTTTATTTTTAAGTGTTCAAGGGATAGGAATGATGATTAGCTGTGATATGTTGATTGTTTTATTAATCTAGAAATATAGTTCCAAGATACTTATACATGTTTTTGAGTATTTATGTTATAACAAATCCTTAATATTATGTTTTCTGCATCCTTAATTAAAAATTATTTTCTATAAAACCTTAGATAAAGTACCTTCCACTACATTATGCTAGCTTTTAAAAGAAGCGACCGCTAAGTATCATAGCTCACAATTTAAAGCCTACGAATATATCCTCCGTTTCTTCGATTATACTTCCTCGAGCGGTACAGATTATCTTTTCACATAGTAAATGATTCAGGGCTTACATCATTGGTCCTGCACGATAGGATTTGCTGAAATAGTTTTCATATAAATAATTAGAGAAAAGTGCATTTTTCAGCTTTAAACTATGAAATCAAGTAACTAACACCCTCGACTATCAAAATACATAAATTTAGCCCTTAGCTAGCTCAAAGGTGATTTTCTATTTTCTAAAAATAATAAATCTAGGGTGATATCTAAAAATCTATGTTAATTTATTTTAAATTAGAAAATATAAAACTAGTACTATGTTTCTTCTAAAAATGTTATTTCATCTCCAATAGTTCTAAAAAATAATAAATAAATCAATGAGTTTTTGAAGTCCCTAAAAAAGGGTAGGTAGCATATTGTTGCATTTCTCTAACTATTTTTAATATCTCACTTTTAAAGTCTAGAAGACAACTTTGTTCTAAATCACCCAGCCACCATTATACTTTCTATCTTATGCATTTTGCACCTGGGATCGGCCCATGGATAAGTACGTATACTCCTTCCGTATAGAAATTAGATGTCGTTGACAACGGCACGGTCACTAAAGCATGACTTTAACTTTATATTTCTATAAAAAATACTTATTGAAAAGTGATATATGCATACTTTTATAAAAGTATATTTGAAGACAAATCTATTTATATAGTTTTCATATTTTCAAACTCAACAATTTAAAAGTTATTTATAATTTATATTTTCAATATTTGACCTTTTCCAAAACGACATTATCTTTTTCCTTATGCGACGGGAGTATTTCATTGGATCCATTTCTTAAGTGCGGAAAGCTTGAGTAGTAATAAGAAGTGGTTGAGTGAGTTTAAAAAATCCTAAGACCCTCCCACTCAACAGTGTTATATAAGGGGTAACACTGTTGAGTGGAAATCTTTCATTTCTAGAATTGAATTAGCTAGTTTTATTTTGTAAGCTCATTCCCACCATCTTAGAGTGTCTATTGTAACTTTTTTTTTGCGAATTACACATTACATACACAGACGCTCATAACGCACGCACACTCACCCCTGTGAACACACGCACGCAAACCCTACCCCTATGAGCACCTCCGAAAGACTGTGTCGGCAGATCTCGAGATTGACGAAGTCACCACGGGCGCCTCGCTGTCAACGGAAACGTCATCTATCACTGAAAGCACAACGCCGTTAAATCCTGCAATAAATCCAGGAAAGGTGCGACAACTAGGATTTGAACCTTAGTGGGTAACGTCCCACTGGACAGTCATACCATTGGATCATAGGCCCATGAATCTTGCCTAGTCTCTTTGATTGAGGAGTGAGAGGTTATGTTCAAGATTTCAGTGGCAAAACATGAACAGACTGAAAGCGTTCCTGACCAATTGACAGATTGGATAGAGGCCTATAGGGTATGTTTGATTTCCTGTCTTAATCCTAGTCAGGCTAGGATTGAAGCCAAGTTAGGCTCCTTGCACGGAGGTACGAGCAAGTAGGGTCGTTTCCCCCTTTCTACCACTAGTTTTTTCTCCTTTTTTTTCATTTTCCGTAGGATTATTTTTTAAAAAAATTCATTTAAAAGATTTCATCAACCTTTTCGTCTTCATTTTTTAAAAATTTCTTATCCATCTTTTTCTTTGAACTTTTCAAATAAGAATTTCCTAAACAATATTTTTGTGAAATTTTTTCCAAACGACTTTAATTAGAAGTTCTTCAAAGAACTTTACAAAATATTTATCACACAATGTTTCAAAAAGATGTACCAAGAAATAATTTATCAATATTCAAATTGTTTATGGTAGTGCATTTATGGCAAGGAAACCTAATTGTTTTTGAAATTCAGCAAGGATAGGTTTGAAAAGAACTTTCTCAATTCGTTCAAAGACAACAAATATGCTGAGAAACATGTATGTGTATGGTATGGACAATTTGAATTGATTGCGTTCTACTGTGTTTGAATTTAGTAGTCGTATTTCATTTCATCAGAATTGATGCATATTTTACCAGAGTATGTCATTTATATATGATGTATATCATAAAAAGTAAGTATTTTATCAGAGTATGTCATTTATATATGATGTATATAAAAAGTAAGTATTTGCATGCAATATTAATCTTAATGACATCAAATTTATGTTAAAAGTCAAGTTTTAATAAAGGATTGCTGATTAAAGCTTGTCCTAGATGTACTCCTGCTGAAGAAGTTAATACTAGAAAAAAATCATGGCCACCCCATTGTCAAGCAGTATTGCAAATAGCGAACTACAACACAACTATAACATTTCAGATAGGATGTCACTTAGATAATGCATATGTTACCTCTATTGCTACTATGAGCACTACTTCAAGCATTAGCGACCTTAACATTTAATTTAGCATGGAAAATGTGCAGCCGGCCGCCAACCTTATTAAGAAATGAGACCCAACAAATTTTCTATTGACCTAAATCTCGCCTATTTATGCATGGTGCATAAGTGTGCTCACAAAACCTATAGCATATCTAATTCTCATGTCTGTATTTTCCAAGGATATGCTCTTAGTTCTAAACTTTTTGTGGTGGCACGGTGATGATGTGTGTCGATGCAACAATGGCCAGAACTACGACGACTATGAGAGCCAAAAACGACCGCAAGAGGTGGCTACATGCAGTGAATGCATAAATCACCAATGTAGTCGTTTCTTTTGCCTATATGCGGCAAACGTAGAAACGGTAGTACAAGCAATCTAGCACCAACAAGAATGTAGAATGTAATAATACAAGTCAGCAAACGCCAAGTAATAATAATTGTGTTTTCTTAAGAAAACATTGAATACCTTAACGTTGCTACAACGACTTCTATAGCTTAGCATATTTTCGAAGACTTCACTGGATACTAGCTCGCTATTTACAATACTATCATCGACTCAGATTTATCCCTTTGTGTCGGTGCAAGAATTAGCGGCTACTAACACCGGCTAGTAAATTTGTGTTTTGCAGTTGAGGTTTCGGATGGTGTGCAAGAAGGAACACAGGGGATTATACTGGTTCGGGCTAGAAATGCCCTACGTCCAGTGTGAGACGGGTCGTGTTGCCTTGCACCAGGGTGCTTGTAGTAGGGGTTACAAGCTTAGGCGAGAGAGGGAGAAGCTCACAAGTCTCTTGTACGTGTATGTGCAAGTGTGTTGTGCTTTCCGTGGAAGTAGAGTGTAGCTGTGCGTAGTGGAGTTGGATGTGGTCGGACCTCCCCTCTAACTTGCCCCTGCCCTCCCTTTTATAGTCCCAAGGGAAAGGCGAGGGGTTACAAGTATGTTGCTATGGAAGCTATGCTCGGTGACTATGCTTGTTGGCGAATACAGTCTCGTCATGGCGTCTTGGAGGCATGGTCGCGGTCATTCGAAGATCTTGGTGAGTTCCAAGGCGGTATTCCGTCAGCCAATCGCGGTCGTCGTGGTTGGGGCATGGCATGGCGCCACACCCGGTCGCTGTTTCCCCTGTATGATATGACAAGAGGGCGGATCTCCTCGGGTCATTGACTCCCGAGGCTCGGGACTCCTTATCCCAGTCGAGGCGAGAAGGGACAGAGCAGGAGGACGTTCACCCTTGGGCGCATTTCCAGCTTTCGCATAGTATTTCCCGAGGGATAGGTAGGCCCGGGTGGAAGACGTGTTCATCCGTTCTGATGGACTATACAGTTAGCACCTTTCCCGTCTCTGCGTTGCTCATACGTCAGGTGCTTGGACTGTCGTAGTCGTAGTTGGTGAATTCCAGTGCAAAACAGGGCACAGCACCGTAGACCATATTGGAGGAGACGTGGTGGTAGTGGACCCGTCATATCTGTTGCCAGGGGAGTCCTGACAGTTGGTATGGCCGACGTGTGCGTGCGAAAGCACCACCATACTACGGGGTCCGCTTGACGAGACAGCGCTTGTAAAGTAGTCAGAGAGGTCCCTTGGAGGACAAGATTGCTCAGCTGACGTCAGCCGAGCCTTGGGCGCAGCGGAGCGCTCGTGCCCGAGGAAACCGGTAAGGCTCGGGCGAATCAGAGAATGGCACCCGAGGGTGCCGCCTTCCTGAGCCCTCCCGGTGAGGCTCGGGCGAATCGGAGAATTACGCCTGAGGGTGCCGCCTTCCCGAGCCCTCTCGGTGAGGCTCGGGCGAATCGGAGAATTGTGCCCGAGGGTGCTGCCTTCCCGAGCCCTCCCGGTGAGGCTCGGGCGAACCAGAGAATTGCGCCCGAGGGATCTGTACGCTTGAGGGAGGACTGGCATTGGTGCGGTGTCGTCATGGGCCTTCGTGAGCGCAGCCCCCCCTTGGGCTTCTACTGGCCTCGCCTGGGCTAGGCCGCATTGGGGATGTGCGTTTTTGCGTCGGAGTTGGGTACCCCATACTTTGGTACCCGACAGTAGCCCCCGAGCCTGTGGTGGAGTGAAGGCACTCCTCCATAGGCTCAACTTGGTCCTTCCTATCAAGAAGATAGAGTTTTGGTTATTTCCTCGGGGGGTGCGCGCGAGCGCACCCGCCGGGTGTAGCCCCCGGGGCTTTGGCGGGATAATGTCTCCCTTCAAAGGCTTGAAATCGTGGTTTCGAGTCCTCGGGTATTTTATGATTTCGTCGGGGGTGGTTTCTCGGGGATGGAGCCCCCGAGCTTCCCATCGTAAGAGGAAAGTCGATCGAAGGTGCTCTCTATCTTTACAAGGCACAAGGTAGGTTCCCGAGCCTCCATTTTTGTATGGAGATCGATCGGGTCCTTCCTTGTTACTTCGACCTTCACGCTCTTTTTTCGAAAAGAGAAAGGTTTGGTCCTACGCGACTTCCCCATCGAGGCGCGAGTCGGCATTTTGGGTGAGCTACAAGCAGGTTGGTCCAAGTGGAGGTCCGTGCCCCATTCGTTGGGGGTTGGCTAGTGGCCTGAGCACACTCCAAAAGTTTCCTAAGGGTCGATTTGTGGGTATCGGGTCCCTTTGATGGGTCCCAAGGGCCTGATGCCTCCCCCGTGGGGATCCCACGCATTCGACTCGCTACTAGGACTTGGACACAGCACGGGATGTCCCTTATGACGCTCGGGCGTCGAGATACTGACCGTTTTCGTGGTCCATCCACCAGCTGTCCCTAACTCGGTTTCCCTGGGGTGACTGTTCGAGCCACGGTGAGCCAGTCTTCGATCCCCTAGGAACGTAACGGGCGCCCGAGCCCGGTGTCCCTTCGTCGAGAAGGAGAGTGTATCGGTGGAATCGAGGCGAAACAAGCGTAATGATTCGGCTCACCTTTTGAGGCACGAAACATGACGGACGCGAGGGTTCGGGGCAGTCGAAGCGGTTGTGTGCGCGAAGCTGGCGCCAATGTGGAGATCGTGGTGGGCCCCACGCAGTTAATGCGGCGGATTCCCCCGCATCCAACTCGGATCAAGGCCTGGGTATATAAGGAAAAATTGTGCCTTTTTCTTTTTACCTTAGCCATTTGCTTTCCCAGCCGTTTGCCTTCTCGCTCCCGTCGCTCGCCTTTTTGCCTTTGTTCTCTGTTCGAGCGAGAACTGCTGCCGCGGCCGCCAATGTCATCTTCCCGCAGCCTTTTGCCTTTTGCTTGCCATGGCTTCCTCTTCCGCCACCACTGATGCCGCCGCCGCCGCTGCCGGCGTACTCAAGCTGGAGTCGTGGCCACGGAGCACCGTGACGGAGGCAGATCTGGAGCGGCTCGTGGGGAAGGGACTCCTATGCCCTCGCACCGACGCGCAGCGCCCGGAGTGGGTCGTGCCGCCGCGCGACCACGATGAGCCGCACCCCTTAGAGGGGTACGTGGTGAGCTTCATCGCCTACCATGAGCGCGGACTTGGGTCACCGCCGAGCCGTTTCTACCGGGCGCTCCTCTTCAGCAACGGGCTGGAGCTCCATAATCTTACCCCTAATTCCATCTCCCAGGCGTTGATCTACGCCGCCCTGTGTGAAGGTTACTTCAGGGTGCCTCCGCACTGGGATCTATGGCGCCGTCTCTTTCGCGTCGATCTGTACACCAAGGCGGCTGGTTCTAAGCAGCCGCGGGAGATTCCGCGCGTAGGGGGCTGCGGCTTCACGGTGCCCTCCGCCGCGTACATCCTCTGCAAGGCCCCCTCCTCCAACAAGGGTTGGCACAATGGCTAGTTCTACCTCCGCAACGACGGGGACACTTTTCCCAAGTTCACGGGAAGGGTGCTCACCGGCCCTCTTCCGCAGTGGCAGTGGGGGTGCCAAGCTAAGGATACCAAGCACCTGGACCCCTACTTCGACGCGCTCCGGACGTTGCGCGACCGGGGTCTCACGGGAGCCGGCGTGGCGGCGCACTTCCACGCGTGGATGGTGCTGCCGCTGATGGAGCGCCGATTGGCGTTGAACGAGATGCGGTCGGGGACGTCGCGGGAGGGCACGACGATGCTGCCCCAGAACATTGATGCTGAAGAGATCATGCGTCGTGTCAATTACATGGTGGGCGGCCACCCTACCTGGGACGAGCTAGATCGGGTGCCCATGCGTCCCTGCACAGGCTTCATCGCGCTGGTGAGCGTCATTTGCTTAATCGAGTTTGCGGTTCCTCCGTCTTCTTCTAATTCTCTCCTTCTCCTGTCATAGGGCCTCTCGAGGACCGGGAAACCCTCCCTGCCTCCTGTCCCGGAGGACAAGGTCCGATGAACCCAGAACCGCCTTCGGGACGAGGCGGCGAAGGCGAAGAAGGATAAGAAGACCGCGTTGAGGCCGAAGAAAGCTCAGAAGACGGAGGAGTCCTCCAAGCATCGCCGTCACCAGAGGGAAACGGGGGAACCAGAGGATGACACCCCCACTAACGAGGACGACGAGGAGGATGATGAAGAAGATGATTTTTATGATGACGATGATGATTTGATGGTGTTGGACCGGCCCTTTGTGGCCACAAACCCCGCGGTGGGCGCTGACGAGCCAGGGAAGGCTCCTATGTCAGCGTCCGCCGTCGGAAGTACCGGGGCTCGTGGCCCGAGCACCCAGGCAAAACTGCCGGAAGCTACGCCCGGAGGCACGGTTTCGGGCAGTGAGACCGTTGAAGCCGGCGCTCCGCCCACCAATGGCGGCGAGGACCCGCTGAAAAGGCCGGGACCGGGCTCAGGCCCGGCGCCCGAGGTGGCCAAAGATATTGGTGTTGGGGCCGAGGGGCCCCTGTTTCGGCGAACCCTTCCTGCCGACACGTCGCTGGTTGCCGTGACGGCCGAAGGCAAAGGGAACAGGGAGAAGACGCCGCTCGCGTAGGAGCTGGGCGGCGCCCGAACACCGGACCTCGAACTGGGGTCCGCCCAAACCGGGGCGTCCCCGCCGAGGGACGGCGTCGTCGAGACGACTTCCGGTGGGCAGATGGGGCCCCCACCTCAAGGCGAGGTCGAGCGCGACATCGTGGCGCTGCCTACCCCCTCCGCCGACGGCGCAGCTCACGCCATCTGCCGGGCCTGTTGCCCCGCTGAGCACTGGGGCGGCGAGAAAGAGGAGGGTAGTTCCAAAGACTAGGTAGGTGACTCTTCCCATCCTTCCTTGCCGAATTTTTGTTCCTGCATTACGAACGTCCCTTCCTCCTCTTCTCGTTCCAGGAAGCGCTCGGGGTCGGCCCTCTAGGTCTCGCACCTGAAGGTCCCGAAGGTGCAGGGCCACGACACGGCCGGAAAGAGCACTCGATCTTTGGACGAGGAGGTCCGTCCTTCCGAGGGTCCGGTGGCGGCGTCTAAGGGGCCTCCTTCGGGAGGAATTGCTCCGTCCGCGGGCGCTGTCATCGCGTCCGCTACTGATGTGGAGGTTGCGTCAGCATCGGCTCCCGAGGCACCAGTCGTTGGTTCTGGAGACGCCTCAGGAGCGTCAGCAGATGCCGCCTCCGCAGAGCCAACCGCCGTGTATGTGACGGACATGGATGTCGACGCGGGAGCTCCTCCCCTTCGTGAAGAAGGTCCCTGGGCATTGGCACTGAGGTAGCCGACACCTCGGGAGTTGACCGCCTCCCGGATCGAGTGGGCGGACCGAGTGGACCCCCAAGCGCCGCCCGTCTTCTCGCTCCGGAATGACCTCAAGGCGTCTAAGTGGGACGCCGTTCAAGCGCTCGGGCCCAACTGGGCGGTGGGTCTTTGGGCGATCGGTGATGCCCTCGAAACGGAGCTTCCGGCCGAGCTTCTGGTAAGTTTCTGCCTTGCTAGATGCAGCAGTCGCGCCGATCATTCCTGTCTTAATCGTTGCCGCTCCTTTCTTCTTCCCAGGACCTTATGCATACCTCCCGCGACAAGTCCCGCTTCCTCTATGGCGGTCTCAGGCTCTGGAAGCAGCTCGACCTGAAGGGGAAAGCCCTCGCCCGTGCTCAAGAGAAGCTCACCTCCGTGACCTCCAAGTTCGCCGAGACGTGTGCTAACAACACCATCTTGAAGGAGGAGGTTGTGGATGCAAAGAGCCGGGCTACCGTTTTGGCGACGCGAGTGCGGGAACTGGAGGACGCCCTGGTCGAGGCGATGAAGGAGCGCGACGCTACCCGGAGGCTTGCCGCCGAGAAGATCTCCGCCGCTGAAGTCTTGGCCAACGACCTGAGTGAGACCCAGGCGGCCCTGACTCAGGCGGTCGGCGCGGTGGACTCGGCCCGGGAGGAGGCGCGGATGGCTCGGGAGGAGACTGGCGGTATGTGTAGTGTCGTGTTTCCTATTCCGTCCGTCTTAGTCGTTTATCGCCCGAAACTTTGTTCACCTGCTTGTTTTGCTCCCGCAGCTCTGCAGGCGGCCTATGATGTCGAGGCGACCGATCACCAGGAGCTGCAGAGAGTGGCGCGCGCGCTGCGTGACTCCCTCGGCACCGGCGGAAAACCCTCGGGGGTCTCACTTCGGAGCCGTCTGGAGGCACTTTACAGGAGCGTTGGCGACAGGCTCAAGGAGGCCCTGCTGACAGGCGTCCAGAAGACGTTAGCAGTCGTGAAGTCCCACTATGGGAACTTTGACGCCGACCCTGTCAGCGAAGGCTTCCTTGAGGCCGACGACGCCGAGCTTTTGGCGCTAGAGGATTCAATGAAGGAACCCGGAGAAGCGCTGGCAGGTCTTTTTGAAGCCAAAGTTGAACTCCCTCCATTGGACCTGCAGTGAAGAAAGACCGGGCCGTGGTGCCCTCAGAAAAAAGAACTTTTCATGAGTGACTGGGAGAAACAAACATATGGCCCTTCGTGGCCTTATTATTATTATAAATATTCGTTGTTTGTTCGTTTTCGGTTCGTTTTTTGTTTTGGCACTTTTCCTTAAGTGTTTTTTCTTGCCGATCTTGAGCCCGAGCTATCAAGCCTCGGGGGACTTTTTCGGGCGTTGTAGCTTTAGTGGCGTAGACACGGCCGTAGTCCTAGGAGCTTTGGCAGGAGGAAACCTTGAAAAAAGTTTAGTCGCGTTCTCCTGAGTCTTCTACTCTTGCCAAGCACTGATCTTATTAGTTCCCTTCTAAGCGTGAGTCGGCCTTTAGGCGCGGAGTGGCGAGTGGAGATGCCGTTTCCCAGAGGCGTAGGCGGTCTCACGGCTCAGCCGGCTCTGCCCTCTGGGGCTTTTCTCTCTTTTCCAAGCTTTATGAGTTCGTGCTTGGTTCGAGTAAGAAGCACGCTTGGGAGACAAAAAATTTCAGCGGATTTTGAAATTTCAAGCTTCGAAGTCGTTGAGGCTCGGAGGAGTCCAGGGGCTCCTCCCGTCCTAGCCCCCGAGGGAGGGTCGGCCTTTCCGTAGGTAAGGCCGAGCCTCTCTTTTCCGATGTGTAGTAAAATGTAAGTTCATTCGTTCCCGAGTGTAGGCTCGGGTAAAAAATCTTAAAATCATGTAAAAAGAGAAGAAGTCGAGTCTTTTTATTGATTTCAAGATTTTACAATGTACAACGCTCGGAACTTTAGGGATAGAAGCGTCGTAGCTGTTCGATGTTCCAGGCGTTGCTGTAGACCTCGCCCTTCTCGTTTGCGAGCTTGTACGTCCCGGGCCGCAGTACTTCGGCGATGACGAACGGTCCTTCCCACGGTGGTGTCAGCTTGTGATGCCCTTTGTTGTCCTGCCTGAGCCTCAGCACCAAGTCACCTACGCTGAAGGCTCGGCCTCGGACGCGCCGAGCGTGGTATCTTCGTAGGGATTGTTGGTACTTGGCTGAGTGCAGCAAGGCGATGTCTCGGGCTTCGTCGACTTGGTCCAGTGCGTCCTCCCGAGAGGTCTGGTTGCCCTGTTCGTCATAGGCTCGGATCCTCAGGGCGCCGTATTCCAAGTCTGTAGGAAGGACAGCCTCGGCACCATATACCAGGAAGAAGGGCGTGAAGCCCGTGGCTCTGCTTGGCATAGTACTTAGGCTCCATATCACTGCCAGGAGTTCGATCAGCCATCTCTTGCCGAATTTGTTCAATCTATTGAAAATTCTCGGCTTGAGGCCTTGGAGAATCATGCCATTGGCACGTTCTACTTGGCCGTTCATTCTTGGGTGGGCCACCGCCGCCCAATCCACTCGTACGTGGTATTCATCGCAGAACACCAGAAATTTCTTCCCGGTGAACTGTGTGCCGTTGTTAGTGATGATGGAGTTTGGGACGCCAAACCGATGGATGATGTCAGTGAAAAATAACACCGCTTGCGTCCAGCTGATTTGGGCAATCGGCCGAGCCTCGATCCACTTTGAGAATTTGTCGATGGCGACAAGCAAGTGGGTGAAGCCCCCGGACGCCCTCTTAAGGGTCCTGACAAGATCTAGTCCCCACGCGGCAAAAGGCCAAGTGAGAGGAATCGTTTGGAGAGCTTGGGCCGGGAGATGCGTCTGCCGAGCGTAGTATTGACATCCCTCGCCAGAGCGTACTACCTCGGTAGCATCAGCCACGGCAGTCGGTCAGTAGAAACCCTGATGAAAAGCGTTGCCGACGAGCATCCTTGGCGCGGTGTGATGACCGCAAGCCCCAGCATGTATTTCTTCCACCAGGCATTTGCCCTGGCTGAAGGGGATACAGCGCTGCAAGACGCCCGAGGGACAGCGTCGGTAGAGTTCGCCGTCGACCATTGCGAAGGACTTGTCCCTGCGCGTGTGCCGCCATGCCCTGGTTTTGTCCAAGGGTAGTATCCCTCGGACAAGCCAACTGATCAATGGCTCGCGCCAATCTGGCTCGTCGTCGTCCATCTCGGCTTCATTCTCTGTTGCCTCGGCATCGATTTCCATTGCCTCGGCTTCGTCGTCATCGGCCTCAGCCTCGATCCCGGGCTGCTCTCCTTTTCCCGAGGGATTGGCAGCACCCGAGGGGCTTCCAGGGCTTGGAGCGGCTCCGGGCCCTCCCGGGGATCTGGGGATCTTGCTCCCCTTGCTTCCCGAAGGGTTGTCGTTGACCGATGGTTTGTAGAGATCATTGGCAAATACACCTGTCAGGACTGAGGTCCTTTCAGACGCGATTTTTGCCAGCTCGTCGGCCTCCTCACTGTACCTGCGCGCGACGTGGTTGAGCTCGAGACCGTCGAATTTTTCCTTAAGTAGTCGCACCAACTTGCAATAGGCAGCCATTTTGGGGTCGTGGCACATTGACTCCTTCATCACTTGGTCCACCACGAGCTGGGAATCCCCTTGGACTTCGAGGCGTTTGATCCCCAGTTCGACGGCGATGTGAATCCCGTTGACGAGAGCCTCGTACTCAGCCATGTTGTTAGAGGTAGCAAAATGCAACCTTAGAAGATACTTGAGTCAGACCCCGAGGGGCGAGATGAAGAGCACGCCTGCACCTTTTCCTGTTTTCATCAATGACCCGTCGAAGTACATGATCCAGTATTCTTCCTCGATTGGTGGCGGAGGCAGTTGCGTCTCGGTCCATTCCGCCACAAAGTCCTCCAACACCTGGGACTTGATTGCTTTGCGCGGTGCGTAGGTGATGCCGTCACCCATGAGCTCGATTTCCCATTTGGCGATTCTTCCCATGGTCTCTCGATTCCGGATCACTTCCCCGAGGGGGAAAGATGACACCACGGTTGCGGGATGGGATTCGAAGTAGTGCCGCAGCTTGCGTTGAGCAAGGACTATCGCGTACACCAGCTTTTGGATCTGAGGATAGCGTGTCTTGGTCTCGGACAAAACTTCACTAATGAAGTAAACCGGCCGTTGGACTGGCAACGCGTGCCCTTCCTCTTGTCATTCTACAACGATTGCTGCACTCACAACTTGGTTTGTAGCAGCAACATATAACAAGAGGTCCTCCTTCTTGGTGGACGGTACAAGAACTGGGGCTTCCAAGAGCAGAGCCTTAAGCCTGTCGAGGGCTTCCTGGGCCTCAGGGGTCCAGGTGAAGTGTTCGGCTTTCTTCAGCAATCGGTAGAGGGGCAGCCCCTTTTCGCCGAGTCGCGAGATGAATCGGCTTAAAGATGCAAGGCACCCCATCAGTTTTTGTACACCCTTGAGGTCGCGGACCGGCCCCATCTGTGCGATGGCGGATATCTTCTCCGGGTTGGCTTTGATGCCAAACTCGGAAACGATGAACCCGATGAGCATGCCTCGGGGGACCCCGAAGACGCACTTCTCGGGGTTAAGTTTTATATTTTGTTTTTTAAGGCATTCGAAAGCCTTTTCTAGGTCGGCTACCAAGTCGTCCGCTTTCCTAGATTTGATTACAATATCATCTACGTAAGTCTCAACGGTTCGCCCGATGAGGTCCCCAAAAACCGCGGTCATGCAACGTTGGTACGTCGCACCCGCGTTCTTGAGGCCGAATGGCATGGTTACGTAGCAATATGTGCCGAACGGGGTGATGAAAGAAGTCGCTAATTCATCGGACTCTTTCATGCGAATTTGATGGTAACCGGAATACGCATCAAGGAAGCAAAGACGTTCACAACCAGCAGTGGAATCAACTATCTGATCAATACGAGGTAATGGAAACGGATGCTTTGGACAAGCTCTATTTAGACTAGTGTAATCTACACACATTCTCCATTTTCCATTTTTCTTCTTGACTAAGACAGGATTAGCTAACCACTCTGGATGGAAGACCTCCTTGATGAACCCGGCCACCAAAAGCTTTTGCACCTCCTCCCCGATGGCGCGACGCTTCTCCTTGTCGAATCGACGCAGACGCTGCTTCACCGGCTTGGACCCGGCCCGGATGTTCAAGGAGTGCTTGGCGACCTCCCTCGGGATGCCTGGCATGTCTAAGGGACTCCAACCAAACATGTCGGCGTGCTTGCGGAGGAAGTCGACGAGCATGGTGTGACAGAACCGCCTTAATCATAGGGCCCACGTGCCCCGTCATCGTCCCTAAGGACCTTTGACTAGCCTGCACGAGTTTCCTTGACTTAGGTGGCCTGCCGGGTCTCCTAAGAAACCCTAATTTCCTCGAGGATCTCATTGTAAAGACCTTGCAAGTATTACAACAGTTTACACAAATAATTTGAATCAGAGTAAAGAGTGCGAAAGTATTACTTAAACATAGATTACAAATATAAATTACATTATCCCAAACCAGAGTTTCGCAGTGGAGTAGCTGTATACAACTAAACACCCTGCCCAAGGGTTTCATTATATACACATCTTCATCCATGCACGATCCGATGACCGGCACGATCCCTCGTAGAACTGTTTACTCAACTTACCTGCAACAGGGGGGTTGACAAACCCTGAGTACATGGGGTACTCCGCAAGACTTACCTGACTAAAGGTGTAAAATTAAACTCAGGAATGCAGGCTGAGGGGAGTCAAGGTAAGGCTTGAGTAAGAGTCAAAGTATTTTGCAGAAAAGCATTTCTATCCTATTTCATTGTTTGATCTCATTATTATTTTATTCATATACATAATTTCAATATCAATTCTCGTATATTATGTACTTTCAAATTCATATTCATTCTAAAAAACAAACACCTAGTTCCGAACCACTCTTCGCTGTAAGTATGAGGATCATGTCTCCATTAACCGAGGAGCAACGTCGATTCGAATCCAGAAGTACCCAGCTGGGGATCCCTATCCACACTCCATATGTAGCACTTAAGCTTGCATATACCAACCCCGCCTACCACGGCTTTTCATACCCCGGAACCGATCCTGCGCCACCCAAGAGCACAGTACCCCTCTAGCCTCCAGGCACGCCGGCCACGAGGGTACACGCTACTGTCGCCATCTCTCCACTCCCAGTGCGTGGTTGTCGATTCCAGCAGTAGAGCCACCGGAGTCAGAGGCTTTCCGTAGTATGTGCCTAGTTGCAAAGTCATGATCAGAGCAGGCCGACAACGAATGGTCTCTAATATTTTTCCGTTAGAAACCATGCATTAGGACTCTAACCCAAGTACACTGGTAACTACCCGGTTTTCACATCCCTTTCCCGATGGCGACGAAAGTTGGGACTCTAACCCAAACAGTTGGCCAACCAAACGGAAGAACCCATCCTCGTTGATGATAATGGACTGGCCAAGTACACCATCACCAAACGAGGACAATACCAATCCCATAAAATGATTCATTTGTTTCATATCATCACAGTTTTCAAAATAGCATTTTTGCAACTCTATCATTAAGCATAACTAAACATTTGTCAATACTTTAAATAAATCCGGGTCTCAGGTATAATATGTGGTCAAGGAAAGATAATGCATCAATGGGTTATCACTCAACTCCTATTAACCTAATGCAGTAGATTAACTCAAGTGATAAATATTTTTAAATAACAAGGAGGGGCAAATGCATCGGGGCTTGCCTGTTGCTTGAAGTAGATGAAACCCTGAAGTCAATCACTGAGAAAGATCCACGCCCAGCGAGTGAAGACCTTACTCAGGATACGCTTCAAATAATAATCACCGCGTGTTCACTACACGAAATAACAATGCAACACTTGCATGATGATATGTATGCCATGATGTAGGAGATGCACAAAATCACTGATCAATAGGAAGTAAACTCAATTTAAAAGTTGAGTACAACTTTTCTTCACGATAAGGTTGTAAGACAATTAAATTAATTACTTTCGAGTATTAACTATTTTGCTTTATTGACCATTTTAACAGTTATTGAAAGTTGAAATAGCTCTCCTATAATAATGGCCAGTACTTACATAAACGATTCAAAAAAAATCCTATCATCATATGTGTATAACATACGTTAATAATATTTCTAATTAACAGTTTGTCTATTTTACTTGAAGTATCATTTAAGCATCTTAATCAACAAGATTAGTATGAACTAAAAATTTAGCAAGGTACCAAAGGTCAACACATGATAAAGATCCATGGTTAACATACAATTCCTAAAGCCACGCAAACTCTGAAAGAATTAAGATTTTTCATTTATTTCATTTATGAAATAAAGCATTATTAATAATTCAATGCCAAATGGAGCCCAAACTTTTTGTATATGTCGGTATTATCATGAAACAGTAGTAAAACAAAATTCATAATTTTTGGACTACTATTTTAGCCTATAGAAATCATAGAAGTTCTGTTTATCAATTAAAAACCACATTTTTAATTCATAGAAAAAGAAATAAAATTGTACATTTTATATTTTTCCTAAATAAAGCATATCATAGAGAGCATCCACAATTTATTGCATAATGTTTAAAGCTATAGAAATATCCCTACAAAATTCTCAAACTGCTGTACTATTCATATTCCGAAATTAGAAAATTTCAGCAGTAGCTCATGCCACAGCAAACCGGCCCGAGTTGGCCCAGCTCGGCCTGCTTACTGGGCCGCCCAGTATGGCCTGCCCGGCCCACAACACGGCCTGATGCCCAGCTCTCTCCTCCTCTTCTCTCGGCGCTCCCTACGCTTGCGCATGGTGGCGCAACCGCGGCGGCTCACCGCCGGGGCCCTCCGGCGGTGCCGAGCGCGAACACAAGAACACAGCGCCCCCACGAACCTATCTAGGCGACTCAGGCGAGTACTAGGGCTTCACAGTAGCTACGCCGGCGGCTATGGCGGTAAGACGGCAGGCGGCTCATCGGCGCCCCGCATTCCCGCGGCGGCAAACCAATAGAGTCCAAACAGAGAAGACTAAGAGTACTAGGGGCTCACCACGGCGCTACTGCTCAAGCTGGTTGGGTTGTGGACGGTTCGGAGGTCGCTTGTTGATGGAGGCAGTGGACGCGGCGGCGTGCTCCGGCGATGAAGCAGTCGTTCCGGTGAGGTCTAAGCAGACACGACGTAACCGTTAGATTACAGAGCACCAAGGCCCCCAAGTGAATCAAGGACACGGAAAATAAAAGGCAGAGGGCACTGGAATGACCTTGCCGCGGTGAGGTGTTCCGCCGCGACGTTTGGTCAGATCCCGAGAAGAAAACCGACGATACCGGCCTCTCCGGCGACCAACCATCGACACTAGCTCTTCAAAGAGGAGCGCATGGATGTGGTGAAACTATGTGGAAGAGGAATTGAACAGCGGTAGCTCGAGCCGAGTGAATTCGGTCGGAGAACCGAACACGCCGGCGGCGAACAGAGCGGAGGAGAAGCGAGGACGACGACCTTGGCGGCTTTTATAGGGCAACGGTTGGGCGCACGGCGTGGAGATGGCCCCTACGGGCCCGGCCCCGACGGCGACACGCGGCCGGCCGGCCCTGGGCATCGCCGGCGGCCGGTGCGCGCCTGCGCGCCTGCGCCTTGGCAGGAACAGAGCCGGTCCCCCCCTTTTTACTGTAGTAGACCCTGCCTATTTCTGGTTTTTATCAAATTACTCCCTATTTTGTGTAACCACTCGAAAAATTACCAAAGTACAAGTTGTAGGGAATTTTATTCTGAGCGACTTTGGTTTTTGCACCAATTTCAAATTTTTAATGGATTTTGAAAAAATCAAAAGGGGGTAATTAGGGATTTTGAATTTCAAACCTAATCCAAACAATTCCTCAAAACTTTTCTCAATAACTCGAAAACATGCAAAAATAAAAGTTGTTCCGCTTGTCAAGTCCTACAACTTTCATTAAATAGGTTTTACCAGATTCTTCATAGATTTTGAAATAGCATTTCAAATTTAAATTTCAAAACACTGTTTAGGGTTTAATTTGAAATCTTACTGCATAACATCAAAATCCCCAAATATAAAAGTTGTTCAAATTGAAAAACCTAACAACTTTTATTAAAGGATTTTGCCCAAATTATTGATAGTTTTTGAAAGGTCATTTTAAATTTGAATACTAATTGGGGTTTAATTTAAATTTCTAGTGGTAAACTTCAAAATCTCCAAACATAAAAGTTGTTCTATTTTGAAATGGCTAAAACTTTTATTAAAAGGCCATCATCAGATTCCTACTAGTTTTTGAATTTGTATTTCAAGTTTAAACTTTAAAACCTAGATTAAGGTTTTATTTGAAATTATTTTGAATAACTTCAAAATTTCTCAAAATAGAAGTTGCTCAACTTTTAAAGATTTTCAATTTTTTGTTTAAGGCCCAACACTTAATTCTATTTAGTTTTTGATTTAGGGTTTCGGGTCCGATATAGGGTTTATAAATGATTCCGTTTAAATTTTCTTTTTGGATTTAAAGGCATACACACAAACAAATATGTAAATCATAAAGTCACTCAAAGATATTTAAGTACAATCATATGTGAAAATAAAAATTGTTTTAATTAGTGCACAGTGATCAGGTTTGATGCGGGATGATTTTCAACTAAGGATGATGACATGGCAGGTTTTAATTAACCGTAACACCAGGGGTGTTACACACGGCCTCCTATTTTGGGTCAAGGGTGGAGCTGATCTTCAGCACCTTGCCGTCGGGGGTTCCGGGGTTGAGGGGCACCTTCTTCACCTCCTCATCAGGCTCAAAGGTGCCCGTGACCTTCTTGGGGTCGGGGACCTCCTTCGCCATCTTCTCGAGGTCGGCGATGAGAGCCTCAGATTCCACCAGCGCGTTGGCGTATTCGCAGCTCTCAATGTCGCACTGGTAGGCGTGCTGGTAGGAAGTGCCGATGGTGATGACCCCTTTGGGCCCCGGCATCTTGAGCTTGAGGTAGGTGTAGTTCGGGACCGCCATGAACTTGGCGTAGCACGGCCTCCCGAGG
The DNA here is from genome assembly GCA_038502445.1 of Eremochloa ophiuroides. NCBI lineage: Eukaryota > Viridiplantae > Streptophyta > Magnoliopsida > Poales > Poaceae > Eremochloa > Eremochloa ophiuroides. Next base: position 43,366,336 of record JAHLJS010000004.1, read on the forward strand.
ATGGCGTGGTAGGTGCCGCGGAATCCTACCACCTCGAACGTGAGGGTCTCCTTCCTAAAGTTGTCAGGAGTTCCAAAATAGACGGGCAGGTCGATCTGCCCGAGAGGTTGTACGCTCTTCCCCGGCACTATCCCATGAAATGGGGACGTTGTTGCTCGGAGAAGAGAGCGATTGATCCCCATCGAGTCGAGGGTCTCAGCGTAGAGAATGTTGAGGCCGCTGCCTCCGTCCATGAGGACCTTGGTGAGCCGCGTGTTGCCGACGACGGGGTCGACCACGAGCGGGTAGCGCCCCGGTGACGGGACATGGTCCGGGTGATCGTCCCGGCTGAAGGTGATGGCGTCAAGAGACCAGTCGAGGAAGCGTGGAGTCGCTGGCCCGACGGAATAGACCTCCCGACGCTCGCGCTTTCGCTGGCGCGGCGTGGGAGCGGTTCCAGGCCCGCCGAAGATCATGAGGCACTTGTCGACGGGCGAGAACTCATCGTCTTTTCCACCCTTGTCCTCCTGGTCCTTCGCAGGCTTCTTCCCAGTGTCGCCCTTGAACGCTTGCAGCCCGTAGTGCTTCCTCAGCATCACACACTCCCCGAATGTATGATTCACCGGGCCCGTGTGGTACGGGCATGCCTTGGTAAGCATCTCGTCGAAGCGGCCTCGGGGAGGCTGGGCTCCCTTGGGCTCGGCTGCCGCCACTAGGGAGTCGTCTCGGTGGGGCATCTTCCCCTTCCCCTTTGTTCTTCTTGTTGTTGTTGTTGAGGACTCGGGAAGAAGTGCCCTCGGGGGCCTCCTCCTTCCGTTTGCCCTTAGGGTCGGAGAAGAGCGCTCCCACTGCCTCGTCACCCGAGGCAAAGCTGGTGGCAATCTTCATGAGCTCAGCGACGCTCGTGGGGGTTCGATGCCCCAGCTCATGAACAAGCTCTTTGCAGGTCGTTCCTGCAACAAAGGCTCCGACAACGTAAGTGCCCTGGAAAGTTCCTATGAAAATCTTGACCAGATCGCTCCAGTCGAAGATTATCCGAGGGGGGAGGTGCTCCAGCCAAGCTCTTACTGAGTCGGCTAGGAACAAAGGGAGGTTGCGGATGATGATGAGATAATCCTGCGCGCCACCCAGTTGGCACGCAAGACGATAATCCGCCAGCCAAAGCTCAGGGTTGGTTTTCCCCGAGTACTTGGCGATGTTGACCGGCTGTCAAACCGGGGCGGAAATTTGGCCTTCCGGATGGCCTCGCTGAAGACACGAGGACCCGAGGGCTCGGGCGAGGGTGCACGGTCCTCGTCAGAGTCGTAGCGCCCACCCCGATGGACGTTGTAGCCTCGGGCGGCTCCACCGATCTTTCGTCGCCCGCGAGCCTGGAGAATGGCGCGGACGTTGATGTCCTTGCCAAGGCGTTGGTGGACCGAAGGTGCCCTCGGAACCTCGGGATGCACCGAGGCCTCTCGCTCATGGCATGCTAGGGCGCCATGCTGGTACTCCTCGGCGCCGCGATGTCGTGACGCCGAGCTTTCAGCCTGAAGAATGGCGGCGTCCTCCAGGAGGTTCTTGAGCTGATCCCTGAGCTGCCGGGCCTCCGCCGTGGAAGGTTCGGGTATGCTCCGGAGTAACATTGCAGCCTCCGCGAGCTTCCGGCTAGCTCTGGGCGCAACTCCAGGCGTCTCGGCTCCATCGTCGGCGATGATGCGAGCCTAGACGTCACGGGCTCGGCATCGTGCTGCTCCGCCGTCTCCCTGCTCCATCACCGCTCGAAGCTGGGTGAGGCGCAGACGGTCCTCGTCCATGCGGGCCTCAAGCTCCCGCAGTTGCTCCAATTCCGGAGACCGGTGCAGCGGGCGGGATGTCCCAGCCCCCTGGTCCTTTGAAGGTGTGGGGCCAGGAGCTGGCGGAGGCGGCGTGTGCAGCTGCTGTGGTGGTGGCTGTTGTTGCCCCGTCGAGGCGTCCTCCTCCTTCCTTGAGTGGACGTCCTCCAACAGAGCTTCTTCCGGGTGCACTAGGTGGTAGCACCCCCGGGAAGGATCGATGTAGGACTGGTCGGAGTCAGTGACCATACTCGGGGCACTCTCCCACGAGTAATCGGGATGGACGGCGAAGTCCACGTTCGCCCAGAACTCGTCGTCGTCGTCGTCGTTGAGGCCTCGCCGTGATGGCGAGGTCCATCCATAGCAGTCCCACCCTTCTGAGTATTCTTGCGGGGTGAGACTGGTGGTGGAGTCTGTTTCCCCTCCGCCATACGCCCTGAGAGTGCTCCCAGAGGAAGATGGTGGGGAAGCCACGTGGTCGCCAACGAGGTCATCCAAGCACTCGAGGCGGTGGATAGGTGTCTCCACCAGGTCGTGCAGCAAAGCACGAACCATGCGGACGTGGGCGTTCGTGGCGCTGCGGAGCCCGAAGAGGGATGACGGCACCGTCTCTCTCTCCCAATGAGGGCGGACAGAGATCTTTGGCGACGCCGTGATCCTGCCCTCGCCTGTCCTTCGGACGGTAGGCGGGCGTGCGGCCGCCGATGCTGGAGATATCGGGATGGCGGCCGGTGCAGAGTTAGCGTCCCCCGCTGGGGGCACCTGGTTGGCCGTGTTTCCCGCGGCCAGAAGCGGATTGGCGCGGTTGCGCCTCCTCCTCCTGGTCCGGCGGGGGCGGCGCGCGGCGCTTTCCCCGTCCTCGGGGATGGGTGGGGGCGTCGTCGTGGTCCTTTCCTCGGCCGCCTGATGGGCCGGAGTCAGGATGATGATGACGCGGGGCTCGGTCGGACGAAGGTTCATCTCGAGACCGTGGCCAGTAGCCACGAACTCGAGGCTTCCGAACCGGAGCACCGCACCCGCAGGGAGCGCAACAGAGCTGTCAGCCATCCGGAACCTGAATCAACACGCAAAAGGCCCCTACCTAGCGCGCCAACTGTCGGTGCTAGAATTAGCGGCTACTAACACCGGCTAGTAAATTTGTGTTTTGCAGTTGAGGTTTCGGATGATGTGCAAGGAGGAACACAGGGGATTATACTGGTTCGGGCTAGAAATGCCCTACGTCCAGTGTGAGACGGGTCGTGTTGCCTTGCACCGAGGTTCTTGTAGTAGGGGTTACAAGCATAGGCGAGAGAGGGAGAAGCTCCCAAGTCTCTTGTGCGTGTATGTGCAAGTGTGTTGTGCTTTCCATGGAAGTAGTGTGTAGCTGTGCGTAGTAGAGTTGGATGTGGTCGGACCTCCCTTCTAACTGGCCCCTGCCCTCCCTTTTATAGTCTCAAGGGAGAGGCGAGGGGTTACAAGTATGTTGCTATGGAAGCTATGCTCGGTGACTATGCCTGTTCACGACTACAGTCTCGTCATGGCGTCTTGGAGGCATGGTCGCGGTCATTCGAAGATCTTGGTGAGTTCCAAGGCGGTATTCCGTCCGCCAATCGCGGTCGTTGTGGTTGGGGCATAGCATGGCGCCACACCCGATCGCTGTTTCCCCTGAATGATATGACAAGAGGGCGGATCTCCTCGGGTCGTTGACTCCCGAGGCTCGGGACTCCTTATCCCAGTCGAGGCGAGAAGGGACGGAGCAGGAGGACGTTCACCCTTGGGCGCATTTACAGTTTTTGCACAGTATTTCCCGAGGGATAGGTAGGCCCGGGTGGAAGATGTGTTCATCCGTTCTGATGGACTATACAGTTATCACCTTTCCCGTCTCTGCATTGCTCATACGTCAGGTGCTTGGACTGTCGTAGTCGTAGTTGGTGAATTCTGGCGCAAAACGGGGCACAGCACCGTAGACCATACCGGAGGAGACGTGGTGGTAGTGGACCCGTCATATCTATTGCCAGGTGAGTCCTGACAGTTGGTATGGCCGACGTGCGCATGCGAAAGCACCGCCATACTGCGGGGTCCGCTTGACGAGACAGCGCTTGTAAAGTGGTCAGAGAGGTCCCTTGGAGTACAAGATTGCTCAGCTGACGTCAGCCAAGCCTTGGGCGCAGCGGAGCGCTCGTGCTCGAGGAAACCGGTGAGGCTCGGGCGAATCGGACAATTGCGCCCGAGGGTGCCACCTTCCTGAGCCCTCCCGGTGAGGCTCGGACGAATCGGAGAATTGCGCCCGAGGGTGCCGCCTTCCCGAGCCCTCCCGGTGAGGTTCGGGCGAATCGGAGAATTGCGCCCGAGGGATCTGTACACTCGAGGGAGGACTGGCGTTGGTGCGGTGTCGTCGTGGGCCTTCGTGAGCGTAGCCCCCTTGGGCTTCTGCTCTTGCCCAACAAGAAGTTCAAATAGTAACCACGTTTGGATCCTTTGCCCAGCTGCATCGTATCCGTGTAGGCAAGATTTTTCTTGCCAGCAAGGGAGAGCCAAAATAGCTCTCTTGCCTGGGCAAGGCAAAGATAGAGAAGGAACCAGCCAACCTGGCATGAATCAAGCCTTGCTCTCCTGGGCTAAGGATTTGCTTGCCCAGATAGGTTTGGTGAGTAGCTGACTGCCAAACCAAGCAGCCCCTCATTTTTGCAGGCAGCGTACAAGTCGTCATTATCCACTTTTTTTTAGAAAAAGACAAGTCATTATCCGTGGGGGCCGAAAACCCAAATCCGCTTGCCATCGACCATCGTTTCCTGATTTCCTCCATTTCTGTGGGGCTCGTCGGATTCACTCACCGCCCATCCATTGTTTTCGTCTTCTTTTGCGGTCCTGCCCCACCCATAAAGCCGATGATGGGTTAGCTTTAGCTCCCCCGCGCCGCACGCCACGCCACGCCACGGCGACGGTCGTCCTCTCCTCTCCCGGCCAGCTCCGCCGCCGACGGCGTTTCGGCCCTGCCTTTGCTTCTCCCTTCTCTCTCTCTTGGCGACGACTGGGGGACCACTGCCGCCGCTCAACGCTAGGTAGACAGACAGGTCTTGGTCGGCCCCCCGCCGGCGACGAGCGCCCACAAGGTATTCCCGCCCCTTTCCTTCACTTCCTGCCGTGCGGAACCGTTCAACCAATCCCTGACTTCTTATATTTGTATTCGGAGGATGTAATTGAAGTTATTATGGCTGCTAACTTCGATTTGATTGCAAAAAATTATCGGTTGTACATGTCTACACCAATGTGAATGTCCTCTGTTACTGGGTGTGCACCCATCCACAGAGTTCAGTGCCAAAACCAACATGACGCATCGGAGGGCAAATTGATGATTGGACTGTTTGTTCAGTAGTGCTATCTGAAAATAGTGAGTTTACAATCGGCCTCGTGGAATGATTTTCCTTTTTTTTCGAAGAAAAAGAATGACTTTCTTGATTAACCAGAACTTCCAACAGACACAACACATTTGACATTAGCACAACTCTCGGGAACCACTACAACTGTTTGGGATTTTTTTTTTGAAAATGATCCACTGTATATATTGTCTAAAACCCAAATGGTGGCAAGTTGCATCCTTATGTGGTATATCTTGATTAAATCATTGAGGGAGTGGGAGACAATATAAACGTAAGAATGTACTGCAGTACTCCCAGTCAATTCAGCTGATTTGTACGTCTCCATGTTACATTAATCACCCTAAATTCCTTTAATAAGCTAAACATGATGAGCTAAACCACAACAACTTGTTGATTCAGCTATGCATTCTTCTCTTCTTACTGCTGTATGGCTTATTTGCCTTGATGGACGACAGAAGCATAAGCTCATTATTTCTCTAGTATTTGTATCCTAAGCTTCGATACTTATGTATTGCCAGTATTGGCCACAGCTTGTGCTCCATGCAATCTTACCCAGCTTACATTTGCATTGACGCTTGCATGTCTTGATCTAGGATATAATAAAGTAATAGTGAGTTTTCTGTTTCATGGGCATTTGGCTTCTTTTTTATTGTCAAGAAATTATTCTTACAAGCCAGTATTTATCAACATGAAGACTTTTGCATCGCTTGGACAATGTGGTTGCTGTTTTGAGATGGATCTTCATCAAATTTCTTGTTTTATTTCGGTGGGCGATTGCTTATCAGGTTTTGGCAATTTGTTGTTGGTTGTTGTTGGCAGTTTCGTGAACGGTGAAACTAATGGCTGCTGCTGAAGCAAGGGCTGCTTGGCAACGTGCTGCAAACCGTTGCCTGGTTCAGGAGGACAGGAAGAGAGCTCCAAAACTAGCTTGTTGTCCACCATCGGCTGAACAACATGGTACGAACAATGGGAACTGTCGAAATTCTGCAGATCGTCCCATCTGCAGTTTAATGCCTCTGAGATGGAATCCCATGCATTCTAATCTGCCACCAGATGTCAGATGGTGGGTTCAGTCACAACCAAATTTTGGGATCCAGAAGGATATTGTTAGTGAGCGGCTATGTTCACTGGGCAGTGACATTCATGAGAAGCAAGTTGAAGATTCAGCGCCACAACCTAAACATGAGGAAACATTACTCTGTCAAGCAGTTGACACCAGCACTGAAAAGATTGGGGATGTTTTGGACCCTCCATGGATGGTTTCATCAGCCTTCACAAAGTATTCCCTTGAAACAGGCTTAGAAGAAATGAAGACTGTTGGCAGCTATTCTCAAGTGTCTAAGTGCATAGAAAGTCTCAGCAATGGTTTGTACAAGTATAGTGGATCCCCAGATTTTGAATGTATTGACCCAGCACCTTTGAAGAACCCAGATAAGGCTAGTTTTGATATGGATGCACCTTGGAAAGGTGAAAAGACTCGACCATGGTGGCAGATTGCTGATGAGGACCAGCTGGCTTCACTGGTTGCAGAGAGAGCAACACAGCGCATTGAGAATTGTGATCTACCAAGGCCTACCCAGACAGTACGTATTAACAGGACAGAACCATATACTCACAAACATATAGGTGACTATGGGGGACCTTCATCTCCTGCAGGAAGAGTGTCACATCCTGCTCATGGACATTGTGAGCACATTGAGTGTAGCTATAGTACAGGAAGTACAGATGAGTTGGTTTTGTTATATGGTGATGGAGTTTGGGAACAACATGGAAGGAATGATACATATAGGTGTGCGTTCTTCAGCTTAGTTGCATTACCCTCATGGCATTAATTGTACTTTTTCCTATGTATCTGGACTTGCAGCTTATTTTGTTTCACTTCATATATGAGTATCTGTGGTATAGAAGATTCATCAACAGCATATTACAAATATAGTTAGTATGCAAGAAGATAATCAAGCTTGATAACTTTGGTTCTGGTGGTGGGATATGCAGTTCTAATTTAATATTGGTTTTTGTTGTTCAAACTTTATCATGCCTTAGTAAATTTTGCATGTCTATTGTCAGCAAGAGAGTGCAGAGTTCACATATATATACTATATACATCCTTTCTCAGAGTTTGAAGACTTTCAAATGTCCTTTTTTTTCATAATTTTGTTTAATATCCTGGTCACATACTCATTCCATCTCACTTCATTATGTGCAGTGCGGCTCATTATTTTTCTAGCAGTAGCACAACCAGATTGGAAAACAAACACACACTCCAGAATGCTTCAGAGCGAGACAAGATTTTGGAGGCACTCCGCCATTCACAAACCCGTGCTAGAGAAGCTGATATGGCTGCTAAGAAAGCGCACAATGAGAAAGACGATGTCATCAAGCTTTTGTTCCGACAGGCCTCACATCTCTTTGCGTGCAATCAGTGGCTGAAAATAATGCAGCTGGAGAATATTGTCCTGCAGCTCAAGCACAAAGAGCATCAGATAGCAGCCATCATACCTGAACTTCCATGGTTAACCCTAAAAGAGAAGCCTGCACATGGTCAGGAACAGAGAGATTGGACTAGGAGGGAAGGCAGAAGGCAGAAGAAGGGAGGCGGGTTCTTTGATGTGATCTTATTTGCTATTGGGTTAGGTCTTGCTGGAGCTGGGTTTCTTCTTGGCTGGAGTCTTGGGTGGCTGCTGCCAAAGTTGTAAAGTTATTGGTTTTGGAGGTAGCTAGCTAGGCATGTATTTTGCTGTGTAGGATCAATAGATGGAAGGCCAAGTGCAACCCTTCATGATAATGGTATCAAATGATCAAATTTTGTTAAGACCCAAGCATCTGTTGATTTGGAAACCATGATGGTGCAATGACGGGAATGAATGTCCAGTTGTCCACAGTGCACCAAGAGCATTTTTTTTTTCCAAATATTGTTTGTTGTAAATATGTGTGGTGTTGGTATCTCTGAATATTGTACATATGAATCGGTGTTTAAATTGAAGCTTTGACATCTGTTGGGTTGCGTGTTCAAGGGGAAAAAGGCTTGCCGCGTTCAGCAGTATATTCGGTAACGTAAAGAACTAAAGATGGTGTGGAATTCCTTTAATATCACACTATAAATTATGCATTACCTAACCGTGCTTTTATGGAAATTTCATAGATTTAACTGTAGGTTCTTTTTTTTTTTTTGCGAATTACACAATACAAATAAAAACGCTCATAACGCACGCACACTCACCCCTGTGAACACACGCACGCAAACCTACCCCTATAAGCACCTCCGAAAGACTGCGTCGGAAATCTCGAATTAACGAAGTCACCACAGGCGCCTCGCTGTCGACGGGAACGTCGCCTACCACTGAAAGCACAACGCCGATAAATCCAGAAAAGGTGCGACAATCAAGATGGTTGCAACGTTCCATCCTCAAACCAGTTCTTGGGACTCCATCCTTTGTAGTATTTACCAAATAGATTAGTTCTTCTATTATGTTTAGAGAAGTTAAACTTTTGCCTTAAGTCAGCCATTGTCTGGTAATGCTTGTTTCTGCAAAATTGTACTAGAATTATATTCTGATATTCTGGTGTTATTTTCTTGTGGCAAGTATTTGGATTCCCTTTCAATTTAGTTGACAGTACTGCGCCTCCGCAACACCCCCCCCCCCCACCCCCACCAAAAAAAAAAGAAAAAATAAAAAAAAGAACTGATTTCTGTTTAGATGCCCACGTAAGGCTTCCTGTTCGATCAGTATGCATTGGGAAGAAATTCCTTCAAGCTGTGCTAGCGTTGGGTGATCCGAGGAAATGATGGTGATGTCCCTTGTATAAGTGCCATTCTAACTGATGAACTCTATCAGGAAGATAAGAGTAGGATTAAGGTGGAAAGCAAAATTTCATCGGATGATCAGAAGGTACTATTAATTAAGGTCATGAAATTGATCATAACGGAGGGCATGGTTATGAAGCTTAGAATAAAAGTTATACGCTCTGTCCAAAAGGATTTTAATTCTTCAATAACTCTAAATTTTAAGTTTAACCAAATGTATAGAAAATACTAACATTATGTTTGGGGAAGAACTATCCGAAGGAAGATCTAAAAAACAACTATGAAACCTACTCCTCCCTAAAACAAAAGTGAAACAAATCTCTATTTCACCCGATTTGGAAAACTCAATGCCAAAAAACCGAAAGTAGGATTAAAAATGTTGTAAAAATTAGAGTACGCGAAAGAAGCAGTTCTTATCTATCTATTTCGTTGCCGTTATTTTTTTTTGACAATAAAAACACTTTTTCGAAGCTGAAGCAAACACAGAGGCTTGTTTAGATGGCGGAAATGGTTCTAGTTCAACTAGAATCGAAAGAAATGGTCTAAACATATAGCGGTGAAATGATTCATGGTCAGATCCTTTCGGATCAGTTCTGTGTTTTATGTCTGGGATGAGTGGAACGACTCCACCATGGTTTCGTAAATTCAGTTTTTTATCTGTCCTATACACTAGCGATTGTATTTTTCTAGTTATCTTTTTTAAGTACAACATATTAAAATGTGTTGTAGATTAATTTCTTTGAACCATATTTTTATTTAGATGATTTCTTTAAGAAATACAATTTATTTTTGAACCAGATTTAAGCTTACGAGCCAAATAGTTTCATAAAATGATCTGGTTAAACTTTTTTTTAGAGAACCTAGCTTTCGGAGAGCTCCAACTAGCTCGAATCTTGACTTGTTTTGGCAGGACTTATTGCGGCTATGGCTGATTTGTCACGAGAGAAAAACACTATTCCATGACGGAAAAGCAGGAGTGATTCTAACTGATAAACTGAATCGAACAGATAGTGTCATAAAGTGATTAAATCATCTAAAATATCTACATCAGTAACTTCTTTTCATGTAGAATTGTTTTTTTTTTTTGTAACAAGCCTTATATTAATTGAAGTAATCACCTCTTAGCAGGCTTGTTCTCCCTGATGATGATGATTGGAATCAAAGCGGTGGCAACAATTCTGATCAGCTGCACAAGAGTTTTAGGTGACATACAAATGTTGCATGGTATAATGAGGAAACTTTACTCAGACTACTACTTGTAGAAAATGGCATTTGTTACTTGACCAACAATCAGGGTTTTAGGGCAAAAATGAAAGCAGCACAAATAATTTTAGGCTAGAGGAGAGAGAGAGATTTAGAACTATGGCACTGTTATTTGGAGACATTGAAAGCAGCACACAGATCTTAGGAGACAGTAGAGAGAGAAATAGAACCACTGCAATTATCTTTTGAATACAGATGGTGTGCTTACCTTGATGAAATACTTGTTCAGCAATTTCATGGAGACTGAACTGGTGGCCCCTCCATGGACTTGGACGTCTTGATCTGCGGCTTGGTGAAAGAGGCAAGGTAAAGCATTTGGTCCCCCATGTTCAAATGCACGCACTACATCTTGTAAAGGAGTATCATCTTCTTATTGTCTCTTGTTGAGATCAGGCAACTCCTCTTCTCGCTCTGCTGGTGCGTTTAAGTCTGGTATGGCCATGGACGGGGAATGTTTTCAAGTGATGCTGGCAAAGTTGTGGCTGTTAGCCTTTATGGACCACTGGATTGGAAAAATGGCGCTTGAAGATGTTGTTTGAATTTTTTTCTCTTTTGGCAAGTGTATGAGCCACTGTTTTGGCAAGCTGTTGTTTTGCCATCCGTGAAAATTAGAAGTGCACGTGGAAACGGGAATGTTTGTGTACTGTATCAATTGTTTATTAGAAAAAGTTTGCAGTTGGTGTGAGTGGGTGTGTACAGTTTCATCTGTGAGTGGGTGGGAACGAACATGCAGGAGCTCATTAATGAACATGTCATCTCAGGTAAATAGTACATGTACGATTGGTTATAGAGCCACTGAGGTCTTTTGGCACCCCACATTGATTCGCTTCTCCCTCCTAGAACAAATGTATTCTAAGACGAAGGGAGTATACCAAACGGCTCTCCAGTTAGGAAAAAATTTCCGTAGAGATGGTCTCCGTAGAGCAATGATATACATCCGTAGAGCAATGATATACATTGTTAGTAAATTCACAACACATCATGCATCTAACATATAAAGATATTGAGAAATAGTGAAAAATTACATACTCTCTCAGTCCACAAATAAATGTATTTCTTTGATTTTTAGGATTCTTATTTGACCATTTATCTTATTTAAATTTTTTTTAATAAATAGTATTTGTTTTGTTATGACTTATTTTATTTTCATAATAATTTGTTTATTTTATTATTTGCACAAACAATTTAAATAAGATAAATAGTCAAACAAAAATTGTAAAAGTCAAATAAATGCATTTATATGTGGACGACGGGAGTATCTTAAAATGGCTTTGCATGTTTTGCGGCGTCTTCATCGTTTTTTTGGTTTTTTTTGTTTGTTTGTTATGTGTGTGGGGGGCGGGGGGTGGGGGGGTAGGGGGAGTCCAGTCGAACTGCCAGAGCAATTTTGAACCAGATATAAAGTAGCACTCCCTTCGTCCTAAAATAGATGTCGCTATGGAAAACGTGTTGGTCAAATTTTCTCAATTTTGACCGAGTTTCTAAAAAAATGCGTGTAACATTTATATCTCCAAATAAATATATTATGAAAGTATATTTAAAGATCTATCTAATGATATTAATTATATATTATAGAAATTAATATCTTTGCATATATACTTGGTTAAACATTAAAAATTTTGACTTCTCAAGAAGTGAGAACGACATCTATTTTGGGATGGAGCGAGGGCTCCACAGACCAAAGTCCAGACGAACTGCCGGAGTAATTTTGACCGGATATAAAGTACAAGTCAACGGGCTCTCCGTTCCTTACGTCCAGACTCCGAGGTGCTCGCTATCACGGGCTCGCCGGCGCCGTCATTCCCAGCGTCGCCAGCGATGTTCGTCAAGTGTACCCTGAACCAACCTTCTGCAGGCTGCAGCTGCCTCTCGGCGCTGCGCAGGCATATCTTCTCCTGCGGTCCTGCCTAATCCTGACATGGTCGACCACAGCGTCATGTCCACCTGAACGTGGATGCATACCAGATGTTCACGGTAATGCCCCAGCCACGCCATATCAGCTCCCTTTCCGCAGACCACCTCCGCCGTGCGTTCCGTGGATCACGCACAGGCGTACCATATCGGGTGCGTCCAGGAACCGCGAGTACGCGCTGTCAATCTTACTGTGACTCGTGCCTCGTGGTCACAACCATGCCGTGTGACACTGTCGTTTTCCTTCTGTGTAAGGTTCGCTCCGGAGAAGCCGTCAGAGCACTGGTTCAATGGAGTGGCACGATTTTGAAGTGTGGACTGGGGACCCTCTTCTCAGCACGGCTGCCTGATTAAATTAGGTATCATGTTTCTTCCATGTCTTAAACTGATATGATTTGCTTGCTCAAGTACCCTTTGACTTTGAGCACACCTCATTGGTCTGGTGTTTATGTTGCTCGTATTTTCTTCACTGGTTAGGCCTTTCCTTAGTTTAGAAATTCCCAGTTCAGACAAAATGTCAATGGTTGCAGAATGAAAATGCAAATGTTCAACTTGGGTCCTCATCTGGACCTGCCGCCATCTCTGCCCATCATTGTCTTCTGAATTATGATGAGTCCAAGTTTGTCAGATTATGTGATTACAGTGTGCAGTATTGTCCAAAATGTAGAACATTGACATATGAGAATCTGTGAGATTTAAAGAAGCAAGAGTGGCTATGATGTGGAACCAATACACAATTGTGAATTGTTATGAACAATAAAAATACAAACTGGACCCCGTAGCTTTTCTTTCTTTGGCGATTTAATGAATCGCTTCAAAAATCACTATGTACTTATCTCCTAAGTCACATTCTTTCTTGATGAACTGGATAAAGTCCATGAATCTGTTATACTCCAGCTGCTCGTCCTAATCTTTCCCTTAGAATCTTCACCCCCATGTATCTGATCATCAAATACAACCAAAAAAAAAAAAAAGAATATCAGTGTGTAAAGTCAGAATTGGTTTGATTGTAGACAAGAACTATATTAGTTTTTTGTTCTCTACCTGCCCATCATTAGGACTGTTGCTTGTGGGTTCGTTCCTGGTGAACTAAACAAAGTTGACCCATCTATCACACGGAGGCCTGAGATGCCAATCACCCGATAGTGTTGATCGACCACATTACCAACATGGCATCCACCATGGTAATGCCAGATGGTTGTTACTGTGTCCCTGCAAAACTGCTCCAAGGATGTGGTGTCATTTGTGTGCTTGGGTATCAAATTTATGTTAGCTGATACGCTCATATTGAGCAGTGTTTCCATTGGATATCCAGCACTGTTGGCAGTAAGGTTTGTGAAATGGTTTGTCTTCAATATTTTCTCGATTGTTTTTATCCCATAGACACATCGTCTAAGATCCTGTGGATGCTGGAAATAGTTGAAGGTGACACTAGGGTTGCTATCGATATCTGTGTCCACAAGTACTAAACTGCCAGTTGACAATGGGCCATCGATCTTCTCAAGAATGAATCCTCCATCAAATACTTCTTTGGGTAGGCTATATTTGTTATGTACATACTTTTGGATTTTATTAAAACTTCTTTGCTTTGGTGGAATTGTTGATAGTTGCCCAATCTGCAATGATGTTACAGAACTCATTAGTGTAAGCTTGAAAGCTACCATGCTTCTCAAAATGGGGAAATGAACATATGCTGAACCCATTTATTTCCTTATATTAGCTCAAGAGAGTTTCTTTCTGTTCCTTGAGCCCCACTTCTTTCTGTTCCTTACAATACAGACACCCACACACTCAATATTCTAGAAACTTGTTCACGCCTTGTGATTACAACAAAAATATCGATGCTGCCCCTACTCTATTCGCCGAAATATATACACTTCATGTGCTGACAATTGGGGGAGGTATATCGTTCTAAGTTAACATCTATTTGCTGAATAATATGAACTTCCGTGTACATGTAATCAGATTCCTGGTTCTTTTATATATCTTTCTTGAGCAACTACAAGTCTAAAACTATAAACTTAGATTAAGGAACAACAGCTTGGAAAAGTTGGGAAGTTATCTCTCATCAAGATAAGCAAATAGCTATTTTTCTTAAGATCAATAGTGTAGGGTGTTGTTTCTGTATAAAAATATTTAGTGTCATGCATCAGGATGCTGGCAACGATATAAGAAGTTTGAAAAAGCATATGCAAGTAAATAAAAGAAAAAAGACGCCAAACCTCAGCAGACATGATTCCATGGTGGCAATGGATGCTATCATCTGACTGGCTGAAACCACTGCTGGCTTCAATAAACACACCGGCATCCGTTATTCCGACAGTTTCAATCAAGGATTGCTTTGTTGGATTTTTCATAGGTACAAAGATTGAGTTCATTGGATTGTCTGACATTCCTTTACCCACATGTTCATTGCGAAGTACTACAGAAATATTGTGCTTATTAAGTTCATTCGTCGGTCCGATTCCACTGAGCAACAATAGCTGTGGGCTGCCAATTGCACCGGCAGAAACAATGATGTCACTACCTCTCTTCCTTTTGAGGAAGGCTTGGTGTTGCCCTCCATTCTCATCTTTGAATTGAACTCCAATAGCCCTCGGCTTCCTATTGCCTGTGTAAGAGATGAGGTTACTGTAAATAATGTCTTTGCAGTCCCACTTTTTCTTGCTTCAGCTATACTAATAACTTTTATTTGCTGTTGAACTGGGGGATTATAATAGCTAGGTGTTACTTAGAAAATAGTTACCTTGTTCCATGTTGAAAACGATCTTGTTCACGCTAGCATGAAGTAGCACCCTAAGGTTGTTAGGATTTCCAGCAGCAAGGAGGTCGGCAGCTGTGTGCCGGTACCCGGTCTCATCAAATATGGTGCCCCCAACTTTAGTTCCATAGAGGTGGTCATAAGAATATCCATTGTATGGTGAGACCCCTGCTTCCAGAAGCCCATCCCGGAGTGCAGCTTGCCAAGGTGCAACTTTGGGCCAATGAACAATCCTCTCTTCAACCCAAGGGTAGGACTGGTTGACCAGCTCTGCATCCCAGCCTGCTTGCTGAACGAAGCTGAAAGAACAAGCACATAAATGTTAATTACAAAATTATAACAGTAACATTCTGCTTGCACTATTGACATGACAGGTTCAGAAATAATTGTACATTCAGCAACAACTATCTAGAGAAGGAATTTCAGAGACAACTGGTATTGATCATTCCAATTGGGTGCTATGCATTCGTCAAGATTTTTAGTAACGTAAGGAATTCTGTGAAGCTATTCGTACTTGACTTTACCAAAACTTGGCTAGATTTTTCGTCATCTATGCTACCACATGGCAAACCTGCTTTCCTCTAGGCGAGTTGAACCATTCAACTGACTAACGCATGAAAATTTATAAGATATATATTACTCCACAATCACTGTCTATTTTTGCTTCCTGAAATTCCTAATAAATTTCAACGTTGTGATCTGAAAAAGTTCTTTATAGATATCCAGTCAGGTGCAGAGATAAATTTTATGGTAAGTGTGAAATCTGAAACTTTTATGGGCAAGTCTGCTGGAAGCTGAATCCATCTTGGTATGATCGTCATGGCTCCCATTTAACTGATAGTGTAAACAACAGCTGGTTAGTTCATGGGTAAACATGTTGAAGAAGTGCGTCTACTTGACTAAGTTAGGCTTCTTTCACTAAACATATTGGAGCTGAAACTTGACAGAGGTCAAATGGGCATAGTACAGAATACAGTATATAAGCATGTGACAATTGTGTACCTTGGTTTTGCCCGACTGTAGAAGCCGGCATTGATACAGGTTCCACCACCCAGGACCTTTGCACGGGCATTTATCACTCCGTCAGTGGAGATGAAACCTTGTGATGGCGATTGTGGTGAAACATCGGCCAGGCAAATGTGGAAGTTCTCCAGTAACGTGATGTTGCGGTTACTATATGGAGACCCACCTCTCTCCAGCAGGAGAACCTTGTACTTCTGGGACAGCGTGGCTGCCAATGGGCACCCGGCTGTTCCCCCACCGATAATGATATAGTCATATGCCTCATGCTGAAACATGGGAAACCTGCTTGCCTTCAGGAAGGGAGGGAGCTTCAGTTTGGTTAAATGATCTCTTCCTGCAAATTCAAGTGTTCCAGGTTATTTTCTGAAGTCGGTTGCAGAGTAAATATTTCAACCTCT
Source organism: Eremochloa ophiuroides (assembly GCA_038502445.1). NCBI lineage: Eukaryota > Viridiplantae > Streptophyta > Magnoliopsida > Poales > Poaceae > Eremochloa > Eremochloa ophiuroides. Next base: position 43,382,649 of record JAHLJS010000004.1, read on the forward strand.
TTATTGTCTGAACTGTTACTATTTGATTCTGGTTATGTTAACACTTAAGAACCATTCTTAGGTCCCCTGGTTATTACTCATTCATTCTACATGTACAAACGCCAAACAGGTACGCCTTTTGCTGCCCTTCTTTTCCGTGCCTTTACTTAACAATTTTTTGTCTCATTATTTGAAATTAAAGATGTTATAATCATGCGTCACTTAAGGACTATGAAACCATAGTAAAAAATCTAGAGAAAACGAATACCAAGCAGCATGGTTAGTCTGTACTAGTCTGACAGCACTTTATCCCAAACTTACTGACTTTTGAGTGAAACCAAAATGCCAAGTTAAACCTTGGGAACAGAAAAGGCTGACAGAGAGACAGACAGAAAGAATGAAAGGAAGCTCAAAGCTGACAATTATCAAACTCTAACATGTCTGAGTGGGATTGTGGGAACCTTTGATCACTACAAGGCCTTTCAAAAAACTGGAGCTCAACAGCGTGTTTCAATGGGATGATTTAGTAATGTCTAAGTCTCTGTGAGGCAAAGTGTACCTTGAGATGATCTGATGAAGCAGAGGAACACCAGGGCCTTGAAAACCGCCCCTCTACTGATCAAACCCATGGTAGCCCCGAGAGGAACCTGGAGGAGACACCGAGCTCAGTCAGTTGGCCTCTACTTGCCTTTGCCTTAAGTCCCTTTGCCCTTTCACCCAGACAGCTCTGATTCTCTGTACTAGCCTTCTTCCTGGTTTCCCTGCGATTTCGTCCACCGCACAACCATGAGTCTGCATTCCAATGGCTTTTGTAGGCAACATAATTTAGGGGATAGGGGGGTGCACACAATCAAGAGAGCTCAACCACACCATTTAAATGCCATTCAATGCACAGGCGGTACTGTTCTAGTACAACTCAGATTTATGAACTTCATCAGCCAACCAACCACAACTAAACTGATGTGAATATACCTACCAGCCCTGATTTACAGGCATGACAGGCGTGTGCTTCCTCTCATTTTGTCTCTCTCTCTCTCTCTCTCTCTCTCTCTCTCTCTCTCTAAATTCTAATTGCTTTCCCAATGTTTGTGCCTGAATGGTTGGCAGCTGTCAATTAGCAGAGCCTTTTTTGAGTGCAGTTTCCTCCTTCATCACTAACCACTGCTACATTGAGCAATGGCGACATATTGCTGGCAGATACTATCTGGTATAGTGGTACTAATCCTCGCAAATACCAATTTGGAGCATTGCCATTTTTATTTGAGAGCCTGGATGCAAAATTACGTTTTTGCATCATTTGGAGCATTTTCATTTTTATTTTAGTGACTGTATGGCAGCTAATTAGCATTCATTGAGCGTTTATGGAAAAGAAGATTATCCTGTCGTGGTGTCTCAATAAACAGCCTACTAGACACTAACCGAGCATCTTTTTAAGACCCTGTTTGGATGCTCAAGTATCCTCCCCAATCTATGTGAGTTAGAGTGATTTGGTGTGGAATGTAAACTAAATTCCACATCAAATCACTTCAACGCATATGGATTGAAATCGATACATGGGCATCCAAACAAGGTCCAAATAGGTGAAAGCACAACGCATGGTGAAATGTTTTTTTACCTTGCACCTTCTTCAGGTGCATATGTATTGGCCATGAAGTGAAAGTATTCTTTTGTCTATGTTGCCCAAACATGGTTAAGAGGTTACATTACAGACACATGGATACAATAATCTTTGAGAAACCACTGACACAGGTTAACAAAGGTGAGACGCGCTGCTGTTCACAGCAGATTGCTGTGGGGGTTATGGAATTGTACAACTTAATTACTCGCCAAATGATGGGCAGTCATTAAGGCGTGCAGAAACCCCCGCCCCCGCCAAAGACCAAATGGAGTACCCGTCCCTGATCTCTGCGAACACATCTGTGTCGTGCTCTTAGAGTCCCTAAAGATCGTCACATTCCTCCGTTTCCAAATGCTCCAGTGTCAGAATTGCCGAAGTGTGTGCCAATTTGGTCAGCTAGCATATCTTAATAATAACAATTATATATATGAAGTAAGAAAGTGAGTTGAATAAATGGATTTTCAGGAGTCTGAACATTAGTTACACGGAAACCTAATTTAGAGAGTATCTTAAAGATGCAAAATAAGGAGCATATATACCTCAAAACAAAATAATTTGGACTCAATCTTCTCCTTCAGCCTCTGCAATTTCATTCTACTTTGGCTATGTCTGTACCCTAGACAGCTTACCTTGTACCGTTTATAGAAGGCTGGAGATGTTATTTTCAAGAAAGACAATACACATAGTTGGTGTAGAAAACAGAATCTTTAGGCTGATAGATAGAATGATCATTGGACTGCTATTGACAAGTGGCAAAATGATGGAAGATAATGAGGCCCAGGAAGAGCCACGTCTCTTAACATCCTTTCCCATACCAGTCAGATAAATGTTAACAAGACATATACCTTAAACGAAAGAGATATCAACACAAACCTTCTTTGAAATTTGAATAATCCAATCATGTAGCCAAGATACTTAAGTTCAAGGACAAATTATTATGATTCTGTACTGTTAATGCATTGTCATTGCCACACCTCAAGCAGTGATATTGTAAGGTATGTATGTCGCGTTTAGCCGGTGAGGGTACACTAGATTGCCTAGGCAATTCAATTTGACAGCAACGGATGGACGGTATTGGTTGAACTTATTGATCTTAATTTTTTTTCCCCTGAAACTTTATTGGTGTTAACTCGATACTCGACTGTACTAAGTATCAAAGCAAATATACGTCACAGTCACCTTTTAAACGATGTTCTTCAGTGCCGTCCTGCAACATACATGGACCCTATGCCAATTTCTAATATAGGCCCTTAAGCTAACTGGAATACCAGATGATAACAAAGATAGTAATAGTGATTTCTGTTACTCTAAATGGCTCTGGATCCAACAAGAGATCTTGCGTAATAATTGTTCTTAGTTCTTTTATGGCTATCACATCAATGGCCAAATTAGGGATGCTCAATGACAAGAGAAGTAAAAGATTTTCTTAAGCAAAATCTTAATCTCACATGTACCTTAACTGTGTGCAATTAGTTCCCATCTCATCCTTTTAATTTTTAAACCAAGGTTGCATTAGTTCATAGGTCAACCTATCAGGAGGCCAAGAATTATTTTTTTAAGGAACCGGCAGGAGCTCTGTCGCTCAATTACGTAGAAAAGCAACGATTTATGTACAAAAGCACCCAAGGTGCCCAACCCATGGTCCTAAGACCGAACAGGAAAAGCCCCCACTCCTAGCTAGGCTGCACACCAAAATTCAAAGCCCTCTCTGTCTTTGCACTATGTCCTCTTTAGTCAAGGAGGCGACCTGTTGAGCGGTTTGAACAAGTTTTGAAATATTCTCCTATTTCTTTCTTTCCAAAAATTCCACATGATGTAAATCACCAGTCTCCGTTGAAGTGCCTACGATGCTGCTTTGGCACCCGTTTTGCCTCTAGCTCCCACCATTCGGCCAATGAGGCAGGGTCATGTTGTGGCCATTGCATTGCAAAATTTTCCCAGGACAACACTTGATCCCGCACAGCTTTTGCAAAGGGGCATAGCAAAGATAGATGCAAACCTGTCTCCAAGGTACCATTGCACAATACACAATGGTATTGGTGCGGCCAGTTTCTCTTTTGAAGATTATCCGTCATGAGAATTTTGTTGTGGAGGAGGATCCAGGTGTGAATTTTGTATTTGTTTTCCACCCGCGCCTTCCAAATGAGTTCACGCTGGAATTTCCTGTGTGAACCATGGAGCTGCATCCTGTACGCTGAGTGGGTGGAGTAGTTGCCGTCAGGCGTCCACTTCTAGGTAATCGTGTCCTCTACCTCGGGTTGCAGCTGCACATCGTGTAATCTGATCCATAAGCCAACAAATTCCTGGACATGTGTGGTCGTTGTGATGCGCCTACCTAACTACCTGATCCAATTGCCGTTGTGCAATTCCTAGTGCACCGTCCTGTTTTTTCTGCGTACAAGCTTAAATAGGTTGTGCAATTCCTGGACATGTGCAATTACTCTGCTAACTTCTAAGGTTTCTGCTGTAGGCAGACAGTAACAAAGTGGGAACAAAATTTGGGTGAGACAAGGAATCAGTCTTTCTAGGGAACTGGTATGAATCACTGGAGTGGGTTCGTAAGGTCAGCAGTTCTTGTGCTAGTTTCTTTCTATGTATAGAGTATAGACCACCCCATTCCGAACCTGTGTGGGTCAGATCACAACTTCCTCCGCCCATTTGAATTAAGGTCCTGTTTAGTTGCCAAAAAGTTGCAAAATTCCCCGTCACATTGATTGTCCTTTACGCATGAATGGAACATTAAATGAAGTAGCAGTTATTGCATGTTTGTACTTTTTGCATGGCTTTCTCGAGACGAATCTTTTGAGTCTACTTGGGCCATGATTGGACACTTATTGGAGAAGATTCCCTGCGTGCTACAGTAAACTTTTTACTGACTTTTCGGCACCTAAACGGACCCTAAATGGCTTGAAATGTGTAGGGGACCTCCTAGCTCATACAACTTGGATGCCTAGACCATCTCTTTCTCAACTTATCACAAGTCCTATAACATACAGAGCAGCACAGCCCTTCCAAAAAAAGAAAGAAAGAAAGAAAGAAAACCAGCTGTATTACAGCACGTATCGTTCAACCAAAAGGGCAGGTCACATGGTCTGGAGTTCGCACATCATGAGCAAGGTTGGTTTTGAAGATCTCAACTGTTTAGCTTGTACCCCAGTAATCAAGTGTCCGTAGCAGAATTACAGTTTCTTGCACAATGATTGAAGTGTTCAATAGAAAATCTGGGGTGTGCAACGAAATTCATAAAACTGCAGTCGTTTTCTTAACAGTGTTCTTAGACCTAGCTAGTATGACACCAGATAAAAGTGCATTGCTGCTGGAAGTTTTTTTTTTTTTTTTTTTTTTTTTGCCTGTCTTCCAGATAAGCCTATGAAGAAGCTATGATCAAAATACTTTACTGTAGACAGCAAGTGTTCAAATGATCATTCATTGTGCATTAATATTCTGTCTGCAATGCCAGCTTGCAAGAATGTTGAAGCGAGCACATCAACAACTCTTTCCACCCGCTAATATTCAGCAGGTGTTGCGTGGCAAACTGGCAAGTGGCCGTTCATCCTCCTTTCTCGTCTGGAGAAAGCAACTGTTCTCCCTGTGATTGTGAAGTGGAGTCTGCACTGGGGCTGATGGTTGCAGTTTAACACCCTCCACAACCATAAAATGCAAATGTTAATGTGATGCTGATATTAGTAATATAATAATAATTAATAAGCGCTAGGCAAGACAATCATAAGGAGACAGAAATCATGAAAGAATTAACGTGGTGATCTGCGCTGTGTGATCTGGCCCTGTTGGCTATCCATTTATGGTAGCAACCTCTCGCAGCAAATCATTCAATTTTCAAGCCGTGCAGTTGAGCTTCATGTGCCCTGCGGGATGCCTCTGTAGCTTTGTACTTCCCTTGGAAGTTTAGGTGTGCCAGAGCTGCTAGGCCCAGGTCATGGACGAGTTACCGCTACACCAGCGAAAATCAAAATATTGGATTGGATGCCAGGTTTTACAGTTCATCGGATTCAGAGAAGCTTGTTTTTCCGTGGACATCACGTACTATATGCCATGGATGGACATGGACCATTGCATTCATTGCATGTATTTGCAATGGATGATCCGGTTCTTTGCCGCCAAACCTACACCCTGTTCGCTTGAACTTATCAGCCAGAATTGGCCAGCTATTCAACAGTATTTTTTTTCTCACAACAAATCAGCATCAGCCGACTTATCAGCCTAGCAACCCAACCAGCGTTGTTCTGTATTGTCGTGCTCCCTCCAATATAGGATGTTTATACTGTATTGTCTTTATAAATGTTTTTTAAAAGACCCAAACCTAAGGCCTTGCGCAATGTGTTCCTGGAGTGAAGCTAAAATTCTCTTTCCACTTGAGGCACCACTACCAACATTGATGCATGAAACGAAAGATTCTGGAGCGATGCATGTTGAAGCAGTGCCCATTCATTAAACGAGTATTTTGTTTCCTTTTGAACCATGCACATGTGAGAGATGGTAGATGAGCCTTTGCACTTCGGACTCCTTTATTGTTTTCTATTGCTTTACTGGCTCTAGCAATCAAAACACACGTTGCAGCATACATAAGTGATACCAGTCTTTTGCGTGTGGGGCCTAGAATTTTGCAGGCACCACTTCCACGCTGTGGAAGCCCTAAGAGTATTTTTTTTAACCGACATAGAAACTCTTATTTTTTAAACTACCGAGATAGTTACTCTAGAAGAAGACATAAGCATATTCTTTTTTTTTGCCGGTAGTAGTTTGCTGCTTCATGTAATAATAAATTGTATACCATCATCGCTAGGGATAATATAAAATGGTCAGAGTTAGTTAGGAAAAAAGGCTTTGACCACTTTTAATTTCGCACCCGGAAACAAAAACTAAATTGCAAAATATGGCCAGGAAAACAAAATCTTTAAAATGGGATATGTTGATAAAGAAATAATGCTATCGAAAATAGGTCAGAAACTTTTTTTTTTGAAGGAAGGATCTTATTAATTCATAATCATTAAATCAAGTTGATACAATAAATATAATCCACTTTCATTATCTTAGAAAAATGAATCAACTTCCGGCCTCTGCAAAATTACACAGCCTAAAAAAAGAAGAGACTAGCACTCTAATGACTATCAATCCTGAGACTAGATTGTCACCCTTATGCCTGAGAGAAAAATAACGTAATTGTTTGCCCTAAATATTGCAAACCCGTTGAATCATGTGAAGTGTGCTTCTGGAGGATAGACCACATGCAAAGCAATGGATAACCGAATGTACCACCTACACAGGTGGATAAAAACCAAGCTATTTTTGCATAATAACCAAAGCAACAAGTAGATGCCGCCCATAGCTGAATTAAAAGTTTAAATCCCTCCCAAACCCCTGGAACCAACATCCAAACATATGAGAAATGCTACAAAGTTGAGGAAGAACTAAAGTAACATGTATGCAGCCCTAAACGCCATGCAAAATGACACTCAAAGAAAAGGTGTTTAATTGTCTCAATTTTATGGCAAAAGTAACACTTTTCGCTATCATGCCAATTGCTTTTGGCTAAGTTCTTTTTGTTAAGATAACAACCACTATGAAGATACCAAAGGAAAATCTTTAATAAATAAGTTTGTTTAAGTTGTGAGTATCTTGATGAACCGGAGCTAAATAATGTGATTTCACTTTGAATTGACTCTTTGGATTCAAATTCCAACGAAAGACATCATGGTGGCCTTGTATCAACGTAACATTAGCAGTTGTGTGTGTCCCTAAAATGTTTAGAGGTGATACTAAAGACCTCAATTACATTCTTCTTGTGTCTAGTAATGTTGTGTAAAAAAAAGATATTGCTCTCTCAATGGTAAGGTTCCCAATCACTTGTCCTCCCAAAATCTCACTTGAGACACATCTTTAGTTGTGAAGCATCCAAAACAAAGGAAATCTTCTTTCATCTTCATAAGACTAGCCCAAAAATATGACTTGCCATTTTCCCAATAGTTCTGGGATTGGCTTAAGCCCAATATATTTATTTCGAATCATTTATTGACATCTCTTATTTTGATGTAAGTAACTTGAAAAGCCATTTACTAAGTAGGACAATGTTTTAAATATCTAGATAATAAACTCCTAATTTCCCTATCCCTTTGGTTGGCAAAGTATGAACCATTTGGCAATGCGATAATTCTTTTTTTGTTTGTCACTTTACCCAAAAAAAACTAGAGAGAAACTAGTCTAGTTTCTCGAGAACTCCTTTTGGTATTGCAACGAAAGAAATCATGTATACTGTAGCCTTTCCCTTAACTCAAAATGTTCCTCCACTTTTCTCCAATTCGCTGTCCTTAGTTTTCTAAAGTGAATCGGATCTTGGGTGTCGCGGGTTTGTAACCAACTAAAAAAGTTGAGTATCATGTTCCACCGCATCTTGGGTGTCGCGGGTTTGTAACCACGGCAAGAATCGGGTCTGTTTGTCGAGGTCGATGTGTGGGTATCCGGTAACTCGGACACTTAAAACATGCCGGAACAAAATCTGTCCTAGTTCTCGGCTACCAAGTCAGATTGAGTGATCAAAGACCTGATCCCCCTCTACACGACCCAATGAGCCCCTTATATCCTGGGGAAGACATAAGTTACATTAGAATGGTCTTTTTAGTGACTGTGCGCCCAGAAGAAGATTACATGTAAACAAAAATGCAATGGTTCAGTCAATGAATGACACCTGAACAGCGCAAGAACAAGCTAAATTTTGGTTGCAAATTATTTGAGCCCCTAATTGGAGCTGTCTTTATGTACGATTTAACACAGATTCAAATCTGTAGAGCGCGGGGGGGGGGGGGGGGGGGGGGGGGGTGTATCCACGCTGTAAATCAGATTTTCATGTGATTAGCAAACGAGCAGCTTCTTTACAAGTACGGATTTCTTCTCGTTTTAAACTGAAAACTTCAATGATATTTGAGGATTAACCTGATTCGAGAAATTAACGTAACAGCACCAGTGGTCTAGTGGTAGAATAGTACCCTGCCACGGTACAGACCTAGGTTCGATTCCCGGCTGGTGCATTTTTTAAATGTCTTTACTTAATCTACCTGACTTCGCGAACTTCTGTATAATGGTGTGCTACCTATAGGTCTATCAAGGAAGCGTACATCTATATCTACATGACTTCTCAAACTTGTTGTACTGGTTGCCAGATATGTACTGATACTATATTTATTTACGAATAGTTGTTAGATACAAATAAGAATTATCTCACTTAACGAATACAAATACACTTAAATCAAATACCAAAGGGAATGCTGATTATCTCGATTACGAATACAATTGAGTTGAATACGGAAGAAGTTGTAAGAGATTAAGAATGCTGTTTTTAGTTGTTATGCTAAAAGGGCTCTAGGACCGGATGGTTTATCCTTTCTCTTCTACCAAAAATTTTGGGGTCCAATTAAGAATGATTTGGTAGCAATGTTTGATGACTTCCATAAAGGTAATTACATTGTGCATTAGTGACTCTAATTCATAAGGTGGGGGAGGCCACCAATATGAAACAATTTAGACCAATTAGTCTTCTTAATTGCAGTTTTAAAATTTTATCCAAAATACTCACCATTATGATGACTGCTATAGTTCAACGAATTGTGGTTCCAAGTCAGTCAGCTTTTATTAAAGGTAGATATATTTTGGAGAGTTTAGTAATAGCTCATGAATTAGTTCATAGCATTCACAAATCTAGTGACAATGGAGTAATTCTCAAATTAGATTATGAGAAAGCCTACGATAGAGTCAGTTGGTCTTTCCTTTTTGAAATGCTAGAAAGTAGAAATTTTAGCCCTAAAGTGATTAACTGTATTAGGCAATTGGTTGTTGGTGGCTCCATAGGTATTATGGTTCATGGAGAGGAGACTGCCTATTTCAAACCTAGGAAAGGCCTTAGGCAGGGAAACCCTCTATCTCCTTTTCTTTTTAACCTAGCTGGAGATGGGTTATCCATAATGTTGTTCAAAACAATTAATAAAAATCTAGTTAAGGTTCTTCTAGAAGATTTTAGGCCAGGAGGTATAGTTTTCTTGCAGTATGCAGACGATACTATTTTGTTTTCTAGAGCAGAGGAATCAACGCTTAGGAATTTGAAGTGTGTTCTCATGTGGTACGAGCAAATTTCAGGTATGAGAATCAATTTCCATAAGAGTGAATTAGTGCCCATTAACCTGGACCTGAATGAAGCTCATAGATTAGCTCATATTTTCTCTTGTCCTCTTCGGTCATTCCCTGTTAACTACTTAGGAGTTCTTCTCAGCTTTGACAAACTGTCTAGAGATGATATCCAACCTTTAGTGGATAAAGTCCTGAAAAAAGTTGCTGGCTAGAGAGGTAAAATTTTGTCTTTGGCAGCTAAGTCTTGTCTAGCTAGTATTCCAGTGTATCTCCTATCTTTCATTAAGTTTCCTAAATGGGCTATCAAGCTCATCAACGCTCATATGGCTAACTACTTATGGAATGATACCAAGGATAGTCACAAATATCACTTAGCTAATTGGGAGTTAGTCACAATGTGTTAAGACCATGGGGGTCTGGGGATTCCTAACCTTAGGGATCTTAACATTAGTCTCCTAGCGTCTTGATTAAAAAGGTACAATTCTAATAAGGAAAAACTCTAAAAAGAGTTGATAGATTTCAAGTATGATACTTTAAAACCAAATGTCTTGTTAACCAGCTCTGTAGGAGCATCTGATTTTTTCAAGGGCTTTATGTGGGCTGTACAGGTAGCAAAGATGGGTTATAGGTGGAAAGTAGGGAATGACCAGAAAATTAGGTTCTGAGAGGATAATTGGTTGGGCTCTTCTAGTCTAGCTATACAATTTTGGCCCATCTATAGATTAGTCCATGAGAAAGGTCGTACCATTGCTGGCCTCTAGGATGGGGTCAACTTGAAATGCACTTTTAGAAGAAATTTGTCTGAGACTCTCTATCATGACTGGACAGAAATTATAGAACTTATTTCTAGTGTTCAGTTCTCTAACGAGGAAGATGAGATGATCTGGCAGTTCTCTTCGTCTGGAATCTATTCCTCACAATCTCTTTACAAGGTAATAGATTTTAGAGTGGTCAAACCTGTTCATGTTTCAGCAATTTGGAGTCTGAAAATTCCTCCAAGGGTTCACTCTTTATTTGGCTAGTGGTTAACAATAGATTTTTAACTATGGCCAAAAGAAGGAAGGTGGAAGATGAGAGTTGTTTTGTTATGTGCTGAAAATGAAACTATTAATCATATTTTTTCGAGTGTGTGGTTGCTAGGCAATGTTATTCTGTCATTTCTGATGTTGTTGGCTTTAAAATAGGGTATGACTTGATAGATATTGGAAAATATTGGCTTAGCAACAAGAAGCATTGTTTGGCTAATATGGTTACTGCTGCTATTATCTGGTCTATTTGGAAATTTAGAAATGTTCTCTATTTTCAGTATGTAGAGTGGAGAAGCATGGAAATGCTGCTCTTCAAGGTTGTTGGGAGGTTACAGAACTGGTTGATTCTCTGCCCAGCAAACAAGAAATATCTCCTCAACACACTTCTAAACAGGATCAAGGAGGCTGCTGGAAGAAATCGCTGGCTACTAGATGTGAGCTGCAACCCTCTCTGAAGTTTCACAAGGCTGCAAATGAAGAAGCTCGCCTGACAAGTCATGACAAGCTCCAGCAAGGCGTTGGGTCTTCTGTTACTCGAGCCTTGGTTCCCTGGTGGAAGGAGTTGGACATTTCTCTCGGTTTAGCTTAGGTTGCTCATTAGTTCTGTCTGCTTCTTTGGTGGTTGAGGAAACCGTTTTCTTTGGCTGGGTCTGTGCGGTTTGTGCGGTGATCTGTTTTTTCTCCATGGTAGGTGGAGCGTGTTTGAACTTAAAACCTGTGCTGTAATGAACTTGGGTCTTTTGATATCAATTGAAAGGCCGAGGCTGTGTGCCCTTGAACTCTAAAAAAAAAAGTTGGATGCAGACAGTGTTTGTAATGGTCATTTCTTTTCTTCAGATATGTGAGTAAAAGCAATGTTCAGGCGTTGTCCAGGGAACTTTGTACACTTTCACCTCGTGTATTGCAATGCTGAGCTGGGGAACACGATGTTCTTTTTATATATATATATATATATATATATATATATATATATATATATATATATATATATATATATATATATAATAATAATAATAATAATAAAACGAGAAGATTTTTAGCTTTTTTTTCGTCCACCCTTCCTAACTACACCTGACCGAGGAAATCGAAGTCCCTGACGGCTACGTGATGGACTCCTATTCTCCCCAAACACAAAATCCGTTCCAGGCGCTGGGGCAGCCATAGCCCATGAGAATGTAGACGAGCTGGCCTAGCAGGACAAGCCAGAGTCTGCGATGCATTCAGGCCCACGAGGGCACGTGGCCGGCGGCCCATGCATCCTGTTAGTGATCACAGGATAACGTAGATGAGATTGGTTAGATGCTGCGACTCGGAGGCAGGCAGGCATCGCGCGCGGCCCATCGGTTCGGCTTCAAGGCTTATTTTTGCCACTCCATTAGTACCATATATGGCAAAGTGCAAGAGAACAATCCGGTGACATACAAATAAAACCAGAAACATACTACTAACAAAACTCATAATTTTCTTGACTTTTTTGACAAAAAATGTTAATATGCAAGATTGGTTATGAAACCAATTGAGTAACGAAAACTTATTTTAACACTCTCCAGTTGTAACACACGGTCACTAATAATTATATTGACGAAAATTTATTTTGATACTCTTCTACCGGAGCATAGCACAACGTACTCAGTAGACATCTAGAAAAAGATCAAATAAGCTTACCCATTTAAACATGACAAAATATCAAGCACTGATAATTTCTCTAGACTTATTCAAATAATTTCAACTATGAACAGATGTATATGAAACAAAAACTAAAAAAACGAAGCATGATATAGTTAAGTTAATTGTTGAAAGATGAATGTCTATTGTTGAGGACTGAGGTAAATTAGTTCTAGGCCATGTTTAACTTGTTTGTTACTTGTTAAAACTGATTAATTATTTGTTAGAGTTAGACATTCTTTTTATCCCGTTGCAACTTTTTGCAACTCCATTAGTACCATATATGGCAAAGTGTAAGAGAACAATCCGGTGACATACAAATAAAACAAGAAACATACTACTAACAAAACTCATAATTTTCTTGACTTTTTTGACAAAAAATGTTAATATGCAAGATTGGTTATGAAACCAATTGAGTAACGAAAACTTATTTTGACACTCTCCAGTTGTAACACACGGTCACTAATAATTATGTTGACGAAAATTTATTTTGATACTCTTCTACCGGAGCATAGCACAACGTACTCAGTAGACATCTAGAAAAGATCAAATAAGCTTACCCTTTTAAACATGACAAAATATCAAACACTGATAATTTCTCTAGACTTATTCAAATAATTTCAACTATGAACAGATGTATATGAAACAAAAACTAAAAAAATGAAGCATGATATAGTTCAGTTAATTGTTCAAAGATGAATGTCTATTGTTGAGGACTGAGGTAAATTAGTTCTAGGCCATGTTTAACTTGTTTGTTACTTGTTAAAACTAATTAATTATTTGTTAGAGTTAGACATTCTTTTTATCCCGTTGCAACGCACGGGCATATGTACTAGTAAATATAAACTAACAAAAACAATATTCCAAAATTATATGTCAGCTGGTCTGAACAACGGAGCAAAAACAACATTGTGCCAGCTGCGGCGGGCACACACACCGGCTACCGCGCTGGCGTCGGGGAGCCCAGGGCGTGGGTGTGCTTGAGGATGGAGTTGAGCCTCTGCAGCCTGAGGTCCTCCCGGAACTGCCGGATGAAGAGCTCCGCGCGCGCGTTCAGCTCCGCCTTCCCCTCAAGCGCCGCCTCCCCTGCCTTTGACACCCTCCGCCGGTCCACCGCCACCTTCGCTGGCTTCTTCTTCTTGTGGTCCATTGTCGTTGTCGGCAACGCAGCAGGCGCGGCGGTGGCAGAGGCTGCTGCTCGCTTCGCACGATGCCGCCGAGCTAGCGCGTAGGCCTCGTCCAAGGTGATGGACTCATCATGGTCTTGCTCCTTCTCTGCCTCTGCCACTGCGTCTGCCTTGTCCTTCTCCTCCTTCGCCGCCTTTGGCAGTTCCGGAGGCGCATGGACCTCCGTTGTTGCCACCGCCACAGGCGCGCTTGGTTGCGCGGTGGTGATCGCTGCCGTCTCGCCGGCTGTTGCGGCCACATCCTGTGGATTGCGCTCAGACGCGCGCAGCTGAGTCGAGGACGCGGACACGGACGCCGCCTCGGCTTGTCGCGATCGCGAGCAGCAGTCCGAGGCAGCAGCACAGCTCTCATCGATCGGCAGCTGCCCCGCGGGAAAGACGAAGAAGGACCGGAGCCGGTCCAGGACCATAGAGGACCCGCTGCGGCAGAGCCTGCGCCGAGACGCCCCGGCCTGCTGCGCGCCGCTGGTAGACATGACGGCAATGGCGCCGACGACGGCGTTGACGAAGGTGAACCACGCCGCGGCGGAGCTGAGCCACGGTAGCGACGGCAGCGGCCACCACGACCACGATAGTAGCGTTAGAAGAAGCGCCATCCGAGGCGAGCTCTGCCTCTGCTTGCTTGAGTTTGCGTATGTATTGCCACCCACACGCACCCACAAGAAAGGAATGCGAGCTGTGCTTTGTGAGTTGTTGTAGGAGCAAGATCAATATATCGGCGGGGGACTGGATGTTGGGTGACGGACAGGCTGCCGCGGAGGAGAAGAGGAGGAACATGTGAAAAACGGGCGGGACAGGTAAGCCGCGTAGATCCGCCGCTTCCTTGTCCCAACTCGGAACGGCAAAGAAGAGGTGGGCGTCGCTGTCCCTTCGCTTCTTTTGCATGTGTGGACAGTGCCCACGGCAAGTGGCACACGAGCTTTCAGTTAACTACTATAGTCTAATCCAGCCGAGTAGGCCTGGCAGGGGCACACCACGGCAACCAGCGAGAAGATTCGCCCTGGGATTAGTTTGATTACCTCCAAATTACGTGTCTGCTTTTTTTTAAAACCAATCATGTGGAGAAGCACTAGTTCGGAGTTCCGACGATGACTAGTGTCTAATTTAGACCTCGGTGAGACTCTTGTCCCATCTCTATCTCGATCTCTATGTAACGAAAGTAGCACCAATCTCTGTCCTGGGAGCGTGCCACGTCGTCCGGAATTCGCGACCGTCCGATCGGGCGGCCGAACGGCTCAGATCGGGCGAATCCCAGCCAATTTGCAAAAAACACCTCGAACTCTACCAAAATAGAACCCGCAGTCCATTCTCCTCTCTCAGGTTTTCTTGCAATGAAGCCTTTAGGGTTTCTCAAAATCAACCCGCCGTCCAGGCCATTCTATGGGCTGGCCTGCCACCGCGACCGCTCTACGTGGGCCGAGCTGGGCCAGATTCGGCCCAAATGTCTATCTCCTTTTTGTGTCTTTTATTAAGTCTCATGGTAATGCTGATTTTGTTTATTTCATACAAAAATAATTATAACTTCTAAAATCATGAAAATTTATGTGTAGTCTCTCCATGATATACTATATGTAGAAAAATTATAAAACTTAGAAAATAAATAATTTTAAAATAATTTAAAATAATCTCTTTTATTTAATAAACCTTCCATGATTTCTACATATTAAAATACTAAACAAAAAATTATAAAATTTGTTTTGTGGCTACTTTATGATATTTCCAACCTCTACAAAAATTTTGAGACATATTTGAAATATTTCAACAAATTATTATCTTATGCTTAGTTAACAAATTAATTTAGAAAAGGAGCTCATGGTTGATCTTTATAGCACCCGAAATGTATACACAACAAAATGAAAAATCCATACTTAACATATACAATCATCCACAAACGAGAATTTTCAAATAACACGAAAAAACGCTAACACATTTCATAAAGAACAATTTAGCTACCATTATTCATACTCATATGCCTAACTAAAAAGAAAATAAATAAATATCTAACAATGGTCATATGTGACTTTAACAATAGTCATAGCCACGCTGCTTTCTAGTGCAGTACGAATAGTGAAGATAGAAATATTTATGTAGCTGGTGCACAGCCGGTACCGGCTGCACCAGCTTTAGCTTGTTTAAATTTCACTAGTACACAAAAGCTCTATGTTGACATCATGGATTTATTTTTACAGGCGGATTTAATTAACGTGCGTCAGTAGAAATAAAACGGTGCAGACAGATTTAGAACCGCCTGGGGGTAAATCGATAGGTAGAGAAAAAGGGTAATGACACCAACACACAATAAGTATTAAGATAACTAAAAGATAACTAGTAGAGTATAGTTAGGTGGGAAGACAACGAGTAAGTATAAGACTCTTATGACACTTACTTTACTCTTGTGACTTACCCTATCAAATAGATGATTTATACTAAGATAGTTACCTTACTACTGGTGTGCAGGGGGTAGTGCGAGACAATAGAGGACAAAATCTCTACCCGAAGCGCCTACACTTTTATGGGAGCCTACCTTTTAAGAACTTGTCTAAAACACGTGGAGAGATACTAAGACTAGACAGGGCTGTCACCACCTGCTAGCACCCACAAACAATCCGTGCGACAAGCGGTAATCAAAGGCAAGATCTAGTCTAAGCACCACGATTACACTAAGTCTCACTATTCTAGCTGCGTACCAACAACTAGAACACCCTATGACAGGCGATGAACTAACGCACGTTGAGTTGGGACAAGATCACTATCAGGTATAAGACAACTATAGAATAAGATAAGACACAATAATACTATAAAGAATAGTAAAGACTAAATAAGAACTTAGTGAAGTAAAGTAAAGATAATATATTGAAAAGGATAAAGTCTTGTAGAAGGAAAGGTACAAGAGCTATACCAGACTCTCCAGTAGACGACTCCGGAGACTTCGAGCGTAGCTCGACTCGACTTTAACTCCCACACTAGACTAATACTACTACTAAAGAGTAGAACTTCACTCTACCTTACTTCTTGTGTTGTATGGTGTGTCTTGAAGAGGAGTGGGCAGCCTCTATTTATAGTGGAGGATGAGGGGGTGCCACGTCAGCGATCCGTGTGCTCCTTGCATCTCCACCCTTGGATCCACCGCCTTGTAACCGCCTCAAGATGGACGGTTTTGGTGATTTGAGCACATGGGAAACATGCTTGGAGTCGGTGGAGGCCAACCGACCTGGCTGGGCACCAGGAAGGGTTCGGCCGACCCCCCTATGACTGGTGGGCCCAGTCAGGAGCTTCTAGAAGGAGTCCCTACCAGTCAGTGATGGTGTAGGTGGCCTAGGCCCACCACCGTGGTCCCCACCTGTCATAGAGACTCCCCTGGTCTTTGTTATGTCTCGTTTGGTTTGTTTCACGCCTCAATCCGTGTGCCTTTGATCTCCACCGTTGAATGAAAGCACAAGTTGATCCGATGGATGAAATGACTTGGTTGGAGTGTCACATGGATCCTGCCACGTCACCAGGGCCAGGTGGGCCCCATGGGCAGTTCGGCCGACCCATGGGTAGGCCCACCCTTGGCTCTGATCTCTTCTATTTGATGTTGTATGCACCATGTTGAAAGTTGGTGGCCCGGGGCAACATGACATGGTTCGGCCGAACCATGTAGTTAGCCCGTAGCTACTCACTTTTGCACTGATTTGGTGTTCCCTGCAATCACAAGCTAAGAGTACAAGTGGAACTCGTTATTGATAAAATAAGCTCATGTTGTGTTTATTCTCCCTTATATCCGAGGGCTGTTGACGGTGTTTAAATGTAGAATTTTATGATATATCCACCGTCAACATGGTTCTCTTAAAAAACCGCCCGTAGAAATCGATGCTAATTTTAAAAATTCAATTTTTCAAATGACTTTAAATGGAAAAACTGTCTACATAAAAGTTGTAGATCTCGAAAAGTTATGAAACTTTCTAATTGAAAATATTTTCATTTGAAATCATCTTGTTAACGTAAAATACGGTCAAACTTTGAAATTTGAATTTTGACTTTTTTAAAAAAGCCTTGGATGGAAAAACTTCCAACATAAAAGTTGTAGATCTTGAAAAGTTATGCAAGTTTGTAGTTGATAACCTTTTCATTTAACTTCGTTTAGTGCCTCAAACAGTCATTTTTCTATCGGTTGCGTAACAATATATAGTGAACCTAATACAACTTGGACACATGTGAGTGTTGGGTAGAGTGGTTAGAAGAGGTCACACACGAGGCCGAGGTTGCAGGTTCGAATCCCACCGCGTATCACGCGAATTTTGTGCGAAAAATGACGTGACTTGCGCGAAAAATAATAGTGTACATGTTGATTAGCAAATCAAGGCCCATGGCAATATGGGCGAACATTAGCACCAGAGAGGAACTGATGCGCAATGAGAAAATGATTAAGCACTTATATTAGAAGTGGACTCTACTTATACAATACATATAAGACTATAAAAAGTTCAATGCAAAATATATACCGGCAACCCAAATCCCCTCAAAAACTAAAACAGAAAAAAAATATTCACAAAAAACAAAAAAAACTAAAAATAAAGTTAAACAGTGTCTTTACCTTTAGCTTCAACAAATAAGGAGGTAACAAGCAAATAAAATTCAAGAAGGCATTTTTAGTCCTCTCACCGGTACTATCAACCAAGCAAACTCTAAAGCACAAAACAACAAAGTAAAGAAGCCAGAGAACTCAATAGCATAGATGATTGAGGGAGAACCTCAGATCTTGAAGAAGGAAATTGAGGAAAAGGGAGCAGACATAGAGATGACTAAGAGCCACAGCGATTCAGCAAATACTGCTGCTCTACCTATGGTCAATGACTAAATGCAGGGGTTCAAGACAAATAAGCACATGAAGCATACATATCAACAATCTCAAAAGCAATCAAATAAGTACTTTTTCCTACAAATCATGCAGCAGATATATAGCAGCAGAACTCTATTTGGAAATGGACATGCCATGCATATCTCAATATTGATATTAACAAAGACATCAATCTAATTTACCAGACACAATAAAAACCCATGAGAAAGACTAGAGCATACCACCATCGGGCGAACAATCCACAAGGGCACACCAAGAATCATCACAAAAACGGCTACATTCAGCAAAGTCAATGCAGATATTTGAAAGGACAACTCGGACTGAAGTCTCCCGGATTGGATTTTAAATCTTCAAGTGTGAACAATGATGGGCCAGAAACAAGCTCATTGACACCACGGATGACATGAAGACTATATTGGGATTTCTGCAAATAATTTCAACCAAGAAGAGGAGGGTTAAAATGGAAAGCAGACATAACTGAAAAGATATTATCTAATGCAAGTAAAAGTGAGTAGTAGAAGAAACCAACATTATCTTTATTGAACTTCTCCAGTGCAGCTAAAACCATTGTTTTGAAGAACTTGTTTTTGTGTCTAATATGTTCTATGCACTCCTTTGTAGGCTCAGGTTCCAGCTGCAGGTGGGACGCGCCAAGAGAGGAGGAGCTGAGTAAATGCTTGCCGAGAAAATAAAATCCCTGCTTCGAGAGCTGGCAATCATCATCATACAGATGAAAAACAACTGAGGCAGAATGCAGAATATTCACAGACTCCGGTGATCCAAGAAACTCTCTCTGTGCAGCTGGGCATGGGTGGAACGCAGCAGTGGCTGCAGCAGCATATGCTTCTGGGACACTGACAACGGCCTTCCTAACTGCTCTCTCCTGAAAGTAAACATTATCTTTTCCTGAACCAATTTGCGGACAACCAGACCAGTCCAACTCTTGGTCACTACGAGTAGTATCGAGAAGATTGGGATCAGCGACCTTCAAGTGGACATCTGCCAGGCGTGAGCAAAGGGTAGTGGGCACACAGGAAGGATATGAGACCATACAGTGACCGAGCCACAATTCGCCACAGGAGGCTAGTGCTGATAACCACGGCTGATTCAGATTCTATGCTTGCTGGAAAGGTTTGCTCATACCATACCATGTTGGCAACAGGCTTCAGCGGGCCATAGCAGTATCCACCCATGAGCAAAGCACGGTGGTACTTCTTGGTCAGCTCATCCTTGGGGATTCTGCTCAACGCCTTCAGGTAGAACCCATGGATTCTTGCGAGGAGCATACGCTTCATGATTGCGCGGACAGAAGGAAGAAGCTCTGTGACCGAGCCAAAACTGCAATGCCCAAGCCTGACACTGTCGAGTCTCCATGCCTCTCTGACCTTAACATGGGGAAGAAATGGCATCCCAAGAACGCGGTGTACGAAATCTGTAATACCCCGGGTATTACGGATTTAATTAATCTGCCATGTCATCATATTTAAATTAATCATTTGCATATGATTGTGATTAGGTCCCTAGAGTGATTTGAATTTAATTAGTATTTGTTTGTAAAATTAAATTCCCAAATAAAGGTTTAAAAATTTACTTTTATTAGGACCAAAACCTAGTTCAAAATCTAAAAGGGGTTTGGAGATAGTCCCTTAATAAAAGTTTTAGATCTTTTAAAATGGAACAACTTTTATTTTTGGAGATTTCAAAGATCTGTGGTGGAAATTCAAATTTATTTCAAAACAATGATTTAAAACTTAGTTTTGGATTGGCATTTCAAAAATTATTTGGAATCTGGCAAAACTTCCTAAATAGAAGTTGTAAAGCTCATTGAGTAGAACAACTTTTATTTTGGCAATTTTTCAGGTTGTTGAGAAAATTTAAAAGTAATTTTGAAAATACAGTTTGAAATTTAAAACTCTAGTTTACCCCTTTTTCTGTAGATTAAAAAATATTTCGAATTTGGATTTAGTTCCAAAAGCAAAGTTGTTCAGAATTTCAAACCCTACAACTTTTGTTTTTGCAGTTTTTCATGTTTGTATGCAAAATCAGTCGAATTTGGTCAAAAATCGACAGCCCCTAGGGATCTATGCTACAGTGTTTTGCCCCTCTTACTGTTCGCGAACAGAGCCGGCAGAGCGCCGTGCCGGGCGGGCGGCCGCGCGGCCCGTGCCGGCCGGGATCCTGCCCCGGGCGCCAGTTCGGAGGAGGATCGGCGTGCGCTGCGCTGTCCCGGACCTGCCCCCCCTCCCTTGGTCCTTTTAGTGGACGGGTTTCCCCTCCCCGCGCCATTTCTTCTCCCGGGTCTCCATTGTCGTCCTCTCGGTTCTCGGCCAAATACGCCGCGCTCCGTCCATCACCACCCTCTCCATCTTGCAGCCAGCTAGCTAGCTTCCTTGCGCAGCGCCTGCGTCCGTCGGTGGGAGCTGTAGAGCTTCGTAACCACCGCAACGCTGGTGTCTTCTTCGCGGGCGGGCAGAGCGCCGCCGCGAGCTCCGCCGTCGTCTCGAGCTAGTTTGGGTAAGCTCTGGGCCTCGGGTTGTTACGCAACGTGATCTCCGTGACCCCTTGAACCTTACGCTTGCGTCGGTGTACTCTCTGGTTCCCTAGGTTCGCCGGAACGCGTGTTCGCCGTTGTGCCGAGCCGCCGGGATCCGCCGCCGTCGCCAAGTCGCCTTCTCCGAACCACCTCCGTCTCCACCGACCCGTCAGCCAGCTTCGTGGTGAGCCCCAGATGCTCGCGCACCTTTTTCCCCTCTCTTTACCGGCTTGTGCTCGCCGGCGACGTGCTCGCCGCCGCCACCGAGCCGCCGCGTCCGTGTCTTCAGGTGCTGTGCGCCTCGGATCTCGTCGTGTCTTAGCTTGGTAGACTCGCCTTGGAGTGTAGAGTCCGTCAGTGCCCTCGGTTTCGTCCCTCGGCTCACCGTCGGCGAGCTAGGGGCGGCGGACCGCCGGCGCTCTCGCCTCTGTCAAAACAGAGGAGAGGCCAGGGGCCTCGGGTTAGAAGATAGGTCTTTCCAGGGGGTTAAGTGCAAATCCCGTGACTCATGTGAATAGTATAGATCGGACCGCGGGTTGATTTCCGATTTCCCCAAGGTCTCTTTTGCTAAATCGCCGGCGCCGGGTGCGGGCAGGCCGAGTGGGCCGGCTCGCTTTGGTCATGGGCCGTAGTGGGCTGGTTTGGCCTTTTCTTTTTCCAGTAAATTTCAAAATGCTTTTCATTTATATATTCATATGAATAGTACTGAAGTTTATTTATTTCATATGAATTAATCTGTTGAATGGAAAAATGTGAGAATAATTGTGTATGCTCTCTGAAGTATGTAGTATTTGTTAAAAATATAATATAGGGTGTTCCAGTGCCTTTAATCTGCTGTATAAATCAGTGAAGTAATTAATAAATGCAAGTTTGTGTAATTTTAATTAATTCTCTGTAAATCCAAAAATCATGAAATTTATTGTGGCTCTGTTTGGTGATAAAATCTAGCTGTTGGTAAAGTTTGGTTGCAATTGAAGTTAGTTTGGTCAATTAATAAATATATGTGAAATTAGGGATCAATAAAGTTAATAGAAAAAGGAATTTAGGTTCGTTGTGTGAATTTTTGGATTGAATGAAGACCAAGGATCTTTCACTGTGTGATCCTTGGCAATTTGAGAACTTAGTGCTTGATAGTAGTCATAAAGCTGTGTAGCGGCTTTCTGTGACCGTTAAAAGGGTCAATAAAACAAAAGTAGGAAACATTACTTTTACCTTCCGTAGATCGTTTACAACTTTACCGTGAAGGAGAGTTGTACTCAAGGTATTAATGGTTTACTTTCAAGCATTTCCTTTGTTGCCCTCATGCCACGCTAAGCATACATCATTGCATACGTGTAGTGCCCGTTCCCGAGGGGGTCCAGGTCGAGACTACTACTGAGGAGGCCACTCCAGAAGTCATCCAAGGATTCGACATCTGCGGGACTGATCCCGACCCGACGCTGTACACGATCCAAGGCAAGCCCCGGTGCATTCAGCCCTTCTGTTGCAAAATATTTATAATTCGAGTTAATCTACTGCATTAGGTTGATAGGGGTTGATTGTTACCTATCCAGATGCATTATCTCAAATAAATACCCTGAAACCTGATTTAAACGAAAATTTTGAAAAATGCTTAGTCATGCTTAATGAACTTAGCTTTACATAAAAGAAAAACTATTTTCTGTGCCATGACTATACTTATACTTTGATTGGTGAAGAACTGGTTATCCGCTGGTCGATGTGTATTTGGGTTGGAGTCCCAATGCATGGTCGCTTTCGGAATAGTTTGGAACTGGTCGATGTCTTTGGAAACGTGTTTCGTTGGGTGGCCAGCTCATGGGGCGGCGTTCCCTATGTCTCACTCACCCGACAGGCACGATAATAAAAACTGTCGGGTAGTCTTGTACTTGGGTTAGAGTCCCAATGCAGGATTGGCGGCAGGAAGGAAGTAGGGACCGTTCGTTGTAGGTCTGCTGTGATCATGATGAACAGCCTAGCCACATACCAATGCGGAAAGCCTAGAGTTCGGTGACGCTATTGCTGGAACCGATAACCACGCACTGGGAGTGGAGAGATGGCGAGAGTAGCTTGTACACACGTGGCCGGCGTGCCTGGATAGGAGTGGAGTACTGTGCTCTCGGGTGGCGCAGGACCGGTTCCGGGATAGCAAAGCCGTGACAACGGGTTGGTATATGTATGCCGGCGTGCTGCATATGCAGTGTGGTTAGAATCCCCAGCTGGGTACTTTCTGGATTCGAATCGACGTGCTCCTCGGTTATGGAGACTTGATCCTCACACTCTACCCCGAAAAGTGGTTCTCAACTAGGTGTTTGCTGAATGAATAAAGTAATTGGAAGAATGATGGTACATGAGTCTGAATATTGGAGCTATAAATATGATTATAATAATGACAAAATAAAATATGGAACAGGATAGATTGCTTTTCTGCAAACTCCTTACCTTCTGCTAGCCTTACCCACAGCCTTACATTCCTAAGTCTCATCTTACACCTTTAGTCGGGTAAGTCTTGCGGAGTACCCCAAGTACTCAGGGTTTGTTAACCCCTGTTGCAGGAGGACCGCCGCCGGAGGTCTGTCTTGCCCCTTGCTGTGTGACTGTGGTCGAGGAAGGCAGCGATGATGAGTGAAGTGGAACCCGTGGGCAGGGTTCAAGTTATCTTATCTAGTATTGTGTAACTATTCCACTGATACTGCTATGTCCTCTGGTCTGTAATAACTATATTTGAATCCTATTTGAACAACCGGTTTGTAATCTAAATGTTATGTAATCTTCCGCACTGTTACTCTGATGTATTTTATTATGAAATGTTGTAATCCTGTGATGATTCTGCAATGGTGATCCTGTCGGAGAAAAGGGCGCTAATGTAGCCCGACAGACCTGTCTAGATCATTTGGGACACGGGCCCGGCTGTCAGAGGTCATTAGTGACAATGACAGGTGCCTGTGGGCCAGGTGATTTAGCCGGTTCTGTTACAGTTGGTACCAGAGCATTCCATTGCTAATCATTATGGATTACTTTTCAAAAATTTCAAAATGTTTGGGATCATAAAAAGTTTAACCTATTATTTTGGGTCCAAATTGCTTCTATCCTTACCTTGTTCAGTAGTTCTTGTCTTGTTCTATATTTTACCTTATAGGATTAAGGTAGCTGGTGGAATAATATTATTATTAGCCCTATGTTAAAAGTTTATTTATGTATGTAGGTACCTTGCATGATTTAAATTCGTAAGTACGTACATGCATCATGATAATCACACCTGTTAATTAACTTCCTCCTTAAAGTGGGTTTTTGGGATAGTTTACCGAACCTATTCTTGCTAACCTATTATATCTTAAAATTCCACTTACCTTCTCCAGATGGCCCGTTGCAAGCTCACAGCATGCAAGATGACCGGACCACGTGGCGTTCCACGCCACCTGTTGGCGCCACGCGCTGGCGGGGGCGGAGCTTCTGGGAGTCGCCCACCTCGTCGCAGCAGCGAGGAGCTTGAGGCTGAGGTTGGAAGGCTGCAGGAGCTAGTCAGGCAGTGGGAGGAAGAATACAGAGTGGCACGTCTCAACCACTTCCGTGACGTGAGGACCAATCGAGATCTGCGTCGGGAGATTGATCGCCTGACCAAGCAGAGGGATGAAGCTTGGGATCGTGAGGAGACGATCATGGACAGGATGCTCGAGGCAGAGCAGCGTGTTGGTCAGCTTGAGCTCTACAACAACGTCTTGCACGAGGAGGTGCATGAGCTCTATGGTGAGCTCCACCCTATTCCTGTACCACAGGAGGAGGATCCTGAGTTGGGAGTTGTCCTCGGTCAGAAGGATGAGGACGTGGAGGACGTTGACGTGGAGGTCGAGCCTGTCGAGGTCGTCGGGGCAGATGCCGAGGAGGACTTCGAGGAGATCAACGAGGACAGTGACGCTTCTGGCGCGTCTGGGATCGATGAGGACTAGGCCGGTGTGGCCTAGAGTTGTCAGCTAGTGTTCTCTTTTGTCTGTAATATAGGTGCTTGCCTAGAAAACCTTAGTTATGGGTTGTGGGTCTTGCCTGGATGCAAGCCATGTTGTGTGAACTTTGTAATATTGCTGTGTGCTGCTATGTTTGCTTAACTAATGTAAGACTCAAGTTGGGTTTGCTTATTAACAGATGGGAGACAACTCTGATAATGCAACTGGTGTTCCCCAACCACCTCAGTTTCCACCCACTCTGGCAGAGGCCATCGCTGCATTGACCAATGTTGCAGCGCTGCTAGCTCAGAATCAGCAAGATCGTGGTGGACGTCGTGGCCGCCGTGATAATGAGGATACCACCTATGTTGACTTCACTGACACCCGCCCACCGGTGTTCACTAAGGCTGATGAACCCTTAGAAGCCGATGATTGGCTCCGTACCATGGAGCAGAAGTTTAGCTTGATTCACTGTACCGAGGTCCAAAAACCTCTGTTTGCAGCTCAGCAGCTCCGTGGCCCAGCGACTACTTGGTATGCCAACCTTTTGGCTGCGCAGGATGCTGGACATCAACTTACCTGGCACGAGTTCCGTGAAGCTTTTCGTGCTCATTACATCCCTGCGGGTGTGATGAAGTTGAAGCTGGATCAGTTTCTGGCCCTGAAGCAGAATGAGTCCACTGTCGCTCAGTATCTTGGGCAGTTCAACCACTTGGCACAGTATGCACCTGAGCACACCAACACTGATGCGAAGAAGAAAGCCTGCTTTGTCAGAGGCCTGAATTTCAAGATTCAACGCAGTCTGTCTAACAACCTCAAGTGCACTTTTCATGAGGCAGTGGATAGTGCAATAGCTTTTGAGGAAAGCGACCGTCAGCTCCAAGAGGAGAAGAAGAAGAGCAAAAGGTCTAGCTCTTCTGGCAGTCAGAAACGCCAGAAAGTTATCTATCATCCTACCCACCATAACCATCCGTCATATCCCCATCAGCAGGTAGTTGTGCGCACTGCCGCTACCTCTCATACCTCTAATCAGCAAAACACCTCTCAGCCGAATGCCCCTGGCGTTCGTATCAACACTCCACAGACCAACTATAATCATCCATGCTACAACTGTGGAAAGGTGGGACACTGGGCCCGTGATTGCCCTTTTCCGAAGCAGTACAACCAGAATGTGCAGAAAAGTCCTGGTGTTCCGCAACAGCAAGTTCAGCACCGTGGTCACCAGCAGCATGCTCAGAAGGGCAAGACTGTCAAGAAGGCAGGTCGGGTCTATTACACTCAGATTGAGGATATTCCTGCTGGAGAACCTGTCATGATGGGTAAGTTTCCTGTTGCTAGCCATTCGGCCGTTCTGCTATTTGATTCTGGTGCATCTCATTCGTTCATCAACCGTACATTTGTGGTTAAGCATGATATGTCTATTGGGGAAATAAAGGAAGATTTCCTTATACATTCGCCCGGGGGGCGTATAACTACTAAAGAGGTAGTTCAGGGAGTACCTATAGAGCTGGGAGGGCATAAATTCCCAACCACGATGATAGTACTTAAGGATCAGGATATAGATGTGATATTAGGTATGAATTGGATGTATCAGCACAAGGCCTTGATTGATGTGTTGAATAGAACCATAAGAGTGAACATACCTAATAGTCAAACTCAACTTCTTATCCAACTTCCATTGCCCGTAAGAAAGATTGAAAAGACCGTGCAAAGGTTGTGTGCCACCGCAGTTGAAGAAGTATTGAAGATTCCAGTGGTCTGCGAATTTCCAGACGTATTCCCTGATGAGTTGCCTGGTTTGCCACCTGATCGAGATGTGGAATTTGCTATTGAGCTAAAACCTGGAACCGCACCTATATCTCGTAGAGCCTACAGAATGCCTCCCAAGGAATTGGCAGAGCTTAAAGTGCAGCTACAAGATTTGCTAGATAAGGGTTTCATCAGACCCAGCTCATCTCCTTGGGGTTGTCCTGCCATCTTTGTCAAGAAGAAAGACAATTCCCTCCGACTCTGTATTGATTACCGTCCACTCAACGAGGTCACCATCAAAAACAAATATCCTTTACCCCGTATTGACCTACTCTTTGACCAGCTGGCTGGAGCTAAGGTGTTTTCCAAGATTGACCTTAGGTCTGGCTACCACCAAATAAAGATCCGTCCCGAAGACATCCCAAAAACAGCTTTCACCACTAGATATGGCCTATATGAATACCTTGTCATGTCTTTTGGCCTAACCAATGCACCCGCCTATTTCATGTACCTCATGAATTCCGTCTTCATGCCTGAGCTCGACAAATTTGTTGTCGTATTCATTGATGACATCCTGATCTATTCTAAAACACCCGAAGAACATGCCAACCACCTCCGTATCGTCTTGAACCGTTTAAGAGAACATCAACTCTATGCCAAATTCAGCAAATGTGAGTTCTGGTTGGACCGAGTTCCATTTCTTGGACATATCCTGACAGCGGAAGGTGTGTCCATAGATCCAAGTAAGGTGGAAGAAATCTTGAACTGGAAACCACCAACCACTGTGCACCAGGTTCGCAGTTTCATGGGAATGGCGGGATATTACCGCCGATTCATTCCAGATTTCTCAAGAATAGCTAAGCCTATAACCAACCTATTGAAGACTCAGGTCAAGTTTGTCTGGTCGCCAGAATGCGAGACAGCGTTTCAAACCTTGAAGAGATGTTTGACCACTGCACCAGTCCTTGCTCAGCCAGATATTGAAAAGTCGTTTGATGTGTACTGCGATGCGTCGGGTACTGGCCTTGGTTGTGTTTTGATGCAAGAGGGCCGAGTCATTGCTTATGCTTCACGACAACTCCGGCCTCATGAAGAGAATTATCCCGCTCATGATCTTGAATTGGCAGCTGTGGTTCATGCATTGAAGATCTGGCGTCACTACTTGTTAGGCAGCACATGCAATGTCTACACTGATCACAAAAGCCTGAAATACATCTTTACATAAGAAGAATTAAATATGAGGTAACGAAGATGGCTTGAGTTGATAAAAGATTATGATATTCAAGTGCACTACCATCCTGGTAAAGCTAATGTGGTTGCCGACGCACTCAGTCGGAAGGCTCATTGTAATTGCTTGACTGTGAAGCCATATGATCTGTCGTTGTGTTACGGGTTAGAAAAATTGGGCATAGAAATAGTCCCTCAAGGCAGTTGGAACAATATCAGCATCAAAACCTCCATCCGTGATGAAATCGTGGCTGCTCAGAAAAATAGTAAAGGTATCAGGCACATCAAAGAGAAAATCCAAGCAGGGAAAGCAGATTGTTTCAGAATTGATAATGAAGGGATTGTATGGTTCAAGAATCGGCTTGTAGTTCCAAAAATTCCAGAGTTACGTGGCAAGATTCTTGACGAGGCTCATTTGACAAGATACTCTATTCATCCGGGAAGCAACAAAATGTACCAGGATTTGAAACAGAAGTTTTGGTGGACTAAGATGAAGATCGAGATTGCTCAGTATGTAGCAAAATGCGACACTTGTCAGAAAGTAAAAGCTGTACACATGAAGCCTGGTGGAGAGCTGCAACCATTACCTGTTCCTGCATGGAAATGGGAAGACATCAGCATGGATTTCATTATGGGTCTCCCAACAACCTCTAAGGGTTTCAATTCCATCTGGGTTGTTGTGGACCGCCTCACTAAACAAGCTCATTTCTTACCTGTCAAGAAAATGTACAGGGCTCCGCACTACGCCAAGCTATACATAGAAAATCTGATGAAGCTACATGGAGTGCCCAAGACCATTGTCTCTGACCGAGGTACTCAATTCATATCCCAATTCTGGAGATCCTTTCATAAATCATTGGGTACAAAACTCCTGCATAGCACAGCCTATCATCCTTAGACTGACGGACAGACAGAGAGAATAAATCAGATACTTGAAGACATGTTAAGAGCCTGTGCACTCAATTACCCTGAGAAATGGGACGAGTGTTTGGCATTGGCCGAATTCTCGTACAACAACAGCTACCAAGAAAGTATCAAGATGGCTCCGTTTGAGGCAGTATATGGTCGCAGATGTCGTACTCCATTGAATTGGTCCGAGCCTGGAGAAAGATGGTTCTATGGAGTTGACTTGGTCAATGAAGCCGAAGAGAAGGTTCGACTGATACAGGAAAATTTAATAGTGGCACGGTCACGACAGAAAAGTTATGCCGATCAGCGGCGCAGGCCTTTGACATTTCAGGTTGGAGACTATGTATATTTGAAGGTTTCGCCTATGAAAGGGGTTAACCGTTTTGGAGTCAAAGGCAAGTTAGCCCCGCGTTATGTTGGACCATTCTTAATCATAGGACGCGTGGGAAAGGTAGCTTACAAGCTTGAATTGCCAGAACATCTCTCGGAAGTACACAATGTGTTTCATATTTCTCAGCTGAAGAAGTGTCTCCGAGTACCTGGACAAGTCATTGATATTGAAGGAGTAGCACTTGAACCTGAATTGACATACTCGGAGCAGCCAGTACGAGTTTTGGATATAAAGGACCGTGTTACCCGAAGGACCACAACCAGGTGGTACAAGATCCAATGGAGTGATCATTCTGAAGATGAAGCTACCTGGGAATCTGAAGATTTCTTGGCAGAAAACTTCCCTGAGTTCTTTGCTACCTTGTAAAATGTAAACCTGTCTTTTAATGTGTATGTTTTTCCCTTGTCTCTTGTTTAAGCATGAGCTGGTTGTTGTTAGCTCTTTTTCCTATGCCTTGTTTCAACTTTGGTTATGTACCTAATCTCGGGACGAGATTTCTTTTAGGGGGGAAGGCTGTAATACCCCGGGTATTACGGATTTAATTAATCTGCCATGTCATCATATTTAAATTAATCATTTGCATATGATTGTGATTAGGTCCCTAGAGTGATTTGAATTTAATTAGTATTTGTTTGTAAAATTAAATTCCCAAATAAAGGTTTAAAAATTTACTTTCATTAGGACCAAAACCTAGTTCAAAATCTAAAAGGGGTTTGGAGATAGTCCCTTAATAAAAGTTTTAGATCTTTTAAAATGGAACAACTTTTATTTTTGGAGATTTCAAAGATCTGTGGTGGAAATTCAAATTTATTTCAAAACAATGATTTAAAACTTAGTTTTGGATTGGCATTTCAAAAATTATTTGGAATCTGGCAAAACTTCCTAAATAGAAGTTGTAAAGCTCATTGAGTAGAACAACTTTTATTTTGGCAATTTTTCAGGTTGTTGAGAAAATTTAAAAGTAATTTTGAAAATACAGTTTGAAATTTAAAACTCTAGTTTACCCCTTTTTCTGTAGATTAAAAAATATTTCGAATTTGGATTTAGTTCCAAAAGCAAAGTTGTTCAGAATTTCAAACCCTACAACTTTTGTTTTTGCAGTTTTTCATGTTTGTATGCAAAATCAGTCGAATTTGGTCAAAAACCGACAGCCCCTAGGGATCTATGCTACAGTGTTTCGCCCCTCTTACTGTTCGCGAACAGAGCCGGCAGAGCGCCGTGCCGGGCGGGTGGCCGCGCGGCCCGTGCCGGCCGGGATCCTGCCCCGGGCGCCAGTTCGGAGGAGGATCGGCGTGCGCCGCGCTGTCCCAGACCTGCCCCCCCTCCCTTGGTCCTTTTAGTGGACGGGTTTCCCCTCCCCGCGCCATTTCTTCTCCCGGGTCTCCATTGTCGTCCTCTCGGTTCTCGGCCGAATACGCCGCGCTCCGTCCATCACCACCCTCTCCATCTTGCAGCCAGCTAGCTAGCTTCCTTGCGCAGCGCCTGCGTCCGTCGGTGGGAGCTGTAGAGCTTCGTAACCACCGCAACGCTGGTGTCTTCTTCGCGGGCGGGCAGAGCGCCGCCGCGAGCTCCGCCGTCGTCTCGAGCTAGTTTGGGTAAGCTCTGGGCCTCGGGTTGTTGCGCAACGTGATCTCCGTGACCCCTTGAACCTTACGCTTGCGTCGGTGTACTCTCTGGTTCCCTAGGTTCGCCGGAACGCGTGTTCGCCGTTGTGCCGAGCCGCCGGGATCCGCCGCCGTCGCCAAGTCGCCTTCTCCGAACCACCTCCGTCTCCACCGACCCGTCAGCCAGCTTCGTGGTGAGCCCCAGATGCTCACGCACCTTTTTCCCCTCTCTTTACCGGCTTGTGCTCGCCGGCGACGTGCTCGCCACCGCCACCGAGCCGCCGCGTCCGTGTCTCCAGGTGCTGTGCGCCTCGGATCTCGTCGTGTCTTAGCTTGGTAGACTCGCCTTGGAGTGTAGAGTCCGTCAGTGCCCTCGGTTTCGTCCCTCGGCTCACCGTCGGCGAGCTAGGGGCGGCGGACCGCCGGCGCTCTCGCCTCTGTCAAAACAGAGGAGAGGCCAGGGGCCTCGGGTTAGAAGATAGGTCTTTCCAGGGGGTTAAGTGCAAATCCCGTGACTCATGTGAATAGTATAGATCGGACCGCGGGTTGATTTCCGATTTCCCCAAGGTCTCTTTTGCTAAATCGCCGGCGCCGGGTGCGGGCAGGCCGAGTGGGCCGGCTCGCTTTGGTCATGGGCCGTAGTGGGCTGGTTTGGCCTTTTCTTTTTCCAGTAAATTTCAAAATGCTTTTCATTTATATATTCATATGAATAGTACTGAAGTTTATTTATTTCATATGAATTAATCTGTTGAATGGAAAAATGTGAGAATAATTGTGTATGCTCTCTGAAGTATGTAGTATTTGTTAAAAATATAATATAGGGTGTTCCAGTGCCTTTAATCTGCTGTATAAATCAGTGAAGTAATTAATAAATGCAAGTTTGTGTAATTTTAATTAATTCTCTGTAAATCCAAAAATCATGAAATTTATTGTGGCTCTGTTTGGTGATAAAATCTAGCTGTTGGTAAAGTTTGGTTGCAATTGAAGTTAGTTTGGTCAATTAATAAATATATGTGAAATTAGGGATCAATAAAGTTAATAGAAAAAGGAATTTAGGTTCGTTGTGTGAATTTTTGGATTGAATGAAGACCAAGGATCTTTCACTGTGTGATCCTTGGCAATTTGAGAACTTAGTGCTTGATAGTAGTCATAAAGCTGTGTAGCGGCTTTCTGTGACCGTTAAAAGGGTCAATAAAACAAAAGTAGGAAACATTACTTTTACCTTCCGTAGATCGTTTACAACTTTACCGTGAAGGAGAGTTGTACTCAAGGTATTAATGGTTTACTTTCAAGCATTTCCTTTGTTGCCCTCATGCCACGCTAAGCATACATCATTGCATACGTGTAGTGCCCGTTCCCGAGGGGGTCCAGGTCGAGACTACTACTGAGGAGGCCACTCCAGAAGTCATCCAAGGATTCGACATCTGCGGGACTGATCCCGACCCGACGCTGTACACGATCCAAGGCAAGCCCCGGTGCATTCAGCCCTTCTGTTGCAAAATATTTATAATTCGAGTTAATCTACTGCATTAGGTTGATAGGGGTTGATTGTTACCTATCCAGATGCATTATCTCAAATAAATACCCTGAAACCTGATTTAAACGAAAATTTTGAAAAATGCTTAGTCATGCTTAATGAACTTAGCTTTACATAAAAGAAAAACTATTTTCTGTGCCATGACTATACTTATACTTTGATTGGTGAAGAACTGGTTATCCGCTGGTCGATGTGTATTTGGGTTGGAGTCCCAATGCATGGTCGCTTTCGGAATAGTTTAGAACTGGTCGATGTCTTTGGAAACGTGTTTCGTTGGGTGGCCAGCTCATGGGGCGGCGTTCCCTATGTCTCACTCACCCGACAGGCACGATAATAAAAACTGTCGGGTAGTCTTGTACTTGGGTTAGAGTCCCAATGCAGGATTGGCGGCAGGAAGGAAGTAGGGACCGTTCGTTGTAGGTCTGCTGTGATCATGATGAACAGCCTAGCCACATACCAATGCGGAAAGCCTAGAGTTCGGTGACGCTATTGCTGGAACCGATAACCATGCACTGGGAGTGGAGAGATGGCGAGAGTAGCTTGTACACACGTGGCCGGCGTGCCTGGATAGGAGTGGAGTACTGTGCTCTCGGGTGGCGCAGGACCGGTTCCGGGATAGCAAAGCCGTGACAACGGGTTGGTATATGTATGCCGGCGTGCTGCATATGCAGTGTGGTTAGAATCCCCAGCTGGGTACTTTCTGGATTCGAATCGACGTGCTCCTCGGTTATGGAGACTTGATCCTCACACTCTACCCCGAAAAGTGGTTCTCAACTAGGTGTTTGCTGAATGAATAAAGTAATTGGAAGAATGATGGTACATGAGTCTGAATATTGGAGCTATAAATATGATTATAATAATGACAAAATAAAATATGGAACAGGATAGATTGCTTTTCTGCAAACTCCTTACCTTCTGCTAGCCTTACCCACAGCCTTACATTCCTAAGTCTCATCTTACACCTTTAGTCGGGTAAGTTTTGCGGAGTACCCCAAGTACTCAGGGTTTGTTAACCCCTGTTGCAGGAGGACCGCCGCCGGAGGTCTGTCTTGCCCCTTGCTGTGTGACTGTGGTCGAGGAAGGCAGCGATGATGAGTGAAGTGGAACCCGTGGGCAGGGTTCAAGTTATCTTATCTAGTATTGTGTAACTATTCCACTGATACTGCTATGTCCTCTGGTCTGTAATAACTATATTTGAATCCTATTTGAACAACCGGTTTGTAATCTAAATGTTATGTAATCTTCCGCACTGTTACTCTGATGTATTTTATTATGAAATGTTGTAATCCTGTGATGATTCTGCAATGGTGATCCTGTCGGAGAAAAGGGCGCTAATGTAGCCCGACAGACCTGTCTAGATCATTTGGGACACGGGCCCGGCTGTCAGAGGTCATTAGTGACAATGACAGGTGCCTGTGGGCCAGGTGATTTAGCCGGTTCTGTTACAAAATCCGCAGCTCGGCAGTCAGGACGGAGGAGGCCTGATAGACGGCAGCTGACCTCAGCCAGGCTATACGAAACGCTTCTCCACCCTTTTACTAGTAGCGACATGTCTGGATGCTTGGCGGCAACCGCTGCGCATCTGAGGGCCATCTCCATGGTGGCGGCGGCGGTGCCGGTGTTGCTGAAGGAGCAGTGGTCAGACTTCGCCCCGCGTTTGGTGAGGGCAAGGGCAGCAGCAGCCATGGGGTCAGCGTCAACGATGTCAACGTAGGCCAGGGCATCCCCGTTGAGAAGGCACGGGAAGAGGCAAGCTAGAAAGGTGAGGAGGCCATCCAGTGACCACCGGGCCATGTCTCTTCTTCTTCTTGGACCATGTCGTCTCCTCCTTGAACCGAGGAGGAGGAGGACTCAGCAGAGTTTTTTTAAAGTAAAGGCAGGAGCTCTGCCGCTCAATTAAAGAGGAAAAGAAGCTTTTATGTACAAGGCACTTCCCGTGCAGAGGAGCTCAAGGCTAAAAGGCCATAAACACGGAAATTACTCAACACGCATACAAATCTGAAATTACCTGTCAACACACATAGCCCTTCACCTCTGCTGGATGTCTTCCTTGATGAGATAGGCTACTTGTTCCGCCGTTTTGTGCTCATTCTCAAAAATCCTTCGGTTCCGCTCTTTCCATAGGTTTCACAACACATAGATGACCATTCCATTAAAGGATCGGCGTTCTTGCTTTTGTATCCTGCTAGCCTGGACCTCCCACCAGTCAGCTAGGGATCTTGGGTCTTGCTGCAGTTGTTGTATATCAAAATTTTCCCAGCTTAAGACTCTGCTCCAGACCGCCTTGGCAAATGGGCAGAGCAAGCAAAGGTGCAGCCCTGTTTCCAACGGCCCATTGCACAAGGCACAGTGCTCATGGTGTGGCCACCCTCTTTTCTGTAGGTTATCCGCCGTGAGAATCTTGTTGTGCATTAGAATCCAGGCATGTATCTTGCATTTATTTTCCGCCTTTGCCTTCCAAATCAAGTCAATCTGAAACCTTTAGTAAGACCCCCAAAATTGAATCCTATATGCAGACCGCGGGGAATATTTATCATCAGCTGTCCATCTCCAAATTATGGAGTCTTGCACCCCTGGCATGAGCTGGATCCCTTGGATTTTGATCCAAAGGGCAACAAACTCTTGTATGTGAACAGCCGATGTGATATGAGCCCTTAAGTGGCAGATCCAATTTCCATTTTGTAGTTCCTGGAGAACTGTCTTATTCTTGTGGCGAACTAGCTCAAAAAGATGGGGCGCTATGTATTTTGGTGCTTCTCCTTCGAACCAGTTGTGTTGCTAGAACTGTGCCTTGTTGCCATCGCCGATTGTTATTGTGGTGGAGGCGTTAAAGAGCAGACGGTCAAGATCGCTACATGGCAGCGTTGCCCCCAACCAAGACCTTGGGTCATCATTCCATTCTTGCCATAGCCACCGTAGGCACAGGGCTCTCCCAAATTTCACCAAGTCGGATATACCCAAGCCGCCTATGTCTTTTGGCCTGCAAACTGTCGACCAGTTTACCAGACAGTGCCCTCCATTGGCGTTCTCTTCACCCTTCCAGAGGAAGGATCTTCTAAGTTTGTCGATCTTTTTTCTAGCCCAAACCGCCAGCGGAAACACCGTGAGGTGGTAAGTAGGCATCGAGGATAGCACCGAGGTGACCAACGTAAGTTTGCCTGCTCTATTGAGTAATTTACCCTTCCAGCCAGGTAACCTTTGTCCGATCCGCTCAATGAGAGGTTGCACATGTACTTTTTGGAAGGATCTCGTGTGGAGTTGCAATCCCAGGTAGCGACAGGGGAAGGATTTTCTTAAGCCTTCAAAGGATGCTAGGACCAAGTCTAAGTTGACTTCCTAGCATCAGATTGGGTGAACTGAACTTTTTTGCAGATTTATGTGCAATCCAGACACCCTTCCAAATTCCTGGAGGATCCGCGTGACCGAGTCCAAGTCTCCTTTAGTTGGGTTAACAAAGATGGCTGCATCATCAGCATACATAGATGTCCTCCATCTGGCCATGGGCAAAGGAAGGTGTGAGAGTACGCCTTGCGTTGTAGCCAAGTCTAGCAGGCGCCGCAAGGGGTCCATAGCAAGGATGAACAGCATGGGAGATAGCGGGTCGCCCTGTCGGACCCCTCTACTGATTAAAAGGTGCACCTAGGTGGCCGTTTAACATGACCCTCGACGATGTCGTGCGGAAGAGGATCGACACCCACTCGCACCAGCGAGGGCCGAACCCTAAGGCCTGCAGAACCTCCAAAAGGTAACTCAAGCTGATTGTGTCAAAGGCCTTGTGAATGTCAAGTTTTAGGAACAATGACGGTCGTCTCAACTTATGCATTGTCCGCACTATGTTCTGGACATAGAGGAAGTTGTCATGGATGGTCCTCTTTTTAATGAAAGCGCTCTGGCATTTTGATACTAGGGAGTCTAGCAGCGGCGCCAACCTGTTTGCCAGGAGCTTAGCGAAAATCTTCGCGATGCTATGGATGAGACTGATCGGGCGGAAATCCATGATCCGCAAGGCATCTGCTTTTTTGGGGAGAAGGATGATGCTTGTTGTATTCAATAGGTTGAAATTCTAGGAGTTTAGTGCGTACAGACTATTCAGCGCTACCTTCATATCTTCCTTGATGATGTCCCAGCAAGTTTTAAAGAAGGCTCTCATGAAGCCATCAGGCCCTCGCGTCTTGTCGGATGGCATGGAGTTTATCGTGTCCTTAATCTCCTCAAGTGTGAAGGGGGCCTCCAAAGCTGAGAGATCCCTAGGTACATATCCAAGAGCTGACCAGTTGAATGTCGAATCTCTTGGAGTATGGGAGCCTAGGTGCTCCGAGAAATACTCCGCGATGATCTCTTGTTTGTCATTATGGGTAGATGCCACCCTATCATTTGTATGAAGGCAATGGATATAGTTTTTCCTTAGTCTTGTGCTTGCTCGGATGTGAAAGTATTTTGTGTTTGCATCCCCACTGCGGATGTATGAGAGCCTTGCCCACTGTTTGATCCTAGACTTTTCAATGGCTGCTAGGCCGGTGCTCCTATTTTTCAAGCGCCGGCGCAAGTCAAGCTCTTGCTGCGAGA
Organism: Eremochloa ophiuroides; assembly: GCA_038502445.1. Classification (NCBI taxonomy): domain Eukaryota; kingdom Viridiplantae; phylum Streptophyta; class Magnoliopsida; order Poales; family Poaceae; genus Eremochloa; species Eremochloa ophiuroides. The sequence continues at coordinate 43,419,556 of JAHLJS010000004.1, forward strand.
GCTATCTAGATTCTTGTGCTGCCTCCAATTGTAGCAAAATTTCTTTGACAATGGCCAGCTGCAGGCGTGTATCTCCTATCCTTTCCTTGCGCCACCTTTTAAGGCCCTTGGCCACCCTAACAAGTTTTGTGTGCAACCGTTTGATTCGTAGTGAGGAATGTACCGGCTTGTTCCAGATTTGTGCCACCAAGTCCCTGAACCCATTCACATTGATCCAGAAATTTTCGAAGCGGAAGCTCTTGCTGTGACGGTGCTCAATCTCCCCCAGGAAAAGGAGTGGGGTATGATCGGACATAAGTGAAGGTAGAGAGTGGAGGAAACACGCTGGGAAGTCTAGTTCCCAATCTGGTGTGCAGAAGAATCTGTCAATTCTAGTCAAGGTAGGGCTATCTTGTTGGTTGCTCCAGGTGAAGCGGCGTCCATTGAGGCGTATCTCCTTGAGGTTCAGGTCATCAATGGTGACTTTGAAGGATGTCATTAGGCGACGGTTTAGGTTGGAATTATTTTTGTCTTCTGCCTGGTAAATAAGATTGAAATCTCCGAGGATGAGCCATTTCCCATTGGCCGGAATCGGTAATTCTGCAAGCTCTTGGAGAAATAGCAGTTTATCGGCATCACCGATCGGGCCATAGACCACCGTGATTTGCCATTTGGCTGCATCTGCTCTCATAGTGATCGTTGCTGTCACAGCATAGGTGGAAATAAGGCAATCAGAAAGTTGGAAGTAATCCTCGTTAGCTGCCATAAGAACGCCACCTCGCGTCTGGGAGGCAGGCAGAACAGCGAAGTTGTTCATGAACTTCGCCCCCACTGTCTGCCGGACAATCTCTTGGTCTAAATATTGCAGCTTCGTTTCTTGTAAGCACACAATGGTGGATGCGGTGTCTTTTACCAGAAGATTCACAGCATTTTGTCTAACCACATCATTAAGGCCCCGCACATTCCAACAGAGGATATTACAGTTGCGTTGCGACATGGCAAACAAACCGTAGCTCGTTGAGCAGCAGCCTGGAATGGTTCAAAATGAAGGCAAGGCCGGACGGCACAACCTGAGCCATCATCAGCTGAAACCGTAGCCCAGCTAGATCAAAGCACACACAAACAGCAAGAGCTGCACCATGATGATTCCTGAAGGAACATGATTCTCTTATATTAATTAGAGTGCAGTAACAGGTTTGCTGAAAGCGCAAGGCCACCTGTGCTGCTAGAGAAGACTTCCTGAAGAGGACTGGAAAACAGTAAGGAGCGCTAACATGCTGACGCTCAAGTGGCGAATGTTGCAATGGTGACTTTGGGCCCCTGGCTGTCATCCTTGCAAACCTTGCTGACAACAACTGCTGACCAGAACCATGGACGACGACGCTACAGAAAGTAATGGCTTGCTGATCAGGGCCTAACATGGAGACAAAAGCAGCCCGATACATGACAAAGTAGAACTAAGCCTGTGGGCAGCTGGCTGCTGCGTCACCGTCGTCGAGGCCGCACAAGGCCGTCATCGCCTTGATCATCGGCTCGGAGAGTGGCCCGCTGAAGAGCCTGAAGTAGCTGAGCAGCTTGTCGTCCGTGGGCTGTCCATCCTCCTCTGCGATGCCAAGTTTCTTCATCAGCACCTGGTGGGCCTTTGCCTGGGCATTCCCGCTAGACCACGTCGTGGACGCGACGCGGACGCTTCTGCGTCTTGGCGCCAAGGTCTTCTTCCCCTTATGAGCTGGCCGAGGTGGATGCAGTGGCGCACTGAGCAGCGGCGCCGGTATCCGCTGTGTGACCCGGCCGATGAAGGCCGTCGTCGCCGCCTGCTGTTCCGGCAGTGATGCCGGTGTGTGCTGACGGCAAGGGAAACGCCGTTAGTAGACGCAGCCAAGTCGAAACCGTCTGCAAGGCGCCGAGCAGCTCCATGGTGCAGGTGGTGCGGGTTGCTGAAGCCTTGGCTCACCATGGTCCTGATCAGCAGCAGGTGTGTCACACCCAATTTTAAGGATAAAATGGGATGCATAATCTTATGTGCGCCCAGAGATCAGTCACACACATAAGCCAATAAATTGTATAAATTGTATCATAACCAATGTTTAATACATAGCGAACAATATCAAAGTCATTACACAACGGAAAAATAAAGATAACTCTCGCGGTAGCTCCATAACACAGGGACGTCGACTGGTGAAGCACAAGTCTAGTAGTCCTCTGGGTAGTCCTCATCACTATCACCATCTGTTACCCATCCGGGATTTTTAACCAAGTAATGAAAAATAAACAAGCGTAAGTACATGTCGTACTCAACAAGACTAGCATGGGTTCATGAGGCTCAAAAGGATTGACACGGTTTAACAGCAGGTTGCTTTTAATTAATCATCTTTTATGCAGTTGGATAGCAACAAGTTAATATGCCCATTCTCATGATCATAGTAAACACAATTAATGAGTAGCAATAAATAGATAAGTAACAAGTAAACATCACCCCAAAAGATAACTACTCCGTGAGTTTTCCGGGCCACTCGTGACCATGAGCGCGGCTAGTATACCAGTTTTACACTCTGCAGAGGTTGTGCACTTTCACTATGAGCCGTGATTCCCATCTGCTCGGGTTAATTACTCCCATAACACTACCAAGGTGAGAGAGCAGGGTTTCACTATGAAGCCTTTCAAAGGTTCGTCTAACATGTTAGGGCCGCGAGGTTTCCTCGGCAAGCAGATGTAGAGCCCCCCTTCCATATGGCACAAGGTCACGCAGGTTATACACATATGGACAGAGGCCGCACTATACCCGAGTCGTCAAAGCCCCTCTTGCGCCTTTCGGTAACCTCTAACAAGCTAGAAAAGGTCCTCATACTGAGCTAAAACCAGAGCCATATAGCCCTCATAGTTGCACTGTAAGTCCCAGCTTTTGCTGACAGATCATTACCAAGGGGGAAGGATATGGTGCATCACAAAACTATGCTCCAATCCCCTAGTTCCATGTTGCTAAAAAGGCATCTTTTAATCCTTATTGCATATTTAATTAATCAGTTTACATGATCATGATATCCATAACGCGCTAGCATCAACTACCATATGCATATCCCATAGGTTGCAAGGAACAGGATAACAAAACTAGGAAGTAACTATGGTTAACAAGGAAGACACATGCAAATGCAGCTATTTATTTGATGAATAGGACAACAAGGATGATCCATGCTAATACTTGCCTTGATCAGCAAACTCCTGGTGATCCGGGTTGTCGCAGTACTGATCTTGATCACCCACGTATGACTCACCGTCTATACTCGATCCATCATAACAACACACACGCATACAGGGGCAATCATGCATACAATAAGAGTTTTCATTAGAACAGTACACCAACAGAGAGAAAATAAATTAAAAAGGTTATAAAACAAATCTACGCGTTGCTACGATCACATCGATATAAAGTTTGCGCAAATCGGATTTAAAACGAGGAAGATATGAATTTTACAAGATTTATAATAGAATAATAATAGATTAAATATAATCTCGAATTTTAAGAGTGGAAAATATATGAAACAGTGGTACCATCAGATAGATTATGAAATTACGAATCTAACGCAATTTGAATCGTTCAAATCGGAGCTAAAACGTGGAAATTATAAATGAAACAATTTTGAATTCAAATCTGAAAACACATTTTCATATATACCGAAAATAAATACGCCTTCAAACGTAATCTACTGAATACGCTAAGGGCTGCGGGCTAAGCATTAAAAACTGAAGGGGGTTATTCGCAAAAACGCCGGCCGAATCGGTATGGGCTGCTCTTCGGCCGTCCGATTCAAAATCGGCGGATCAGATTAACAGAGAGGAGGGGCGGCGGTGCTCTCGGCCGGAAAACAGAGGCCGACGGCGGCGCCATGGCCGGAGGGCCGCCGAAGATGGTGAACTCGGCCTTCGGTGCATGAAATAGGTCGGGAAGGGTACCCATAGATCGGGAAGAGCGTCGCAAGCTCACCTAGGGTGATGGGAAGGTCGGAAATCGACTCGGTGATAGCTCGCGGCGTGATCCGGCGGACGGTGGATCTCTGCAACGGCGGCGGAGGCGTGTCAGTGCACAAATCGAAGGGGGAAAGTGCTCGGGAACTTCACAAGATCACAGTGATGCTCCTCAAAGGCTTACCGGGAGGAAATTGGTGGCGAATCGAGCTAATTGCTCGCGGCGGCGGCTGCTCGGTTCTCGCGGGAGCTCGGCAATGGCGGCGAGAAGAGGCGGCTAGGGTTAGGTGACGGCTACGGGGGGGTGTGGCGCTGCTTAAATACTCCCGAGGTGTGGCGTCAATCTCGGAGATTGAAACAAACTCGGCGAGCGGAGAAATCGGCTTCGGCCGTTTCTTCTCTGCTTCGGACTCTCGGCGCGGCGACGAACTCGGCTTCGGCCGTTTCTTTCTTGCCCGCGTCGGACTCTCGGCGAGCAGCAGAGGGAAACAGGGAAGGGGCTGTCCTGTGGGTCCACAGGTCGGTAGCACCGAGCGCTGGGGTCGGGCTGGCTGTCACGGCAGAGGGACGCTCCGCGCGCGCGTGCTCGGCCACGGCGGATGAACACGGCAGCGGTGTCTCTGTTCGCGCGGCGAGGGAGGTGTAGAAGGAAGGGCTGACCCGTGGGTCCCACTCATCAGTCAGATAGGGTAAGGGGAAGGGAGGGAGCAGGTCGGCCGAGCTGTCCTCGGGCCATCCGACCCGGGCCTGGTGGGGCCAGGGAGTGGAAAACAGGCCAAGCTGCTGCTCGGGCCAGAAAGGAGAGGGGAAGGGCTCTGCTCTATTTCCTTTTCCCATTTTCCAAAAGGATTTTCAAATTGGGTTTTGAAATATTTGAGAAATTCAAATAAGCTACAACAGTACAAAGAAGAAATGCTCCAGCATGAATGCATCATACATGTGTATGACCTAGGTTTGATTTTATATTTAAAAAAAAAATTATTATTTCCCTATATTGGAATGATCAATTAATTGCACAATTAAATAAATTTCTACTATTTAAAAGAATGCAATTTTTCGGGTGTTACAAGGTGCGTCGTGCCTGTTCAGCAAAGGGGGGTCAGGGGAGGCAGAGTCGAACCGTGGCGCGAGGCAAGCAACTGGCGGGGGCGATCTGCTGTCACGGTCATCACGGGTAGCAGGGCTGCACCTCTGGCCGATGTCGATGACGGGCTGCGCTGCAGACCTGGGCGATGACCCTTTCCTCCCGCAACTGCGACGTCCCAGCCGGCACTCCAAGGTGCGCCCACGGCCCGTCCCCGACGATGGTAGGGGCGAAGCCCCTCGAGTCGGGCCACGCGACGTGTCCTCCAGTAGGGACACCCGGGCTGGGGTAGCGCCCTGAGGAGCCCCCGCCGCGCAGATCCCAGGGCCGGTGGGAGCTGCAGCGATTAGAGGGCGGGACTGAGACTTCGGTGAGGTCGGCTGCCAGCGCTCCGGAACAACGTCAGGGCCTGAACGCGGCGGTTGTGCATCTGGAGGGCGAGGCGGTGTCGGATGACGGCTGTTGTGGCGTCGTCCGTCGGGGACCGAGGAGTTGTCCCTCCTACCCTGGCATGATTCCGAGCGCTCCCTCTCCCTTGCCCTCCCCGGGGCGCGAGAGAGGCTACGAAATAGCCTGGAGCCCTAGTTGTCGATGCGTCCCTCGCGGCGTCCGCGACGGTCATCGTCGTCATTGTCGTCGTCGCGCCGGCGGTGCCCCGGTCTCGAGTCCGGAGGTGGGGGGTCGCGGCGGTCACGAGGAGCGCGCTCACCATCGACCACCCCATAGCGCCAAGTGAAGTCCTTGGCCTCCACCCTCCCATGGGCGTCAGGGGGCAGCTCCAGATTGTCCAAGTGGACGAGGACTCTGAACGGGAGACCACGCCGGCCACGAGGGGCTGAGCCCATATGCACCTGCACCGCTTTACCTGTCAAGGTTAGCCGGGTTACCTTTGGGATGTCCCATGGGTTGTAAGTCCATGCCCACAAACACAGGGCCCTGGTGTCTTCGTGGTTCACTGATTGTGGCTAGATGTAGTCGATGTCACAGGCTCTGGCCACCACCCTCTTGGCAATGCTCTCGTTCCAGGCGTGTGCTGGAATCCCCTCCAGGCAGAGCCGGACGTGGTGGCGCATGTCACAGTGGTCGCCGTAGGGGAGCATCTGCCACGGCAGGATGCGGATGTCGTTGTTGCTGCCCGGTGGAAGCCGCTTCTGCTCGACGGCGGCATCCTGGTGGTGGGGGAACTTAAAGATGACAAGGAAGTCTTCTGGTCGGTGACGAGTGACTGTGACGTGACCCGGGCGGACACCAAACTGATCCCGGAGAGCCTTCTTGATCGCTGATGGCGCAACATCATCTACGTCCCTGCTGAGACAAAGGACGATAGCACAGGTGGAGAGACGCTGCAGCTCCTTGTCCATGTCTTCCGACATAGCGGCCACGACGGCAGTCTCTGACGGGCGCGCCGCTGGGTCTCCTGGTGCCGGCATGACGCGCCGCGGGAGAGGGGGGAAGGACTCGAGGTCTGGAGGTGGAGGGCGGGCCGGCGCAGAGGAGGCGTGCGCTGAAGACAGGTGAGCAGGGTGCCGGGCCTTGCCACGGCAAGCCCAGGCTTTGTAACAGAACCGCCTTAATAATATGGCCCACAGGCACCTATCAAAGTCACTAATGACTTCTGACAGTTGGACCCATGTTCCAAATGATTAAAGCAGCTCTGCCGGGCTACATCAGTACCCGTATTCCGACAGGATCTCCATTGCGATGCCATTACAGAGTTACAACATTTCATAATAAAATACATCAGAGTAAATGCGGAAGATTAAATAGTACTTAGATTACAAACCGAGTTCAAATAGTAATTAAGTGCAGTTATTACAGACCATCTTGAAATAGTAGCAGTAGCATGGAACAACGGTACAACATAGATAGATAAATAGATACACGAACCCAGCCCACGGATTCTGTCTTTACTCCTCACCACTATCCTCCTGGATCACGGTGGCACAACAAGGGCCCAGGCAGACTTCGGGCTGCGACCCTCCTGCAACGGGGTTAACAAACCCTGAGTACGGGGTACTCCGCAAGACTTACCCGACAAAGTAAAAAAAAATATTGACTCTTGGAATGCAAGGTTATAGGTAAGGCTAGCAGAGATAGGGATTTAGCAGAAAGGCATTACTAGTCTATCATAATATTTTATTTCACTTAAATTCAATATTATCATAATTCATTCTTTATCCTCTCTCTAAACATTGATTCTTTATTCTCAAACATCCTACTCTTAGAACCACTTTTCGGTGTAGGGGTGAGGATCATGTCTCCATAACCGAGGAGCACGTCGATTCGAATCAAGTAAAGTAGACCCAGCTGGGGTTCCTATCCACACTGTATATGCAGCACGCCGGCATACATATACCAACCCGTCATCTCAGCTTTTCTATCCCGGAACCGGTCCTGCGCCACCCGAGAAAACGGTACACCTCCAATCCGGGACTCTAACCCACGAGGGTACTCACTATTCTCGCCATCTCTCCACTCCCAGTGCGTGGTTGTCGGTTCCAGCAATAGAGCGACCGGACTCTAGGCTTTCCGTAATGGTATGTGGCTAGTCTGTTCATCATGATCACAACAGGCCGACAACGAACGGTCCCTACTGCTTTCCGCCGGAAACCATGAATTGGGACTCTAACCCAAATACCCTGGAGTCCGCTCGGTTTTCAAATCCCTTTTCCGTTGGTGACGAAAGTTGGGACTCTAACCCAAACAATTGGCCAACCACCCGGAAAACCCATCCATAATGATGATAGTGAACCGGCCAAAGTACCCCAATCATCATACATGGACATATATACCCTTCACTTGATATTTCTTCATAATGATCCTCAAGTTAAAATAGTATTTTGCAATTCTATTATTTAAGCATGACTAAGCATTTTGCAATACATTTGAAAATCATTAGGTTATCTTGGTAATGGTAGTCAAGGGTGATAAATGCATCAATTGTTTTCATCACACAACTCCTATCAACTTAATGCAATAGTTTAACTCAAGTGATAAAGCATTTGTAAATAGAGGGTTAAATGCACCGGGGCTTGCCTTGCAGAGCAAACAGAACTGGGGCAGGAGTGGCACAGGCTTCAGGCTCAGGAGCTCCTTCCACTGCCTCCTCTTCAGACACCTCGAGCTTCACCTCCTCAGACACGGGAACTACACGGGTGCAATATTGCATGTATGAATGCGATGCAAAAAGTAAACATGTGCGGAAAAGGAAGCTAACCCTAGCACAACACATCATGACTTCACAACGGTGTCCTAGGTCTTAAATGGGTTGACCTAGAACCACATTTAATCCAAAATCACTTAACACTCCTAAATTCAAATTCTAATTGAATTTTTATTATTTAATAAACCAACATAATTCAATTACAGAAGCAAACTAATTTATTTTGGGACCAAACTTTGCCAACAGTTAGATCTTTACTAGTAACAGTACCAATTAAATTTTTGTGATTTTTGGAATTACCTAGAATTAATTAAAAATGTGCAAAGGCCCACTTTTCATTTTATTTAGTGATTTTTAACCACTACAGAATGTACCCAAACATGACAAACAATATTTTTATAAAATTCTACACTACATATATAGCATGTGTAAATTATTTCACAATTCTTGGTTGCACAGAATTAATCATGCAAAAATAATAAAACAGGTTACTATTCAAACCAAATTAAAATAGAAAAGCATTTCAAAATTCACTGGAAAATAAACAAACCCCATTCGGCCCACTCGGCCCACAGACCGGCAGGGCCTGCGCGCGCGCGGCGCCTGGCCATTATGCTAAAGAGCCCTTCGGTTTTGCGGAAAACAACCCGCAGCCCAAGCACTACTATTCACATGAGTCACAGACATTGCAAAAACCCCCCTGGATTTCTGCTCCTTCTAACCCGAGGTCCTTGCCTCTTCCTCCTCCGCCAGGACGACAGACCCGCCGGCGGTTCGCCGCCCGTGGCTCGCCGCCGGTGGCTCTATTGGCCCAACCAACCCTACCACTGCACTCCAGACTACAAGCCGCACCTATCAAGCTACTACTCGACCCTAGACGACATCCGGAGCAGGCGCATCCACTGCCGCGGCGGCTCGGAGACGGCGGCGACCATGCCGCCGGTGAATATCAACTAATAGCGATCAAGGAAATGGGCGCTAGAGCATCAGGATCTCACCCTGAAGCGATTAGAAGAGACGGTGGAGGTGGAGACGGCTCGGGGACGGCAGCTTGACGGCGACGGTGGACCGGCGGCTCGGCTCCGGCGAGGCGGACACCCTCCGAGCAACCTGGACCATCACATGACACGCCGAGAAGCGCATGAGTTAGGGAATGATGAGCCGCATCCCGTGCGCATCGGCTCAAAGGCTATAGCTCACCCAAACGAGGAAAGCACGACGATGAACCCGGCGGCGGCGCTCTGCGCGACCAGCGGCGGGCACGGCGTGACTGGGCTTGACAAGGCACCGGAGCTCCACCGGAAGGGTGGAAAGGATGCGCAATGAAGTGAGCAAACTAGCTACGAGATGGAGAGGCTAGAGATGGCCGGAGGACGGCGAATTCTGTGGACGACCGAGGTGAGCTCGGAGACGGCGGCGGTGGCGATTTCGGACGGGAAGGACTGGGAACGGGCTTAAATAGACGGGAAAGCGGTCGGGCGCGACGTGGGGGGGTCCGGCGACATGCTGCGCTCGCAACGAACAGTGCCCCGGCCCCGGCGCACGCGCTGCGCTGCCGCGCACGCCGGCGACGTGCGCGCCGCGCGGGTACGCTGGGTGGCAGATGAACAGTACTCGGGTACAGTACCTGATGCAATGCAATTCGTCCAATTTGATCATGTAGATGGCCGAATCTGAGGGAGTGGTCAAAAGGAGATTTGTAGATCTTTAAGTACTGAACAACTTTTGTTTTGGTACCAATTCAAAATTCGGTCAGGATTTGAAAATATTCAAAAGGGGGTAAAAGGTGGTTTTAAATTTCAAACTGTAATTTCAAAATTACTTTTGATTTTTCTGAAGAACTTGAAAATTGGTCAAAATAGAAGTTGTACATCCCATTGAGGCCAACAACTTTTATTTAGGGAGTTTTGTCATATTCTCAATAATTTTTGAAATAAAGTTTTAAATTCAAATTTTGAAACACTGTTTTGAGCTTAATTCAATTATTTTCAACATAACTTCAAAATCACCCAAAATAGAAGTTGTTCTACATTAAAAACTCTACAACCTTTGTTAAGGAACCTTCCTCATATTTGATCAAATTTTAAAAGTACACTTAAGGGCCTTGATTAGGGTTTAGAGGTAATTAAGGAGGTCACAAGAAATAACAAGGAAATTAGGGTTTTTAGGGCACTCATCCAATTCTAGTCAATCAAACACCCTGTTATTCTAAATGGCAAACAAATGCACATAATGGTATGATGACATGGCAGTTTAAATAATCAGTAATACCAGAGGCATTACAGCCTTCCCCCCTAAAAGAAATCTCGTCCCGAGATTAGGTAGACAACATTGTTTTTTACACAAAGTAGTGGAAAAGAAAATGTAACAGTACATTCAATACACACCCAGAGGCACAAAAAAAAAACACTAGGTGGGGAGAAGTTACATTTATAGGGTAGCATAGAACTCAGGGAACTTTTCTGCCAGAAAATCCTCTGACTCCCAGGTGGCTTCATCCTCAGATTGCTGACTCCACTGTACTTTGTACCACCTGGTTGAAGTCCTGCGGGTAACACGATCTTTGATGTCAAGGATTCGGACTGGGTACTCAGAGGTTGTCATATCTGGCTCTAACTGAACCCCTTCCACTTCAACTACTTGATCTGGTACTCGCAGACACTGTTTTAACTGTGACACATGGAACACGTTGTGCACTTCTGACATATGCTCTGGCAGCTGTAACCTGTAGGCTACTTTCCCCACACGTTCGATGATCTCAAAGGGTCCAACGAAACGTGGGGCTAGCTTGCCTTTAACTCCAAAACGGCTCACTCCTTTCATTGGTGACACTTTTAGGTACACAAAATCTCCCACTTTAAACTCTAGCGGTCGACGCCGCTTATCAGCGTAACTTTTCTGCCTAGACTGTGCTATCTTTAAGTTCTCTTGTATCACTCGAACCTTGTCTTCAGCCTCTTTTACCAGATCTACCCCATAGTACCATCTTTCTCCTGGTTCGGACCAATTCAAAGGTGTGCGACATCTTCTACCATACACGGCCTCGAATGGAGCCATTTGGATGCTTTCTTGATAGCTGTTGTTATATGAGAATTCGGCCAAGGCCAAACACTCGTCCCACTTGTCCGGGTAATTCAACGCGCAAGCTCTCAACATGTCTTCCAATACTTGATTGACTCTCTCAGTCTGCCCATCGGTTTGCGGATGATACGCAGTACTATGCAACAGTTTGGTACCCATTGACTTATGAAAGGCTTGCCAGAAATTTGATAGGAACTGGGTTCCTCTATCGGAAACAATGGTCCTGGGTACACCATGCAACTTCATAAAATTCTCAATGTAGAGCTTTGCATACATAGATGCCCTGTACTTTTTCTTGACAGACAGAAAATGAGCTTGTTTTGTCAGACGATCCACAATGACCCAGATGGAATCAAAGCCTCGAGCTGTATTGGGCAATCCCACAATGAAATCCATACTGATATCTTCCCACTTCCATGCTGGTACTGGCAGTGGTTGGAGTTCTCCACCAGGTCGCATGTGAATGGCTTTAACTTTCTGACATGTGTCACACCTTGCCACATACTGAGCAATTTCAATCTTCATCTTGGTCCACCAGAATTTTTGCCTCAAGTCCTGATACATCTTATTGCTTCCTGGATGAATAGAGAATTTTGTGGAGTGGGCTTCATCGAGGATCGCTTGACGTAAATCAGGAATCTTGGGGACAACCAATCGATCCTTGAACCATACCACACCATCGTCATCAACCCTGAAACAGTCGGCCTTGCCGGCTTGGATCTTTTCTTTGATATGCCTGATCCCTTTACTTTTCTTCTGAGCGGCAATGATCTGTTCTCGGATTGAAGTTTCAATTCTAATGTTGGTTATGCTGCCCTGTGGCACCATCTCAATACCCAATTCTTCCAACTCATGACATAAGGTCAGCGCATATGACTTTACATTTAAACAATTGCAGTGAACCTTGCGACTGAGTGCATCGGCGACTACATTCGCCTTGCCAGGGTGGTAGTGTACCTCAATGTCATAGTCTTTGATCAACTCGAGCCATCTTCTTTGCCTCATATTTAGTTCTTCTTGAGTGAAAATATATTTCAGACTCTTGTGATCAGTGTAAATGTTGCAGGTACTTCCTAACAAATAATGACGCCATATCTTCAGTGCATGAACAACGGCTGCCAACTCTAGGTCATGGGTGGGGTAATTTTCTTCATGACGCTTGAGCTGCCGCGAAGCATAAGCAATGACACGACCCTCTTGCATCAACACACAGCCAAGACCGGTTCCCGAAGCATCACAGTACACATCAAATGGTTTCTCGATATTTGGCTGAGCCAACACTGGTGCAGTGGTTAGCAATTCCTTCAACTTCTGAAAAGCTTCCTCACAATCTGATGACCAAACAAACTTCACTTGATTTTTCAGCAAGTTGGTGATGGGTTTAGATATCCTGGAGAAATCTGGGATAAAACGACGATAGTAACCTGCCATACCCATAAAACTGCGGACCTGATGCACTGTGGTGGGCGGCTTCCAATTCAGAATCTCCTCGACCTTGCTGGGATCTACGGACACTCCTTCCGCAGATAGAATATGACCGAGGAATGGAAGTCTGTCCAACCAAAACTCACATTTGCTGAACTTGGCATAAAGTTGGTGATCTCTCAAACGGTTTAGGACAATTCGAAGGTGGTTAGCATGTTCCTCGGGGGTTTTGGAGTATACAAGGATGTCATCTATAAAAACGACTACGAATTTGTCAAGCTCGGGCATGAACACGGAGTTCATCAGATACATGAAATAGGCAGGAGCATTGGTCAGGCCAAAAGACATGACTAGGTATTCATATAGGCCATATCTGGTGGTGAAAGCGGTTTTGGGAATATCTTGCGGACGGATTTTTATTTGGTGGTACCCCGATCGAAGGTCAATCTTAGAGAATACCTTGGCCCCAGCAAGCTGGTCAAAGAGAAGATCGATACGGGGCAAAGGGTATTTATTTTTGATGGTGACCTCGTTGAGAGGACGATAGTCAATACACAGTCTAAGAGAGTTATCCTTCTTTTTCACAAAAATGGCCGGACAACCCCAAGGTGACGAACTGGGCCGGATAAAACCCTTGTCCAACAATTCTTGCAACTGAACTTTCAACTCTGCCAGTTCTTTTGGTGGCATCCTGTACGCCCTACGAGATATAGGTGCCGTACCGGGCTTAAGCTCTATGGCAAACTCCACATCACGGTCTGGAGGCAAACCAGGTAAGTCATCAGGAAAGACATCCGGGAATTCACAAACTACTGGAATATTCAGGATTTCTTGAACTGAGGTAGCATTGACTTGCTTCACGGTTCTCAGGGGTAACGGAAGTTGGATAAGAAGTTTGGACTGACTATCAGGTATGTTAACTTTGATTGTCCTATTCAGCACATCAATCACCGCCTTGTGCTGATACATCCAATTCATCCCCAAAATGGCATCTATGTCCTGATCCTTTAGCACTATCATAGTGGTCGGGAACTTATGCCCTCCCAATTCTATGGGTACCCGAAATACCACTTCCTTAGTACTGATACGCCCCCCGGGCGATTGTATGATAAAATTTTCATTAACCTCCCCAATTTGTATGTCATGCTTGACGACAAAATTTCGATTGATGAATGAATGTGATGCACCAGAATCAAAGAGTGTAATTGCAGGGTTACCAGCGATAGGGAACCTACCGAGCATGACGGGCTCTCCTTCCGGGATATCAGCGATCTGGGTGTAGAACACCTGGCCAGCCTTCTTGACCACCTTGCCCTTCTGGGCCTGCTGCTGCTGTCCACGGTGCTGTCCCTGCTGCTGCTGCTGCTGTCCACCAGCGCCCTTCTGTGCATTCTGATTGGACTGTTTGGGGAAAGGGCAATTGCGGGACCAGTGTCCCATCTGACCACAGTTGTAGCATGGTTGATTGTAGGCGAATTGTGGTGAGGTGACACGAACGCCAGGGGCATTCGGCTGAGTGGTGTTTTGCTGGTTTGAGGTGTGGGAGGTAGCGGCGGTACGCACAACTACCTGCTGTTGTGGGTACTGTGGGCGGTTGTGGTGGGTGGGATGGTAGATGATTTTCTGGCGCTTTTGGCTGCCAGAGAAAACAGCTTTCTTCTTCTTCTTCTCTCCCTGAAGTTGGCGGTCACTTTCTTCAAAAGCGAGCGCGCTGTCAACAGCTTCATGATAGGTACAGTGGCGGTTGTTGGATAAGCTGCGCTGGATCTTGTAGTTCAAGCCTCTGACAAAGCAGCTCCTCTTCTTACCATCAGTATTCACGTACTCCGGGGCATACAGGGACAATTGGTTGAACTTGGTCACGTACTCCATCACAGTGGAGTCTCCCTGCCGCAATGCCAGAAACTGGTCGAGCTTCATTCTCATTATCCCTTCAGGGATGTAGTGGGCACGGAATGCAGTGCGAAACTCTGCCCAGGTAAGCTGGTGTCCTGCGGGTTGTGCTGCCAGGAGATTAGCATACCAGGCACTTGCGGGACCACGCAGCTGCTGTGCTGCGAACTGCGGCTTCTGGATTTCGGTGCAATGGATCAAACCAAACTTCTGCTCCATGGTACGGAGCCAGTCATCCGCCTCAAGCGGCTCATCCGCCTTGGTGAACACCGGTGGACGGGTGTCGGTGAAGTCCACGTAGGTAGTTTCCTGGTTCCCATTATTGCGCCCACGGCGCTCTCCACGCTGACCCTGATTCTGAGCGAAAGCATTCGCCGCATTAGCAAGTGCGGTAATGGCATCAGCGAGGCTTGGTGGCACGGGTGGTGCCTCAGGAAGACCGTCCTCTCCCTGGTTGCTGGACTGACCACGGGTCTGAACCATCTGTGAATTGCACACTTAACTCAGGACTTGGACTTGACATTACTAAATAGAAATGGAGTAACAGCACAAACTAACAATTATAACAACACAAGAAACATAGTCTTAGCGACATACAGCACATAGATCCCAACCACAACTAAAGTTCTAAGGCTCATAAACTACGACATAGAGATACAAGCAATTGCCAACGCTGCAGCACGGGTAACTAGTCGTCGATGACCACGATCTCCTCATCGACGTCGTCCTCCACCATCTGGTCCTCAGGCTCTGGTGGGTCCTCGGCGAGTGGTACGGGCTCGAAGTAGCCCAACTCCTCGGACTCGCTCTCCTCGTCCTCAGGCCCGACAACCACGCCACCCTCCGGGTCCTCCTCACGGGGAACCAAGATAGGGTTAAGCAGGTTGTTAAGCCTGTGCACCTCCTCATGCAGGGTGTTGATGTACGCCTGCATGTTGCCATTGTGGGCTTCCACCCACTCCACACGCTCAAGGGCGGCCTGCTCGCGCCCCAAAGCCTCGTCTCTCTGCTGGACTGCCACCTGCTCACGCTCCAGTGCTGCCGCCTCCCGCTCCATGGCCGCCTGCACCTCGGCCTCGACCTGGTGAATCTCTCGGTGCAGGTCGCGGTTGGTGCGCACATCCCTGTAGTGGTTGCGCACAGCTCGGTCAAAGTCCTCCTCCATCAGCCTCGCCTCGGCCTTGAGTGCCCTGATCTCCTCTTTGAGTTCCCTGCGGCTGCGACGACGGCTGCCTGAGCCCTCGCCCTCCTCATGGCTAGGAGCAAGCTGGTGACGAGGAATGCCACGCGGTCCCACCATCTTGCGTGCGGTCAGCTTCGTGCGAGCCAGCTGGACAAAGAGAGGGTAAGACAAGATAGAACAGGCTAGCATGAACAGGTTGGTAAATCCTATCCCAAAACCCAACATTAGGGAGGAAGTTATTAACATGTGAATCAACATGATGCATGATTCGTTCTTACGCAAATTTTAAATCAATGCAGGTAAATAAATATTAATAACATACTTCAGACATAGGGCTTAACAATAATAATAGTAATAATATTGTTCCACATGCCACCCTACTCCTAGTACAGAGTAAGACAAGAAAAGCAGTTTTGTACTCCAAATAGTTAACTTTATTTTTAGATCCAAAATATTTTGAAGTTTTCGAAAACAACTCCGTAATGATTTAGCAATAGATCTCTCTGATACCACTTGTAACAGAACCGCCTTAATAATATGGCCCACAGGCACCTATCAAAGTCACTAATGACTTCTGACAGTTGGACCCATGTTCCAAATGATTAAAGCAGCTCTGCCGGGCTACATCAGTACCCGTATTCCGACAGGATCTCCATTGCGATGCCATTACAGAGTTACAACATTTCATAATAAAATACATCAGAGTAAATGCGGAAGATTAAATAGTACTTAGATTACAAACCGAGTTCAAATAGTAATTAAGTGCAGTTATTACAGACCATCTTGAAATAGTAGCAGTAGCATGGAACAACGGTACAACATAGATAGATAAATAGATACACGAACCCAGCCCACGGATTCTGTCTTTACTCCTCACCACTATCCTCCTGGATCACGGTGGCACAACAAGGGCCCAGGCAGACTTCGGGCTGCGACCCTCCTGCAACGGGGTTAACAAACCCTGAGTACGGGGTACTCCGCAAGACTTACCCGACAAAGTAAAAAAAAAATATTGACTCTTGGAATGCAAGGTTATAGGTAAGGCTAGCAGAGATAGGGATTTAGCAGAAAGGCATTACTAGTCTATCATAATATTTTATTTCACTTAAATTCAATATTATCATAATTCATTCTTTATCCTCTCTCTAAACATTGATTCTTTATTCTCAAACATCCTACTCTTAGAACCACTTTTCGGTGTAGGGGTGAGGATCATGTCTCCATAACCGAGGAGCACGTCGATTCGAATCAAGTAAAGTAGACCCAGCTGGGGTTCCTATCCACACTGTATATGCAGCACGCCGGCATACATATACCAACCCGTCATCTCAGCTTTTCTATCCCGGAACCGGTCCTGCGCCACCCGAGAAAACGGTACACCTCCAATCCGGGACTCTAACCCACGAGGGTACTCACTATTCTCGCCATCTCTCCACTCCCAGTGCGTGGTTGTCGGTTCCAGCAATAGAGCGACCGGACTCTAGGCTTTCCGTAATGGTATGTGGCTAGTCTGTTCATCATGATCACAACAGGCCGACAACGAACGGTCCCTACTGCTTTCCGCCGGAAACCATGAATTGGGACTCTAACCCAAATACCCTGGAGTCCGCTCGGTTTTCAAATCCCTTTTCCGTTGGTGACGAAAGTTGGGACTCTAACCCAAACAATTGGCCAACCACCCGGAAAACCCATCCATAATGATGATAGTGAACCGGCCAAAGTACCCCAATCATCATACATGGACATATATACCCTTCACTTGATATTTCTTCATAATGATCCTCAAGTTAAAATAGTATTTTGCAATTCTATTATTTAAGCATGACTAAGCATTTTGCAATACATTTGAAAATCATTAGGTTATCTTGGTAATGGTAGTCAAGGGTGATAAATGCATCAATTGTTTTCATCACACAACTCCTATCAACTTAATGCAATAGTTTAACTCAAGTGATAAAGCATTTGTAAATAGAGGGTTAAATGCACCGGGGCTTGCCTTGCAGAGCAAACAGAACTGGGGCAGGAGTGGCACAGGCTTCAGGCTCAGGAGCTCCTTCCACTGCCTCCTCTTCAGACACCTCGAGCTTCACCTCCTCAGACACGGGAACTACACGGGTGCAATATTGCATGTATGAATGCGATGCAAAAAGTAAACATGTGCGGAAAAGGAAGCTAACCCTAGCACAACACATCATGACTTCACAACGGTGTCCTAGGTCTTAAATGGGTTGACCTAGAACCACATTTAATCCAAAATCACTTAACACTCCTAAATTCAAATTCTAATTGAATTTTTATTATTTAATAAACCAACATAATTCAATTACAGAAGCAAACTAATTTATTTTGGGACCAAACTTTGCCAACAGTTAGATCTTTACTAGTAACAGTACCAATTAAATTTTTGTGATTTTTGGAATTACCTAGAATTAATTAAAAATGTGCAAAGGCCCACTTTTCATTTTATTTAGTGATTTTTAACCACTACAGAATGTACCCAAACATGACAAACAATATTTTTATAAAATTCTACACTACATATATAGCATGTGTAAATTATTTCACAATTCTTGGTTGCACAGAATTAATCATGCAAAAATAATAAAACAGGTTACTATTCAAACCAAATTAAAATAGAAAAGCATTTCAAAATTCACTGGAAAATAAACAAACCCCATTCGGCCCACTCGGCCCACAGACCGGCAGGGCCTGCGCGCGCGCGGCGCCTGGCCATTATGCTAAAGAGCCCTTCGGTTTTGCGGAAAACAACCCGCAGCCCAAGCACTACTATTCACATGAGTCACAGACATTGCAAAAACCCCCCTGGATTTCTGCTCCTTCTAACCCGAGGTCCTTGCCTCTTCCTCCTCCGCCAGGACGACAGACCCGCCGGCGGTTCGCCGCCCGTGGCTCGCCGCCGGTGGCTCTATTGGCCCAACCAACCCTACCACTGCACTCCAGACTACAAGCCGCACCTATCGAGCTACTACTCGACCCTAGACGACATCCGGAGCAGGCGCATCCACTGCCGCGGCGGCTCGGAGACGGCGGCGACCATGCCGCCGGTGAATATCAACTAATAGCGATCAAGGAAATGGGCGCTAGAGCATCAGGATCTCACCCTGAAGCGATTAGAAGAGACGGTGGAGGTGGAGACGGCTCGGGGACGGCAGCTTGACGGCGACGGTGGACCGGCGGCTCGGCTCCGGCGAGGCGGACACCCTCCGAGCAACCTGGACCATCAAATGACACGCCGAGAAGCGCATGAGTTAGGGAATGATGAGCCGCATCCCGTGCGCATCGGCTCAAAGGCTATAGCTCACCCAAACGAGGAAAGCACGACGATGAACCCGGCGGCGGCGCTCTGCGCGACCAGCGGCGGGCACGGCGTGACTGGGCTTGACAAGGCACCGGAGCTCCACCGGAAGGGTGGAAAGGATGCGCAATGAAGTGAGCAAACTAGCTACGAGATGGAGAGGCTAGAGATGGCCGGAGGACGGCGAATTCTGTGGACGACCGAGGTGAGCTCGGAGACGGCGGCGGTGGCGATTTCGGACGGGAAGGACTGGGAACGGGCTTAAATAGACGGGAAAGCGGTCAGGCGCGACGTGGGGGGGTCCGGCGACATGCTGCGCTCGCAACGAACAGTGCCCCGGCCCCGGCGCACGCGCTGCGCTGCCGCGCACGCCGGCGACGTGCGCGCCGCGCGGGTACGCTGGGTGGCAGATGAACAGTACTCGGGTACAGTACCTGATGCAATGCAATTCGTCCAATTTGATCATGTAGATGGCCGAATCTGAGGGAGTGGTCAAAAGGAGATTTGTAGATCTTTAAGTACTGAACAACTTTTGTTTTGGTACCAATTCAAAATTCGGTCAGGATTTGAAAATATTCAAAAGGGGGTAAAAGGTGGTTTTAAATTTCAAACTGTAATTTCAAAATTACTTTTGATTTTTCTGAAGAACTTGAAAATTGGTCAAAATAGAAGTTGTACATCTCATTGAGGCCAACAACTTTTATTTAGGGAGTTTTGTCATATTCTCAATAATTTTTGAAATAAAGTTTTAAATTCAAATTTTGAAACACTGTTTTGAGCTTAATTCAATTATTTTCAACATAACTTCAAAATCACCCAAAATAGAAGTTGTTCTACATTAAAAACTCTACAACCTTTGTTAAGGAACATTCCTCATATTTGATCAAATTTTAAAAGTACACTTAAGGGCCTTGATTAGGGTTTAGAGGTAATTAAGGAGGTCACAAGAAATAACAAGGAAATTAGGGTTTTTAGGGCACTCATCCAATTCTAGTCAATCAAACACCCTGTTATTCTAAATGGCAAACAAATGCACATAATGGTATGATGACATGGCAGTTTAAATAATCAGTAATACCAGAGGCATTACAGGCTTTATGCCCGAGACCCCAGCAGCTCAGGCAACGGACAGGGTCTCTGCAATCTGCCGCCCGGTGACCACCTGCCAGGCAGCGAAGACATTTACCTCTGAGGGACTGGAGCAAGGCGGATGCAGCCGGCGCGGAAGCCGGCCGCCTTGAATGCTTCGAGGGGGGGCTTCTGGATCGACATTCCCTCATGCTCTTTCGAAGGACCGTGGAGCACCCGTCCTTACTCGACACAAGGCGCGTCGAGGAGTGATGGCCGGGCATGGCCCTGACGTGTTCTGTCTTGTCGAGGCCTTGGGAAGGGACGTCGGAGTCTTGGGAAGGGGCGAAGGCATGGCTTGGCGAGGTGTGGTCAGCGGAGGCGGATTTGTAGCAGGATTTGGAGGCAGCGCCCCTAGGAGGAGGAGTGAAGGCGGCAGCCACTGGTGGTTGGGGTGGAGTAATGGCGAAGCGCACGTGCTTGGGAGGCGCGGTAGGGGACGAGGGCGCTGCGGGCTGCTCGAGAGGGAGCTTGAGCGACCCCACAAGCACAGACCGGAGGCGCGGACTGGGGGCCTCGATGCGGCGACCGGCAATCTCGGGCGTGGCGTACGGGCGGCAGGAGGACGCCGGCGCTTGTGTCGCCATGGGGGAGGCGCGGCGGTCGGAGCAGCCTGCACCGGACTCAAGGAGGGCGGTGGGGGACCGCAAGGGTGTTGGGGAGGAGCTGGGCGGGCGGGAGGACGCTGCGGCGGTGGATCTAGGCCGCGTCGCCGTGGGGGCGGCGCGGGGGGCTGGCGGGGGAGGGGCTCTAACGGTTGGTGGTACTAGACTTCTAGGACTCAGCAGAGTTGAAGATAGCGCCATTGATGACGATGTTTGTTGCGGGATCCAGGAGGCCCAAGCAACAGCAGTACCTGCTCTCCAGATACTCCTCGTTGCCAATCCCCACTTAACCTTGCTCTTCATCTTCTCGATCTTGGCGACAACTCGGTCATAGTCATCTAGTTTGAACGCACTGAAATCATGCGGAACTTCTCTCGGCCCATATATAACGGGTGTGACAGGGATGCAACTGCCCTTGGAGATCTCCTCACCGGTTGTGGCTCGGGATAAGGGAGGGTCTGAGGACCTTGGCGGCACGGTCGTCGAATCACTCGGCCTCCAGGCCAGGGCAATGTTGTTTCCTTTGTCGTCAGGATGGGAGGTGATCTCTGTACCGCCGCGACCTGCTGCGCCATCCATGACGCCGCTGCGACGCGTTGAGTTGAGTCAGCTCGGGAGTCGGGAGGGACGGCGACAAGGAAGATCTACTAGGGTACGGGTTGAGGCCGCAGGTTGGAGGTCGGAGGCGGCGTGTGGAGGAGGTATATAGGTATTTCACAATTTATCTGGCAGGTTTTCAGTCGCCAACGATTGAAAACCTCCCTCTAACAAAACTTTCCTCAAACCGTCTTTTTTTTTTTTCCTTCCTAATACAATGCCCTCTTTTTCGTCGGTCTCTCCATATGGCCACATAAGTCAGTTTGTTTGTGAGAGTCCGAGTTTGAGTCTAGGCGTGACTACTCCAGTTTGTATTCGGTTTTGATTTGCGTGTTAGGAGGAAATTCTGAAAAGGCTGGTGCCCGGACGTCCGGTCACTCCACCCGTTCGAGCGCCGCTCGCTTCGCTAATTCGTGTCCCGCACGCACCCGCACCGGCGCAGCATCATTTATAGCTTTAGTTGCAAATCAATAATGTCATCATCATATACATAAATCAACGCATGCAGCCAGAGAGCAGCTGGCCCGCATGCTTCCCATCATGCAAGCAGCAACGCCCACAGGAAAGACGACGAAAGAGCTCTCAGGCGCTTCGGCTTGGTCCATCAGAAAAGTCGTCGACGCTGCCTTTGCAGCGATGCATGCACGCACCACCAAGGTGACGACTCCAACGAACAACGCCAACACCGCAGGGACGGATGACCTACGGCCGGAGCGGAAAAGCAGCGCGGAGTAGACGACGGAGCCGCTGGGGAAGGGGAGGGTGCTCGATGAAAAATATGGCATGCATGACATGACACTACGCATTTATTATTATTATTATTATTATTATTATTATTATTATTATTATTATTATTATTATTATTATTATTATTATTATTATTATTATTATTCTTCTTCTTCTTCTTCTTCTTCTTCTACCATGATGTGCTTAAATGGTCAATTGACACCGTTACAAAAACTATTTTAATGGACCAACCCTATAATTAACAGATGTGGGCATGATTGAACTTGAACGCCATGAATGAAAAATGGTGAGGCGGGCCGAGGTACACGCCTCTGTTAACCATTTAGAGATGTGGACATCTTAAAACAACAACATATGTTAATCACCTATTTGCAGAGGTAGTTGTATCAGGACGTTTGTCTCCGTTAAGTGATTAACAAATTTATTTGGACATCCTAATATAGCTAACCTTGTAAAATATTTATTTTCAGAGTGCCGCCTCTCTGTAATAATTTAGAGACAAATACTGCCTTTAGAAATATATAAGTTGCCAGAAATAATTTTTCATGTGAGGTTCGATTAAGACGAAATGATATAAATTAAATTGTTGAGCTCGAACATCTAAAACTCTTTATAGTCCAAAATTTTGTTTGAAGCTCTTAGATTTATAATCTAAAATTTATAATTTCAAACGTCCCCGTTGTTTTTCAAGACACTTATAGATGTATGCATACTTTAACACGTCTATATTAGAGTTATAGTTTTTAAAGCGATTCACAACATTGTAGTTGATGTTTTTACTTGAAGTCATCTAAAACGTTAAAATGCGTTTTGAGTTCCTAAATTTTAGGTCATGAATTCAAATACTAGGAAACATTATTTGTCTTACAAAGATTATTAACAGACAATAAAGGTTTTTGAGCTCCAGTTTTGCTAATCGGTTTGTAGTCTTGTACTGATGGCTCGATCGACCCACCGCCTCTGAATATGAACTATATATAGGAACAGAGACCATTTCACACAACACAAGCAGTTAACATGGAAAAACGGCGGCTATTCTTTATGCTCGTAGTTGAATATTAACATGCAAAACATACATTTGGATTGGTTGTTACAACGTCTGCCGGCAAAGCATGATCCATCCAGGTAGAAGTTACAACGAACACCATCAACAGCCCTGCATGCTCGGAGCGGCCGATCACCGACGATGACAGATTCAGGCATAGTAGCAAATCATGATCCTTCTTCCCTGCATGCATCACAATCACAGGCCATCCTGCACCACAGCCATCCAAGTCCAACTCCCATCTCTTGCCACAGACTCGATCGTGCATGGATCCCTGTGTCTTTTAATAGGGATCACGAAGCCGACGGGAGCTAATTAATGGCGCGGACAGCCCGCGTCGCCTCTCCTATTCCTACGACGGCGCCGGGGCCAGCCCTCCACCGACGCCCCCGTCCTCGGTAACGACGATCGCCATTGCCGCCACCACCTGCGCGATCGAGACAATGACCTCCTCCGTATCCCCAACCACCGCCGCTTCCCACCTCCATATTACCGCCACCACCGCCACCGGCCCCTCCTCCGCAATCACGACATCGCCCTCCACAAACCACCACACCTCCAGCAACAACAACAACAACGCGCGCCGCTCCCCGCACCAGCATTCGGCGAGCAGCTCCTCCCCTCGCGGCGGCAGCAGCAGCACCGCCGCCGCCGGCAGCGGCAGCGGCAGCGCGAGCGGGAACACGAACCAGGCGTGCGCGGCGTGCAAGTACCAGCGGCGCAAGTGCAACCCGGACTGCCCGCTTGCGCCCTACTTCCCCGCCGACCAGCAGAAGCGGTTCCTCAACGCGCACCGCCTCTTCGGCGTCAGCAACATCCTCAAGACGCTCAAGAAGCTCCGGCCGGACCTCTGCGCCGACGCCATGGGCACGCTCATCTACCAGTCCGACATGCGCGAGCAGGACCCCGTCGGCGGCTGCTACCGCCTCATCCTCAGCCTGGAGCGCCAGCTCGAGATCGAGACGGCCGAGCTCTCCGCCGTGCTCCACCACCTCGCGCTCTGCCGCCAGGCCACGACCACGGCGGCCACCGCCATGCCGCCGCAGCAGCAAGCCCAAGGCGGCGGCGGCATGGCGGACCTCGACGTCACGTCCTCCAACCAGCAGGCGCTCCTCCTCAACGCGCAGCAGGAGGTCGTCGTCGTCGACGCGCTCTACGCGAACCACGAGGCTGACACGGCCATCCTCCCAACCGACGACGTCGTCCACGCCGCCGTCCACCACCACGGCAGCCCCAAGGACGATGATCACGGCGAGCAGCAGCAGCTCTTCGACTACTTCTACTACCACGCCACCGCCAGCGACGATGCCAGCAGCAAGCCGCCGGCCATCGACATCAACCTCGACAACATGCAGCAGTTCGATTTTGGTGACACCTGTACCGCCGCCGCCGAGAAAGTGGATCTGACGACGCCGGCGGCGGCGGGGCCGCCGGATGAGGAAATCGGACAGCATCAGCATCTCGACGTCAATAATTGCCAGATTGGTGACCACAAGGTTTTCTTTGAGCTCAAGGCGGCGTCACTCGTCGACGCGTTTGACATGCGGCAGGCCCTGGATCCGGCGGCGGTGGACGTGAACGCCGAGGTCGACACTGACATCAAGGCGGTGGATGTGAATGCAGGCATTGGCGTCGACATCAAGGCGATGGACATGAACGCCGCCAACGTCGACGTCAATGTCGACCTGCAGGAGGAGGATGCCGCTGTCAATGTCGTCTCCACGGGTGATGCAGCACAAATGGCAGCTGAGTCATCGCATTGCAGACTAGGGTTAGGCTTTTCTTCGTTCTGATTTTGATCAAACCTTCCATTGTTCGCATGCGTGGATGACAATGCACGTATGAATAATTCTTTTTTGGGATGATAAGAGATTTTTTTTTGGTGAACCGAAAGATGTTTTTAAGAATTATTATGAGCACAAAAAGATTATAAATCAGGCTAGAATTTCAATAACAGTTTGTACTAATAATAATATAGTGTAAGATTATGGAAATTTCGTAATGTAATCATGTTGCAGGATAAGAATTAATAATGCATCCTGAATCCTGGTCCTTGTATCTTTTAGTTTACCACAACAACTGGTCATATGGGGTAGTCTCTTAACAGTGATTGGTTTCTTCTCTTAACAGTGATTGTTTTTTTTTTTTTACTTTTATGTTCGAAGCGACAGTGACATGGGTCAGCTCACAACCCAAGAGTGATATGCCTAAACCATGTGGTGTCTTGACCTGGCGGCAACATGATATCATAGTTTGTGAATTGTGATTAACCGAATAGTGTTCTTTTTGGATGATAGAGAGATTATTTTCTTTGGTCAACCGAAAGATGTTTTTTAAGAGTTATTATGAGCACAAAAAGATTATCAATCAGGCTAGAGTTTTAATAACAGTTTGTACTAATAATATAGTGGAAATTTTATAATGTAATCATGTTGGAGGATAAGAATTAATAATGCATCCTGATCCTTGTATATCTTTTAGTTTACCACAACCAGGTCATTTATATGGCAGTACTATCCACGGTAGTCTCTTAACAGTGATTGGTTTCTTTTTCTTTTTCTTCTTACTTTTATGCAATGGGTTTGTTTCTTTTTTTTTTTTTTTACTGTTATGTTCGAAGCGACAGTGACATGGGGCAGCTCACAACCCAAGAGTGATATGCCAACACAACGTCTTGACCTGGCGGCAACATGATATCATTGTTAGTTTGGGATTAACCGAATAATATTCTAACTAGCATCTCTAAGGGTTTGCCAAATTTTACTTGGCAAATCTTTTGATTTTCTACTCTCAAAACGATATGCCAAGCAAAAAAACTGTTCATCTCTAAGAGTTTAGCATTTTTAACTTGGTAAACTAAAAAAACCCCGCTAACAAAACGAAGAGGCCCGCTAAACAAACGAAGAGGCCCGCTAAGCGAACGAAGAGCCCCGGGTGCCAACCGTATACGAGCACGCATATTTACGTGCCGGAGGGAAGATATGGCAAGTTGCTATTGATGCCAACTTATTTTGCCAAACTGTTAGAGGCTATTTTTCTTGTTTTGCTAAAAGTATATAGATGCTAAGTTGAGATAGCAAACTCTTGAAAATGCTCAACTACAATATAAAACCCCAGCTCCTTTCTTCTTCCTCTCGATCCAAGCACACCTATCCTTGGAGGTGTCTTCCCCACCTTTCTTTCCATTATTGGTGCAATTTGGGCCCATTGCGGCTTGGGCGAGGCGGCGGCTGGAACTCTAGGGTTCGTGGAATGGAAGCGGACACGGCGACAGCCTATTTATGGCTAGAGGAAAACATGGCCGACACACGATCGGAGTCCGGGAGTTTCACGATGGGCGTCGGCGGTGTCCGGGTCGGGCATGAGCGAGAGGTGGGAGATGACCACGCTATGTGGGCCTACTTACTAGAAAGAGAGGGGTGGGTCCGGTTGCCAATGAAACAGTGAGGGAGAATGCACGAGCAGGGTGCTGGGCCACACTAGGGCCTAATTTGGAAGCAAGGAGGAACAAAACTCAAAGATAAAAAGCCCCATCTAAATATGTAAGATGATAACAAGAATAACATCACCCGTGGATTTCCCATCTAAAAAAAGGCATGGATTTTAAGGGGATTTAAATTTCCAAAAGTGGCCTAGGAGAGGCTGGGAAGCACGTGATTTGCAGCGGAGGGGCTCCATCACAAGGTAGAGGAGAAGGGGTGGTGCCATTGACAGGGCAGCCCACCTGTCTATGATAAGGAAAGGTGGGATCGGGCTGTCATATAGAGAGGCAAGGGAGGGAGCGGGCTCCAGTTGCGCGACTGGACCGGCCTGCTGGCTAGGACCGTAGGGGCACTGTGGGCTTGGCCCGAACAGGAAAGAAGGGAGAGGGGGGAAGGTCAGGCCGACTCGGCGGCTTGGGCTAGAGGGAGAGGCTGGGCTAGGAGTTAGGTTGAGCTAGGCTAGAGAAGAGAGGGAGGGGGTTCTTTTCCTTTTTTTTCCAAATTCATTTCTAAATCTTTCAAAGCTACTTTTCAAATCTATTTTCAATAGCAAAGAGCAAATTCGTTTGGAACAAACTCAACTTAAGATTTTGAGTCAATAAAACGTTTCAAATTTTCAAGATAATATATACTTTTTGGATTTTCTTTGACCTTTGTTTCCTTTTAATTCAAAGCATATTTTCAAATCCTTTTTGAAAGCATTTAAATTTATTTGAATTTTTTATCAAAACCTACACATCTCAATAAACCAAATGCAGCGGCAAGAAATGCAAAATCATGTTGTTAAGCCTTATGATAAATTTTAATTTAACGAAAAAGTTTTATTTTCCTATGTTTCATGAGAATAGAATTCATAATTAAATCTATTTAACTCTATTTCAAAATTAGCAAAATTTTAGGGTGTTACATCGCGTGGAAGACACTTCCAACAACCTGATTGCCAGTCTTCACTCAAGTAGATGAGCTCGTGAAGAGGCCCCCTCTCCCTG
Source organism: Eremochloa ophiuroides (assembly GCA_038502445.1). Classification (NCBI taxonomy): domain Eukaryota; kingdom Viridiplantae; phylum Streptophyta; class Magnoliopsida; order Poales; family Poaceae; genus Eremochloa; species Eremochloa ophiuroides. The sequence continues at coordinate 43,447,236 of JAHLJS010000004.1, forward strand.
TTCTTGTGCGCGTAGGAATTGGGATGGGGATGACAGAGAGTAGCACAACGACAGTGGGGGTGTTCTTACATCTGTTCTCGCTCTTTTCTCTCTCGTGAACAAGAGAATGAGTTTCCCTTTATGCAGTCATCGAGGAAGACAAAGAGCTAGGCGCATGAAGAGATAATGTCCATCATAATAGAATCCATTAATATTAACTCAGGATATTGCCAAATCAATTGTTGCTTACTAGTAATGGAAACCACTAAGACACAATAAACCACTATCACATAATGGTCATCATGCACATGAAACTCATCGAACCGCGTAGCTTACACTGGCATAAAGGATTCAACATATTACACCTAGCAATAACTTTTACTTTTGGAATTTGCTTTGTTTTAATTGCTAAATGAAAATTGGAGAAACCCAATTAAATCCAACACCTCTAAACGTTCATACGAGAGCAGGAACTGATGATCAAACTATTAATAAATAAATAACTAACAAAAGCAAGGTGACGTAGCCCCAGCAAGAAAGGAAAGGAGATTGTGACAGCATTTCTGGTGTATCCTTCCTATGCTTAGGGACTAAGCATGTACATCAACACTGACCAGCATGGTGTGTGTGTGTGTGTGTGTGTGTGTGTATATATATATATATATATATATATATATATATATATATATATAGTGAAAGAAAAAAAAACGACGCAAAATAAAGAATACCTTACGACGAATCTATATCTATATCTATACTTACCAATAAAATAAGAAGATTTTTTTCTCCTGCCTTTTTTTTCGTCCGACCCCCTCTTCCCCCGATGCGCAGACTCTGTCTCAACTCTGATCATCGGGCGGTCGGACCGGCCCCTAATACAACAGCGAGGCCACTGCCCGTGCTGGACCTGAGGAGCAGCCATGCTCGTCGGTCATAACCATGAGGCCCACCAGTGCTCGTTCCCTTTGCCGTCCTAGATCACCGGCGACGAAACACGCGGGCAATAAAAAATCAACTAGTATTAGTAGTTCTTGTAGATTTAAGTGCGTGAAGACACGTAGTTAAATTGATTCAGTCCACGTTAATGGGCCATGTTTAAATCTTATTTGTAATGGGCCTATCTTATCTTAACAAGACGTGTACTTAGTTCGGTTTAGTTTTGTATGTCGGGTTGACATTAGTGCTATATGGTAAAATAAGGGAGAGCAACCAAATGAGATGCAAATAAAATAAGAGATTCTGCTAAGAAAACTCATATCTTTCTTGATTTTTTGGCTAAACGATGTTGATCAAGTCAAACACATATAATAATTATTTTTTCTATATTGGTTACAAAACCAATTTAGTTAACGTAAAAATATTTTTGACACTCCAGCTGCAACGCACGGTAACTAACAATTGAGTTGACGAAAATTTATTTTCATACTCTCTTGTTGCAACGCACGGGCATTTTTGGTAGTCCACTAATAATTTGGTAAAGAAGACCAGAGAACATTAGTATCATGCATGCCAACCATTATTGGTACGGTAAAAAAACCAGAGAACATTAGTATCAAAAATCTAAAATTTGATGTGGCATATGATGAGAAAGTTGGAATCATAAAGCGGAACTAAATAGCGCCTTCATCTAATCCAACAGATTAGCTAAAATGAATAGCTAAATTTAGTGATTTAGGTGTTTTGTAAAATGAATCTCTCATTAAAAAAGAAAATATCCCAACAGACTATCTAAAAACTGACTCTATATTTAAAACTTGCCATGCATCTTCAGTCGGAAAAAATTCTCGGCCAACCATTAATGCACGCTAGGGGCAGGCCATCGTCCAAGCATCAAAGCACCAACGGGGCTGGCCATTGTGACATGCAGCCGGACAGGTTGCTTGCTGGTGGCTGCCCCAGCCGCCCGTCAAGGCACGGAGGGTCCGACCAGTGCGACACCCAGCCGGCGCAGGGCATGACGGGGAATCGTGGCTGGCTCTAGGTGGCTGCCCCAGCCAGATAGCGAGCCATCAAGGCTGTCCAAGGATAGTGAGCGAAGACGATGCGATAGACAGCTAGCTAATTTACAAAATCATCTACAGTCTGTTGGAGTCAATTTTTTCCAATTACTAGCTAAATTTAGCTTTACAAAACAGTTTACTAGTCTGTTGGACATGCTCTAACACATCCAAAAAGCCAGTAAATGACAATGAAAACGCATGTTAAATTAAACGTTGTTAATCTCAGGGGAATCTTCTTTGCAAGCTGCGGCTACGGCAAAAAGAATGGAGCTCAATTCGTCCGCTCCTTCCCACTTGCACGAATTACACATGCACGACGCGGAATTAGGCCCTGTTTAGATTCACTGTAAATTATAATTGTAACTAGTCACATCAATATTGCGGTACATGTATAGAGCATTAAATATAGACGAAATGCTTGCATGTTTATACTTTTTGCATGTACATCACGAGACGAATCTCTTAAGCCTACTTGGACCATGATTAGACAAAAGTTGTCAAATACAAACAAATGTGCTACAGTGCAGAATTGCAACTGCAATTGGGATCTAAACGGGCCTTGCTAAAGCAACGTTGCGGTATATCTCGTAATTCGTGAACCAGGCATGGTCCAGGGCTTTTGTACGCGTAGACGAGCACAAATACACGGTGCCACATGCTTGCACTTGCACATTTCTTATTATTATATTATGACAGCAGGACAGCAACAAGGTCCTCTGCCTCTCACTCTGTGTGTGGAAACCTGCTTAATTGTTGCAGTATATATGTTGCGCCCAGCACTTGTGCGGTATGCAGTTCATTGCTGCAGAGCGCTTGAGTATAGCTAGCTAAAGCTAAGTGCAAGAAACTCAACCGCCGGCGAGCAAGGAGCGGCTGCTCACCGGTGTCAATGGCAGTGGAATGCTTGTCCGGGTGGCCGTTGTCATCGTGGATCAGCCCCGGTGCGGCGTTCTTCCTCTTCGTCAACGTGCTCATCGGCGCCATCGTGGTCACGTCCCGCGGGCACCACCACCAAGGTGGCCGCGCGGCAGCGGCGTCCACGGCCACGCGGAGGCTCTGCCGGAGCGCGTCGTCCATGGTCCTCGACCGGCTCCGCTCCTTCTCCATCTTCTTCGTCCACACCGACACCGTCCCCATGGAACTGGAAGAGTGCTACCACACGAGCACGGAACCTGTTGCGGTTGCGGCAGCTGGAGCAGCTCCAGCAGACGGTGCACCGCCGTCGGAGATTGCCAAGGAAGAAGACAACTCCCTCAGCTCCGACGAGGCTCACGATCTGGCGTTACTGCAGGATCTCGCGCAGCAGCCACTGTCTGCAGAGGCTGCCAACGCCGCCGACGCGGCAACTGCGGCCGTGGACAGAGAAAAGGAGAAGGCGGCGGAGAAGCAGCAGGAAGCAACCGTGCAGCGCGCGCCGGCGGCGTGCAGGCGGGAAACGGAGGAAGCACTGGAGGGGAAGGCAGCGCTGAACGCGCGGGCAGAGTCGTTCATCCGGAGGTTCCGGGAGGATCTCAAGCTGGAGCGCCTCAACTCCATCATCAACTACACCCGCACGCTCCGCCGCGGCGCTGGCGGCGCGCCGCCGCCCACCGCGCAGTAACTCCTCCGGTGATCAGTGGCAATCCTTTTGGTTTGTTTTGCAAGATGTATTGTAGTCTTGTAGAGTATTTGATTTTGTTTGCCCATCACAAATTCACAACTCAACAGAGTGCGACAACAGATATTTGAATCTCATTGTGATTGAGATGTTTTCTTCCTTCTTATATATACGGGTATAAGCAAACAAATTGGATATAAGGGAGCACGGCACGTCGGAAGCTCAGAGGTCAGAGCCTCGGAGGGTGGCAGCGGTGCGGTGCCCACGCATGCGTGTGCAGCAGAGGTGGTGCAGCCTTGCATGGGCGCTCACCCGGCCAGCAGTGGTGGCACCGGGCGGGGAGTGTTCCGGCGACGGCAGCACTTGGAGCTCGGCAGGGAAGTCCTCACGACGGCGGTGATAGCGAGCTTTCCAGCAACAGCAGCCATGGCATCCACGGACTCGCGACGACAGTGCCGGCGACGACGACAAAGACGACAACCGTGCTGGCACGGGTGGGCTGGCCGTCATGCTCATCAACACGGCACGGCATGGATGCCAGACCGTAGTGCCATGTCTGGGCTGAGATATCGGTACAGCAGCACTACACGGCACAGCACAGCTCCGCCACCGTGTCCCGTCGTGCCGTGCTCCGTTGTGCCGTGCCTCACTGTGCTAGTGTCGTGCCATGTCCGGGCGGCCCATTTGGCCAGGCATAATTAATCCATACCCCTGCGATGGGTAATGGGCCAACTTACAACAATCTATGATCTACTACTACGGTATTACCTACCTCCAGTCAACAAAATACGTAGACACTACATTGTGTTTAGCAGCACACACGAACGGTCAATAAGTTTAATCATCCAATCAACAAAGGCAATTTAATTACAAATTAAGTACTCGGAAACAACCACAGAGTATCGTGGTTACATGGTATCCAGTGAACATCGCGAAATGGCAAACAACAAAGACCGCGGGTAGGGCTACGTGGATAATCACAAAACCACGCACGACGAGGTATGATGAAGAAAGAATTCCACGCGTGAGTCCACCATCTATGCAATGCTAAGTTATATTAAGAATAGGACTGGGTGACTAGCTACTAGTCATATTAATCGTATCCGAAAGCAGTAAACGACAGGGAACACGCAGGTGAAACCATTGTATAATCCCCCGCGAATCTTCTTGCAGGCAGCAGCTGCGGCTAAAAGAATGGAACTGAATTCATTCACTTGCACGAATTGCACATGCATATAGTATGGGGTAAAGACGCGGCAAGCAAACAAAAGTGACGCTGATCGATGCATCCAATGCAACTTTATTTATTTTGGCATCCAATGCTTTAAGCCTTTCCGCGTAAATGGAACGCATGTTTGCTTCGGTGATCGCAGCAGAAACCAAGCCGTGTGACTGTGCAAGCCTGCCTGCTGGCTGCTACTGCTATATAATGTGGTCAACCGTGCACACTTCAGGGCAACGGATCATAGCAAAGTGCAAGGCAGCCAAGGTGAAGGACATAGGACAGGGACGACAGGGAGACGGCAGAACAAGCGAGTTGCTGCTCTCGCCATCGGTCCGACCGTCCGTCCATGGCACTTGAGTACTGGGCGTGGTGGCTCAGCCCCGGCGTGGCGTGCTTCCTCTTCTTGAACGTGCTCGTCGTCGCGATCGCGGTCACGTCGTCGTCCCGGTCCCGCGCCCAGCAGGGCGGCCGTGCCGCGACGACGACGCGCAGGCTCTGCCGACGCGCAGGCTCTGCCGTCGTCGTCCATGGCGGCGGCGAGTTCGACGATGTCCGAGAACGCAGAGGATGAAATGACGGCGGCAGGGGTCCCAAAGCCCACGAGCTCCGACGGGGACGAGACGCAGCAGGAATCAGCTGCTGCTGCTCCGGCGCATGTGGCCGTGGTCACCACGGCGACTGCGGAAAGAGTGGCGCTGGTGGTGCGTGGACCGCCGAAGGAGGAGCCGGCGGCGACGGTGACGGTGGCAGAGTTGCTGAAACGGAGGCACCGCGCTCCTGTTGACGCGTTGGAAGGGAAGGCGGAGTTGAACGCGCGGGCGGAGCAGTTCATCCGGCAGTTCCGGCAGGAGCTCCAGCTGCAACGCCTTGACTCCATGCTCAGGCGGCGCCACACCCACACGCTCAGCACCGGATCCGGATCGGGCGCACCAAGAAGCAGATAGCTCCGATCCGGTTGTTCAATATGTCAATGTCACCGCTTCTATGTCTGATTTTTTTTTAAAATTCTTTTCAGGAAGTCATTATTTTTAACTAGACAAAAAAATCATGAATTATCTTTGGTTAGTTGTGTTTTTATTTGTACTAGCAAAATATGCCCATACGTTGCAACGGAACAACAAAACTATCAAATGTTCATGAAAAATGAAACAAAAATGCTACATAAATACTCCATCCATTCCAAATTATAAGATGTTTCAGCTACCGTAGGATTAAGTACTGAATGTCTGAAGGTAGGGATGAAATTGAATTGGATATAAACAGATACACGTGATCTTATGTTATTAATATACCTTATTTTGTCCCATCTTTATTCAGGATCTCAGAACCATATACAGATCATTCAGATATTGATATCTATCTCATATACATATCAAGAATCTGATTTTTAGAATTCATACTCAAATATGATTGGGTATTTTTAGAATTCATATTTAAATACAATTCATATTCAAATACGATTAGATAATAAATGTTTGGATTCAGATGCTAGTAGGGAAGAAGCATCACAGAGGCAACCTGAAGAGTTATGCAGCCCGGTCAGGCGTGGCGTGCAAGGTCCCTTGGCCACAGGCAAGTGGCCCTAGCATCGGGGATCTACACACACCGGTGATAGGCAACGAGAATTCCGCGCCTGAGTGGCCACTGTCGAGGGCTAGTGGTTCGGTGGCCAGACCCACAACTGACACGGTTGAATTGACAGTCCATACGGCGGATTGATGCTGAAGTAAAAGTGAATGTGGCCGACCTTTTTAGGCTTATCTCTCGTCGATGTTTTAGTCCAGCGGCATAGGGTGTCGACTGCGGTCGCTGCATCCTTCTTCTCAAGAGTTTTTCTTTTTCTCTGTTTGCTGCAAAGTTTAGGCTGATTCGGTGTGAGAAGAAAATATGTAGAATAGCTGAAAAATAAGTGCTTATTTCAGTTGCTATTTATGTTTTTCCGGGGACTTCCCGTTATTGTCTTGGGCTAGTTTCTTTTCACTTTTGGAAACTGTAATTTTATATTGGTAAGGCCTCTACGGACCAGAAAATACAAATTGTATCAGTGAACACCACTTGAAAAGCGATATTACTGAACTAATTGGCAAAATATATTTTTATCAAAAAAGAAACATAGATGAATTCTTTGTGTGGGTTTTGTACGGTGCAGGCAGCAGACACATGAAACTTATTTTATTTTCTAGGTATGAATATTTTTTTTAGTCCACCAAGTTCTCGCACCGAACGAACAGAGCCCACGCACGAAAAAATCGGGAAAGCCCACATCGTCACGTCCCGAACCACGTAGCGCTCTGTTTGCCGGTCAAGAAAAAACAAAAGAAAAAAGACTACCCAAAAGAAAAAAACGAAAAACTACTCAAGGATATCGTAGCACTGCACGGACTTACCAGCTTCCCCGCACACCTTATCCAGCCGCACCACGAGCTCCTCCCACGCGCCGTCGAGCTGCCCCGTCCTCGCGTCGCTAGTCCGTCCGCCCTCGCGCCACCTGCGCCGCCCTGTCTAGGTGTCGCCCGGCTGCCGGTCTCACACCGCTCGTCGCCTCCACACGAGGTGGCAGCCCCTTCCCTCCCGCACAGCTCGCCCTCTCCGGGTGAGCCTCCCGACGAGGCCGTGTGGAGGTTGCCCCAAATCTTGCTCGTGGCTTGGATCTCCATGCCTCTGCATCTCCACCTCGGCCTCCGACTCTGTAGCTCCATTCATCCATAACCTTGGATAGGTCCGGCACCTTGCATGGAGGTTAGAGGTTGCCGAGCTATTGGGCAAGGTGCCTGTTGATACTTCTTAGCGCAACCACCAGAGACAGAGTGTTATGCTATCTCTGATAACGGCGTCAGAAGTGCCTATGGTATTTCTTATGCAGTGACGAAGTCAGGAAAAAATGTAGGAGGGGCTGAACCAAAGTGCACCGTTCAGCGGAGTCACGCTTGCCAGACACCGGACGCTCAGCAGCTCAGCGCTGCTGTCAGCAGCCCGCCCGACCGCGGTCCGCCTAGCCCGGGCAGAGCGTGCCGCGTGCGTGTGCTACGGTGCCCAGGACCGGCGCGTGCGCGTGCTACCGTGCATCGTGCGGCGGCGCCCTCGGCTAGCGCAGAAGCCGGCAGTGCGGCACCCGCCCGCGCGCGTGTGGCTTGCCCGTCTGCCGTCTCGGTCTCGCGCCGTCGTCTGGAGTCGGAATCAGAAGTGAAAAGAGAGCGAGTGGCCGAGCGGCGCCGCCGTCACGGAGGTGTGTTTAGTTGGGAAAAAGTATAGATTATGGTATTATAATATTTTTGTTTGTATTTGACAACTTTTATCCAACAATAGACTGACTATACTCAAAAAATTTGTCTTGACATGTACAGATAAATTATACAATTACTTATTTTTTTAATTACATTTAATGTTCTATGTATACGTCTAAAGATTTAATATGTAGGGAACCTTGGAAAAATTTTAGGGAAGTTTGGGAAGCAAATAGCCCTGGGTTTTGGTTTTTTAGGCTTCGATTTCAATTTCTGGCCCACTCATATTATAGATTCTTTTTATCTCTCTAATATAATAACATTGTCAATCCCTCCTAGTAGTTAATACATTTGTGCTAATAAATTTTAGGGGGGGCTGCGGGGGGCTTCACGTTGCTGAGACCGGTAGGAGGGGCTGGCCCCTCCCAGCTCCACCGCTCCCTCCGTCGCTGTTCTTATGTCTATTGGATAATTCTGTTAGCGCACAGAATATACCACTGTAGCACTTCACCCGAGAGTATTTCGGGGATCGTTATTTATTTTTATTCCAAGGGAAATTGGTTGCTAGGAATGATTAATAAAAGAGAGAGATCCTTAAGTCTATAGCAACATAGTGCCAACTAGTGATTGGTGGGTAAATCGATATAAAGAGGAAAGGGTAATGACACAAAGACTAAACAAGGTTTAACGAAGGATAATTAGTAGAGTATAGCTAGGTGGGAGGACTACGAGTGAGTAAAGGACTCCTATGACAGTTACTTTACTCTTGTGAACTATCCTATCAAATAGATGAGATACACTAAGACAACTACCTTACTTCCGGTGTGTAGGGGGTAGTACGAGACAATAGAGGATATAACCTCTACCCAAAGCATCTACTCTCTTATGAGTGCCTACCTTTTAAGAACTTGCCTAAAACACGTGGAGGGATAGTAAGACTAGACAGGGCTGTCACCACCTGCTAGCACCCACTAACAATTCGTGCGACAAGCGGCGTTCAAAGGTAAGATTTAGTCTAAGCACCACGCTTACACTAAGCCTTACTACTCTAGCTGCGTACCAACAGCTAAAGAACCCTATGACAGACGATGAACTAACACACGTGAGCTAGTTACAGGATCACTATCTAGTATAAGACTACTATAAGGTAAGATAAGACACAACAATACTATAATGAATAGTAAAAAACTAAGTAAAGACTTAGTAAATTAAAGCAAAGATAATATATTGATAAAAGTAAAGTCTTACAGAAGGAAAGGTATAAGAGCTATACCAGACTCGCCAGCAGACGACTCTGGAGACCCTGAGCGTAGCTCGACTCGACTCTAACTCCCACACTAGACTAATACTACTACTAAACAGTGGAACTCTAGCTTCTCTTGACTCTTGTGTCTCTTGTGTGTCATGAAGAGGGTGATGGCAGCCTCTATTTATAGGGGAGGATGGAGAGGTGCCACGTCAGTGATCCGTATGCTCCATGCCTCTCCACCCTTGGATGAACCGACTTAGAACCGCCTTAAGATGGACGGCCGTGGACAAATCAGCACATGGAGATCATGCAGGAAGACGGTGGAGGCCAACCGACCTCGCTGGGCACCAGGGGGGTCGGCCGAACCCCCATGACAGGTGGGCCCAGCCAGGTCCTTCTGGAAGCTGTCCCCATCTGTCACAGAGTGTGGTTCCACCTTTACTTCATGTTTGTCACGTTGATTTATTCCTTGATCCTTGTGCTTTGCTTCTCCACCATTGAATGGAAACACATGTTGATCTGATGGACGAAATGGGCTGGGTAGAGTGTCACGCGGATCATGCCATGTTAGCAGAGCCCTGGTGGGCCCCACATGTGGGTCGACCGAACCCAATGTGGGCCCTGCAAGTGCTCCACTCTCTTCTATTTGCTTCCATGTGTCATATATTGAAGTGTGACAGCTTGGTGCTCAAATGGGTAGTTCGGCTGACTCATAATATTGAACTCCAAGTGCTCATTTCGGCTCTATTTCATCTTTCCTGCATTCACAAGCTAAGAGTACAAGTGGAACTCGTCATTAATAAAATATGTTCATATTATGTTTATTCTCCCTTGAATCCGAGGCCTGTTGACGGTGTTTGAGTGTAGAATTTTATAGTATATCCACCGTCAACAAGATCCCCCAAGCTTAACCTTTGCTCGTCCCGAACAAATAATTAAACTTAGCCTCGGTGGATCAAGAGTTGCTACAATGTTCATGTTTCAATAATACTATGTGTATAACAAAATACTTCTCTTTTGAATGGGAAAATTGGCTATAAAAACTCACCCATTTTACCTTAGTCCTTTATGGGGCTAATGACCTTTCCCTTGCCTTAGGTGTTTGAGAGACAGAACAGTTTAACTTGAGCACTAATTTTCTCATTCTTTGCAAGTTTCATACTGGATGTTTTAACAATGTTTTTCAAAAGAAAACTTAATGTTCCTCATATGCTTCTCTCATGTCGCTCAAATGGTGTACGATTCCTTACCAAGGCACAAAGTATCTGTTGCCTTCTCTTTGTCATCCTACTTAAAGGAATGGCTTATGTGGAGTTCAAGGTAGGAATAAAAGAATGTAGCATACTTACTTTGCATATATTGTAGAGTCAAAGCTTGGATCCAAAGAGAGAAGTGTTATGCCCTTAGATCAAGATGTGCAAGTGTGTAGAAAAAGTGGACTATAATGCTCCTCTATTTGAAATTGTATCTCTCTCTACTAAATTTTTGAGACGTGGCTATCATTTCTTTTATTCATGAGCCTAGACTTGCTCATGTTTTCTTTTCTATTATTTTCTATGGACTTTCTTGTGTCTATTTTTCTCTTTTTCTTTTCATTTTGCATAGTCTTTTGTCTCTTCTACTCAATTAACTAAGAGAGATATTTTCTGACTTTAACCTATGGAGCATTTATTTGGTGAAAATGAAAGGCATATGATTGCGTACTTCCAGTATAGAAGCAGCATGTCTATGTGGTGTGTACGTGATCTTGATCTTGGGAGTATGATAAGACTCTTAATAAGGGTCAACAAGTCTTGACAACACTCAAAACAAAGAAAATAGCTTATGTGGAAGGCTAAGACATGTGTATCAAATATGGATGTGGTAGGAATTTATCACCATTGAGGAACAATAAGATTTTTGATTGTTTTTAAAAAATAAATTTCCAGTAATCATGCATGCTTAGAACAATATTATAGCAGCTCTTGTCTTACCATATCATATCTCACAACAACTTAGGCTTAGTTCTAGCACTTAGCATCCATAAAGTTTTTAGGTTCATGGTGATTTTAATTGAGCCAAGTGATCCATACTCAAAGAAATACTAAGTTGTAAACTAGGCATTAGAGAAATATTAACAGAGCAACTATTCATCATTTTCAAGAGAAAGATAAACATTCATGAAGCATATGAGAATAAGGGATTTTTTTTAAAGTAAAGATAATAAACTAAAAATAATGCAATAAGATGGGATAGAGGACTGACCTTGGTGGGGGAGAGGATCTCCCCAAGCTTGCCATTTGCTCATTGTGGTGGCGGATAGAGTTGGAACCATCCTGCCCAACGTTGTGCTTCTTCATCTTGCATGGCTTGCACTAATTGGGCATTGTGTTGTGCCATGTTTAGTGTTGCATCTTGCTCAACCTGTATTGCGCCCATGTTGTCGATGAGTTGGTCTATCTCTGTCCTTTCATTTCGACGTCCGCTCGCCTGTGTGGACGGACGAGGAGTGCGCACTCTTGGAGTGGGCTGTGGGGTCCTTTCCATGGATCCTGAAATGTCCATGGAACTTGCTTCGTCCCCTTCATTTTCATATCTTCCTGCAGCTCGCGAGGTGCCACCTTGCTCAAATTGAGCGACTTGTGTCATGCTTCTAGTCACCCTTCTAGTTCCTGCAACATTTTGGTTTCTTGCCTCTCGGTCCCAATTTATGGTTAGTATACGCAGCGCATACAACCGACGCCTCTCACATGGGAGAGAAATTTCGGCTGTATGGCCTGGATAAATCATTTTAAGATCACCATTTTCATCTCTTTTTAGGACTTGAGTACTTATGAAGAAATCTTCAGTTATGATGTCTCGAGGAGAAGCAATATATTCAAAGTAGTGTTTTCCATTAAGCAAGTCCATGGTCTCAGCAATGCGAGTGATATAAGAAGTAAAGAATATGGGCTCACTTCTATGGAAAACACCAAGCCAAAAGTGGACTAACAACTTAGCAGGTGAAACTCTTATTTTCTTGGTCATGGCATAAAGCAATCTTAATTCATCGTTTAGAAGGATTTGCACATTAGAGCCAGGACGAAGAGTTATAGCCATCCAATAGTGGATCAAGCGCAAAGTGGGATTATAGATTTAATCAGTTTTTGGATAACAGCAGTCATTGGATCTAGTTATGGCTTTCCAAAATTTAGCTTTATCAAATTTTCTGGTAGCTCTAATTAAGTCTAGATGACAGTCATTATTAAAGCCAAGTGCTATGTTAAAAACTCACCAAGTTAAATTATACTCTTAATTAAACATGCAAAAATAGACATTGTCATCTGTGGTTTGTAAAGAGCATAGAAATTTTATGGTGAGTTTTTCAATTCCAAGTTCTTGCACTTTCCAAAAGCTTCTCCAACCGATTGTATTGAAAACAGTGTTAAAGTCTGCGGTCATACCAGTGCTGTCCAAAAGGACAGGGTCGATGGTGCCGGTATGTTCATACCTGCGGTGTCGGATGGAGAGGTACCTTTGGTACTCTTCTTGATCCAGCATGAGGCCGCTCTCGGGATCGAGCGTCCTCTCGGGAGACACTCCAAAGCTTTGTCTCGGTGGAGCTTCTCTTCCTTCATCTTCGTCATGGCGGGATCATCGAGAGGAACTCCCTATGACACCCTTGGCCTTCTTGAACGCGGAGGAGAACTTCTTCATCTTCCTGTAGCAAAGAGACAACACAAGAACACACTAGGACAACAAAGATTAGCGTTAGCGTTAGCGTTAGTTGTCCCAATGTTAGTAGTCCTTGCGGGGTAAGGTTACCTCCACAAAACTATTCTTGTGGGTAGGAGTACTCCACAAACAAATTATTGAGAGCAAAGATTAGAGCAAGACAAGCTTCTACTAGTACAATATTTTTTTAGGTTTTTGTTTTGAGTAGCTAACTACAACTAAATTTGAGAAAGAACTTGCTCAATTAGGGAGAAGAAGAGAAATTGTGTGCTCTAGATGATTCAGCTGGTTTGGGTGTGGAGTTGAGCACACAATGCAGGGGTATTTATAGGGGGTGAAAGGCCGGTGACCAGGCCACTAGGGCCAGGTCGGCCGACCCCACTATGACAGGTTCAGGGCTGCTTTCACCTTTGGACAGGGAATCTATTTGAATTCAAACATAATTTTGCAGACAGGACTTTAATCATGGGTCGGCCGAACCATGTTTGGTCCCTGTTGACGGTAGTTATACCATGTTTTTACCCCATCAAAGCCATCAACAAGACATTCTTTCTGGAAGGAAATCACCAAACACATAGTGACTTAGGTACAAATAACTTGATTCCACATGTACTTGTCATTATTTGGTTGCAGGCAGTCAGAACAGGTACTTTTCAGTGTCCGAAAGCTCTATATGAAGGTTGGGCAACCAACCAAATATGGCCAAATGACAAATCAACTTCACAATCATTAATATCATAGCTTCTGGAGACGATGTGCAAAAGATGGATACAATGAGTGGTTCGGCCAAACCACTCATAGGCAAGTTAGCGCCACCATTGTGCTTAGAATTGCATGAAGAAGCCACCTGCAGAAGATGGACCTTTGATTCCACCAAAGGTGGTTCGGCCGAACCCACCTTTGTGGGCCCAGAAGCTCAGCTGCACTCCAGCGAGGTGGGGACACCTTCTAGAAGGCCCTGGCTGGGCCCACCTGCCATAGAGTGGGTCGGCCGAACCCCTCCTTGGGCCCAGCCAGGTCGGTTGGCTTCACACTGACTCCTGCATGCTTCCCACGTGTTGGATTCACCACTGCCGTCCATCTTGAGGCGGTATTGAGGCGGTTTATCAAACGGTGGAACATGGAGGGCACACGAATTGATGATGTGGCGATGGAGTAGCCCCTACTCCACTTTCCCCTATAAATACCCCCCATAGGCCTTCACTTTAGAGCATGATTCAATGGAGAAAACCACTATGTAGTAGTTTTAGCTCTGCTATAGTGCAGTGCTAGTTGGGCGAGAGTGAGGGAAGTCTTCAGGAGAAAGCCCCGGGCCTGTCGAGAGTCTTCTTCAAGGTGTACCTCAGCTGATGCAAATCTTCAAGTAAGTTTTACATCTGAGTCCTTCTAGGATTTGATATTCTAGTTCCGGTACTTTAAGTATATACTTGTTTTACCTATACATTGCTTTACTTAGTGAAGTGCGCTAGCCTCTCATGAAGATTAGAGTAGTAAGTGTAGTGTAGACATGGTGTCTAGGCTATATCTTGCTAGTGTAGGCCACTTGTCGCATGGATTGTTTGTGGGTGCCAGCAAGTGGTGACAGCCGTGTCTGGTCTTAGTATGCCACCACGTGTGTAAAAGAAGTTATTAAAACAGCAGGGCATCAATACAATAGTACAGCTGCCTCGGGTAGGAGTTATATCTCCTACTATTTCGCCTGTCGCCTCTTGTAAAGGGAGGAGGTGTATACCTCTTTATACTTAGAAAGCCACGACCAGATATCTTTTGCTACATAGGGACCTCTCTACTAGTTATCATAGCTCCTTTGTCTCATCACTAGACGGTCTTAAACCTAGTTAGAACACTCCACGTTCTCCATGGAAAATACGATACCTGGAATACTCACGGTGAAGGCTACATTGACTACCGTACGTTTGCGGTATATCCGTTTGCCACTTCTGGTGTCAACAGTCCCCTTTTTATCTTTAAACAGTGTGTTTCACTTTGTTTAGTAAAGTAAAGACTAGTGGTGGACCAAAAGTGATGAAATTTTCAGAGATTCCCTTGCATAGTGCTTTGTGAAAGTAAAAGGTGTATGACAAAAGTGAGGACATGTTTAAAGTGATTCCCATGGACCATGGGAACACTAATGCATGCCAAAGTGCCCACCTTTCAGAATATGGATGGTAGTGGATATTGGATTCTCCTTGGAGCATGTGAAAGTGGTCATGACCAAAGGTGGTCGGCCAAATTCAAAAGGAGATGGTGCTCAAAATTCAGGAGGTGATTCAACACACCAGGCCAACACCACTAGAGGTCGGTGAGCCCCATGGTGGGGTTGGCCGATGTTGACACTTCTTAGCGCAACCACCAGAGACAGGGTGTTAGGCTATCTCTGATAACGGCGCCAGAAGTGCCCTGAGGGTATTTCTTATGTCTATTGGATAATTCCGCAAGCGCACAGAATATACCGCTGTAGCACTTCACCCGGGAGTATTCCAAGGTATCGTTATTTATTTTTATCCCAAGGGAAAGCGGTTGCTAGGAATAATTAATAAAAAGAGAGATCCTTAAGTCTATACCAACTTAGTACCAACTAGTGGAAGGGGGGTAAATCGATAGGTAAAGGAAAGGGTAATGACACCAACACACAACAAGTATTCAGATAACTAAAAGATAACTAGTAGAGTATAGCTAGGTGGGAGGACAACGAGTGAGTATAAGTCTCCTATGACACTTACTTTACTCTTATGACTTACCCTATCAAATAGATGACTTATACTAAGATAGTACCTTACTACCGGTGTGCAGGGGTAGTGCGAGACAATAGAGGACAAAACCTCTACCCGAAGCGCCTACACTCTTATGGGAGCCTACCTTTTAAGAACTTGCCTAAAACACGTGGAGGGATACTAAGACTAGACAGGGCTGTCACCACCTGCTAGCACCCACAAACAATCCGTGCGACAAGCAGTAATGAAAGGCAAGATCTAGTCTAAGCACCACGCTTACACTAAGTCTCACTATTCTAGCCACGTACCAACAACTAGAACACCCTACGACAGGCGATGAACTAACACACGTTGAGTTGGGACAAGATCACTATCAAGTATAAAACAACTATGAAATAAGAAAGGACACAACAATACTATAAAGAATAGTAAAGACTAAGTAAGAACTTAGTGAAGTAAAGTAAAGATAATATATATTGATAAGGATAAAGTCTTACATAAGGAAAGGTACAAGAGCTATACCAGACTCTCCAGCAGACGACTCCGGAGACTCCGAGCGCAGCTCGACTCGACTACAACTCCCACACTAGACTAATACTACTACTAAAGAGTTGAATTCTAGCTTGCTTCTTGAGTTGTATGGTGTATGGTGTGTCTTGAAGAGGAGTGGGCAGCCTCTATTTATAGTGGAGAGTGGAGGGATGCCACGTCAGCGATCCGTGTGCTCCTCAACTCTCCACCCTTGGATCCACCGCCTTGTAACTGCCTCAAGATGGACGGCTTTAGCAATTTGAGCACATGGGAAGCATGCTTGGAGTCGGTGGAAGCCAACCCACCTGGCTGGGCACCAGGGGGGTTCGGCCGACCCCCCTATGACTGGTAGGCCCAGCCAGGGTCTTCTAGAAGGAGTCCCCACTTGTCACTGAGTGTGTAGGTGGCTGGGGGCCACACCCCATGGTTCGGCCGACCCCTATGATGGGTGGGGCCAGGCCAGGTGTGGTCCCCACAAGTCATAGACTCTTCCTATGTGTTGGTTCTATCTTGATTGCTTCATTTTATGCCTCAATCCTTGTGCCTTTGATCTCTACCGTTGAATGAAAGTACAAGTTGATCTGATGGATGAAATAACTTGGTTGGAGTGTCATACGGATCCTGCCACGTCACCAGAGCCAGGTGGGCCCCATGGGCAGTTCGGCCGACCCATGGGTGGGCCCACCCTTGGCTCTGATCTCTCCCATTTGATGTTGTATGCACTGTGCTGAAAGGTGGTGGCCTGGGGCAACATTACATGGTTCGGCCGAACCATGTAGTTAGCCCCTAGCTGCTCACTTTTGCACTGTTTTGATGTTTCCTGCAATCACAAGCTTAAGAGTACATCTGGAACTAGTTATTGATAAAATATGCTCATGATATGTTTATCTTCCCTTGAATCCGATGTCTGTTGGCGGTGTTTGAATGTGGAATTTTAGGGTATATCCACTGTCAACAAGATCGCCCAAGCTTAACCTTTGCTCGTCCCGAGCAAATAATTAAACTTAGCCTCGATGGATCAGGAGTTGCTACTATGTTCATATTTCAATAATGCCGTGTGTACAACTAAATACTTCTCTTTTGAATGGAAAAATTGGCTATAGAAATTCACCCATTTTACCTTAGTTCTTTATGGGGTTAATGACTTTCCCTTTGCCTTAGGTGGTTGAGAGACAGAACAGTTTAACTTGAGCACTATTTTTCTCATTCTTTGCAAGTTTCATACTGGAGGTTTTAGCATTGTTTTACAAAACTTAATGTTCCTCATATGGTTCTCTCATGTCGCTCACATGGTGTATGATTCCTTACCAAGGCATAAAGTAAATGTTGCCTTCTCTATATCATCCTACTTCTAAAAATGGCTTATGTGAAGTTTAAGGTAGGAAGGAAAGAATATAGCATACTTACTTTGCATATGTTGTAGAGTCAAAGCTTGGATACAAAGAGAGAAATGTCATGCCCTTAGATCAAGATGTGCAAGTGTGTGGATGATGATGGAATACAGTGCTCCTCTATTTGAATTATATCTCTCTCTAAATTTTAGAGACATGGCTATTATTTTTCTTTTATTTATGAGCCTAGACTTGCTCAAATATTTTTTTCTTTTCTTTTCTATGGACTTTCTTGTGTCCATCTTTCTTTCTTTTTATTTTCATTTTGCATAGCCCTTTTGTCTCTACAACCATAATGACTAAGAGAGAATTTTCTATGATTTGAACACATAGAGCTTTTATTTGGTGGAAATGAAGGGCATGTGGTTGCGTACTTCCAGCGTAGAAGCAGCATGTATATATGGTGTGTATGTGATTTTGATCTTGGGAGCATGATAAGACTCTCAATAAGGGTCAACAAGACTTGACAACACTCAATACAAAGCAAATAGCTTAAGTGGAAGGTTTTAGACATGTATAGCATATATGGCTGTGGTAGGAATTTATCATCATTGAGGGACAATAAGGTTTTGTTTGTTTAAAATAAATTTCCAGTAATCATGCATGCTTAGAACAATATTATAGTAGCTCTTGTTTCACTATATCATATCTCACAACAACTTAGACCTAGTTTTAGCACTTAGCATCCATAAAGTTTTCAGGTTCATCATGATTTAAATGAGCCAAGTGATCCATACTCAAAGAAATACTAAGTTGTAAACTAGGCATTAAAGAAACATTAACTGAGCAACTATTCATCATTTCCATGAGGAAGTTAAATATTCATGAGACATATGGGAATGAGAGAAATATTTTTTTGGTATTTTATCTTATGCATTTTTTTATATGCAATAAATAATGTAAATAGCTAAGATAGAATACTTACCTTGGTGGGGGAGAGGATCTCCCCCAAGCTTGTCCTTTTGCTCATTGTGGTGGCGGGTAGTATTGAAACCATCCCGCCCAGCGTTGTGCTTCTTCGTCTTGGACAGCTTGCAATAGTTGAGCATTTTATTGTGCCATATTCAAAGTTGCATCTTCCTCAACTTGCATTGTGCCCATGTCATTGATGAGTTGGTCCATTTCCGATCCTTGGCTTCGACGGCCTCCTCGCCCGTGTGGACGGACGGGGAGTGCGCACTCTTGGAGTGTGCTGTTGAGGCCGTTCCGTGGACCTTGAAATGTCCATGGAACTTGCCTCATCGCCTTCTTCTTCATATCTCCCTGCAGCTCGTGATGTGCCACCTTGCTCAAATTGAGCGGCTTGTGACATGCTCCTTGTCACCCTTCTTGGTCCTGCAACATTTTGGCTTCTTGCCTCTCGGTCCCAATTTATGGTTAGCGTGTGCAGCGCATGCAACCGACGCCCCTCACAAGGGAGGGAGATTTCGGCTGTATGGCCGGGATAAATCATTTTTATATCACCATTTTCATCTCTTTTTAGGACTTGAGTGCTTATGAAGAAATCTTCGGTTACAACATCTTTAGGAGAGGCACTGTATTCAAAGTAATGTTTTCCATCTAGCAAGTCCATTATTTCAGCGATGCGCGTGATAAAAGAAGTGAAGAATATGGGCTCGCTTCTATGGAAAATACCAAGCCAAAAGTGCACTAACATCTTAGCAGGTGAAACTTTTATTTTCTTTGTCATGGCATAGAGCAGTCTTAATTCATCATTATAAAGAACTTGCACATTAGAGCCAGGAAGAAAAGTTATAGCCATCCAATATCGGATCAAGCGCAAAGTAGGATTATGAATTTCATCGGTTTTAGGGTCAGAGCAATCATTAGATCCTGTTATAGCTTTTCAAAATTCAGCTTTATCAAATCTTCTTGTTGCATTAACAATATCTAGATGACAGTCATTATCAAAACCAAGTGCCATGCTAAAAACTCCCCATGTTAAATTATAGTCTTGGTTAAACATGCGGAAGTAGACATTATTTTCAGCGGCTTGTAAAGAGCATAGAAATTCAATGGTGAGCTTTTCTATTCCAAGTTCTTGCACTTTCTAAATACTTTCCCAACCGATTGTATTAAAAATAGTATTAAATTCCGTGGTCATACCTGTGCTGTCCAAAAGGACAGGGTCGATGATGCCGGTATGTTCATACCCTCGGTGTCGGATGGAGGTGTACCTTTGGTACTCTTCTTGATTTAGCATGAGGTCGCTCTCGGGGTCGAACGACCTCTCGGAAGGCACTCCGAAGCTTCTTCTTGGTGGAGCTTTTCTTCCTTCATCTTCATCATGGCGGGGTCATCGGGAGGAACTCCCTATGACACTCTTGGCCTTTTTGAGTGCAGAGGAGAACTTCTTCATCCTGCAACAATGAGCTCACACAAGAACACACTATAACAACAGGGATTAGCATTAGCTATCCCACTGTTAGTAGCCTTGCGGGGTATGGTTACCTCCACAAACAAGATTTTGAGAGCAAAAATGAGAGTGAGACAAGCTTCTACTACTACAATATTTTTTTGGGTTTTTGGTTGAGTGGCTAAACTTAAACTAAACTTGAGAAAGACCTTACTCAAATGGAGAAAACAAGAGAGATTGTGTGCTAGGTAGGAATCAGTAGGTTTGGGTGTAGAAATAAGCACACATTGGAAGGGTATTTATAGGGGGAGAAGGGCTGGTGGCCAGGTCACTAGGACCAGTTCGGCCGACCCCCCTTGGTCTGGTTTTTGTTGCTTTCAACTTTGGACAGGGAATCTAGGTGATTTCAAATTCAAATTTGCCGATAGGGCTTTATTGATGGGTCGGCCGAACCCACTTTGTCATGACCAGAGTTGCTTTTGCCTTCGGACAGGGAATCTAGTTCAATTCAAACACCATCCCGCAGATAGGGCTCTGGTCATGGGTCGGCTGAACCACCCTTGGTCCACTTTTGAGCTTTAAACAATGTGTGTTGCTTTGTTCAGCAAAGCACAAACTAGTGGTGGACCAAAAGTTTTGAAATTTTCAGAGATTCCCTTGTCTAGTGTTTTGTGAAGGTAAAAGGTGTATGACAAAAGTGGGGACATGTTTAAAGTGATTCCCATGGACCATGGGAGCACTCATGCATGCCAAAGTGTTCACTTTTCGGAACTTGGATGGATGTGGGTGTTGGATTCTCCTTGAAGCATATGAGAATGGTCATGTCAAAAGAATGGTCGACCAAAATTCAAAAGGAGCTGGTGTTCAAAATTTAGGAGCATGATCAGGACACCAGGCCAACACCACCAGAGGTGGGTAGGCCCCATGGTGGGGTCGGCCGACCCCACCTAGGTGGTCCCACCACCTCAGGTGTGAGCAGAGATGATATTTTTCAAGTTTTATTCATCTACTTATTTTATTTTAGCGAAATAAATTATTGCCAAAATTAAACATGAAATGCAATGAAGAAAATTCAAAATTGAAATGTAAGAATTAAATATGGGATAAATACTGATTTACCTTACCAGCAAGGGCTCCATGTTTTAGGTCCGTAGAGGAGGACCTCTCCAGTTCGGGTTCGTTCTTCGGGTGCTTCGATCGGTCCCGGAGATGGAGACTGTGATGATCGCACCTCTTTCTTCCGCCATTCATTCTTGGTTGATGCTTGTGATTTGGCGGAGTCAGACTTGTTTATCACCTCAGCCTTACCAGTTCGGCCTTTTTGGACTTTGGCGGTTGATTCTTTCGGCGGGGTGCATATTGTGGCTTATTTCTCCACAGATTCTTTCTTGCCTGCTGCATAGCTTTATAACCATTGAAAGGACATTTGATTCTCTTACCTGGGAGCTAGAACTGGACTTGGCTGGATCCCACGTAGATGATGGCATTCACGGTGTTGAGGAATGGCCTTCCCAAGATGACGGGGACTTCGTCATCGGCTCCCATGTCAAGAATGATGAAGTCGGCGGGGATGTATTCATCTTAAATTTTGACAAGGATGTCCCTTACCAATCCCTCGGGGAACCAGATTGATTGATCGGCCATCTGCAACTTGACAAAAGTGGGGTACAAGGGTCCCCCTAGCAAGTTCTCGTACATTACCTTGGACATGATGTTGACGCCGGATCCAAGGTAGCAGAAGGCGTTGTTGAAGGTGTGTGGTCCGATCTCGCAGGTGATGGTAGGATGGCCGGGGTCACTCTTCTTGGCCATGAATGGCGGATCAAGAAGACAACCCGGGTTATGCCTAACCGGAGGCTTACCAAACCTCGTGGAAATTAACTTAACACACTCAATTGGTTCCTCAGGTTTCCTTGGGATCTTACCTTGTTCGAATGATGGGACAGCTGCTGCTATTTGAGCTAATTGGGTTTCCAGCATTTTATTAAAGCTCAATTGATTTTTCATAGCAGTGTTAAAGCTATCCATTTTCTCACTAAGACTTTCAAGAATCTTATCATTAGCCATTATTTTTTGTTTAAACTATCATTGATTTTAGATTGGCCTAAGACAAGATCTTTCAGAGAAGGTTGGTTACTATAAGAATTATTGAAATTATTGTTGTAACCATTACCTTGATTACCTTGGTAGAAGGGACGCGAGTTCCATCCTCCTTGTTGCCGGGGTCGATACCCGTTATTATTGTTGTTGTTGACAAAGCTCACCTCCTCCTTCACTTCGGGACAGTTGTTGCCCGAATGATCTTCTCCTCCACATACCTCACACCATGGATCAGCTTCAATGGCTCGTGCGGTGGCAGTGGTTCGAATGGCCTCTTGTTGCTTTTTGGAACCTTCCTCAATCTTTTTCATCAAGAGGTCCATTTTAGCCGAGAGCATGTCCACCTCATGAACGGTGTGCATACCCCTCTTCGTGGGTGGAGGCGTTCCTCATTCTATCCTTAGTTGATAACCATATTTTCAATGAGGTCCTTAATATCCTTGACATTGTGTTGCAGGAATGCTCCTCCCGCGGCAGCATCAAGATGACTACGGGCTAATCCAGTCAGCCCATGGTAGAAACCTTGGATTAGGAGCCATTCTTCAATTCCATGATGAGGACAGGCACGAATGTACTTCTGGAGACGTTCCCATGCTTCGGGAATCGTCTCATTAGTTTGCTGTTGGAAGCTTGAGATTTTTCCACGAAGAGCGCTGGTTTTGCCCATCGGGAAGAATTTCTTGAGAAATGAATTTGCACACTTCTCCCAGGTGGTAACTTCATTTTTGTTGGCGTAGAACCATTGCTTCGCCTTCCCAAGCAGTGAGAATGGGAACAGGCGAAGACGGATGGCGTCTGCCGAGACATTCTTGATAGTGAAGGTAACACACCTTCAAGGAGTGCTGGAGATGAGCATTAGCATCCTCATGTGGCTTCTCACAGAACGGGTTGGCTTGCACCATGTTGACAAGTGCTGGTTTCAGCTCAAAACTAGCATCCCCCAAGTTGAGCTGCGGACCAGTGGCGATGTTGTCAGCCGACGGTGCAGAGAACTCAGAGATGGTCTTTTGGGCTGTTACTTCTTTGGTTGATAGTGCGGAGCCTCTTTCCTCGAACGGATTCAGGTTTGAGATGAACTTTTGAGGTGGAACTTGACAGCGTCTAGTTCTCCTCAACAATTGCTCAGGATCTTCAATGAAATTTGACGGCAATTGGAAACCGCTCATGCACTGTCTAACTTCACGATAACGAGAAACACAGACAGGGGTAAGCCCCTAACACTAATCGATAACTAAATTGACAATAGACTCCGGATTCAATTTTATTAATATTCCTAGACTGATGCTTTCCCCGGCAACGGCGCCAGAAATGCTTGTTGACACTTCTTAGTGCAACCACCAGAGATAGGGTGTTATTTTATCTCTGATAACGGCGCCAGAAGTGCCTGTGATATTTCTTATGTCTATTGGATAATTCCGCAAGCGCACAGAATATACCGCTATAGCACTTCACCCGGGAGTATTTCAAGGTATCGTTATTTATTTTTATCCCAAGGGAAAGTGGTTGCTAGGAATGATTAATAAAAGAGAGAGATCCTTAAGTCTGTAGCAACTTAGTACCAACTAGTGATAGGGGGGTAAATCGATATAAAGAGGAAAGGGTAATGACACAAAGACTAAACAAGGTTTAACTAAGAATAACTAGTAGAGTATAGCTAGGTGGGAGGACAACGAGTGAGTAAAGGACTCCTATGACAGTTACTTTACTCTTATGAATTATCCTATCAAATAGATAAGATACACTAAGACAACTACCTTACTTCCGGTGTGTATGGGGTAGTGCGAGATAATAGAGGATATAACCTCTACCCGAAGCGCCTACTTTCTTATGGGTGCCTACCTTTTAAGAACTTGCCTAAACACGTGAAGGGATACCAAGACTAGACAGGGCTGTCACCACCTGCTATCACCCACTAACAATCCGTGCGACAAGCGACATGCAAAGGTAAGATCTAGTCTAAGTACCACGCTTACACTAAGCCTCACTACTCTAACTGCGTACCAACAGCTATAAAGAACCCTATGACAGGCGATGAACTAACACACATGAGCTGTTACAGGATCACTATCTAGTATAAGACAACTATAAGGTAAGACAATACACAGCAATACTATAATGAATAGTAAAGAACTAAGTAAAGACTTAGTAAAGTAAAGCAAAGACAATATATTGATAAAAGTAAAGTTTTACAGAAGGAAAGGTACAAAAGGTATACCAGACTCTCCAGCAGACGACTCCGGAGACCTCGAGCGTAGCTCGACTCAACTCTAACTCCCACATTAGACTAATACTACTACTAAGAGTGGAACTCTAGCTTCTCTTGACTCTTGTGTCTCTTGTGTGTCTTGAACAGGGTGATGGCAGTCTCTATTTATAGGGGAGGATGGAGAGGTGCCACGTCAGCGATCCGTGTGCTCCATGCCTCTGCACCCTTGGATGAACCGACTTAGAACCGCCTTAAGATGGATGGCTGTGGACAAACCAGCACGTGGAGATCATGCAGGAAGGCGGTGGAGGCCAACCGACCTGGCTGGGCACTAGGGGGGTCGGCCGAACCCCCATGACAGGTGGGCCCAGTCAGGTCCTTCTAGAAGCTGTCCCTATCTGTCATAGAGTGCGGTTCCACCTTTGCTTCATGTTTATCACGTTGATTTATCACTTGATCCTTGTGCTTTACTTCTCCACCATTGAATGGAAACACATGTTGATCTGATGGATGAAATGAGCTAGGTGGAGTGTCACACGGATCATGCCATGTCAGCAGAGCCCTGGTGGGCCCCACATGTGGGTCGGCCGAACCCAATGTGGGCCCTCCAGGTGCTCCACTCTCTTCTATCTGCTTCCATGTGTCATATATTGAAGTGTGACAGCTTGGTGTTTAAATGGGTAGTTCGGCCGACCCATAATATTGAGCTCCAAGTGCTCATTTCTGCTCTGTTTCATCTTTCCTGCATTCACAAGCTATGAGTATAAGTGGAACTCGTTATTAATAAAATATGTTCATATTATGTTTATTCTCCCTTGAATCCGAGGCTTGTTGACGGTGTTTGAGTGTGGAATTTTATGGTATATCCACCGTCAACAGTGCCCATCACCGCACACACGTGCACCATGCCAATGGTGGTTGGAGGATCTCTTAGACATACGCCCAAGTGCCGCCTGGAAGAGCTTCACGCCATCATCCTCGTCAAGGGCATCGTTAGTTCTTTGTTTAGGTTTGGTGTGGGCTTGGACTTCAATTGGATCATGATTTTATATTTTTCTTGGGATTTGTCTATCGTGTTGGCGTAGTTTCTCAGAGTTCTTTTTCTTCCTTACTGTCTTCTAATTTGGTTCGTGTGCGATTGCATTATGATCCCGTGGAGATTTGAAGGGCAGGAACCGTAAGGACTCTATTGGAAAGAAGCATCAGAGTCCGTCGTAGGTGAGGCCAGATGGAGTCTTGAAGATAGAAGAGGATCAGGACTCAGGAAACGACCGTGTACCGGGCTAGAGTCCTGGTGTATTTGTTTTTAGCATGACCGTCACTCCCGTTACTATAAAATCGGTGCACCATTAGTTAGGGAGAGGTCGGACCAAAATAATGGGAGAGAAACTTTACCTTTTTAGTATTAGGTATAGATTTGGTTGACTAAATTGTTGTAAAAATATAATTTAGAAATTCGAAATACAGCAAGTTGTCGCCAAATTTTTTTTTTCATATTAAGTGAGATGTTTTCAAAACCAGTGCGGCATCACATATATTTTATCAGAATACTATGAATCTTGACTAGGTACCTCTAAGCTTACTTGGCGAGAAATAAGTACCTCCAGAAATGAATTTAGAAATCGAGTTTATAGAGGTAGCCCACTCTACAATTATTTTTTTTAAAAAAAATTCATGAATCGGACAAAATATATTTTTCAATCCGAGGAGGCCCCTATTAGAGATCTTTTGGTCTCTACTACTCATTTAAAAAATAATAAATCAGACAAAAACATTTCTATCTGAAGAGGCCTCCACCGTTGATTTATTTTGAACCCGTTTGGAATGGATTCACATGATAAAAGTGAATTCGAATTTAGGATTCACCATAGATCCAAGATCCACTGTTATAATAGTGCTTGGTAAATACAATGAATATAGATTCATTCAAGGGTATTTTGGTTCGAATTGCCTAATTTGCCCTTCAAATTGACTCCACGTGTGAATGTCCTGTATTCCTCTTTTGACAAAAAAAAAAGAAAAAAGAAAAAGGAAACTACACGCGTCCGGCTTCCGGGACGGCCCACGCGCCGCCGGCGTCCGCACTGCAGGCGTCTGGAAGGCACAAGCAGCCATGGGAGCGGCGTCGAGAAGGCACGAGTGCTGATGGTGTCGGGAACCCGACGAGCGACTTCACGGGTATGCGTGAGAGGATTTCGAAGACGAGGTCATTGGTGAGGTCAATGCCGCCGCCTGTGGTGGAGCTAGCCACAGCAAGGCGCCGCTTCTTCTTGGTGTCACAGGCCTCCATGGATCTGGACACGATGGTGGAGCGCGCGGGGATGAGCAGGCGGTCGCGCAGGGCTCCGGCGTCCGCGGTGGTGCCGTCCATGGAGGTCGAGCGGGAGCGGCACGGCCATGGCCTGCTCCGGCATGGGGGGCACGGACGCTCCAGTGTGTGGGCGCGGCTAGGGGAGCTCACAGGTGTGGGGTGCGTGGCCTGGGGAGCCCGCCGATGTGGGGGCACCGCCGGCTCAGTTCGTTCGGAGAGTGAAGAAAGAGAGGAGATGATGGTTGGGGAAGAAAAAAAGAAAGAGGGAAACGGTATATTTGGTTGTGTAATCAATAGCATGATGGATAAATACTTTGAATTCACCAATATAAGTTAGGTAAACCACATCTTGAAGAGATTCACTAAAACAGTGAATCCATCACTTAGATTCACCATTTTGGTAAAACTAAATATAGGTGAATCTAAACCGTTTAATAAATTTTTTTGTGAATTTAGGTATATGAATCCGAATTCAGTCAGTCCGAATTCAATCTATACCCCTTTATCGCGCATGGTAGCGGGAGCTCCAAACCGTAACCTTAGCCATCACCTGTAGTTACCTTGATCACTCCTCCCTAAAGCCTTGTTTAGATGCACTTTAAAATTCCAAAATTCTCAACACATCGAATATTACGGCATATGCATGGAGCATTAAATATAGATAAAATTTTTGCATGTTTGCATAATTTAGATGTAAATCACGAGACGAATCTTTTAAATCTACTTGGACCATGATTGAGCATTTATTGGAAAAGATTCCTTTCCAAATTTCAAAAGTTTTGCGCGTAACAACACAAATTCCCTCATATTCACTTTATCCGAGGATTTGGGACCGTAAACATATTCAAATAAAAAAGCCAACTGCAAGGTTATAACTCTTCAATATCTACGACATTGATTTTTTTGCTGGAACGGCCCTCCGCCTTCTCTGCCTGCCTTCGCCTCCTCCAACCTCACCACCAATGCGCTTACCTCCGCCTGCATCTTCAGGGACTCTTCTGCCTACATTGTTGAGGACTCCTCCGCCTGTGCTGTTGGGCCCCTTGCACAGTTGCTGCGTCACATTGAGAAGCTCCACCGGCGCATGTGCCAAGAGGCACGGAGCACAGGTCCCGTCCACTCTTGCCAGCATGGATCTGTTTGGGGACGACCACGAAACCTTCAATCTCATGATCCTGAGAAGCAATTGCAGCATTGACAGCTTAGGGTGTATTTGGAAGCGCTCCATGGAGTGGATTCTTGAAGAAAATCGCTCCCCCGCTGTTAAACGGGTTTTTAAAAGTAAAGTGATTTGCTGCTGATTCTGGGAAGTGATTTTCTGAAATAAAAAAGGCTAGGAGTTAAAAAAAGTAGCTTCTCCTGATTCTACGAATTGATCTCCATGGTGATTTTAAGAGTTTTATGCTAAAAAAACATTTTTAGTCTTAAAATCATTTCACCAGAGAATCAGAGAACGTAGATAGAGAATCAGGGAGCACAAGTCTACCAAACGAGTCCTTAGATCCCATCACCTCAACCAGCAACTGCGGCATGGACATGGATTTTTACCCCAGATGACAGGCCCTCTGATGGGCCATGGTGTCCCTCTTGGCCATGGTGCTCCCAGGTACTATAGGGTCGAGATTGCGGACTAGAGAGGTGGTGAATAGTCCTTTTTAAAATCTAGTTGCAGCGGAATAAATTCTAGTAAGATCACACAAAAAATCTTATACATAAAATAAAGGTGCTAACTTAGTTTGAGCTTCTCTAAATAATTCTAACGTAAGATCACACAAAACTAAGCGCTACTTAAAACACAAGGGTAGCTCCTACTAACTAGCAAGCAAAAGAGCAGTAAGCACCTAAGCTCACTAAATACTCAATGACAAGGATACACAATCCTAATCAAGGAGTTCAACTTAATTAGCTACACAAACTAATAAAGAACACTACTTTTAAGCTACATAAGATAAGAAGGTGAGTGGCAAACTACACAAGCTAACCGACCTCACAAGATCAACTACAACTACACAAGTATGAGCAATGTAAATAACTTGTGTAGAAAGGACCAAACCATGTTAATATTAACAAATCCATGTTAATATTAACAAATCCATTAATCTTGCTAAATTAGCCCTAATATTGCCATCAGAGTTCGTCCGGATGGAACACAACCATAATAGTAGTAATAGATAACGGATCCATTAGTGCTTAAAACGAATGCGAAGCTCATCCTCATCGGCTTTAGCCGATAGGGACCATGTCGGAGGAACAGGGTTCTCGAGCAACCACTAATCCATCTATTGGTTAATACACACTATAACCGTATACTACTGACAGTGGGGTTCATCCAGGTGAATGTAACCTTAACAGTAACATGACTAGATCTATGCTATCAAAGATTGACTCAAGATCTTGAACCCATGCCACGTACGATCATGATTAGAAAGAGTTAGCCGATGCAAGTAGGAAGTCAATCACCATGGCAAAATAACAAAACACGGAGCACAAAAGACGATTCATCTCGATAAAATTTATCAACCAAACCTACTAATCTCGATCGGAAAAATTGATATTACTCGAAAAATAATATAAGATAAAAGATGCTAGTAAAATTGATAACTTAATAAATCTATCCTAAGTGCTATTTTAAGATAGAGTTGGTAACTTAGTTTATATTGTAGCTTGTACAAGGTCCGCCCTAGTCCAATGTAGCAATACAAGAAACAACATAAATCGATAACTTTGATCTACACTATACAAGATCGGCCCGAGTCCAATGCAGCAATATAAAATACGGTGTAAATCGATAACTAGCTTATACCAATATCGTCCGAGGTCGGATCGGAAACAATCCAGCCTTACAAAAAAAAAAAGATATAAACCGTGACGGTACTTACAAGCAAACAGGAGGCTGGTCGATGCGGATGCAGCCCTGCTCGCTTGAAGCAACTCGCACAGAATCTACTCTACTCCTAATTCTAAGGGTTGGCCAGAGCCGAAAAGGTTGTGTTTGCTTCATTGGATGTGCTATTATAATATTCAATACGCAGGGTTTCAACACGAGTCCTAACTGAGCACGTTTACTAAATGAAAAAAAAATAAAGATATATGGATAACTTCGACTTCAATACAAGCATTATCAAGATTTAAATGATTTATAATAGTAGTATTAGTTATTCTCGAGCTTTTAGTTTCTGAGAGGAATATACCTGCGCTTTTGTCGATGCGCTGAGGCAGCTGGGATCCATGATTTTAGGATTATCAAGGTTGCTGCCCATATCCCGGCAGTCCCATGCCAGGAACGCCATGGCGTTGTGCCTTGACAGCAGCGTCGTAGCCTGGAGAAGATCACGTTGAAGGGGTTGGGATCAAAATGGTACGGATATTTTTCGATCGTATTTGAGACCGAATCTATTTAGAGAAGTTTTTATCCCTTCGTATCTGAGTCTAGATATTCAACATCTGATATTGTATCCATATCTGAATGATTAAATTGTATATTTATAATGTTGACGTCCAATCGTATCCTATCTGACATATCTGATACTATTCGTATTTGAATCCGAATTCGAGTAGAAATATGAAAACAAATATAATATCAGTGATATACGTCTGTATCCTAATAATTGATTATGGCTTAACAATTTGCCACACGGTTTGAAAGCGAGTTATATAATTAATTTTTTATTAATATTTGAAAAAGTTTTCCGATAACCTATAAAACATTCGATGTTCGATAACCTATAAAACATTCGACGTGACATGCAAAAACTTTACATCGCGAATTTAAACAACCCCAAATTGGAACAACATTTGGTGTCTGTATATGTGATAGAGTGCTTGTATATGTCATATACTAGTGTCAATTTTGTTGAATTACGAATCCAATATTCATTTTCATTGTGATAAGATCACTCACATGGGAGGAAGCATATGCATTTTCATTCATATCAGAACCTATAGCATTTAGTTCAAAAATTTTAGCTGCATATACCTTGTCTTTCGAATCATCAGAGAATTTGTTGGTATAAGTTAACTCAAACAAATAAATACTAGGATTATCTGTAAGTGGACAGATACCGATGTAGCATTTCACCCGGGAGTATTTCAGGTATCATTATTTATATTTTACCACAGGGAAAACGGGATGACTAGAATCTAGACTTAACCCCGGAGCTGCTATCAAGGACGGAGAAAATAGGTGATATAGGAGATTGCTAAGGCTTCTAGTTATAATCCTCACAAGATATGATATGATTGTTCTTCAGGGGAATTACTATAGGAATACACCAACAAAGGGTAAATTCCTTAGTAATGGAATCCTACGGTCTTAATGACGGGAGGTGGACTATGTAAGACTCAACAAGGCTAGCTCACCCTCGTGATTTACCACCGATCCAGATAGTATAGGGCATTTACGAGTAAATATAATCTAAGCACCACGCTTAAACTATAA
Organism: Eremochloa ophiuroides; assembly: GCA_038502445.1. Lineage (NCBI taxonomy): Eukaryota > Viridiplantae > Streptophyta > Magnoliopsida > Poales > Poaceae > Eremochloa > Eremochloa ophiuroides. The sequence goes on from JAHLJS010000004.1 coordinate 43,478,250, forward strand.
ATAACTACTTCAATCAAGGAGCTATCAAGATTAAAGCACTCAGAAGAATCGTAAACCTTAAGAACAATAATAGCAACGTTACTCACTTGGATTAGAAATTGAAGTCCGGAGAATTCTTCAAAAACAAGTCCCAAAGAAAGACTTGGATCCGTGGGTACAAGTCGTAGAGCAGTCACCGACAGGCCGGCAACTCCCCCAACTATCTCCAGCTCTACTACCACACTACTTCTAGAACAAGAATAGCCTTAATCTAGAGAGACTATAAGGCTAATCTTCTACTTGATGCTTGGCTCTAGATCCTATCTTGGGTTTCTACTCTTTTTGAGATATATCGGTGGAACTCTGAAACCCTGGATTGATTTCTCTCTGGATCGATATAAAACCCAAGGGGTCTGGGGCTGCTTATATAGACCGGTGGGATGAACCGTAGCCCTTGGATCAAACCGACTTCGACGGACGGCTAGGATTGTGTGAAATTTTGGGATGTGGGTCTACGTCGAAGCGGAGGCCGAGACGAGCCACTGACAGGTCGGCCGGACCTGTCAGTGAGATCAGCCGACCCCCTCTCTCTGAGTTGCGGGCCCCGCTTTGGCAGGCGTGTCTCTAGTGTCTTCTAGAATATTCTTGATCTCTTGCCGCAGTGTAATTCGGTATTTTCTCGGCGGAGTGGGTCCTCTTTGGTTCTTTTTCTGTATAGTCCCTGGAAAACATAGATTCACCAAAACTAGTGGAATTCTGTCAGTTAAAACCCTATTCTAGGTGTTGGCTCTGATTTATATCCTTTTTCATGATTAGTTAACAGGTAAAATCATACAATAATTACCGTCAACAAGTTCCCCCACACTAGATCTTTGCTCGTCCCGAGTAAAGGATGAGATTAAGCAATCTTAACTTTAGGACTAGACATCATCATTTCACCATCCCTAGTCATACCTGTACTGTGGGATTTGTTGTGTCTACCATAAAACTTTGAGCGGTTGAAGAATAGAACAGCCAGAAACTGATCACCTTCCTCTATCAATCCAGTCTGTTGGAGGTTTTTGAATATTTTTAAAATAAAGTATAGCTTTCCTTCTCCTTCTTTGTAGTACTCTCATGTCACTCATATGCGGTGGTGTTGATCCTTACCAAGGCATAGATGATGTTGCCTTCCCTGTTGCCTACTTCTAAAGCTTATGTGGAGCTGAGGTAGGGGTAAAGTGAAAACATACTTGTATTGCATATATTGTAAAGTCAAAACAAGGATCCAAAGAGAAAGATGTCATACCCTTAGATCAAGATGTGCATGTGTGTGGAATATATGGTGGCTATCCTAATTCTACTATGCTCCTTTTGAGGATTTTCACTCTTTTACTTTTGCAGGATAACATGGGCTATCTTTCTTTTTCTTTCTTTTCCTCTCTTTTTTTTCAGGCGGGCATCTGAGTACCCATTGTTTTGGCATTCCAGACACTTGTCCATTTTTACCTCTTAGGCGGGCATCTTTGTACCCATTGTTTTCTCTTTTCTCACACTTTTGCATAGCCACATGCCTCTTCTCTGCATCCTTTTGAGAGACAAGAACTTTGGAGCATTTATTCCTAACTTCTTTTTGTGCTTCCTCCAATATCGGAGTGAAACATTTTTGGGTGGAAAGGCATGTTGTTGCGTATTCCTAGTGTAGGAATTGTAGATTGTTGGTATAAATTAACTGCACTCTATTAAAGATTATTATTATCAAGGTATCTGCAAGCGCACATATAAAACAACCGATGTATCACTTCACCAGACAATCCCGGTTTTAATATCGAACCCAAAGGAACAGTAGGTGACACTGACTAAGTCTATTGGCTCTTAACCCGATAATACAATCAATCCAGAGAATATAAATAATGAGGAGATAACAAATGATAATCTAGATCCGACAACCGGTAAACTTTGAATAATATCGCTCTAATCGGGCAGTGACATGAATAAGAGGCAAAATCAGAGTTCCCTCCTACCAGACACTTATACACCTATCGATCCTATCAACGGGAAGTGGACTACAGAGGACTCAACGCAGCTGTCACCTACGCGATCTACCACTATCCGGCCAATCAGGGGACATTCATAAGTAATTATAGCCCAGACACCACATCTACACTACAAACTACTACTTCAACCAAGGAGCTACCAAGATCAAAGCACTCAAATAGAGTTGTAAACTTAAGAATGAATAAGAACAAATGCTTACTTGAATCAGGATGTTGAATACAAAAGTACCTCAGAACGTAACTTCAGGCGAGAGAGCTAAATCCAGACAAATACCGCTACGAAGAAGCTCCGACAGACCGGGACTCCTCCGAATCTATACTCATCTACTCTATCTCTCTAATCTCTCTCTTGATTGCTAGCCTAGATCTAGTGGATATCTATCTAATGCTTCAGGGTCTTCATCTCTTGATCTGGCTCTCCTCCAGGGGGTATGGCCCTCTATTTATAGGCCGGTGGGATGCACGCGCGCCGTTAGATCAAACCGATTTAACCAAGGGCCCAGATGACTTCTAATAGGCGTAGGTAGAAGACTCCAGAAGGCGGTGCGGGGGAAACCCTAGGGGGTTTCGGGCTCCGGTACTTTGGGTGTGTTTCAGATGCTTCTAGTGTTCTCGTGATGATGTTTACTTGGCGGTTAAGTTTCGTGGTAATTATGCTCTTTAATCCTTCTTTTAAGCTTTTTTGGAAAATCCCCTAGGAAATAGACAATTCATCAAAACTCGTGAAATCTGTCAGTAATAACCCTATTCTACTGGATATTCGTGTTTAATGCAGGGATAATTGATAATAAAATTTGGATGATAACAGGTGTCAACAATTACCCCCACACTTAGGCTTTTGCTCGTCCCGAGAAAAAGGTTGGTTTTAAGATGTAAGATACTTAGAGAGAATGGAGCATTTAAAACATAACTTAAGAGTACATTATATAAAACTAGTCTAGTCATGCTTGTTCTATGGAATTCAAAGTGTCTACCATGAATCTTTGAGTAGTTGAAGAACAGAATAGTTTGAAAACAGATCACTCTCTTTCTTTAGTTAAGTCAATTGGAGGGTATGTAATTTTGCAAATAAACTTAGCTTTACCTTCTCCTTTTGTAGTACTCTCGAATCACTGGTATATATATGGTATTTTTGTATCCTTACCAAGGCATTAATGAAATTGCCTTCTTTATCCTACTTCTAAAAAGCTTATGTGGATCTCAGGTAGGTAAAATGTGAAAACATACTTGCATTGTATTTGTTGTAAAGTAAAACAATGAATCCACAGAGAAATGAGGCATATAATCGAATCAAGCTTTACTTGGTGTAATATGGTGGAACCTAATTCTACCTTGCTCCTTGAGAAAATAAGTCTCTCTTTTATACAACTGAGCTTAATCAAAGAGTATGAGCTATCTCTTTCTCATCTTTTTTTTCTTCTTTCCTTTTTTTTTCATGGGAGGCGAGCATCTAAGTACCCATTGTTTTAATTTCTTCGGACACTTGTCCATTTTTTATACTCCCTTCTTCTTTTGCATAGCTCATACCTCTTTTGAATTTAGTAGTTGAGAGACTTTAACAAAACATGAAGCAATTATTTGGTAACTATGCTATATAATTATTTCTGGTGTTTTCTCCCAGTGTAGGAGAGAAACATTTTCAATAGAATGACTCGCTATTACTCTGGATTAGAGTAATGCTTATGTGGAATTGGCACTTGATTCGAAAATATGACAAATTTCTTCAAAGGGTTACAAAGGTTGACCAAACTCAATACAAAGACAAGTATTATATGTAGCAGGCTTCTATCCTATATATGTAGCTCTGGTAGGACAATATTTTTACCACAAAGGAGAGGTATAACTAATCATTTAAATTTTTGAAATAAAATCTCCAAAGACAAAACATCAGGGATTGAGTTCTTATTATTCAACTATATCATGTTTCACAACGACTTAAACAATCATGGGGTCCCTATAAATAGTTTCCAATAGTAACATGATTCCTAGAAAAGTGTTATATAATTTATTCTTAAGCTATGAATTAAACAATCTCTTCTTCTCTTTTGAAAGTAATTTAGCATGTGAATTTTAATTCGGATTGAAACAGAAATCAAAACATATGCAATTAAATTATATGAGGATCAAACCTAACCATGACCAAGAAGGGGACGCAGAGGGTGCAGAGGGGGGCCGGCCGGCCCAGGTAGGGCTCCGGGCGGCGTGCCTCTATGGCCCCACGAGGTCCACTTCGGTGTGCGAGGTCCTGATTCGATTATCTTTCGAATTACGTGATTTTCCCGAGCGAATTGATTTCCATAGTCACGATGTGCCTCCCCCACACTTATTTTCCTACATACTTTTCTGCGCAACATGTGGAGACATCATGCGTACCGAAAATATAGAGAGTAGAGTAAACTAAAACATTAATATTGATAAAATGAATAAGGCACTTTATTCATTAATAATACTAGATAACCCTGATAACTGACTGAGCTAACGACTGCCCTAGCTCAATAGGCTTACCTAACACACTTAATTTTATAAATCAAAACCTAGCACACTCGATAATATAATCAAACTTAACACACTTGTGCCTTACTACATAGATAACGAGGGCCACTTAAGGCTGCCCTTTCTTTGCGAGCTTCCTAATTTCTTCCTTCAGCTCGCCAATCTCTTCTTTCAGCTGATCTTTTTCACACTTGAGACTGCGAATCAACTTGACATTGACTTCTATCTGCTTAGTCATGTCGCTCATAATCTTGCTCCTTAAGTCTTTGTTCCTCTCTATATCCCTAACGGTGTTAGAGAGAGCTTCCATCTTCTCATTAAGGATGCGTAGAGAGAGCGGGGGCTATCTAGGAACTTTCTCTAGTGCTGATGTAGATGTAGCCCGCTGTCTCTTGGGCGGAGGTGGTATGAACTCGGTGTAGCGGACTTGGCCTGGACGTGCACGAACTCCTTGGATGGCAGGGCGAGCAGTGGTGTACTTCGCACATACTAGTGTTTCGTTCTTGTCGGTCTTGACCGACAAGAGTCTCTCATTATCTCTAGGTGGAAGAAGTAGGGTGCCTTGGGGAACAGCTATCTACTTCCCCCTGGTACCATCTTTTAGCAGCAGTCTCTCAGGTGGCGATGGCAGAGCAGGCTGAGCATGCGTGTAGTAGACTTGCTCGAACTGCTGGGGCACCATAGCAAGATGCTTTGGTGGTATGACGGCGAGGTGCTTTGGCGGCACGATGGCAAGGGGCTTCGGCTGCGTGAGGACGATGGCCTCTGAGTGGTCGCCTTGGAGCTTGCCGGAGTCAGCGCCGACGACCGCTTTGCTTGCCATTGCTACTAGATCTAAACTAGAGAGTTTCTTTGGAGGAGAAGAAGGCAATGATGATGGGATGGCATTCAAGGGTGGTATAGGTGCCTATTTATATGGTTTTCAGGAGATAGGATAAGATCAAATCTAGGTTCTATAGGATTCGTATGAAAGATTATTCGTACGCATCGGGAATCTATGGGATTGTACTTCGGAAAGATAGAGAAAGAAAAGGAAACTTGAGTCGGGATGAGAGAGGATAGGGGGGCGCCGCCCGGCCCCACTAGGGCGTCGGCCGGCCCCACCAGGTGTCTTTCCTAGGTGGCCGAGCTCGTGAAGACTCTAGACTCTTCTTACTTCCTGTTAGTTGCGATACGCGATAATTTTTCGTAACGGATAATGATGGGACCAAAAAGTGGGTAATTGGACAAAGTCCAGCCCATCAACAACTTTTAAATTAAATGGTTCTAAAAATAATTTAAGTCGGTGACCATTTACCTTGAACAACATACCTTCGTGTGATTGTAGAGTTACCGCTCCATGTGGTGATGCATTCACAACCGTAAATGGTCCTTCCCATTTGCTTCGTAGTTTTCCAAGCCCGAATAATTTAAACCTGTAATTAAAAAGTAATATCTTATCTCCTGGTGCAAACTCTTTCTTCTTGATCCTCTTGTAATGCCATCTTTTTATTCTTTCTTTATAGATCTTTGAATTGTGATAAGCCTTTTCTCTTCATTCTTCTAATTCTGATAATTGGATTTTTCTCTTTTCTCCAGCGGCTTCAAAGTTCATGTTCCATATCTTAATAGCCCAGTGAGCTTTATGGTCTAACTCCACTGGTAAATGACAGGTCTTACCATATACTAGCTGGTAAGGTGACATACCCAAAGGTGTCTTGTATGCGGTCCGATATGCCCAAAGTGCTTCGGGTAATCGGTCCTTCCATGCAGTACCCATTTTATTTACTGTTTTCTGTAGAATATTCTTGATCTGTTTGTTTGATGTTTCTGCCTGGCCACTTGTCTGAGGATGGTATGGAGTAGCTACATTGTGACGGATGCCATGAGCTTGCAAGTATCGGTGAAACTTTTTATTAGTGAAGTGTGTCCCTCCGTCACTAATGACCATCCTTGGTGTTCCAAACCTTGGAAATATAATCTCTTCGAACATCTTCTTTGAATGTTTGAAATCAGCATTCATGCATGGCATAGCTTCTACCCATTTGGATACATAGTCAACTGCCACCAGAATGTATTCACAATTTCTTGATTTCACAAATGGTTCCATGTAATCAATTCCCCAGACATCAAAGAGCTCAATCTGGAGATTGTTGGTGAGTGGCATAGCATCTCTTGTATTGATATTTCTGTGCCGCTGACATGATCCATATCTCCGGACAAAATCTTTGGTGTCTTCATACATAGTTGGCCAAAAGAACCCACTCTGCCAGATTTTAGCATGAGTGCGGAATGCTCCATAATGACCTCCATACGGTGATGCGTGGCATTTCTGAATGATCTGCATGCCCTCTTCTAGTGGTACACATCTTCTAAGTAATCCATCTGAACACATTCTGAAGAGGTATGGCGGATCCCATATGTGGAGACGACTTTCATAAATAAGCTTCTTTTTATTTTCCCCTGGTGGTATATAACCTGCAACCATAAAGTTGACAATATTCGCGTACCAAGGGTCTGAGTTGGTCACTTTAAACAATATGTCATCTCTCAATGAGTCATTAATAGGCAATTCCTGAGGTTTCTCAAAGTGTATTCTAGACAAATGATCAGCAACTGGATTTTCTATTCCTCTTCTATCTTTAATTTCTAAGTCAAATTCTCGGAGTAACAAAATCTATCTTATCAAACGAGGTTTAGCATCTTTTTTAGTGAGCAAATATTTTAAAGCAGCATGATCAGAATAAACAATTACTTTTGCTCCTACTAAGTAAGATCTAAATTTATCAATAGCAAAAACAACAGGCAGGAGTTCTTTTTCCGTGTTGCATAATTTAATTGTGCTCCTGTCATAGTTTTACTAACCTAAGCAATTGCATGATGCTTCTTATCTTTTGTTTGTCCGAATACTGCCCCTACAGCATAATCGCTAGCATCACACATAATTTCAAAAGGTAAAGACCAATCAGGGGGTTGAATGATCGGTGCTGATGTAACTGCTTCTTTAAGAATATTAAAAGATTTTAAACATGCATCATCAAATTCAAAAGAAACATCCTTACCTAGCAAGTTAGTCAGTGGTCTAACAATATGTGAAAAATCTTTTATAAATCTGCGATAAAAACCACAATGACCAAAAAAATTTCGGATTCCTTTTATATTAACAGGTGGAGGTAGTTGTTCAATTACTTCAATTTTTGCCTTATCTACCTCTATACCTCTTTCAGACACTAAATGTCCTAGCACTATTCCTTTTCTAACCATAAAATAATATTTTTCCCAATTAAGGACTAAGTGCTTTTCTTCACATCTCTATAAAACCTTATCTAGATTTTCTAAACAATCATCAAAAGTTTTTCCATACACTGAAAAATCATCCATAAAAACTTCCACGATTTCTTCTATCATTTCAAAAAATATAGACATCATACATCTTTGAAAAGAAGCAGGTGCATTACACAATCCAAAGGACATTCTACGATAAGCATAAGTTCCATAAGAACATGTAAAAGTGGTTTTGCTTTGATCATCAGGGTGGATAGGTATTTGGTGATATCCAGAATAACCATCAAGGAAATAAAAGAAAGAATTATTTACCAAACGCTCTAACATCTCATCAATAAAGGGCAGCGGAAAATGATCTTTCTTGATTGCTTTATTGAGTTTTCTATAATCTATACACATTCGCCATCCTGTAACAGTTCTCTGAGGTATCAATTCATTTTATCATTTTTAACTACGGTCATACCACTCTTTTTAGGTACAACTTGAACAGGGCTTACCTACTCACTATGCGGAACAGGATAAATAATCCCAGCATGCAAAAGTTTTAAGACCTCTTTCTTAACAACCTCCCTCATCGCATTTTGAAGCCTACGTTGGGGCTCTCTAGAAGGTGTAATCTCTGGGTTGGTTGGAATACGATGGGTGCATAAAACAGGACTAATCCCCTTAAGGTCATGGAGTGAATAACCAAAAGCAGCACGATGTTTTTTTAAGACAGTTATTAATCTAAAAGACTCTTCATCAGAAAGTTTATCACTAATAATCACGGGAGAATTTTGATCATTATTCAGAAAAACATACTTAAGACCAGAAGTTAGTTGCTTAAACTCAATAGAAGGCTTAGGTGGCTCTAGTAATTCATCCAAAGGTTCAGGATCCATCGGATCCTCTTCCTCTTCATTAATGAAGAACTGAGTATCATCCTCTAAATTAGGTTCAATAAATTCCTCAAATGACACAGCCTTAATTTCTTCTATCGGATCTAACTCAGGAGGTGGCTCTGCCTTAGCTTTTAATGCATGAGTTATAGGCACTGAGAGATTAAATCCTTTCCCAAGTTTAATATCTAAATTGCCCGCACAACCTTCTCGCAAAAGTTTTTCTATTGGTAACACAATCATTACATCGAAATCTCAAACATCAAAGATATAGAAATTTAGTAAAATTCAGAATTCATTAATCACAATAGGAAGAGAACATAAAACACCTGAACTAGGAATAATATGTCCTGAATGATTTTTCAATAATTTATTTGTAGGAATTAATGGCATATCTTTCAAGAATTTTTTAGCAAATGTAAGAGACATGATATTGACACCTACTACTGGATTATAAAAGGCATCAAAAGGATATGCATCAATTTGACATTTAATAGTAATGGCAGGAGAATTTAAACGAATTATATCATTTGAAAGCTCAGAATCTATCAACCACTCATTACTCATAACAAAAATCAATTCTCTAGTTATCTCTCTAAGAAATTTTAAATCAGCAGGATATGAAATATTAAAACTTTTAAAATTCATAGACTCTTGTGGTTTTATAATTTTGTGATAGCGTGAGGTGTTTCCATAATCATCAAAAAGTTCATCCTCAAATTCAAGCATAAAATCAGAAATAGGAGTTATCTCCTTCTCATTAGATAGTTCAGGTAAAGGTTGAGATGAATCAGACAAAAGTTTAGAATCAAACGACAAAAATTCATCTTCTAACATCTTTTCTTTTTCTTCAGGAAAATCAATTAAGATATTTGTAAGAATAGTTTTAGCATGTGAAGCACTAATATGCATAAATGCTCCTCCTGTGGCCAAATTAAGGCATTCTTTATTTTTATCATCAAGGCCTAAAAAGAAATGCTGCAAAAGCATAGGTTCTGGCAAAGCAAGATTAGGTCCAGAATTTATAAATCCATCAAAGCGTTCCTAAGCCTTGCCTAATGATTCGTTATCTAATTGTTTAAATCCAATAATTTCAAAACGAAGTTTAGCGACCTTTTCGATAGGGAAAAATTTAGACAAAAATTAGCACGCAATACTTCCCAATCTCCTTGGCTACTCCCAACATGACGATTATACCATTTCTTTGCTTTTCCCGTTAATGAAAACGGAAAGAGTTTCCATCTTAAAGTTTCATCTGCCATGCCCTTAATGTGCAAACATGAACATGTCTGCTCAAAATCGGCTAAATGGGAATAAGGGTTTTCGCTAGAACTACGAGAAAAAATGTGATCCTAAACTAACTTAATTAATCCCGGGCGTAACTCATAGCCAGATGATGTGATGGGTAAAGATGATTCTTTTGGCTGGAGATACGATCCCGATGGTGCTCCATATTGATATAAAAGTTGGGACGTGGGTTCCATATTTTAAAAAGATAAAAGATAAAAAATAAAAGTATAATACAATATTAAGATAGACTAAGCCAAAATCAGCAAACCGTTCCCCGGCAACGGCGCCAGAAATGCTTGTTGCTATAAATTAACTGCACTCTATTAAAGATTATTATTATCAAGGTATCCGCAAGCGCACAGATAAAACAACCGATGTAGCACTTCACCAGACAATCCCAGTTTTAATATCAAACCCAAAGGAACAGTAGGTGATACTGACTAAGTCTATTGGCTCTTAACCGATAATACAATCAATCCAGAGAATATCAAGAATGAGGAGATAACAAATGATTATCTAGATCTGACAACCGGTAAACTTTGAATAATATCGCTTTAATCGGGCAGTGACATGAATAATAGGCGAAATCAGAGTTCCCTCCTACCAGACACTTATACACCTATCGATCTTATCAACGGAAAGTGGACTACAGAGGACTCAACGCAGCTGTCACCTACGCGATCTACCACTATCCGGCCAATCAGGGGACATTCACAAGTAATTATAGCCCAGACACCACATCTACACTACAAACTACTACTTCAATCAAGGAGCTACCAAGATCAAAGCACTCAAATAGAGTTGTAAACTTAATAACGAATAAGAACAAATGCTTACTTGAATCAGCATGTTGAATACAAAAGTACCTCAGAACGCAACTCCAGGCGAGAGAGCCGAATCTAGACGAACACAGCTACGAAGAAGTTCCGACAGGCCGGGACTCCTCCGAATCTCTATTCATCTACTATATCTCTCTAATCTCTCTCTTGATTGCTAGCCTAGATCTAGTGGATATCTATCTAATGCTTCAGGGTCTTCATCTCTTGATCTGGCTCTCTTCCAGGGGGATGTGGCCCTCTATTTATAGGCCGGTGGGATGCACGCGCGCCGTTAGATCAAACCAACTTAACCAAGGGCTCAGATGACTTCTAATAGGCGGTGGTAGAAGACTCCAGAAGGCGGCGCGGGGGAAACCCTAGGGGGGCGCCGGCTGGCCCCACCCTATGGGGTTTCGGGCTTCGGTGCTTCGGGTGTGTTCCAGATGCTTCTAGTGTTCTTGTGATGATGTTTTCCTGGAGGTTAAGTTTCGTGGTAATTATGCTCTTTAATCCTTCTTTTAACCTTTTCTGGAAAATCCCCTGGGAAATAGACAATTCACCAAAACTCGTGAAATATGTCAGTAATAACCCTATTCTACTGGATATTCATGTTTAATGCAGGGATAATTGATAATAAAATTTGGATGATAACAGGTGTCAACACAGATATATGTGGAGTGTATGTGATCTTGATCTTAGGAGCATGATAAATTTCTCAACAAGGGTCACTTGGTTTGACAAAACTCAAAGCAATAGCAAGTAGTAAATATAGAAGTTGATTCTATCCTATATTTGGCTCTGGTAGGTAAATGCTTTTACTATAAAGGAGAAGCATAGTTATTAGTTTTAAGTTTTGCAGATAAAAATTCTCCAACAACTAGATATCAAGAATCAAACTTTTAATGTTCTTACTATCTCGTATTCCACAACAACTTAAGCAACATGGGGTCCATATTTAAAGTTCCCAACAGTAGCAAGACTTCCAGGAAAAGTGTTATGTTCAAGGCTACTCAGGTTAATCCTTTCATGTTTTAAAGTTGCTTAATCATAAGATTTTTAATTCAGCGCAAAACAGTGAACGGCGTACGAGAAAATATGAAGTTCAGGGTACGTTCCTGGCCGTGGATGAAGCTCGCGGCGAGGTGGCACTGGGGTGGATTGGCCGACCTAGGGTAGGGATCGGCCGATCCCTCCTGGTGGCCGTTTGTGCCCTGTCTCGTCGTGTGTGATCCGTGCGTCGGTTGCTTCTGTCTTGGTGTACTTTCATCTTCGGTGTTCGTCGTTCTTTCAGTGCTCCTCCCCCACACTTGTTTCCTGTTTTCCTTGATGCACAACAAAGTGGAGACAAGCACAAATATATCCAAGCGAGATAGTATTGACTCAAAACTAACTTTTATTAATAGGGCACTTTTATTACACATGACTTTTAAATTAAAATGAACTAAGCAAACTAAAGCGAACTAATCGAGCTAAACGATCTAATCAAACTAAGGGGTGCCCTATGGGTACAAGCTCTAATACTTCCTAGAATTTCTCTGAGTGAAAAGCTCAAACTTGATCTCTAACTTCCTTTGGTTTCCATCTTTCAGATCAATCCTAAGATTAGTATCAGCTAAAGTTCTAGCAAGGAGCATATCCTGGTTCTTCATGATCTCCATCTCATGTCTCATCTCGTCCATCTGCTTCTGGAGCTATGCCGTGGTGACCTTGGACCGCTTCCGTGGAGGTTGCTCTCCACGTGGAGCTTCCTTAGGTGGCACGAACTTGACCTTGGCCGGGTCAGCACGGACTCCATCGAAGGTAGGGCGAGTGGTGTACTTGACACATGAGATATGGCCATCTTTGTTGAGCTTTACCCCCGTCAGCGTCTCGTTTGGCTTCGGTGGCAGGAGCTTGGCATCCTTCGGACGCTTGACGATCGGTTCCTTCCGTGGCACATCCTTCAGGTAGAGGGTCTCAGGTGGTAGTGGAAGGGCTAATCTAGTACAAGCACGAAAGGATTGCTCATGCTTGCAAGGCTGGTTTGGTGGAGCAATGGCGAGAGGCCAGAGAGTTCTAGCAGGGATGATGGCCTGGGTGTCGTCGGCGGGAACCTTGCTAGTATCCATCCTGTAGGGGATGATCTTTTTGTCGGCCATGGGAGTCTTTGGAGCAGAGCTCGTAGGCACAAAGAAGAGAATGGATTGGATGAGATGAGAATGGAGGCTAGCAGGGGCTGGTTATATAGGCGTCCGGTGGCTGCTAGGGTTCCAAAACTTTCCCTACGAGCTTACGGTGGCGGCGGATGACTTGCCAAAAAATGAAAGTTGGAAAATATGCGAGAAGAGATCCGAAGGATCATGTCATGAAAAGATGGCGGCGAATGGGATCTGGGGGGGGATCGACCGACCTACAGGTGGGGTCAGGCGACCTGCCCCCGTGTCCATTCGGCTCTGGTCTTTTCGTGTGGCTTTCTCGCGATATTTAGTTTCCAAAATTCGGACTTTCCCGTGCGGAAATGCAAAAGGAAGGCAAAAGCCCTAATACACTTGGTAAATTAATAAATTCAATAATATCTATTTCCTCTAGGCCTTTAATTGGTTCTAGAAAGAGTTTGAGGCGGTGACCATTTACCTTGAATAACGTACCTTCGTCGGTTTGAAGTGTGACCGCTCCATGTGACGAAGTGTTGATCACCTTGAATGGTCCTTCCCATTTGCTTCGTAGCTTTCCGTGACCGAATAACTTCACCCTGAAATTAAAAAGTAATACCTGATCTCCGGGTGCGAAGTCCTTCTTCTTCAACCTTTTGTCATGCCACCTCTTTGTCCTCTCTTTATAGATCTTGGAGTTGTGATATGCTTTTTCATGCCATTCATCTAGTTTAGAGAGTTGCATCTTTTTTTTTATTCCTGTAGCATCCAGATCCATATTCATATTCCATCTCTTAATTGCCCAGTGAACCTTGAATTCAAGCTCTACTGGCAAGTGACAGGTCTTTCCATAAACAAGCTGGCATGGTGACATTCCAATTGGTGTCTTGTAGGCTGTTCTGTAAGCCCACAGTGCTTCTGGTAGTCTGTCTTTCCAAGCTTTTCCCATTTCATTGACCGTCTTCTACAGAATATTCTTGATCTGCTTATTTGATGTCTCTGCTTGCCCACTTGTCTGAGGATGATATGGAGTGGCGATGTTGTGGCGGACCCCTCTTTTTGCTAAATATAGTTGGAATCTTTTATCGATGAAGTGGGATCCTCCGTCACTGATTACCATCCTTAGAGTACCAAATCTAGGAAATATTATTTCTTTAAACATCCTAAATCTATAGCTTTGCATGGCATAGCTTCTACCCATTTTGAGACGTAGTCTATTACCACCAAAATGTACTCACACTACTTTGACTTTGGAAACGGGCCTATGTAGTCAATTCCCCAGACATCGAAGAGCTCTACTTGGAGGTTGTTGACGAGGGGCATAGCATCTCTTGAATTGATGTTTCCATGTCGTTGGCATGCCCCGCATCTCCGAATAAAGCTTTTCGTGTTATCATACATGGTGGGCCAAAAGAATCCACTTTGCCAAATCTTAGCATGTGTGCGAAATGTGCCATAATGTCCTCCATATGGTGAAGAGTGGCATCTTTCAATGATCTTGATCCCCTCTTCCACTAGTACACATCTCCGGAGTAGTCCATCAGAACATATTCTGAAGAGGTATGCTGGGTCCCACATGTGTTGTCGACTCTCGTAGACAAGCTTTCTTTTGTCCTCTCCTGGTGGTACATATCCTGCAACCATAAAATTCACAATATTTACATACCAGGGGTCGAATCGGGTGATCCGATAGAGCATGTCGTCCCTCATCGAGTTGTTGATGGGTATTTCCTGCATATTCTCAAAATGCATTCTAGACAAGTGATCTGCTACAGAATTTTCTACTCCCTTTTTCTCTTTTATTTCTAAGTCAAATTCTTGGAGGAGCAAAATCCATCTTATCAATCTAGATTTAGCATCTTTCTTAGTGAGCAAGTATTTCAAGGCAGCATGATCAGTGTAAACAATCACTTTAGCTCTAACTAAGTAAGATCTAAACTTGTCTATAGCAAAAACAACAGCCAGAAGTTCTTTTTCAGTTGTTGTATAATTAAGTTGGGCTCCTGTCAGAATTTTACTAGCATAAGCAATTGCATGATGCTTCCTATCTTTAGTTTGTCCCAAAACTGCCCCCACAGCATAATCATTAGCATCACACATAATTTCAAAAGGTAAAGACCAATCAGGGGGTTGAATGATTGGTGCAGAGATGAGTGCTTGCTTAAGGGTGTTAAAAGATTTCATACAAACATCATCAAAATCAAAGGGAGCATTCTTGACTAGCAAGTTTGTAAGAGGTCTAACAATATGTAAAAAGTTTTGAACAAAGCGTCTATAAAAGCCAGTATGACCAAAGAAACTTCTAATCCTTTTAACACTAATAGGAGGAGGTAGTTGTTCAATTACTTCAATTTTAGCTCTGTCTACCTATATCCCTCTTTCAGACACTAGGTGTCCTAGCACTATTCTTTCTCTAACCATAAAATGATATTTTTCTCAATTAAGGACTAAGTGCTTTTCCTCATATCTTTGCAAAACCTTGTCTAAATTTTCAAGACAATCATCAAAAGTTTTTCCAAAAACAGAAAAGTCATCCATGAAAACTTTCATGATTTCTTCAATTATATAAAAAAAAAATAGACATCATGCATCTTTGAAAAGAAGCTGGTGCATTACACAATTCAAAGGACATCTTACGGTAGGCATAGGTTCCATAAGGACAGGTAAAGGTGGTTTTGCTCTGATCATCAGGGTGGATAGGAATTTGGAGATATCAGTGCTGCTGGGTGAGCAATGCTGCGAGGCGAAGGGCTTGCGATCTATGAGTAATCTTCACCTGCTTATGCTTAGAAGCTGTTTGACGAAATGCCGCAATAGACATTCTTCACATGGAACAACGTAATCTCCAGCTGCACAGACGGTGTTATGTAATACAGCAACTAACATTTCAGCGTGATGAATCAACTCCATGCACACCCAGTAAAGGCGCATGGCTTGGCAAAGTGGCATCATCAAAGATCCAAGAGCCTACTCCATTATGCCAAGTAACTTCAGGTATCGAACACATATTTCTTCCATTCTGATTTCTTTTTTTTAATCTGTGCTCACCATGTGTTTTGCTACTTTGACAAGCACACGTGTCAACTACTCAGGGCCTACTCGAACTTTCCTTTTGATTTGTTTACTTGTAGGCTTTGATAAAACTTCAAGTGTTTGCTAAAATGTCAAAGCAAATATGCAAGAACTAAAACAATAAATTGGCATTGGTGCATGATTCACTTTGGTAAAATCCATAGGATCTATACCCTCTTCCAAGTTTGTGGTATTTACTTTTTTTCCATATATATACAATTCTGCCTTTGATAAGCAGCAGACAGAGACACAAATGGAGTAGTGCAATTTGCTATTTTGGTGAGACATTGCTGCCGATGGCCGGTGCAAAGTCCAAAAAAGTTAACCATGAGATACTCCAAAAAGATATTTGACAAGTCTAGGTGATCTTGATAATACATCCTACTTAAAGGATCATGTCCTAGAGGATGGTAAGATAGTCAAAATGCTTCGACAGCTACATGTATCCGTGGCTAGTTGCATTACAATTTCCACCAAAATACTCTTAATTATAGTTCCAATGTAGATTGGACGTCCTTCTCCCCTAACCTTAAGCTTTCTCACTCCGCCGATAACCAGGCTTCACCTTCTCCATGCAGCGTGATCACGTGAGATGTACACTACAAGCCTACAAGCTAGCTAGTATGCAAATTAAATACGTAAGCACTTGAGTATTATGGATCCTGTACAATTCCTGGATAATCATTAATAGCTCAAAATGATATGAGAGTAAATTTCCTATATTGTTAATGTGTATGCTAAAATACATGGACCCATGAATTGTTGGTTCAAATTTCCAGCAATATTCAGTTTGTTAATCCATTTTATCTTGTCGAAAAACTAAGCAGTTTCTTATCACCTGGATGTCTGAATTTCTATAGCTTCCATTTGTATACTATGTTGGAAAGGGAATTTCTATAGTTTCTTATCAGCTGGATGGTATTTAGACACTGCTGTTATTTTTTTCCCCTTTTCGTATTGCTTTGCTAAATCGTTTCGGCTCCAAAAATTGGCTGTCATCCTGATTCGATTTGGTGTTATGCAAGTATTTGCATTTGCCTCCATCATATCTATTGAAAAATTGTTGATACGCTTCACTCCCTGGACAATATGCTCCCTACCATCTAGACTTCAGGTGCCCTTACTGTGCTACCTGAATATAGCCTCTGAAATAAGATCCAAGCAATAGAAATTCTGTTTATAACTTATTATTTTTGCTTTAATAGGTAATATAAAGTAAGATGCAAGCAATAGATATTATGTGTTTGTAACTTACTATTTCATACTTTTTTTTCTGCAGGTACTGATGTCCAAAGCTACAGACTACTTGTTTTGAAGATGCACAAATCTTTTGGTAACTAGGCATGATACAAGTTCCACGTTATCTTTTGGAAGAAAGATGCATCCTTTGGTGTAGATATAGGCTTCAACAAACTTCTAATATATCTGTATAGCCGCAAAGGCCACAACTACATACTTTACTAGGATCAAGTAGATTGATTAGGAGCTCAATCAAAATCTTTTGACCAATAAAGCTTCTCAACTCCTTGTGTCGAAACATATGGAATTGCTATGAACATTTGTGTCCTGCAATCGAAACTTTGTCTCTGTTCTTATTGCCACTGGCCCAATCACAAGGGAAGGCGCGGCAAAGCCGCGCCAACGTTTCTAGTGGGTTCTGGAATATGGCGATAGTCTCGGCACAGTGAATGGCTGGGGCATATTATCTCTCTACATATACTTATTAGTCTATAAATGAATAGTGGAAAAAGACGTGAGTTGTGGTGTGGCCGGCCCCGGCCCTTTTCTTCCTTCTCGACATATAGTAAATTTTCTGAGAAGGAAGAAGGGCGGCTGCTACGTATGTATGGTGAAGCTTTTGATAGGTGGCTTTGGCATGCTGTTTCTACAAATACATCTTTTGAGGCGGCTTGTTTTTTTGCCGATCAGACACGGCTCCTGATTAATCCCGTCTGAGCTTAAAAGCTCCCATTGCTAAATATCGTTTCTATAGTAGTTGTGGAGATGCTTGCTGTCGTAGAGCAACAAATATGAGACTAGGGATTGAAAAATAGAAAATAAATTAGATTGATTATGTTTCTAGTCTATTTAGGATCCTACCTATCACTTGCGCCCTTGTATTTATTGGTTGGATTGCCTTCTCTCATTCGGGGACCGTTTACATCTCGAACGAATATCCAAGCCCTATCATGAAAACTAGCTTAGTCGACATTGTGAGTTGGCTTAGCTGGATCTCCCAATGAGTATATAACAAGTGAATTAAGGTCACTATAGTACTCACATGTCCACTATAATGATCAAATCAATACTTTGTAAAGCATCATTTTTGGGGGAAACATGTTAAATAGTCAATTAGCAAAGGGAGTACACTATGGGATTCATGTTTAGTGGTAAATCTGTTTCACATTCTTGATGTTGTGTCAAGCGCAACAGAGCCACAACGGAGGCTTATATGGTATTTTCTCTTCTTTGTTGACAAGGGTATTTCCCAGTAGGCACCACGAACGATACAAAATTGGAACACTATCCATGTAAATGCATTTATTGTGGTTGTTGTATCATCTATTTCTGTTATGAAGATGTTAATTAAGATCTTGTGCACAAATGTATCAAGCAATCAGCTGGCTGTTTCACATTTACTGCCATTGTCAATGCTTTTTTAATTATCACATTGCAGATCCTACTGTTTTTTTTTTTTTTGCCATTTTTTCTATAAATATTTCATGTAGATATGTCGATCGATGAAGTGCTAAAGCAAAAAGGACAGCGTTGGTAATATAGTCAGGCGCATCCATGTGCTGGGTGTCCTATACAATGGCCCTCTTGATAATAACACGATTATGAAATAATGGCAAGCTATAAACAAAGAAGATCTAGTAGATACAGTGATGAGAAATAAATGAAGGAAAATGATGTAGCCTGCAGAGTTCTTGCCCTTCATGTGGTTTGAGAACCAGCGCATTCCACTCCTTATAAATAAAGGAACTGAGACATGTTGCACATATTTTCTCCTCGTTTAGGCTTGGGATACCTACCAAGAGGCGATGAGCGAATGTGAGGTTGATACTTCTATGTACCATTTGGGAATGTGAAGAATCAAGGAACAAGGTGAGAAGCCAAGAAGGCTATGGTGCTGCTTGCTCATCAATAACGGTAGTTAGATACTACTGCTCTGCGATGGCCATGGATCCAACCATGCCATCACTACAAGTGCAAAGATTTTTCCTGACGGCCGAAAACCATCAAGAATAGTATTTCTAATGGCCTGTCGTCGGAAAAGCACCGACAAGAACTACCCGACAGGAATACCAGATATTTCGTGACAGCCAACAGTTGACGGCTACTCCTGATGGCTTATGATTGACCAGTCAAACCCTAAAACTGGCACCATAGCCGTCAGGGAATTGAAATGTAATCCATTAGGGATTTGGCCAACAAGATACACTATCTAGCTATTATGAAATCAAATCCATATGAATGAAATTTACTATCAATTTAATCTGTCAATTCAAAATGATCATACATCCACTCACAAGCCACATTACACAAGTGATCCATGAAACACAATTGATTACAAATTCACATGTCCCCATATCCAAATAGGTAGATTTGTACAGATTAGTAAAATAGGAATACGGAAATATGACAGCTCTTATACACTAATGGTTTAGAGCAACCTGCAAGTCTTTACTACACAACAAGTCCAGCTTCTAAGTATAGAGTTCATTGGAACATGTGGACTGCACAAAAGAAAAGTCCTTGCTTGGAGTTGACATTACTGAACAGCATGGAGTGACCCAATGACCTACAAGTTTTGGAGTATAGATTATGCACTCTCCAAAAATGAGACACTATCTTTATTAGTACAAGACAGCCAGATCAGTTTCTAAAGCAACAAGCAGTGGTGCAAATTCTTAGCAGTGTTTGGTGCAAATTGGAGACAAATACAAACAGAGAACATGAGGGAGGGTATGTGCACTTGCAGTTCCATGTTATGTACTACAGAATGTATTTGAAAAATGGGAAATGGGAATAACTTCAGAGGAATTGCTTGTAGCAAGGGAACTACTTCTGGAATGCACCAAGAGAGATTGTTGGGTGGTATCTGAAAGAAACATCTGCTTCCACAGCTATGCATATCCATCTTTGCACTAGAGCATTTGAAAAAACAGGTTTTGTGCCAATCACACAAACCTTATGACAGGAATGTTTTAAAGTTATGTGGTAACATGGTTACCACGGTCGCAAAGGCACCAAACATTTCTTTTGATGCAGGTAGCCGACGGACAGGACTAGCGGACGACGTCACATCTTTGCCGCAACTTCACCCGATGGCTCGCCCCCTGGCGAAGGCCTGTGAGGCCCCGAGGAGGCACCAGGAGGGAAGGTCACTCCCGAAGAAGCACCCGGCGGAGGCTGAGGCGAAGGACATGGCCAAGAGGAGCCTTCGCCCCCGGCCCCGCGAAGGTCCTCCGCCAACGAAGGCAAGCGGCGGGTCCTGGCAGCGAGGTGGTTGAGCATCAATACGAAGTGCCGATAAGACCCCTGAGGGAGTGTAAACGGCGGAATATGCCGGGAATATACTTATAATCATTAAAGTGGGCAATAGAGTAAAAGGACCTTAGGATGTACAAAGAGCTATAAAAGGAGGAGTTATTGCCCCATGCGAGAGTCAGTGAAAAGCAGTTTATCACACCGTCCTCTCCCTGCCCATCGGCACCCTTGTTCTTTGAGTCTTCGCCCTCGAGCGAAGGTAGAGTTAGAGAGAGGGTCCACCTCACCCTTCCACTCTGTGCTGGACGCTAGTTCCAACAAGTTAAATGACTCCTATGCATGATCATGCAATGACAGGAAAAAGAATAAAAATTGTAAAAAAAAAAAGTGGCCACGTTAGGTAGAGCGATCCATATTTTTTTTGTTCAAAACTTTTTTCCTTCAGCAAATGTTGGCTCCAATTTTTCTAACATCTACGCAGGGACAAAAATCGTTAAGTTTCTTACACAGTTTTTTCCAGCTCATGGGAATAACACTCTAGGAAAATTATTTGCAGCAATGCAAGCAAGACAGAAGCGTAGTAAGATACTGCACCCACTCACTTAGTGTTGCCAAGCATTTGCTGCCTGCAGGTTTAAGCTTTCTGTCGACGTTCATGGCTGGGAAAGATTCCCCTCCCACTTGTAAAACTCCATCCCCTTGTTAAGATACCATGAGCACATGATACTCTCTCAAATGATACAAACTAATCAAGCAACAGGTAGTTATAGAGTTATAAAGTGACGGGATCAGCAAGGAAATAATGCACATTGATTGATATTCCAGTGGGATACTAGAATCTTAGCCCTGTTTCTACTTACACACACCAAACCACAACCTGATGAGATCATGAGAAATAATCTGTAATTCTATCAAATCAAATGCCCTGTTTCTAAGATAAAGGTATGTAGGTCACTCCTTTTTTCCTTATTTAAATTGATCAGATATAACTTAATTTTAAACCTGCTCACTTGGTGTTTCACAAGCATTTGCTGCCTACACGGTAGCTTCACTTTCTGTTAATCTTATAGCTCTAGCTGAAACATAGCACCACGTGTTTTAATTTCTCTTCAGATATAAAACTGACTAGCTTATTTAGAGCATTTAAAGTCCTGCAGGACTGTACGAAGTCTCTCCTAGCCACAACTATGGACAAACCAAACTTCAAAGAGTTCATGGGAATTGTATTCTAGTTGTTTGCCATTGCAAAAACACATTAGTAAATCATGAATGCATCTCGTCCATGGAAAAAAAAATAAATTGCAACCAAATGCAACAGCAGAGACATTTACAACTTTATTCAAATCAATGTGTATAGAGTTTCGACATGGATATGGCAGTGCTCTAACTATTCAACATTTGATGCATGCACCCGATTCATCACTGCCAGATCTATGTATTTAAGAAAAAAAAACCTATCAGATCTGAGAAACAGCAGCTGGGCTTCACCTTCGGATGGGACGACTGGCGTCCTGGACGGAAGAGCTCAACCTGTGAGGACCAGGAGGCGAGACGATTTTTTGGACGGACAAGCTCAGCCCCGGCCCGAGTTGAAGTACGGTCGCAGGCCTGCAAAACTCGCCTCTGATGTGGGGGCGATGGTGAGATGGGACGCACCGGAGTTGTAGCTTGTTGGGTTAGGACGGGCAGCGAACCAGTACCTCCCTCTCCGCTTGAGCATCGCCTAGAAATGCGCAGCGGCGATGTCGCCTCATGTGGATCTGGGGCGCCGATGGTTCCAGATGGCGACGGTGGGTGGAGCCGTCGCAGCTGGAGGTGCGCCTCCGTAGGGCTAGGGTGGCGGTGCAAATGGGAGGAGCTCGTGGCTGCGCGAAGGGGTGGCGACGCGTAGGGAGCGAAAGGGGAAGCAGAAAGATTAGGGTTAGGGGTTCTGTGGATGGAGATATTTGTGTGCTGGTATGGACCCCACAAAACATTTGTGCAGGATGTGAATGCGGGGAGGACTCAAGGCGGTTCAGTGCTGACGGGATTATACCCAGTTTCTGACGGTTTTCTACTTCCTGACGGCAACTCCACAACCGATCGACAGGAGTAACTGTTAAATAATTAGCCAATTTCCAGATTAAAACCAGAATATAAATCATGGTAAATTGATGAACTAGATTAAGCTTGTGTACTAGCATGATTGAACAGCATGTTGCAAAGCATGATCACAAAAACTAGTGTGGACCTAGCTCGTACACTAGATAGATTGGACAGTATGAATGACAAAATTATATCAGGAGGAAAATACCTGCTGACTGTAGATGTAGACGACGGAGGTGGAGAAGCTGGCAATGATGGTGCGAGGTTGAGATCGACGAAGGCGAGGTCGATGTCGTCGATCAGCGGCGGAGGAAGACTTTGCTGTAGTTGACGACGAATACGCCGGGACATAGCGCCGCCTGACTTGGACGGAAGATGACCCGTCGTGAAGGTTGGGAGCAGTCGTGCGAAGAGCGCTTCCCAAAAACCTTATTCGCCTTCTCCCTGTGCAGGATTGCAAAGATGAGGGTTTCGGAGACCTGCTCTCCCGGTCGCCGGTGCACGCAGATGATCGGGATGGAGAGACTATGGCGACAGGGCAGCAGCGAAAAGAGGAAAAATATTAATTTACTACTTTTGGATTTTCCAAACTGGAACTCTCAATAGTAGTTTTTGTTGTGTCTTTTCCCAGGAGGATTGGTACATATATATAGAGAGAAAAACTCCCTACCTCTACATCAATTAGCAATATGATACTAATTGATATTGCACCTCCCACCTCTATTCATAGACTTAAACATTAAAGCCCATTAGGGAACACAAGTATTGGGCCTTTGAGATTTATTAGAATTTCTGAATATGGATTTAGAGGAATATCATATAAATTCTAACAATCCCCACCAGATCTCAAATGCCCAGAATAGATATTTTTCTTCTCTCACTACTGTTTATATAGTAGTATTTTAGCAGAGACTGTTAAGTTGAACTCCTGCCTAGAGCTTCAAGTTACACCTATTCACAACTTGAACAATGGACTATGCCTTAAATTGCAAGTTTTGTGTGAACAAGTTTCACTCAAAATCAAACTAGTACCTAGCTGTCAGTAGCCTTCCCCACGGGTGGAGCATATACGTCGTACTCCCTGGTTTCTTCATGAGCTTACTAGAGATCACCCAAATCTCATAGACTGCAATGTTTTACAGTCGAGCTCATATAGGTATGTTCTTTCAAGAATGCTCTGTAGGACAGCACCTTCGCTTGTTAAAGCCAATAGAACACATTAAGGCATTCGCCAACCTGCCTTACAGCGCCTCATCGCTCTGAGAGTATTGCATCTTCACTTAGAGAGGGTTTTACATTACTTTTCTCAATTTACCAATAGCTCGTTCTTCCTAGGTCCTTAGTCATGGGATCTCCAATCAAAAAGGTTGGGTTACTACTACTGTAAACTCACATAGGTCTCATACCCGTCTCCCTTGATGCGTTCACTACTAAGTTTTACCCCTAATGCCACGTTTTTCTTTCGCCACGGCAAGATTTGGTTGCAAGTGGGGATGTTTTCGCAACCATGTGGTCCGTTGGTGGCAAGAGATGGGTTTTCTTGCCACGGAAATTTTTTCGTGGCTTTAGTAGTGTGACCGTTGCGAAAAGTATGTTTTTTGCAACCAATTATAGGATGGTTACAATAGTTTATCATTGTTGCCACGATTAAATTTTCGTTGGGCGGAACATTATTAGCGTTGCAATAGGATTGCACCTATAGCAACGAAAAATGCGTATCGTTGCAGTAGCACGTCTATATTGCAACGATTTTGTGTGGTTGTATATAATTTTTTTTTTAGTTGCAAAAAAGGTTTACATAATGCAACCATAAACGACGCCGTTGCAACATGTAATTTTGCGAGCTTAATGATTAAACTAAATACAAATAATTGAGACCTGTATAAAAAAGTTAATTTTCTTGAAAAATCTTGCCTGCACTAGGCTTTGAACCTGCGACCTGTATGTTTAGATATTACATGTTTACCGCTGGGTTACAAACATATTTGTGTTAGAGTTGGATGCGGATACACATAAATACAGGTTTAACCCTTGAAACCTGATGCAATTAATCTGTAACTATGTGGTGCCGTTCGTGATACTTGTTTTTTTTTTAGGTGAGTCGCCGCCGCCCCTTGTCCGCCCGCGAACCCTTCCCTAGCGGCATCGCCGCCGTTCCAGCTCGTAGTCCTGGTGTTGGCGCACGTCCCTGCAGGTTCCCGGTCCGGCGGCGTAGCTACCTATCATCGTTCTGTACGTAATCGTCACTGCCTTTGAAGTCCCTGCAGACCTCGTTGATGATCGGGGTGCCCTAGCTTGGTGTTGTCGTTCTGAAAGTGTTTGTCGTCCCCTTGACGTCCCTGCAGGCATCGACGAGAAGATACCTAGCCATCCATCCAATTGACAAGGAAGTTGACATACTGCATAGAGGTGATCAGATCACGTATGTATTCTTGCATGCATATAATTGCAGTTCTAATAATCTAGGTTGATCACATACCTATGCATGTCACCCGAAACTTGCCTAGATCGATCGCATCCCTTTTGTTTGTAAAAAATTTTAACTTTTCCTGTATGGAGCCTCGAATGGCTGTTTACTTGTAAAACTCCATTAATTTGTGAACAGTAACAGCATAGTCCCATGCCCGGTGCACTAAAAAGAGGTTGATGCACCTTTAAGGTACATAATTTATTCATTGTATTATAAATTAAAATAGCAGTGTTATCAGAACAAATAATTTTTTGGTGAATTTGCATTTTAGTGCAAGCATCAATATAAGCTGATATGGAAAGTCAAAAGAACATTATGATGTAACCTGACAAAATGATCACATGTTATAAATATATATATTTAACAATGATTCTATTTTTATGTGAGTTTTGTAGCTCAGTGTCATGATCCCTTCTTCAATTAACATGTTGCAGATAAACTGGTCTTGTGACTATTGGAGATAGAATTATTACTAATGGCAGATGATGATGCGAGTTGGATGTTGTTGCCTTGGTCATCAAATGAGTGGCAGGCTGCAGTTGAGAAATTTATTGGTACTCTTTTTGAAGGAAGATATGCATCCGAAACTGCACCATGTCCATGTTCAAGGTGTCGTGGAGTAGTGTAAAAAAAAAAATCCGGAGTTGAATTGGATTTGCTCTCTTAAGGGTTTGATGAGGATTTTATCAAAGAGAAAACAGGTACTGTTGAACCATGGATTGATGATATGGATCTTAGTGCAGGTTATGGAGATGATGCATCATGTGGCAAAAATTTGTTATCCGCATTAATTAGAGGAGAGGGATCCAGTAGTACTGACAGCGAGGAGCCAAATGAGAGTGCAAAGAAATTCTTTGCTTTGTTGAAAGAAGCGCAGGAAGAGTTGGCTCCAGGATCCTCGCTTACCAAGTTTTCTTTCATGGTTAGGCTATTTCAGCTTAAGTGCATGGCAGGATGGAGTAACAAATCGACAGGACAAGCACTTGATCTATTCTCCGATGCGCTCCCACCAGGACATTGCATCCCAGACACTATGGAGAAAGCACGGAAGCTTATTCGTGACCTTGGCCTCACATACATTAAGATACATGCTTGTATTAATGACTGTGTGCTATTTCGGGGCCCGTATGCTGATATGGATACGTGCCCAACATGTGGTGCAAGTAGATGGAAGAAGAACACAGATGGTGCTGAGATTGGTGAGTCTAGCCAAACGGGTGGAGCAAAGAAGCGTACTCCTTGCAAAATTCTGAGGTATTTTCCACTTATTCCTCGACTGCAGAGATTATATATGTCAGAGAAAACCTCATCATTGATGCGTTGGCACGAGGAAGAATTGGTTCGAGATGGGAAGATACGGCACCCAGCAGACTCATTGGCATGGAAGCACGTGAATGAAAGGTATAAGAAGTTTGCTTCAGATCCACGCAATGTTAGGCTGGGACTTGCATCGGATGGATTCAATCCATTTGGGATGATGAATGTTAATTACACTTGTTGGCCTGTGATTCTGATTCCTTATAACCTGCCTCCTTGGTTGTGTATGAAACAACCTTATTGGATGATGTCGATGTTAATACCTAGCCCTAAATCTCCTGGTCAGAACATTGATGCGTATTTGCAACCTCTGATAGATGAGCTACATGAGTTGTGGGTTGATGGAGTTAAAACCTGGGATGAGAAAGAGAAGAAGAATTTTACTCTACATGCAATGTTGCTATGGACAATTAATGATTTTCCCTCATATGCGATGTTATCTGGTTGGAGCACGAAGGGTAAGTTTGCTTGTCCTTATTGTCACAAGGACACTGACTACCTGTGGTTAAAGTATGGTTCAAAACATTGCTACATGGGACATCGTCGATTTTTGCCAAAAAAGCACAAGTGGCGAAGGAACAAGGTTAGCTTCAATAACAAGGTTGAAACCAGGGAAGCTCCAGCGCCACTCAGTGGTCAGCAGGTGAAGCAGCAGTATGACAGTTTCCAGCAAATGGTTTTTGGAAAGGCTACAAAGAAGAGGAAGCAATGTGATGAAGAAACTAGGTGGCATAACTGGAGAAAGAAAAGTATTTTTTTAGCTTCCTTACTAGGAATCATTGCTTGTACGACACAATTTGGATGTCATGTATATTGAGAAGAACATATGTGAGAGCATACTGGGAACATTGCTAGAGGTAGAAGGAAAATCCAAGGACAGTGACAAGGCTCTACTTGATATGCAGCATTTGGGTATAAGGAGTGATCAACATCCAGTGCTCGAAAAGGGTAAGTACAAATTGCCACCAGCTCTATACTCTCTAGGTAAGGATGACATGGAAATTCTGTGCAAATTTTTACATGGTGTGAAGTTTACTGATGGTTATGCTGCAAATATTAGGAGATGCGTGGATGTCAATGGTTGCAAGCTTTCTAGGCTTAAAACTCATGACCTCCATGTAATCTTGCAAAAACTGTTGCCCTTAGTGATGCGCAACATATTGCCTAGAGACGTGGTGATCGCTCTGATCGACCTTTGTAGGTTCTTTAACTCCCTGTGTGCAAAGGAATTGGAGTTGTCACAACTTGAAAAATTGAATGCTTCGATTAGGGAGACCCTTTGTCGACTGGAGATGATTTTTCCACCGGCTTTTTTTTGATATTATGATGCACTTACCGGTTCATCTTGCTGAGGAAGCTAGACTTGGAGGCCCTGTGTGTAATAGATGGATGTACCCAGTTGAGAGATATCTTCGTACTCTTAAAGGATATGTGAGGAACAGAGCTCAGCCTGAAGGTTCAATTGCAGAGGGGTATTTATCTGAGGAGTGCCTCACATTCTGCTCTCTCTTCTTTGAAAATATTAGTACCAAGCTTAATCGTCCAGAACGTCATGAAAGCGCGGCTGGTAATAAAGCAGCATCTGGATTGAGTATATTTAGGAGCATTGACTACAGTAGGAAAGGAGGTTCTATTGAGGTCGTTTCTGATATTGACATGCAGAGAATGAGGCATTACATATTAACCAATTGTGACGAGGTCGCTACATGGATAAAGTAAGCTATAATTTATTTTTTTGGCTTCATTAATGTTATAACTTATATATACATGCATGCAACTAATTAACCGTATTTTCAATCGATATGGAAAGCCTGCATATGGATGAGCTGAAAAAAATTAGACCCTCGGCATCTAACTAAAAGACACAAGGAGGAGTATGTAGCATGGTTTGAGCGTGAAGTAATTTATTTAAGGTTTCTTTGTTTACTGTACTGTACGTAGTTTTCATTTTATTACTCCCTAATATATTATTAAAATTATGTAAATTGCAGATCAGCAAGTTGCGTGCACAACAGGAAATAGATGATATGATTTATTATCTATCTCGTGGTCCAGACCAAGTGGCCCGTGTGTTCACCCGGTGTTTCACAAATGGCTTCCTTTTCCGGGTCTCGTCGATAGAGAATTCCTTAACTACACAAAATAATGGTGTATTTGTGAAGGGCGATGCAAGTACAGGAGACATGGACTGGTATGGGGTGATAAGGAAAATCATCTGCCTTGACTTTCATGGTCAGAAGGAAGTAATGTTGT
This sequence comes from Eremochloa ophiuroides, assembly GCA_038502445.1. Taxonomy (NCBI): domain Eukaryota; kingdom Viridiplantae; phylum Streptophyta; class Magnoliopsida; order Poales; family Poaceae; genus Eremochloa; species Eremochloa ophiuroides. The sequence continues at coordinate 43,506,831 of JAHLJS010000004.1, forward strand.
TCCAACATGATTGGTTTGATGTCCCTGCAGCAAAGTACCAGCAACTCTAGAGGGTATAATAAGGATGAATATGGGGTCATCGATATTAATACCTCTCGGTTTAGGTATTCAAGTGAACCGTACATTTTGAGCACTCAAGCGGAGCAAGTTTTGTATGTCCAAAACGTAAAAAAAACCCAGATTGGTGCAGTGTCCTTAGGATACAGCCTAAAAACTTATTTGCCATGCCTGATGGAGAAGATGCTCACATAGTGGATCTCGACTCAGTTGTTGTAGGAGTACAAGATATGGCTCTTGAATATCAAACTGAAGATGTGATAGGTTGGAGTAAGTCTGGCCTTGAAGGGGTTAGTATTGATGCTAGTGTTATTGACAAGGCAATAGCGATGCCTGAGCCGGATCACGATGACCTACTCGATGAAGACGAAGACCCGGATGACACTTACACTGCCGATGGAGTCGTCCCTCCATTTAGTATAACTGGGGAAGATTCAGATGATGATTTTTTTTGTCTAAAATTTGCTCAGGGATGTAATATGAATTCATTTGATCATGTTGCTAGCAGGAAACAACTATAAACTAGCTGTTTTTTAGGTATGGGTGAGTTTCAGCTATAAACTATATAATCTTGTTGCTGCATTGTAAGGGGAGTTTCAGAAACAATTTTTCCCAATCCCTAACGCAATTCCCAATCCCTAACGCATTTCAATTGAACAAATTTTTCCCAATCCCTAACGCATTTCAATCGAACAAATCCCTCCCAAACCCTAACGCATTTCAATCTAGACGGAAGGGGATAGAAGGAGTACCTCCTTGATGGATGAGGCGCGCACTTCCACTTTGCCGGACCTCGCACGAGTCAGGGGACCCTTCCCCTTGCTGCTGCAGGTTCCAGCACCCGTTGACGGAGGTTCGAGCGCCAACTATTCACCATCGGGGTCTGAGAGGACAACCACCTGAGGAGCGGGGGAGAACTGGCCGCATGCGTTCCTTGCTTGGGTGCGGGCATTGCGCCCGCGCTTACCGGCCATCTTCGTCGACTCCGCCTTCGCGTGCATGGCCTTTGTACTACAGGGGCTACAGTGGCGAAGCTTAGTGAGGACGAGTGGACCGAGACCGATGATCAGGGGAGTTACGATAGAAAGAAGTTGATCCGAGCGCGGCTGTGGTGACTACGAGATCAAGTCCACCAACATGGTCCTTGTCGTTGACAAGACATGAATGCCAAGCTTAGAGACTTATGGAGCATACTCCCTCTGTCCCAAAATAAGTGTCGTTTTCGGATTTTGACTATCTCCTTTTGATCATTCATCGTATTTAAAAATTTTGTGAACAAAATAATTATTTTATTATCAAATGATTCATTATTAGAAGAACTTTAATTTTTTGAATAAGACAAATAGTAAAATATCAATTTAAAAAAGTGAAAAATGATACTTATTTCGGGACGGAGGGAGTATGTATTAGTGTATTATAAATTTTTATGAATTTTATTTGGGCCACTAACCAAATATTAGTGTATTAATGCATTGACTAATAGTAATTGTGTCATGAGATAAGATGATGCCTTTTATTGGTAAAAAATTGTACGTCATGAATCTAAAAAGTTTCCCCCATTGCAAATTTTGCACACCCCGCCAAAATTTCCCCACCGCTAAAACCTCCCTTACTTTCCCTCCTAACAAACTATACGATGCCCAAATAATCACCTCCCTGTACGGCTTACCTCTTTGTAACCTCTCCCTCCCCAAATTAGATCGGCATCTACGAACCCTTGAGGGCCGCCATGGGACCGCCGCCGCCTCCCTCCAGCAAGAAGCCGAGGATGCCTCCCTCCAGCACGAAGCCGAGGACGCCTCCCTACAGCATGCCGCCGACGGCGCCTCCCTCCAGCACGTCGCAGATGCCGCCTCCAGCCAAAACGTCGCCTCCTCCTGACCGCAACAACGCCAGCAACGACGACAACGCCCTGACTGCTGGTCGATATTGGGAAGGAACCCTAGAACTAGAGGACGAACATGGGGTCTCTCGTCCGTTTTCCACCAGGTAAACGAATCGAACACAATGATGCTTGTGATTACATCTTCTTGGATTCTACTTGGTGATGCTTGTAATTTTTTTATTTCCTGGCATCTAATTGAGTACAAAACGGCCATGGAAAAATTAGTGGAGTCAAACTTAGTTTCCAATGTACAACACCTATTAAATATGTCAGTTCGTACCATGAATACTGAAAATTACAGTGACTAACGGACCCAATTGGGACACTTCACTTTGACAATTTCTGAATGATTGTATAGAACGTTCAATTTTCACATTCACTGAATGTTTATGTATTTACTTTCATCCGATTTGAAAAAGTGAATTTCTGGAATCCTATATATTTGAGGGTTTCGGAACTGAAATATATATAGTTCATCTGTAAGCAGCCATGAAAACATAGGGCATCTGTGAGATGGACATCAGTGTTTTTACTGTTCTGGAAAAATCCAATTGCGGACATCCTGAAAATAATTTTTATGTTGTCAATAGAGGGGATAATTTTGTTTGTAATTCTGCAGTAAAATTTTTCTTTGCTGAAATCTTGACAACAAATGTGTATTTCTATGTTATGTTCAATCAAATGTGGTTCTTTTAGGAGTTCTGGAACCTGTAACAGATAACACTTAATTTGGATCATACCATCATCTTCTTTGATGCAATCCATCAGCTTCTTTCATACGATCCAGAAAGTGCAGCATGGGAGATATGGAGACAAAGAGACCCTCAAATCATGAGGGCAACTCAGCTTTTTTTTTTCAATCTTGGGAATTTTGTTTTATATATGCTATAAAGCTAGAGCTAAATAGTTTAGTCCTCTCTTAGCAATAATCTCTCTTCCTGGATGATAGCTTGACCTGTTCTAAAGTTCTGCATGCTTTTTTGGATGCTTCTGTAAGTTAAAAGAGTTGCTATCAAGATCAGCATGTTTATTCTTGCTTTTTAAGATTTTGGCAATGGGCAATGCATCTCCTTTTTTAAAATATGTTTATTTATGAACCAGTGTCCTATTTATGCAGTGCCGCTAGGACGGGGGAAATTTGGACTCTATATGTTCATTGCAAGCAGGGACTTCCAGATAACGAGTATGTAATGTTCAAACTAGATAGGGCTGATATAACTTTGGCAACCTTAACATCTCTTAAAGATCAGCTTGGGTATGCTATCCGAGACTTCTTATACTACAAGAAGCGATGCGGCAAAGATGTTGCAACTCTTCAGGTCATCGATTATAGCAGACATGCAGAGACAATGATGCAAGATAATGAGAGGGAGAAGGAAATTAGATTGGTACTATGTAAGGACCAAGAGACAACACCGCAAGTGAGCATAACACCCCTCAAGCGACCAAGGCAGCAGACGGAAGATGTTGAGCATCCGTTTATGGATGATCCATTGGATGCATATAAGGCCTGGCTGAAGAAGTTGCGAAAGGAAAAAAAAACAAGTATACCATCTATGTATTCGTATTGTCTAGAGTGTCATCACCTTTATATGAACTACGACTAATCCAATGTGTTTATGTTACTAACAGATTTGGAGGATGACTTTAGGAAAGCAACAACCAAAACGTACACGGAATGGCTACGGCTGAAAGGGCACATTCAAGAAATTGGTAATTAACTTTCCTTTGTCAACCAATACATTAACTTCTATTTTTGTAACTAAACCTTTAAACTTTACCTGCAGCGTCCTATTTAAACGAATGTGACAATAATGACATTGAAGATGAAGAAAGTAATGTAAGCAATGCGACACCACCCTTAAATAGGCCAAGTCACGCAAGGAAGAAAAGGGAGCAGGGAAATGGTTTGTGATCATTCATATAATTTAAATATTGGGTTACATATCTTAGAGCCTCTCCTTCAAATATATAATTGTTGTTTCCCTGGTTGGAGGCATAGCACTACTACCATGTAGCTAGCAGGTTCTGTGTGTGTAGGTAGCTAGCATTTGTATGTGCAGGTAGCTAGTTTTTTACCATGTGAATTTGTAGGAAGCTAGTAGGTAGCAGATGTATGTGCAGAGCTGTTGGAGTCTTGGAGATGCTCTTAATCGATAATTATAACATCTGAAGTTCATTATTTTTTTTTTTTGCAAGGAGAAGGCTCCAATGAACGCAAGAAAAGCGGTCGTGGCACTGTTAAAGGAATAACAGTAGCCGCCAAGAGAGTTAAGGACCGAAATCAAATTCTATCAATACAATTCTCAGAAAGGCTGGGCGGTCCAGTTGGACCAAACGCCCGAACATTTTGTCGATGATGTTGTACATTATACAAGGAAATGGGCTCCACTAATTGGAGTGAACAGTTGGAAGGATATTCAAGACAATGTCAAGAAAAAAATAGCTGAAGATATTCGTGTAAGTGGACTCTTATTCATATTCGTGTGATGTTGAAAGTTAATCGTGATAACCATTTGATTGTTTTGTAATTGTTAACAGGATAGGTGGAACTTCATCAATCCTGCCACGAAGGACGAAAAAGACCAAAAAAATCTGGAACATAGCCAAGGAACGCTACAAAGGATGGCGATCAGCTTTGAGTGCCACATACAAGGCTTATAACAATTATGGTGAGAGAATACGAAATAAGCCTGAGGAATTAGACCTTGTTGAGTGGCACTACTTGCTGTTGTGTTTTGGATCTGACAAGTTCAAGGTTAGTTGTACTAAAACCAACTGCTAGAAACAAGCTTTATTACCAACCAGCATTGCATTGTTACATAATACTTGTTCATTTTGCAGAGACTTAGCAACCAGAACTCTGCCAACCGTCAGCAGCAGAAAACCAAGCATGTGATGGGTTCCAAAAACTAATCACAGTGTAGCTATGAGCAGGTATTCACCAGATACATTAATCAGTCCTTCCATTGTATGAAACTTTAATTGTGAGTCAAATTATATTTTGGCATGTAGAGAGACGAAACTGGTGAAGAGCCAAGTGATCTTGATCTTTGGAAGTTCACACACACAAAACACGGCAAATGGTCAGATAGGGTGTCATCTGAAGTATATGTGAGTATATTTGTCTTTTCACAACCTGCTGATAATATCATCAACCTCTAATTGATTATGGTATTTCATTTAGGCCAATGCATCCCTCAAAATGTGGGACATGGAGTCAGAATCTGCTGGACAAATACAGCCACTTACAGTTGCAGAGGAAAACATGATATTCCAGTCAAACTACAAAGAAACCACCCAAATCAAAACATCCAAATTACATGGGCATGGATACATGGCGAAGTATCAAATGCGGAGGGAACTTATGAAAGACAACCTTGAAGTACATGCACGTGTTGAAGCTGCAGTTAGAGAGAAGAGAATTGCTGTTGATGTGGAGTTTCAGAAGATGAAAGAGCAGCTTGAGAAAGAGGCTGCAGAAAGGGAAAGGGAGAAAGAAGAATATAGGAGAAAGATGCAAGAGGACCTAGAAAGCGCAAAGATAGCAATCAGAGAAGAACTGAAGCAAGAATTCCTGAGCATGCTAGCCCAGCAGCAAGAAAAAACTGCACTTCAGGTAATATTTGAGAATAATTTTCATCTTTTGCCCTTTCAGTACCAAACTCATGATTATGTTTCATATCCATTCAAGTAAATATTTTCATGTGTAGGCTACACCACAAATTAATGACAGTGCTCAGCTAACACCTGCCATGCAAGACGACGATAGGATTGATGAACATCATGTAATGACATTATTACACTTCTTCTAAGCCATTTTTAGCTACGTTATTTAACCTATAGCTAACATAGATTTACCAACTTAATGTTTGTGCACGCAGCCAGCAAGTGTTGTCACCGCACAACATGATGTTGCATCAAAGAATCCAAGCGGTAAAAACACTAGTACTATCAACAGAAATCTTTTCGATGAAGAGGCTGCAAATGGGCCACCAAAGTTCATGGCTAAAACAAGAGGTCAGAAAAGGAAGAATCAGGTAATAGTTGCAATAACACTGAACCTTGCAGATTTTGATCCTATAAAGTGATCCTACAGTTTTTAATTTGTTGTCCTCATTCACTCTACATTCCTATGGGCTGTACTAGCTTCAATACGTTTTTGTTTCTGAATGTGCAATGTTGGTTTCAATATAATCCGACCTGTGTTGTGATTTCAATTGCAAGCATGCTGCTGGCCTATGGTTTTATTTTGAATTAATTCTATGTGATGAAATGGGGTGTTGGACACCATTGGAAAATAGATGACATGATTTATATTCGACTTGTGCTGTGATTTCAATTGCAAGCATGCTGCTGGACTGTGGTTTTATTTTGAATTAATTCTATGTGCTGAGATGGGGTGCTGGACACCATTGAAAAATAGATGACATGATTTATTATTCAACCTGTGCTATGATTTTAATTGCAAGCATGCTGCTGTCCTGTGCTTTTTTTTATTAATTCTATGTGCTGAAATGGGTGCTGGACCCCATTGAAAAATAGATGACATGATTTATTATTCGACCTGTGCTGTGATTTCAATTGCAAGCATGCTGCTGGCCTGTGGTTTTATTTTGAATTAATTCTATGTGCTGAAATGGGGTGCTGGACAGCAGAGGCTTGCCCATATGGCTACTATACTAGGTGGCCTGGTTTTGATCTTTTTTATTGCCTCTTCACATTACCATCTCTTTCATCTACTGGTACCTACTGGATATGTTATGTTTGTTGAATATTTAAAGGTCCTGCAATGCTGCAACATAATAGCTAAGTAGTTTCAGCCTTGGTTGGTGCACAAGTTGATACTATTCAGTGCACAAGTTGATATCTGATGGATCCAAGTTAGTAGCTAGGACTGCACCTAAACTAGCTAGGACTACATTTAAACCAAGTTCTACTGTATTCTACTACTACTACTACCAATGGTTGCATTTTGGATTTGCAAATTGGATTACAGTTGGGCTGTTTGGTTCCCTATAATTGAAACATTATCCATAAACCAGATTCTAAAAATTAGATTCAACAACAAATGAATTATTCAGGATTTCATTGTATTGGAACTTATGCTTAAATTACTTGAATTATCATCAGTCAATTTAAATATTAGTCCAAGGCTTCTGTCCTCGTCTAATGCTTTCACAAATGTTGTTAATTCATATTCTTTAACAGATGCTGCCATCCTGCCATATTATCAGTACACTATAAAAGATTTTCTAATATCACAGTTTGAATGTTTTGGTCAATAGGTGGACAAGGATTGAGAGTGAGGCTTGGATCGAAGCAAGGAGACAGCCGAGGAGATGACATGTTCAGTTGCTAGGATGTCCTCAAGTGCTGCATAGAACCTAGGAAGTCTTGTTATGCTACAAGTTTCAGTCTTTGGAGTCATGAGATTACTGTATTGTTTTATGTTTTTAGATACTATTTCAATGGATTGGCACCTTTTTCAGTGATAGATTATATTTAATTGTGAGTGCACATGCTATTTTGTTGGATTAATGTTTGACCATTGATTGATCTATTAATACACAAATCCAATGCTACTAGCGTTGCAATACGAACAATGCATGCGCGGCAATATGTCTCTCGCACCAAATTACATTTTGTGGCAAATAGTAATATTGCAACGTGATGATGGTCGTGGCAACATCTTCCTTGCAACGACCAAAAGTTCCTAGCAAAAAGAACTATTACCACGACACGACGGTCATGGCAATAACCAATGACGCCTGCAACGAAAAAATTTGCGTCGCAAATAGTAATATTGCCACGGCAAGATAGTCGTGGCAAAAATATATACTACTCGCAACGGCTCATAAAGCGTGGCAAATGATACTATTCCCATGACAAAAACTGTGGCAATAACCTCTAACTCTTGTAACGCCGACAAAGCGTGGCAAATGCAAATGCTGCCACGGCCAGGCAGACGTGGCAACAACATCATTAGGCAACCCAATTGTAACGTCGCACAATGTCTTTGTTGCCACGTGATCGATGGTTGCATGTACCATCACTTGCAACATAGGCAGGCATGGCAATTTATTATATTGCCACGACAATTATGGTTGCATCATTGTGGTATTGCCATGCTTGGCAACAAAATACTATGGTTGCCAGAACCGTACTACTTGCAACGAAAAACTAGCAATGGTTGTAATACCTTATTGCCACGCCATTTATTGCAACTGTTGGCAATGAACGCGATTTGGTTGCCGCATCCTCCTTTGGCAACCAAATGTGGCTTATTGCAATGTTTTCTCATCGTTGAAAAACGGGTAAAACTTAGTAGTGATTTTCTATCACATTCCGTGATAGCCCTTTTGTAAAGGGATCTGCCAGGTTTTTGTCTGTTTGCACATATGCCACAGCAATTACTCCGTAGTTTCTCAACTTACTGACAGACTTCAAACGTCTTGTTGACTTCGTATTATCCTTAGAACTATTCACTTTAGTGATCACTATTTGGTTGTCATAGTTCATAAGGATAGCCGGCATTGGTTTCTCAACCACCGGTAAGTCAGACAAGAGCTGACGCAGCCACTCTGCCTCTGCAGAAGTTGTATCCAAAGTAGTAAGTTCTGCTTCCATGGTTGATTTAGTCAAAATAGTCTGTTTACAAGACCTCCATGACACTGCCACCTCCAAGAGTAAAAACATATCCACTAGTAGCATAGATTTGATCAATATCAGAAATCCAGTTCGAATCACTATATCCCTCTAGCACAGCTGGGTGCCCAGAATAGTGAATCCCAAAGCTTATTGTACCTTTGAGATAACGCAAGACCCTTTCAAGTGCATGCCAATGATCATCACCCGGGTTGGACATGTACCTACTCAACTTGCTCATAGCAAAAGAGATATCTGGTCTGGTTGCGCTAGCTAGATACATGAGTGAACCAATGATCTGAGAGTACCTCAACTAGTCTCTAGCATTCTTCTTGTTCTTTCTCAATGTCACACTAGGATCATAAGGTGTTGGAGAAGGCTTGCTGTCCATAAAGCCAAACCGGCTCAAGACCTTCTCAACATAGTGAGATTGCGACAAAGTAATCCCACTCTCATCCTTAATTAGCTTAATGTTCAGAATTACATTAGCCTCTCCTAGATCTTTCATGTCAAAACTTTTTGACAGGAAAGGCTTGACCTCATTTATAGCATCAATGTTTGTTCCAAATATTAGAATATCATCAACACATAAACATAATATGACAGATTAGCCCCCACCATGTTGATAATACACACACCTATCAGCCTCATTAACAGCAAAGCCCGCACAAGTTAACGTAGTATCAAACTTCTCATGCCATTATTTAGGTGCTTGTTTTAAACCATACAAAGACAATAACTTACACACTTTTTGCTCTTCACCTTTTACTACAAACCCATCAGGCTGATCCATATAAATCTCCTCAACCAACTCCCCATTAAGGAAAGCTGTCTTCATGTCCATTTGACGAACGAAAAGGCTATAAGAGGCAGCCAGGGAAAGTAATACTCGAATAGTGGTCATTCTAGCAACAGGTGAATAAGTATCAAAGAAATCCTCGCCTTCCTTCTAGGTTTAACCCTTAGCCACAAGCCGAGCCTTGTACTTGTCAATAGTATCATCAGGCCTAAGCTTCTTCTTGAACACCCACTTACACCCCACTGGTTTACAACCAAATGGCAGTTCAGATAACTCCCAAGTTCCATTAGAAAGAATCGAGTCAATCTCACTACGAATAGCCTCTTTCCAATCATCTGCATCTGGAGATGCATATGCCTCTGTAATAGAGGTAGGAGTATTGTCCACAAGGTACACAATGAAATCATCACCAAAAGATTTTGCAATCCTTTGTCTCTTGTTCCTCACAGGAACTTCATTGTCATCCTTCTCAGGGACTTCATTAAGTGGTTGCCCAAATGACTCAACAGGAGGCTCGATAGTAATATTAGGATCTATCTCTGAGGAAAATCTAGCATTGCTATGCATATCTTTCATAGGGAATATAGTTTCAAAAAATGTAGCATCATGAGATTCAAAAATTGTATCCACATGCATATCAATTCAGATTTTACCACTAAAAATCTATAGGCAATGCTATGATTAGCATATCCTAGAAAGACACAATCCACAGTCTTTGGCCCAAGCTTGCGCTTCTTAGAAATTGGAACATTGACTTTCGCCAAACATCCCCACGTGCGCAAGTATGACAGTGATGGTTTCCTTCTAACCCAATTCTCATATGGAATTATTTCTTTATTTCTGTTTGGAACTCCATTCAAGACATGACTTGCAGTCAATAAAGCTTCCCCCCACCATGCCTTAGATAGACCAGCAGTGTCTAACATGGCGTTCACCAAGTCAGTCAGCATGCGGTTTTTCTCTCGGCAATCCCGTTTGACTCGGGAGAATTGGGAGCTGTCTTCTCATGAATAATACCATGTTTCTCACAGAACTCATCAAATAATATAGGAAAATATTCACCACCATGATCTGACCTTAGACATTTAATTTTCCTTTCTAATTGATTTTCAACTTCAGCCTTATAGATTTTAAAGTAGTCTAGCATTTCATCTTTAGTTTTCAGCAAGTAAACATAGCAAAATCTAGTTGCATCATCAATTAAAGTCATGAAATATCTCTTTCCACCTTTTGTCAACACATCATTCATCTCACATAGATCAGAATATATGAGTTCTAGAGGTGCCAAGTTTCTCACCTCCGCAGCCTTGTGAGGTTTTCGAGATTGCTGAGATTGCACACAACTATGGCACTTAGAACCTTTGGTAATAGTGAAATCTGGAATTAAACTCATGCTAGATAAACGTGACATCAATCCAAAGTTCACATGACATAAGCGAGAATGCCGAACACTTGAACTATCATTAATAGTGCCACAAATATAATTCACTGACTTATTACAGAAATCTGCCAAAGAAAGGCAGAACAAACCTCCGCACTCATAGCCTTTACCAATAAATAGTCCATGCTTAGACATTACTACTTTATTGGACTCTAACACTACCTTAAACCCATCTCTCAAAAGAAGGGATACGCTAACAAGGTTCTTACGAATAGTAGGGACATGCTGCACGTTCTTCAGCTGCACGATCTTTACTGAAGTAAACTTCAGATCTACTATGCCAACACCACGAACAGAAGCATGTGACCCATTCCACATCAGGACGGAGGAACCTTGGAGCCCCTGGTAAGAAGAAAACATAGAGATATTAGCACACACGTGAATGTTATCACCTGTATCAACCCACCAACTTGGAGATTGAAACACTGATAGTACAGTAGAAAAATTACCAAACCCGTCATCAGCACTGCTAGCAGTCACGAGATTGACATTCTTCTTTTTGTCTTTTCGGTCCGCTCGCTCCGGACACTCTTTAGCAAAATGACCAACCTCTCCACAAGTGAAGCAAGGCAAATCTGCTTTCTCTTTCTTCTTCTTCTTCTTGAAGGCCGTTGTTGATTTGGCATTGGAAGGCTTAAACTTTCCTTTGTTCTTGCCATGTGAGTTTCTCTGGACATAGTGGGCGCTAGCTTTTTCCTCGTTCCCCTTCTCAATGTTGTCTTTAGCCCGAGACTTCTTCTCAACATCAAGAGATGCTATCAGGTTTTCAACTGATATTTTCTGTCTCTTGTGTTTGAGACTTGTGGCAAAGTTCCTCCAAGAAGAAGGCAACTTAGCAATAGTGCATCCAGCCACAAATTCATCAGGTATGATACACTTAAGGAGTTCAACTTCCTTAGCCAGGCAGTGAACCTCATGAGCTTGTTCGACCACTGATTTGTTAGCAACTATCTTGTAGTCATGAAAGCTCTCCCTGATGTACAGCTCTTTGCCAGCTTCTGAGGCACCATAGGTAGCATTCAGATAGTCCCACAGTATCTTTGCATCTTTAATGTGCATCACCGAATCAAACAGGTGATCAGACAGCACATTCGTAGGAGCTCCCACAAAGATATGGTTGGCATCCTGGAATCTTCTCTGATCTTCTTCAAAGATATTTTCCTCGGACATGCCATCTTTCATCAAGAAAACTTTCATGGCCATAGGCCAATTAGTGACCTTGGCAGACCACCTCTTGAAATGTGCATCAGAAAATTTTTCCGGCCTCAGCGCGTCAGCAAAACTAGTCATAGTTAATTCAGGAAAAAGCCTACAATAAGGTTTTTGGATTGTTAAATAATTAGGCAATTTCCAGATTAAAACCAGAATATAAATCATGGCAAATTGATGAACTAGATTAAGCATGTATTGTGTACTAGTATGATTGAACAACATGTTGCAAAGCATGATCACAAAAACTAGTGTAGACATATCTCGTACACTAGATAGATTGGACAGTATGAACGACAAGATTATATCACGAGGAAAATACTTGCTGACTGTAGATGTAGACGGCTGAGGTGGAGAAGCTGGCGACGATGGTGCGAGGTTGAGGTCGATGAAGGCGAGGTCGATGTCGTCGACGTTGATCAGCGGCGGAGGAAGACTTCGCTGTAGTTGATGACGAATACGCCGGGATGGAGCGCCACCTGATTTGGACGGAAGACGACCCATCGTGAAGGTTGGGAGCAATCGCGCGAAGAGCGCTTCCCAAAAACCTTATTCGCCTTCTCCCGGTGCAGGATCGCAAAGACGAGGGTTCTGGAGACCTGCTCTCCCGGTCACCGGTGCACGTAGACGATCGGGATGGAGAGACTATGGCGGCAGCGTAGCAGTGATAAGAGGAAAATATTAATTTACTACTTTTGGAAGAACTCTCAATAGTAGTTTTTAATGTGTCTTTTCCCAGGAGGATTAGTACACACACACACACACACACACACACACACACACACATATATATATATATATATATATATATATATATATTCAATTAGCAATATGATATCAATTGATATTGCACCTCCCACCTCTATTCATGGACTTAAATATTAAAGCCCATTAGGGAACACATATTGGGCCTTTGAGATTTGTTAGAATTTCTCAATATGGATTTAGAGGGATATCCATATAAATTCTAACAGTAACAAGGGTCTTTCCTATCGGTTTTTACTCAGCCGGCAGGAATTACACCGAATCCTGTCGGTTTTTAGAAAACCATGAGGAAAAACTAGAACCGTCAGGAATATTTTGAGTCTGGTAGAGCATATGCTAGATTCGAGGAATTATAGAAAAAATAGAAAATGCAAATTAAAAAAAAAACTAACACAAAAGGCATTCTGAATACAAAATGATGAATCCAAGAAGAGTGAAAAACTGTGTGGTAAGACATCACACACACGTCTGTGCTGTATCTAAATAAAAAAAAGACTTTACAGGTTCAATAAAGGGAAAGTTGCTCGCAGAAGGCAAAAAACCAAAACGAAAGAGCAAAGGTCGTATCCATCCATGCATCCAACCGTCCTTGAGTTATTGAGCTCTGAGCTATCTTGATGTGGCCTTAGGGAAAAAAATAAAATGTTACTATTATTATCTGATTTGCTCACCACTACCACAAAAACGGTTTTCAGAAACGGGAGAAGAACATGTGTCCATACATACTTAATCTATGATTCGTTTGCAGCTAACATTGGCTTATTGTGAATATTTTTTATACAAACTCGGAGATATGTTCAAATATATAGTGCTGACAACCAAAATTGCTCATTTCATGAAGTTGTCAAAATGTAAAATGGACTTCACCATCGCGTTCGTCTCGTCGAGTTGGTCAAAAATCATATATAGTTTGCCTCATTTGGTCTCCGGATGAAAGAGTTACGCCCTCACAAAAATATTGTCATGTCGGAAATTCCCAACCCGACTTCCGACCTGAGTCAGAAGTTCCGACCCAACTTCCGACCTGAGTCAGAAGTTCCAAACCGACTTCTGACCTGAGTCAGAAGTTCCGACCCAACTTCCGACCTGATTCGACCCTGTTCGGGTCTGACCTTTTGAACTCCAAACTAAACTGTTTCGAACTCGTGAGAAATTTGAAAAATAAGCCATAGAGAGGTTTCCTACTGGGATAAGACCAACCCCCTCTATATATATGAGAGGATCATGGCCGATTGAGATCCCATTTATCCAATCGACACAAAATCAATTTACAACTCCTTTTACCCTACTTTTACTCTCTTCTCCAACCCCATGCTGTTCGTCTCTTGATCTGATGACCAAGGATGGCTCCCTAGGCTTGCTGGCCAACCTAGAGGAACCCGACGACATTCATGCCCTGACGGGGTCCCTCCTGGGCGAGAGCTTCGACGGTTTCTTTGCTAGTTTGCCCGAAAACTAGCCGGTTCTTCGTCACACAAGCACGTTGGTTACCCTTTACTGGTTTGCTTGTAAACCTAGCCGTTCTTCACCACGTAAGTGTGATCCTCGCCGTTTTCTTCGGTCTGCTGCGGCCCGGGTGTCCAATGCCCTGCTAGTGTGTTGATCTGGAACACACTTTTTGGCGACTCCGCGGGGGAAAAATTTGTTTCGACTCTACTTTGTAGTTGAATCTCTTTTGCCCTACCCTTATTTCTCGCAGATCTATCTTCTTATGCTCGCCAAATACCGTTGCACCTAGCCCAAAAGGCCGATTGCATCTGGTTTCGACTCCTTGTGATCTTACTTGCAATTTTGCAACGTGTGGCACTTGCTATTGGAAAATTCAGCAAGACGGTTAAGCTCTAAATCATGGAGTACCGAGGTGTTACATCACAAAACTACTACAATTACCCCAAGGTACAACTTGCATACGCATCTTGTGATTCTAATAATTGTTTTGTAAGTTCTATGAACTCTCATGTTGGTGTTGCTAGTCATAATGATAGTAGATACGTTGCATCGAATACGACTTTTATTAATGATCCTCATCATCCACATCAAAACTATAGATATTATTGTCAAGAGTCGATGCCAATTACAAATTCTTTGAGTTTCAATGCTTCTAGCGACATACAACATGTAAATCCCTTTTCATCGGCTATAAGTTCACGATATGTGGTTTCACCACAAGATATGCCGATGAATGAGAGAATTGGCTATAACAATGCTAATTATTTAGCCAATCACTCTCAAAATTTAGCATCATATGCCAATGCTTCTTTTCAAAATTTGATTTCACATGTTACTCCCAACTTGAGCCGAATTAATGAAAATTCAGCAAGGCGTGCTAATAGTAATACTCAAGATTCGGCTTTGTTAACATCTACTAATGTCGCCAAATATAACTATATAACTTTTAATGCGAGAAGCGAGATTAGAAGATGAATGGTAATTAATTAACATGTCATTAGCAACTAGCCACTTTTTTAGTACCAACATTCTTATGCAAGAATTAGGTTGTCATCCCTAATTAATAATGTTAAGAATAAATAAAGGTTTCATATATTAATCTATGTGACTAGGCAGAATAAATATAAATAATATAAATTAAGATCAATTCTGCAAGCGGACAGATAATTATACCATTGTAGCATTTTACCTAGCGAGTTCTACCAGGTTGTCGATTTATATTTATACCACTGTGAAAGACTAGGATAAACTTTAATCTATTATATTGATAGTGATGGTATACAATGGATAAGTGACATTACCGATGTCATTTACTCTACTCATAACAGGTAGAGGTCACAAGGTAAATAAAGATAAAGGTAATAAGTATGATCAAGCATCATAAATAAAAGATAATCATCAGAGCACTTCTCTAGTCATAGTAATAGCTAGCCAATGGATAAACTAAGGAATTAATATGAAAGATATGAATAACTCTAATTAGTGTAATTACATCTAGCAATCATTGTTAGACTAATCCAATATTATGATCACATGCAAAGGGCATCATCTAGGAAGGATGTGAAACAGAGTCATCATCCAATTTCGCGACCGTGCCTGCTGGCCTACGTACGGGGGGTGGACTACAGAGGACTCAACGCAGCTGTTACCTACGCGATCTACCACTCGACCCGGTACATCAGGGTGCACTCGCAGATAAATAAAATATCTAGACACCATGTCTACATACTGTTCATCATCTATCCATCGTCCGCATGAATAAACGCTATACGAGTAATTACATAAATTCAATAAGATCAAACCAAGTATACTAGACATATAATCAAAGTAGACAAAGACTATTGTAATCAAGAACTTATGAACTATTAAGAACAATGTTTTCCTAATCATAATGAAGAATACAATAATAGAGAAAGAACTAGAATTATACCGAACTCCGTGCTCCAGACAGACGCCGGGGTTCCAGATCCGCCGAACAACTAGAACTCCTCTACTCTCTAATCTAATTAGGCTAGAACTATGAACTAGGAGGTTCTTGATGGCTTGGGGACTTGATGCCATGAATGAATGTTGGGTTTATGCCTCATGGGGGTTTGCCCCTCTATTTATAACTCGGTGGGATGCACGTGTGCCGTAGGATCAAACCGACTTGAAACAAGGGCTGAGATGACTCCACAAAGACGACGGAAGAAGACTCTAGAAGATGGACCGAAACCCTAGCAGGGGGCGCCGGCCGGCCCCACCCTGGTAGGTCTCAGGCCCCGGTGTTTCGGGTGTGTTTCAGATGCTTCTAGTGTTCTCGTGATGATGTTTCCTTGGCAGTTAAGTTACGTGGTAGTCATGCTCTTTAACCCTTCTTTTATGCTTTTCTGGAATAGCCCCTGGAAAATACAGACCATGCAAAACTCGTGGAAACTGTCAGTTAAAATCCTAGACTAATGTGTATTCATGTATCCTTTGGTGTCTAAAGTTCTAATAAAAGTTGACGTTATCCACCGTCAACAACACCCCCAAGCTTACCTGTTTGCCAGTCCCTTGGTAAACGAACTAAGCCTGATTACTAATGTAATTGGATCAGGAGTTGCTACAATGTTTTCATACTTCCCAAGTACACATGCTGTAAACATAGATTCTCCTCCGGATTAGACAAAACTGCTCTAATTTTTAAACTTACCCATTTTATCTTTAACTATGGGGCTTTACAGTTCTTGCCTCAGTCTTGAGTAATTGAAAGAAAGAACAATCAAATCATGCACTATGTAGCAAATTCTTCACAGTACCAATATTCCGGAGTTTTGCAAGTTTTCAAAATAAAACTCAGAGCTTTAATTGTATGACACCCTCAAGTCTCTCAATATATATGGTATTTGTGGATCTCACTTAAGACATTAATGTTATGCCTTCGTATAACTAAGGATTTATAGTGGAGCTTATAGGAGTGGCAATAACAAGGTTTAAGCATACTTGCAATTCATATGCTGTAAATTCAAACAATGGATTCACAGAGAATCGAGACATACAATCAAACCAAGATGTGCATGTGTATGGAATATGGTGGATAGGTGTATATGTGGTATTTAGTGGCTATTCCTAATTCTACTTTTGCTCTTTGAAAATAATTCACTCTCATTTGTAATTTGGAGGAACACATGGGCTATCTTTATTCTTTCTTTGTTTCTCTCTTTTTTTCTTTTTTTTCGTTCGGGAGGCGGGCATCTAGTACCCATTGTTTTAATGCTGGGACACTTGTCCATCTTTTACTCCCTTTTCATATTTTTGTATAGCCACATGTATCCTTTGAATATAAATAACTGGAGAGATAATAATAAGAACTTAGAGCAATTATAACAAGGCTGTCCTATGGGATTTATATATTTTTGAGTGTTCACTCCTAGTGTAGGAGAAAACATTTACATGATGAACATTGATGAAAGTGGAAATGGTTGCGATTACTCGCAGGGTAGGAATAATGCATATGTGCTAGAGTGTATACGTGATCTTGGTTTTAAAAGCATGACAAGACTCTCATATGGTATACAACAAAGGTTGACTAAACTCAATGTAAAACAAGCAGCATGAATGTGCAAAAGTTTTCCTATCTGGATGTATCATATATAGCTTTGGTAGGAATTCATACTTTGTCATACGAGAGCTCATCATGTAGATTTCAAATTTTTGAAATAAATCTCTAGAATTTAGTAATGGTAGGAATAAGATAAATAGTAGCTCAACTTTCATGAATCATATCAATCAACCACCTAGATTTAGCTCAAAAATATGCCTTCACAAGTTTTAGGTTTAGAGTAAATTCTTAAGTTAAAACAACAATATTTAAAACTTAGGAGAATTTAAATTTGACAACTAGCCATTTGAAAAGTATTGTGATAGAGCAACTATTCATCATCTCCAAGACAAAATTTTAATGTTCATCAATTTTAATTTAGTTCTAGCCTAGACCAACTCTAAACAAACTCTAATATATAGATAGATATTTATTTGGTTTTCAAATTTTATCTTACTAGCTAACTCACACGAAAAAGCGATATAGTAATAATGATAATATAGGAAATTTATACTTAACTGGATTTTAATTGGAGGGTGCCCTCCCCCAAGCTTGACGTTTGACAGGGTCTTTGATGTTGCAAATTGAGTAATCCTTCTGGAAGCAGGTGTATCGGCAGTGTAAGGGCGTCGGGTTGACTAGCTCCTTGATCTTGTATTTTCCTATGAAACTCAATTGCCAATAAAAATACCAAATCTTATGGAGAGGGGTTAGGTTTAATACCACTCTATGGTAAGTGATTGATTTTATATTTCCAGTAGAAGTTTAAGCTTCTTTACCTAATTAGGAAACTTCTCTATGAGTGTGGACCTTCATGTGCCCATATATTTTTGGTATTTTTTGAAAGGTGTGGACCTTCATGTGCCCATATATTTTTGGTGTTTTTTTAGATTTTCCTATGATACTATGATGAATCTTCATGTGCTCATATATTTTTGGCATTTTGTGTTTGTATAAAGTAGACTTAGTAAGCGCATAGATAAAGTTACCAGGTTACTAGGGGATGCTCCTCCCCCAAGCTTGATGTCTGCAATACTTGGTGCTTGAATGATCTTCAGAGCGAGTTGGTTAGCAGCAATCCTGATGAGTGCCACTAATAGACGCTCTCCTTAATCATAATATTATTCTTGCAGAGTTATACTCCAACAAGAAAACCAAAACTCGAGGCTTAAATTTATCAAGGGGTTAGCGGTCAGCCAATGAGTACTTTGATTATTCTTTGAGTTGATTTTAATTAATAGATTTTAGTAGGATTCCAACAGGATTCTCTTTTTAGGTTTTTCTAATTTTATGCAGCAATCAAAAAAAAGTATTCATGCTAATAATAATTTTTATGCTGCCACAGGGAATATTTATTTCCATGGGGCCTAGGATTTTCATAATGCAACAAAGTAAATATAGATTGTTATTTTTATTTTTATGCCACCACAGTAAATATGCCTACTGGGTCACCATAGGTTTATTCACATGGGGCTTTAATATTTATGATGCAGTAAATAAAGTAGTAAATATTTTTGTTGGTTTATTTTTAATATGAAAAATGATTGTACTAATAAATGTGCTAAGCAAAATTACTAATGAATGCTAAATTAATTAGATAACTACCATTCTAACCTTATGGTTATGGTACGGAATTTGAAGTCTACCGACAAGACTTAGATAGAGGAGAGTACTTACTTAGTAGGTTCATTGTCTGAGGTTACCTCAGTCAATTCCCCATTTTACGGTGGTGTAGCAGGTGCTTCTTCTTTCTCCTTCTATCTCTTTTCTGTCTCTTCTGCTTCTCTCTTTTCTAACTCCAGCTCTTCCTTGTATGCTTCTCTTGATTCTTCATCTCTCTTCATCCATTCTTCTACTTATGCCTAGATCTCTTCTTTCTCTGCCTTACTAATCTGGTCCATCCTTTCAGCTTCCGCTTCCCACTCACTCCAGCGTGGTGCTTGTACGGCTTCTTCTTGCTCCTTGTAGCAGTCTTCATACTTCACAATCCTATCAGGGAACTCCTCCCATCCACAGTGAGGCTGGGCAGCCTGACAGCGGGCTTGGCATTTCCTCCTGTTGCGTTGCTTCCTAATCTGCTCATGATTAAGATGTGTTTTAAATTGACAGCGTACCTTTCCGGTGGGTAGGTTGAAGTGGATCTGTCTAGACCCGATGTAGATGATAGCATTGGCGGTGTAGAGGAACGGTCTTCCCAAAAGAATAGGCCATTCATCGTCCCCCTGCGTATCAAGAACTAGAAAATCTGCGGGTATATATTTATTTTGAATTCTTACCATTACGTCCTTGACTATGCCTTCAGGGAATCTCAATGATTGGTCTGCCATCTGCAATTGAATATATGTTGGGTATAATGGTTTTGGACATTACGTTGACGCCTGATCCAGTGTCGCAGATGGTGTCGGGAAAAGTGTCTCTGATTGTGCATTCGATGATTGGTACACCTGGGTCGCCTTTCTTTGTTGGGAATGGTTTCAGGAGCATATGATCATTTTCTGTGTTGATAGCATTGATTAGCTGAGCGGTTCCTTCAGGTATATGCTGGGGCTTGTTCTTTTTCCATCTTCTATTGTTCTTCTTCTTGGGTGCTGTTGTTGTTGTTGCTCTTCTTGTTGATGGAATTGCTTCGGGACTACTGGATTCTTGAGGATGCGGTTCTTGAATGAAAATCTCTCCTTCTTGTCTTTGATGGAGAGGACAATCTTGGCGTGTTCCGCATAGATGATGGCTTTGGTTGTGCATAAGAATGGTCGTCCCAAGATAATGGGTACCTTCTCATCTCCTCCGGTATCCATGATCACAAAGTCAATTGGGATATATGATTGCCCCACTCTGATAACAGCTTCTTCTAGTACTCCCGCGGGGTAGCAAATGGACTGATCTGCAAGCTGCAAACGCATATCTGTGTACAACAAAGGATCACCTAAAATTTTCTCATAGATTACCTTGGGCATTATGTAAACACTTGCGCCGAAATCACAGATAGCCTCTGGAAAGCTGTGACATCCTATGGAGATAGGAATCACAGGTCTTTCAGGGTCCCCCATCTTCTCAGGTAGTGAGTGATCTATTCACTGTATATCTGCAGGCTCAATTTGGTATTGTGTTGCATTGTGAATATCAACACCGCCCAAAACTACTCACAAAGTATGGAGGCCCAAGCAAGCGCAGCCGTCTACCTCTCCCAAGACGGATGCACCATCATCAAGCGAACAATAAAGGGAGAAAGGTCCTGCTCAACGGACTTAAAAAAAAAGCTGAGCCCTTGTCGAAGGTAAACCGGTAAGTTATCCGTAATTTTTACTTTAAATATTTCGAAATTTCTTTTCAATAAATGCTTAATTGATTCCTCTAATAAAATAAAATTAATAGTAATAATAATAAAAATATATATAAATATATAAAATAATATTTCAAATAAATATATGCATGCTTGATGAAAATGTTGCATTTATGTTTTGACTAAAATAACCCTATGTTTAAACATGAATCTTTGAGATCATAGGGATATTCCTTCATAAATACATGATAGTGTGATCTTAAATAAACTTTCACAAATTTCAATCAAATCCATTATCATATCATACACATGATCACACTAATCTACTTCGCATCAAGCCTGATCGTAACTGGGATAAGAATCTACACAGTCAGCTTAACACGTGGCCAAAAGACAGAGGCTGGTAGGCGGGCCCAGGGGACCGACCGCCCCCAGGACCGGCCGCCCCCCTGTCCAGGCCAATCTGTGCCAATCTTTTTCGTACCTCACTTTGATCACCTCAGCATCATGTCCCTGGTTACGATCAAGTTGTTTCCTTGCCAAACACCTCGATAGCACCTATTTAAACCTCTAAAGGTCTTTCTTTTCCTCACACCAACCTTGCTCTTCTCCCTCTAGCAAAGCTTGGTAAGCTCTTCCATCTTTAAGTGCCAACCATATCTAGCTATGCTCTCTCGCTGATCAATGCCCCAGTGGCCATAGCAAACCTAGACATAGCACCCTATCAAGAGAGTTCTTTAGCAAGGGAAGAAGCCCGTGTTGAGAAGGAAAAGCCTCTAGCGATCTTGCCAGCTCGCTCTCATGCACCCGAAGGAGGCACCACAAAGAAGACCGCTGCTGCCCATCCTCCCAATGGCCTCAAGAAGAAAACTCCTAGCGGTAGTAAGCCTAGCAAGAGTGTTAGTGAAAAGTCGGCTAGCAAGCCCGCGCATCCGGCCAAAGAAGCAGCGTCCGCTAGCACCTCTCCTAGGATTAGAAGGCATCTACCTCGGCCTCCCATCAAACATCGTGCAGGGCAGTACGAAAGCAGTGAAGATGAAGACGACTCTAGTATCATCAATGATCTCATAGCCAAACATGCTAGCTTGCGTGCTTTTCTAAGGGCTTTAGAAGAAGACTTAGAAACCAAGAATACGGAGATTAAAAACCTTAGCGACGACGTCAATAGCTTCCACTTCAAGTTCAATTCTAAGCTAAGGAAAGTCGCTAAAGCCCTAGGTGTTGAGCATCACCTTGAGTATCTTTAGGCTGCACCTACTGCACGAATAATTAGGCGCTCTTTTCCCTTTCACGATCCTTTAGTTTCCAAATGATTTTACCTTCAATGTAAATGTGCCTATTTGAATTTATCAATGAAATAAAGTTTTATCTTTTTATGTTGAGCACTTGTCTTCTCCATATATGTATTTTGTGACTAACCAAGACAGGAAAGAAAACAAGTGTGGGGAAGGACTCTCCAAGACAATTGCACAATAACAAAAATCAAAATTCGGTTTGTGCAACTTCCCCCCCTCTCTCATCCTAAAAAGTTTTTAAGATAAAATTTAAAATGATGTTTCCTACATACTCCATCAAACATGTCTTCCTACATTCAAAATGTTTGCATACTTTTTATTCCCTGCTAAAATTCCTACAGATTTATGAACACTGTTTAGGACCCCGTTTCTATCTAAGTAATTGACGGATGAGATATAGTAGGATGACATGATGCTTGCTCGTTCTTGCAAAGTACTTGGGATTTATCTTACAAAAACAAAAACTCAATAGCATGCTCCTTGAATGATTGACAAATACCTACCAAGGCCATATATGATTCTATTTGATGAAATCTTCCACATATGCCACTTATTTTGCGTTGAGTTTGGTCAAATTTTGTGACCGCTGTTAAGAGATGTTTCATGCTCCCAAGATCAGAATTCACCTGCACCCACCAAATAAAGCCAATTCTCACCCTGAGAGTTGCGCAAAACATGCACTTCATCCATCCACCAAAAAAAAATATGCCAACTCTTACACTGAGAGTTGCGTAGCTTTCTCCACCAAATAAAAGTGCCAGTTCTCATCCTAAGAACCGCGCATTCCTTCTGCAAAGTTTTACTCCATCCATCTACCATCATAATATCTCCTTGTTTAAAGTTTTTTATATGCCAATAAAAGATATGGGGCTATGCTTAAAAAAAGAGAGAAGAGAAAAGAAAGATCATGCCAAGGGGCATAAGAAAATAAACGAGAAAGAAAAGTTCAAATACCCGTTCAAAAAAAATGAAATGAAAAAAATGAATAAAATGAAATGAAAATCTTATAGCCCATATCTTCTTAAGTTTTATCTAAGGAGAATCATGATGCATGAAGTACCAAAAAGATTTAGAATTAGGTTTCCACCTTCATACTTTCCACACACATGCATATTCTGATCTAGGAGTATGGCGTACTCCCTCCGGTATGGTCTAGGGTTTGACTTGACAACATATGCAGGGTAAGTGTGCCTCATCATTTCTCATTCCTACCTAAAACTCCAAATAAGCCTTCTTAGAGGTAGGATGATCAAAGTGAAGGCATCACCTTTTCATGCCTTGGTGAGGAACCACTTACAAAAATAATCGACTTGAGAGAATCATTCAAGGAACACAAGCTATCTTTATGTTTTCAAAATTTTACAAAAACCCAAGTATTCCATACAAGAATAAGAGTAAGAGGATCTGATTCCAAGCTATTCCATTTGTCAATTTCTCAAGAAAGATTTGGTAGACACTTTGAAGTTCATAAATCCAGGTGAAGCTTAGAATATTCTGTATACAATTTCTTCTAACAAGGAGGATGAACCCATTTGGTCCTTCGCACTTTACTCGAGGACGAGTAAAGGACCAGGTGTGGGGGAGTTGTTGGCGGTCCTTAGCAACATAAATATAACATCATTTTAATACTAAAATAAATAGAGAATAGGGCTTTATCTAATCTTTCCACGAGTTTTGTTGTGTACCTAACTTACAGGGATAGCACGTGGAAATGCATAGAAATCTCAAGGAAAGCGCACTTCCAGGAAGCATATTCAAAGAAGGCGCAAACTAAGAAAATGAGAAAGCCCAAATTAGACAATAAACCAAATCCATTCGCAACCACGGGGGAGGCCCAGGCCCACAGAGGAACCGACCACCCGAAGGCGGTGGCCAGATGGCACTCCCTAGGGATCTACCGCCCCCGGGTGCGGCTGCCCCTTGGTGGGGCCTCCCGAGCCCATCTTCCTTAGGCGGTGCTCATGGCGGTTTGGCAAAGGTGGTTTCACCTCCTTCCATACTTAAAACGCCCAAACCATCCTTGATCAACTATAAATAGATATGCTTCACCCCCTCTAAGATACACCAACATTTGGAGCACTACACCTCACATTTCATACTTGTTCTATCTAGTTTAGTAGTAGTAGAGCAAGGAAAAGCTATCAAGGAGAGCTTGTCTCCTTGGAGGAATCAAGAACATCTTGGTATGAATATAATTCAGTTCTCCTCTATGAGCAAGTTCTCATCTTATGTTTATAGCAATGCATCTGAATTAGAGTTTAATCTTGTTCATATTATGATCATAGCATATGAACTAGTCCATAGTCTATGTGTTATGTTCTTGATATGTTCATCAAAGTTCTTCATCGTTCATCAAATTAGTAAGAAATAGAGGAAGAACTATAGATGGGATAATAGTTCGTTGTGCTGTCATGGTTGCTCCTAGCCGAGCCTGTCAATTCGAAGGGTTGGGGTTCCGGGAGGTTAGGAGTTGTTTCCAATTACGCGAGCATGGTGTTCGGGTATGCGGAAATCAGCGAATATGTCGGTACCCCATGGGCAGAGGGGTAGGTGGGCAGGTGGTGACAGCCCTGTCCATCCCTAGCACTCCCCCACGTTCGGGTATTGAGTAGGAGTTCGGAAAGTCTCTATCGGCTGGCAGACCAGCTGCGGGGATCTCCC
Source organism: Eremochloa ophiuroides (assembly GCA_038502445.1). Classification (NCBI taxonomy): domain Eukaryota; kingdom Viridiplantae; phylum Streptophyta; class Magnoliopsida; order Poales; family Poaceae; genus Eremochloa; species Eremochloa ophiuroides. Next base: position 43,531,882 of record JAHLJS010000004.1, read on the forward strand.
TATCGTCCCAGACTTAGTCCTGATTCTAGTCTTGCTAGTTAGATGTAAATGCTATTCTTTGCATAGCTGTATTCGATCAATGCCTGCTCAGTTAGTTGTATTCTTTATTCTTTATTTTATCTTTTATCCTTGAGGATGCTCCGGTGTGTGTGTCCACTATCTTATAAACCTATTTTAACCCCTGTTTATGCTATGACTACCTATGCATCCAATAAGTGATCTTGTTTATACCAAAGCTAGATGAATTCACCATGCCCACCTACAGGAAATTATAAATACGACACCCTTGAATACTCACGGGTTGAAATGCTACAATGATAGTTCTGTGCGCTTGCAGAGTAATCTTATTCCTTACTGAGCTATCGATTGGCGTACCTAAGTACCGTTACTTAAGGATTGTAATTCTTGTTGCACCCCACGGCGCCATGCCACAGTTTTGCATATTGTAAGTAATGACGGTTAGGAAGGCCAATCCGGCACTTCTAACTGCTATTACCAGACTGCATTACCTAGGCCGGCGCCACGAAGGGCCAAGGATTACCTTTCTGAAGTATTGCTGGTTGGGAATGTCAACTTATGTTTCTAGTATTATTATTAAGGATGGACCTTTAGTCTATCTTTAGTAGTGATGCTAAGAAACGCCAACAAGCATTTCTGGCGCCGTTGCCGGGGATGGACTTTTAGTCTATCTTTTGTAACGACGTTAAGAAATGCCAACACCACACTGGTGGGTCTCGGGCCCCGGTGCTTCGGGTGTGTTCCAGATGCTTCTAGTGCTCTCGTGATGATATTTCCTTGGCGGTCAAGTTACGTGGTAATCATGCTCTTTAACCCTTCTTTTATGCTTTTCTGGAATAGCCCCTGGAAAATACTGAACATGCAAAACTCGTGGAAACTGTCAGTTAAAACCCTAGGCTAATGTGTATTCATGTATCCTTTGGTGTCTAAAGTTCTAATAAAAGTTGACGTTATCCACCGTCAACAGGCTTCATATATTGCTCCTAGCTCGAGCCGAATCGATGAAAGGCGCGTAAATAACAATACTCATGACTCGGCTTCATATGCTACTTCTAGATCTAGTCGAATCGATGAAGAGTTAGCCCATGCTAGAAACCCGTGTGGCTCCTCTAAATGGAAGGTCCTCGCTTATCATAGGCCATACGTATTGTGTTATGATTTCTTGGAAGCTCCTGATGGTTGGAAGGTGCCCGATTTCTATAAATTTAGTGGCGAAGATGATGAAACCACTATGGAACACATTAGTGTATATCTCTCTCAGCTGGGCGACAAAGGTAAAGAAGATTTTATGAGAGTACGAAATTTTCCTTTATCTCTCACTGGAGCTGCCTTTGCAAGGTTTACATCTTTGCCCAAACGTCCTATTGGTTCATGGTCTAAGTTAGAGGAGCAATTCTATGAATATTTTGGAATGACCAATGTGAGAAAGCTGATCACCTTTGAGTCATCGTCTAAAAGGGGACTATTAGGAAGCACGAAAGAAAGAATTGATTCGAATGTAAGCAAACGTTCGGCTACCAAAGCCGAACAACGCAATGTTTTTTTCGAATCAATCATATCTCGAGGAACTAGTCTTACTATAGAAAAGCATGAAAAGTGCAAGAAACTAGCTAGACTTGTTTTCTCAGGAGCAAAAGGGGTTATATATTTTTCTAGTGATTACTACATCATTGATAGAGATCAAACCCCTATAAACAAGAAAGGAGGGCAGCCTGCTTGCTCAGAATCGGCTGAGCCGACTTCAAAGTCGGCTAAGCTGACTGCTGCCTTCCCTGAGTCGGCTAGGCCGGCTTCCCAGTTGGCAAAGCCGACTGCCCCTGCTGCTATCGTTGCTAGCGCCCAAGTCGGCCTAGTCGACTCCCAGTCAGTTAAGCCGACTTTCCTAGTTCTTGTAGCCACTGAACCGTCCTCAGATGATTCGGCACCTATTGTTGATCGTTCTCTAGAGGTGAAGAGCAACATCATTCAGATTAAGGGCATGCACTTCTCTGACATGATCAACAAGGTAAATACAAATATTTTGCTCAAGTTCCAATCTGGTCATACTATTTCAATTTCTACATCTATTAGGGATATTCTTGTCAATAGTCTCAAAAGACCGATTGAGAATGATATTCTATTTGTTAATGATAAAACAAACTCAGATCCTATCGGCCAACACATGGTGCCATATGACAAGGCCGATAGTAGTAGCTAATCAAAGTTAAGGCTTTCCAAAAGTAAAGGTGTGGCCGAATGGATTGATGTCAAATCTAATCCCTTCGTTTGCTTAGCTTTAAGGCCGACTCCACAAAAGAATCAGCTAAATAAATCAATGTCTTTGACTTTACCTGTTGTGATCATGTCTTTGATATCTTGATCAAGAATAGTTTTATTAGAATCATTGATCACAATGGTTTGCCATCTATTCAAAACTTAGAAGAGCTTACATATTGCAAGTGGAATAACTCGTTTGATCATAATACTTCTAATTGCAATATGTTTCGTCGATTGATCCAATCGGCCATTGATAAAGGACGATTGAGATTTTCTAAAGCTCAACAAATGGACCAATTGGATTCAATTGGTCTCGATGGCAAACATGTTTCTAATCGGCTTACATTAGCTAATTCACCCAAGGCTCAAGGCTCAAATGCCAAAGAGAGAGACGTGGAGCCCTCAAGTGAAGATAAGGTTGTTGTCCATGAATTGCTAATTGAAGATATTCCAAAGGATAAAAAAGTTATCACAATTTCAGAAGACACTGGGGGTAGGTGGAATCTCTCCATTTAAAGCAAAGGCCGATTGATCCTATTGAGCAAGAAAAATCGGCCAAGGGTCTTCCTTTAGAAAATGTCTGTCAAGACGGGGAGGAGGAGGATGTCCATAAAGCTAATGGAGGTAAAGGCCGTGACAAGCAAAGGAATAGAAGGACAAAGTTTAGCTTCGAAGAACTTCTAGCCAAATATGAGAAGATAGCAAAAGCAAATGTCACCAATCGGCCAAAGAAGGTCCAATCATCAAGATTACCTCCAAAGCATAAATCTCAAGAGCAAAATTGGCAAGGAGATAGGTCTCATGCAGCAGCAACATATCCTCCTTTTAATCAGCCAATTCCAATGTCATATGGACCACATCCCACAAAATTTCATCCTTATTCTTCTTGGGGCTGGTTTGGTCAAGAGACACATGTTCCACCATATTATGGGCCACAATATGAAGAGTATGCAGCTCCAAGGTATTCAAAGAGATCATCATCTTATAAAGACCATTTTGATAAAAATCGGTCCAGAGTTCAACCAAAGAAGAAAGTGGTAAAGCAAGTTTACTGTGTGAAGTATGATAGCCGAAAGAATAACAGTTCAGATCTGAATTCAACTATTGAAAAGCCGATTACCTTGCTACAAAATCCGGTTATTGATGGCAAAGACACGGGAGCATCATTTATTAATATTCCGAATGCCAAATCTGAACAAAAGAAGGTGAGAGTGCCCAAAATCAAGAAAAATCTGCCGCTAATCAAAACTGAAATAAAACCAATATGCTCATTCGGTTTACCAAAGTGGCAAGAAAAGAAGTTGCATAGATTTAGTGCAGAGAAGTTGAAAGAAAGGCTTGACGTGGGTTCCTAAAGGGAGTATCCAAGCTCATAAGGATGATGTTCAAACAAGTGATGCAATGACGGCAAAAGAAAGAAGAAGATTCAACATGAGGTTTGCACCGAGTCATCAAAATTATTGGTCGTGGCATTATCCATATTCTCTGCCTACGTTTATGTGGTATTCATCCCCAGGTATGTATGGTTATCCCTCAGCTCCTTATTTTGACCCTTGGTATGGGTCTTTATATTATAGAGGGTTGCCAGATCATTATGCTTATTGTTGACTTTCGGTGGATGAATATGGCCAATACTTTGCTATCACCCTTAGCATAAAACATAGCCGATGACTGCCTTCAACCATCGTGCTATTAGAAAAGCCCCCATGAAACTTATTTTGTTGGTCGTAAGGCTTGGGGGGCATGATATATGCATTTTGAATTTGCTTCATAGATATAACAATATGATTAATCGGCTTGGAAATAAGGCCAGGGTGTTGGCATAATCATTTTTTGTCACAACGGTGTTGTTTGAGATATCAAGCCGGTTAAACTGCCTTCACGCCAAGATTTAAGACAAATGTGGAGTTTCCTTATTCGGCTTGGCCATATTGTGACCATGGAGTATAACATGTTGAAGCCTTTGGTAATTCCTTGCTGGTGAAAATCATGAGGCTAACATGTTTGCTCAACAAGCATCTGGCTATGATGTTGGTGGACGTAATTTTCACATCACAAAGAAGCCGATGCGAGAGGATCTGTAATTTTTCGGTGCAGGTGCTCCAGAACCAGCTAAGCTAGCTCCAGGAATTAGCTTAGCCGATTCCACCCTCCAGGCGACTGAGTGGGCTAAGTCGGCTGCCCTAGTCAGCTTTGCCGGCTCTGCCAAACTGGTTAAGCCGGCTGACCCAGCCGACTTAACCAGCTCCTCTCTGGCCAATGTGGACATCCCGTCTGGCAAAGTCTCAAATCTGTCTGGTGTCGCTCCTAATGGTGTTGGGACCGATTTAGATGATTGGAGGTCTCCCATATTGAGATATATACATGATCCCAATGCCAAAGGTGATAAAATGTTCGATGAGATGCTTTTGAGTATGTCTTGCATAATGATGGACTCTATAGACGAACCGCCGAAGATTTGTTGCTAAAGTATTTGGGATCTGATCAAGCAAGAGTGGCCATGGGAGAAGTTCATTGTGGTACGCATCAATCTGCTAGAGACGTTGCAAGGTGATAGTCTCCCAAGAGCAATCAACGGAAGGTATTTGAAAAAGTACTTTTCAAGTGTTTGGCAGGAACCCTAAATGCTCTCCAAACAATGGCCGATACATGTATCGCCCTTAGCAAAAAATGGCCGATATATACATCGCCTTTAACCGCTGAGTAGCCGATGAGGTGGGTATCGTCGCTATTTGGTTTTGTGTTTTGTGTTTTCAGGTTCATGCTTTTATTCACCTGAAAACAGGGGGGCATATGTTGACAGCCAAAATTACCCATTTTATGAAGTTGTCTAAATGTAAAATGGACTTCACCATCGCGTTCATCTCGTCGAGTTGGTCAAAAAACATATATGGTTTGCCTCATTTGGTGTCCGGATGAAGGACTTACGCCCTCACAAAAATGTTGTCATGTCGGAAGTTCCGACCCAACTTCCGACCCGACTTCCGACCTAAGTCGGAAGTTCGGACCCAACTTCTGACCTCCAACCCGACTTCCGACTTGAGTCGACCCGACTTCCAACCTGCGTCGGAAGTTCCGACCCAACTTCCGACCTGAGTCGGCCCTGTTCGGATCTGACCTTTTGGATTCCGAACCAAACTGTTCCGAACTCGTGGGAAACTTGGAAAATAAGCCTTGAAGAGGTTTCCTAATGGGATAAGACCACCCCCCTGTATATATATGAGAGGATCATGACCGATTGAGATCCCATCTATCCAATCGACACAAAATCAATTTACAACTCCTTTTACCCTACTTTATCCTCTTCTCCAACCCCATTCTGTTCGTCTCTAGATCCAACGACCAAGGATGGTGCCCTAGGCTTGCTGGTCGACCAAGGGCAACCCGACGACGTTCATGCCTTGACGGGGTCCCTCCCGGGCGAGAGCTTCGACGGTTTCTTTGTTAGTTTGCCCGAAAATTAGCCGGTTCTTCGTCACGCAAGCACGTTGGTTACCCTTTGCTGGTTTGCTTGTAAACCTAGCCATTCTTCACCACGTAAGTGTGATCCTCGCTACTTTCTTCGGTCTGCGGCGGCCCGGGCATCCAATGCCCTGCTAGTGTGTTGATCTGGAACCCTATTCGGCGTCAACGTATAGAAAAATTAGGGGGTGGAAGCAGACAACTGAATAACTGACCGTGCTCGCGCAGGAGAGACATAGCTCCTCTCCTGCACTACCAGTCTACCAAGGAAAAGCTTGTTCAGGTTGCTGACACTGTCTAGCATAGCAATAAATTTCTGTTGTACCAAACAACTAGCCTTTCCCAGCAAAGCAAGAAGAGGTGGAGCAAGGGATATGCAAACAGATCCAAAGTCTCCATTAGTATCAAGTGAACTTGGATCCAAAATCTCCTAGAGACATTGCCGCGTACTCTTGTGCAATTGAGCACGAACCATGATGGCTGTTGATAACACCCATCATTGAAAGACCTCATCCATGTTTCTAGCATCTCATCCGCCCCCTGCCAATCAAATGGAAATTTGATACCGAACTAAAATTGGTGAATTCATTTTTTCGGAAAATGTGCACTGAGATTGAGTTGTGTTGACCAGTCAAAATATTCTTATTTGGACGATATTTGGGTGAATTCATCCATCTCTAGAGATGTACTTTCAAAGGTAGCCGAACTTCTCAATCAAATTTCTTTTGGTGGATAAAGTCTCGGCTACATCTAGAAATTGATTTGCAGACAGGCTGAACATTCAGCTGTTTCTGGAGACACTTTTGAAATTTTTATAATAATTTGTATTGATAATTTGAAATTACTTGTCCCGCCGGTATTTGTATAGGTGGTTTAGATTTCCATCCGCCTCAGGATACGGCAATAGCACACAGTTATTCATATTATACAGCATATATAACTCTTTTCACAATCGCCTCTAAAATATATTTGTTGATGCAGTTCTTTTGATGGGCCCCGATGGAGGACTCTATAGAGGCAGCTTTCAATAGATCCATCTCTTATATATAAAAACTTCAGGCACCTCTAAAAATCAATTTATGTAGCAGTGGCTACCTATAAAATGGCTTCTCCAGATAGCACATTTATCCATAGTGCGAATGCTAGTAATAGGCACATTTGATTACTATATATTGATGTCAAATAGCAACAGAACGAGGAGGTGAGGTAACATGAGGTGCCATCGTCCCTATTTAGCTTGAGGAACATCAGGTGACATCAATATTTATGAAATTGATCGGTCCGTTGATCTTAGGTCCTCCTAACAAATGGTGCTTTTGGGGATGTGATACATCGGTAAATTCAATGGGGAGGAAGGAGAAGATACCACAGATGACCAACCAACCAGTAGTATTTGTTTAAGACCACCATCTCTTATGGATGAGCATAATGTCTGTGGGGTATTTACAAGAGGTGTATTGGTCAGCATTTGCACAAAGCAACTTCGGAACTGTGCTAACTGGTACATCCGTCGGGAAGCAGACGAATTCTCACATCTATCTAGCCCTTCCAGCGAAGTCTGCAGAGTCCGTAGTCGAGCCTGCGGCAGGTTGAATCTCATCTCTGAGCAGCGGGCCATCACCAGCAGCCTCTAATGCCAGTTGCCATCCGCCCAACCAAGAAGCCGTCCGGTAAGACGTTAGCCCTTGCTTGGTGTATTTTTTTAAAAAAAAATCGGAGACAAGTTCCAGTGACAAAATGGAACGTCAATTGTACCATTGTTCACGAGGCAAAAGAACTTTGAATGGTGCAGGCGTTCTTCATACTCGAAGACAAGTCCAGAGCTGGATCGAAAAATACAGAGTAAAATATTGTTTCTTATATTGCATCATTGTCCCCAGTTGTCTTTCTGCATTTTTTTTCCTGAAAATTTTAGTGGTTAATAGATTACCGCAGAGAACACATGGAAGATGTTTAGGTTGGCAAGTGTAGCCAAGAGGAGAGGTAACCTGTGCCGGCCTTCTGGCATAGATGCAGCATCTTGCAAAATCTGATGCATAGTGGACAATTTGTTTCTCATGCTTAAGTGGGAACATTTGGTTGAATGAGTACTTCGAGGGCCACAAATGTGAAGCATCAGGAAACGAGTCATGAAGCAAAGGGGGTGGACAGGCCATGTGACATCCTTGATGTCGATGCTATTGATTCAACATTCTGGTTAATTTCCAGTTACCAGAGATAGGCTAAGAAGCACCATATCCACAACGAATTTTACAGACTGTGATCTAACACAGAAAGGCATGTTATAGAAGGATGACAACGGATATATATAGTTGAGGTATCATTTCGCACTGGGATTCACTTGTGTGGACCAATTAAAATATTCTTTTTTGGGATGACATTTGGCTGAATTTTGGCCATAATTCCACATAGATTTTCATGAGAATGAAATAAATGGACTGAAATAACTTGTGAACTTTTTTGAACTTTATACTCGAGTAAAGTTCAAATTGGACTGAAATTTATGACCTTTGGCAGTTGGCATCACACTGGAGGAGTCAAAGTCAGCCACCGAGGTACTACAACCAGTTGTGGGGCCTTTTATCAAATCTCATAATCAAGGCCTTTCTGGTGGTTTGCAGTTAAGGATCTGTTAACTTTTGCTTGTGTTCATGCCTTCGTCTCACAACCAACGTTTTGTTGTCTCTGTAAATCAGGTCGGGCTGACCTTCATAAATCAGTTTCTAGAGGCAAGATGGATCTCAATGCATGTCTCTACAATAGAGGCCTAGGCGACCCAAATAAAAAATATTTTTTTTGTTATTTATGGGTACAATTTTCGAATGTGTACAAGTGCAAAAGCTTCCACTAAGCACCTCCTCTAAGAACTCCAAGAATTATAAAAAGAACCTACAATACTCGAGCGAACCATAGACACCATCTCCTGACAATCCCAAATGGAAATGTTGATTTCGACTGATCTCCTACGAAACAATATTAAGCATGACACACACACCGACATTATTAGCCGCACTCACTACATGACATCTCAAGAAAATATTAGAAAAATGCCTTCCAACGGCGCGTAAATGATATAGTCTATATATTACTCTTTTAGTTTATTCCAACATATTATTTTTAAACTTTTGAATGCTTTGTCACTACCCTTTTCAGGATCTTCAGTAATTACCATTCAACTAGCACCAAAGCCTTCGGTTCTAGTATTTTTTTTAAAGATCCGGTTACCCGGCGTTATATTAATAAGGAGGAACAGAGTTACAGCTAAGGCGCGAGCAGCGCAAAGCCCCCCCTAGCAGACCGCTAGGAGGGGCAGGTGAGGATCAAAAGCTAATTACTCGCTAAAATATTGCCAACCACTACGGGCCTAATTGGCTTTGCTCCTGCAGCCGCCTACAGGGAGCACTCTTGCCTTATCGTGTCAAAAACCTGTGTTGGTGAGGCCGCCAACCCTTTGAAGACTGTCGCGTTTCTTTGCTTCCAAATGCACCATGATGTCATGATCGCAAGGCAGTGAGCTAGCTTGGTTCCCTTTTGAATTCGGTTCTAGTAATGATCAAGAATTACATGTATCACAAGTCCCAATTCATTAGTTGTTCTTTGGGTACCCTGGGGGTGGGGGGGGGGGGGAGGGGAGGAGCTACTCTTGATATTGAGATGATGTGATGAGTATCTTATCTACTGGCACTACAAGGAATGGTGCTTTACATGACGGTTTAGTGGCGACCTTCTTAGAAATCATCACAGAATTACACTGTCTGTGACGGTTCATTGCAGGGTGATGCAACTGTGACGGCTAGTTTAGTTTTGGTCACTGTTAGATCGTCATAGATTACTATAGCAACTGAGTTGTGGATTTGTGACGGACAATTTGGTTTGGTCACATATAAAGCACGCAACATGGCGCTGATGTGGACATCCACGTCGATCCTACATGGACTTAAAAAATTCACTGTAAATAGGAAAGGTGGGATCGACCTGTCGGAGACTTAAAATATGTAAATAGGAAAGGTGACAACTATGACAGCTAGTTTAGTTTTGGTCACTGTTAGATCGTCACAGATTACTATAGCAACTGAGTTGTGGATCTGTGATGGACAACTTGGTTTGGTCACAGATAAAGCACCCAACATGGCGCTGATGTGGACGTCCACGTCGATCCTACGTGGACTTAAAAATTCACTGTAAATAGGAAAGGTGGGACCCACCTGTCGGAGACATAAAATCTGTAAAAAGGAAAGGTGACAAAATTATTGTGACCCAGGGAATCGAACCTTGGATCTCTAGATTGAATAGGCACACACTTACCACTGAGCTGCTGCTGTGTTTGTGAATATGTCCTATCTTTTTTTATTTCTATAAACTTTAATGGCATTAAGATTAAGGAGGGAACCAGCCACCCCTGTCCGCGCAGCAGAGCCCGCGCCAGATTCACTCTTCGGCGATTGCAGCAGCGTAGGAGGCCACGGCAACAGCATAGCCGGTGGCGGCTGGTGAGAGGTGCTAGCTGCGGTGTAGGAGGCTCTCGCCAGACTTATCCGCACTGGCCACCCTGTTCCCGCTTGATTCGATTGGCGTCCATGGCAGCGTAGGACGTGGCCATGGCGGCGGCTTAGGCAGCGGCTGGGAACAGGCTAGTAGGAGGGACTGGCTGGCGGCGTAGGTGTTGGCGACGGCGTTGGAGGCGGAGCCAGCATTGGGGACGGCAAGGGAAGCGGCCAGTCCTCGGCGAGGGGCCATGGCGGCGGCTTAGGCAGCGGCCAGTCGGCGAGGGGCCATGGCGGCGGCTTAGGCAGCGGCTGGTAGGAGGCACTGGCTTGCGGCGTAGGAGGCGCTGGCGACTGCGTTGGAGGTGGAGGCGGCATTGGGGGCGGCAAGGGCAGCGACACCATCAAGTTTTCCCCTCCACGGGCTCCAATCCTGCCAACCTGAGATCTTGTTCGGCGAGCAGCTGCAGCCCTCGTCCCACCTGAGCTCGAATGGTATGGATTTTGATGCGCAATTTAAAACAGTGTTGTAGTTTGTTAGTCGATCTAGTGGTTGTAATGGAGCTGAATGTATTTTCTGCATTTTTTATGTAGATGGACAGACGTTGGGTGCATGGTGTGCTATTTACGCCTCAGTACATTTCTGGTGTCAAGTCTTTCATGAACTTCATTAGAGAGAGGTTTAGGGAGGCTCAACAAATCTTGTGCCCATGTAGATTGTGTATGAACCATCAGTATCTACACCAAAATGACGTGGAGAGGCACCTACTAGCCAATGGCATGTCCACTACATAGATAAGGTGGATAAACCATGGAGAGGCCATTGATGTTCATGTTTTGGATGAACCAGTACAACATCAGAATGGTAATGCTTATTCTTTGTTATCTGATGACACTATTGGCGATGGACTTGACAGGATGTTGAGGGAACTCGTCAGCTCTGAACATGTGAATGATGATGGACAGGATGAAGGAAACCCATCCAATGGTGCTGCATCACATTTCAAACATTTGATTGAAGAGGCTAAGCGTGAGCTATATCCTGGTTGCACCAATTTTTCAAGGCTCGCATTTGTAATCAAGATGCTCTATGTGAAGTCATACTATAGGATCACTAATTCAGCATTTTCTGCATTTTTGAGCCTCTGTCAGATGCTTTCCCAAAGTTTAACAGTATTCCAAAATCATATGATGAAACAAGGAAAATGCTCCGTGAATTAGGACTTGGTTATATATCAATTCATGTGTGCCCAAACAATTGTGTGCTATTTAGGAAGTCATATGCAGATTTGGATAACTGTCCAGTTTGTGATGCATCGAGATGGAAAGATCCTAAGAAGAAGAAGGTTCCTGCAAAAGTATTGCGGCATTTTCCATTGATCCCTAGGCTTCAAAGGTTTTTTATTTCTAAGAAATCATCTAAGGAAGTACAGTGGCATAAGCTGAAGAGGAAATATAATGAGAAGGAAATGACCCATCCTGCAGATGGAAAGGCATGGGAAGATTTTGACAAATATGCTAGCCTGATTTTGCTGATGATGCGCGAAACCTAAGACTTGGACTTGACATAGATGGTTTCAATCCTTTTAGCAATATGAGTTCATCTTATAGCATGTGGCCAGTTTTTGTGATTCCATACAACTTACCACCTTGGTTATGCATGCAAGAGTCTAATTTCATGATGGCTTTGTTGATTCATGGTCCTCGTTCACTAGGGAAGGCCTTTGATGTTTTCTTGTAGCCTCTTGTAGAAGAGTTATGGTCTGGTGTGGATACTCTTGATGCTATCACTGGAAAAGATTTTAAGCTTTGTGCTGCAGTGTTGTGGTGCATTCATGACTATCTTGCACTGAGTACACTATCAGGGCGTACAACAAGTGGTTACTTTGCTTGTCTCGATTGTGACAAAAATCCTCTTTCCTATGCCATGGCCAGTGATTTTGTGTCTCTCCATGATAGCAGTGCAAAGCCAAGTACTTTCACTAGAGAAGATCTGCTAGAAGAATTAGAAAAGATTAAAGATGTTAGAGCTAGAAAGAAAAGGAAGCGTTCAGGGAATTGTGTGCCAATTTGGGGTAGAAGGATTTGCTAGTGGGACTTACCGTATTGGTCATCTCTGAAGCTTAGACACAATCTTGATGTCATGCATATTGAAAAAAATGTGTGTGAAAGCGTGCTTCGTACCATTCTTGACGTAAAAGGGAAGTCAAAAGGCACGGTTAATGCAAGGTTAGATCTTGCTGATCTGAAAATTAGAAAGGAGTTGCAATTACAGCACAATGGAGATTCATATGATATTCCTAAAGCTCGATATACGTTGTCCAAGTCAAAGAAAACTCAATTTCTTAATTTCTTGAATGATGCCAAGTTTCTACACGGGTATGCTTCAAATATACAAAGATGTTTGACTGGTGATGCAATCAAGTGGCAAGGCCTAAAAACTCATGACTGCCACATTTTGTTGCAAAGGATTATGCCTGCGGGGCTGAGAGGGTTGTTGGATGATGATATCTATCAAACAATTGCTGAGTTTGGCAAATTTTTCAGGGAATTGTGTAGCCAAAGACTGAATAAAGATTTGTTGGCTCGAATGAAGATAGAAATACCTATCATTTTGTGCAAGCTTGAGAAAATCTTCCCCCCTGCTTTTCTTTTTTTTGATGTAATGGTTCACCTTGCTGTCCACTTACCTGATGAGGCTATCCTTCGAGGACCTGTCCAATCAAATACTAATAGTGAAGAAGAAGAGGGAGATGTGGAAGTTGACACACTGATGGAGTACTGGAGTAAAGAAGAAGAAGCTGCCCCTGTTGAGGTAGATAGCGACGATGAGTAGTTTTTGTATTAGAGAAGAACTGCCCCTGTAATATTGTGTAATGGTGAATAACCTGCTGCTCTGAACCATGTAGTGATAATTCCTGCTGCTTTGAACCATGTAGTGACCAGACCTACTGTCATGTAATATTTGAGTTCATTCCTGCTATGAATCATGTCATATTATGTACTTCCAAATATAACCTGCTGCTGTGTCATGTAACATTTCAGTTCAACTTTTCGAGCTGACCCTGTTCATGTCATATTATTCAATATTTTTGAAGCACCTTAATTCAACTTGCAAATTTAACTTGCTGCTGGGTCAGGTAATATTTCAGTTCAGCTTTTAAAGCTGACCCTGTTCATGTCATACTTTTCACTATTTTTTGGAGCAGCTCAATTCAACTTCAAATATAAAGGCAAAGCAATGACTGTCCATTTTTTGAGTTGGCAGCAACAAACTGGCACTGGAGTGCCAGACTTTGTTTCTGTCAAAGAACTGTGATCCATAATACATCTCATTCACGGCTGCAACTTACTGGAAAACAATTCAACAAGGTATTATCACGTAATCCATGTCCAGAACACACTTCCTAACATTCATTACTACTTAAGAACACATTACATAAGTTTGGGGACATTGCCATGGTCTGAACTAGACATTGCAACTACAAATTACAGAACATGGTACATATTACCAAACATCCATCACACTATCCTCAGTAAATTGAAGGAGACACCAGCCTGCGAGCCGTAATTTTACAGACTATCCTATGTGGAGATCTCCTGGTCTGTAAATATCCTATGTGACAACTTGCATGAAACCTTCTCAAATTTTTATTACAGCCTCCACATACGATATCGGTACATCTCCACAAGTTTCGTGATTTTTGGACTTCATTTGCATTTTATAGATTTTAAAAACAATCCGCCCGAAAGTTCGTGGACGTGTTTTGCGAATAAGGTTTTCGAAATTTGGGGTCAGTTCCTGGATACGGTCTCTGTCGGTGTTTTACGACCGATAGCATGCCACGGGGGTACCCGGGATAGTTGTTCGGGCTTCGGTGAAATCTAGAACTCGGCGGTGAACGCGAAGACAATCGATTTATACTGGTTCCGGCCCTCGTGATCGAGTAAAAACCCTACGTCCAGTCAGCGTTTGCCTTTGCGCTGTATTGATGTTATTGTCAAAGTTGTTGTGTACATGGAGATCTCATATGGAGATCTCCACTTGGAGTTACCGATCTAGGGTGCCCTCCATTATATAGTCCTGGGGACAGGAGTCCTAGTCGGTTTATAAGGTAGAAGTCCTAGTAGGATTACAGGATAGCAATGCTACTAGGATTACATCTGGGGAATCCTAGTAGAACTAGATCTTCTTCCTTCTATGCCGGGAACTCCTAGGGTCCCTCGCCGACAAGCCCCCGAGCATTTCAAGGTTGAGCTCAGGATCTTCACGAAGCCCCGGGTTGTCTGGAGTCCAGCCGGGTTCTTGTGGCGAAACCTTGAAGTGGTCTTCTTTTCTGGATGACGTGTGCTTTTGAAAAAGTGCACTCATAGCGTGTAGCCCCCGAGCCTCTTGCTTGTTTCGAACAAAAAAGTTGGAGGGTCTTTTTTTGGAAAATTTTCGAGGGTATGTGTACCCTTCGGCCCCCGAGCCTCTTGCTGTTTGGAACAAAGAGTTGGAGGGTCTTAATATTCTGAAAAAAAATCTCCCTTGACGATGTGTACACCCATTGGGTGTAGCCCCCGAGCCTGTTGCCGGGTTCTTTTTTGGTTGTGCCGAGTTGTTCATGTATGTGACGGCAAGCTGATCCGAGTTCATTGGGTGATGATCCAGGTTGTTTCTTGTCTTGCCGGGCCCTATCAGCTGTTGGTTGGGTTCTTTCTTGGTCATGCTGAGTTGTTCTTGTATATGACGACATGTTGATTCGAGTTGGGTACTTGCGAGCCTAAGGCTTCGGGTGGGTAGTCTCCTCACCGGAGACCCCGTATCACCCCCACTTCAGAACTCCAAATTACCACAACAAGGGTCGAAGGAAGGGCGACAGACTACAACGCACCTCGTCCAGTGGAGTAGTAGCCGCGGCATGGTTCAGATCTTGGTCCCGTTTAATCACTTGAATCTCTGGTGCATGTGAGTAGACAAGCTTCATTGATTCTCCGCGAAAAAAGAGGATGCACGGAGCATATGAAAAATATCTGGAGATATATAAAGAATATTTAGAAAAAATATTAAATCATGACTTAGCCTGATTTGTAGCCGAGTTGAAGATGTTGCTATGGGTGCCTTGCAGCCGGAGTCTGAAGGTAGGATGTCGCTTGTATCCACATATCATCATGCTTTGTCGTGGAGTTGCCATGGCGAGATAGTGCAGTCAACATTGACGATGAGGGTCGCCGTAGTTGTTCATGTTGGCTGTACTCTTTATTGGTATTATGAAAACATCTTGAAGAGGCGAGCGCCTTGGCTCTCATCCAGACTGGTAGGCCTGGGATAGGGCGAGCGTTGGCATGATAGCCGTACTCTCATGAGCTCTGGGCTCTTTTATTTTTTTTTCTGTTGACCTGAGGGTGAGTAGTCGGCCTGCATTACCTTTACTTTCATCGGTATTGTTGCTGCAACCCGGATATAACCTCTGGGCTCTTTTATTTTGGTCTATTGACCTGATGGCGAGTAATCGGCCTGCATTGCCTTTACTCTCATCGGTATTGCTGCTGCAACCCGGATATGAGCTCTGGGCTCTTTTATTTGGTCTGTTGACCTGAGAGCGAGTAGTCGGCCTGCATTGCCTTTACTCTCATCGGTATTGCTGCTGCAACCCGGATATGAGCTCTGATTTTGAAGATGAGTTCTTCTGATGGTCTCTGATTTTTGAGATAAGTTCTTCTGATGATGAATGTCCATCTTTGTTGCTTTTTGATCAAACGTTTGCCATCCTTTGCATCTCTTGACGAGTTCTTCTGTATCTTTTAGATTAGTTGGCCAATAGAATCTGGTGGGAATGCTTTTTCCACTAGAGTTCTTGAAGCGGCATGGTTACCACAGCGGTCTGAGTGTATTTCGTCCAAAATTTATTTTTCCTTCTGCTTGAGTGATGCACTTCAGTAGTACACCTGATGATGCTGCTCTTTTATAGAGTTTGCCTTCAACTAGAACATAGTTCTTGCTTCTTGGGACACGAGTTGAGTGCTAGCTGTAGCCACGCTAACCTCACTCGTTGAGTTCTTGATCAGGCTATCCAAGTCTTCTTCTTCACGAGTTGAGTGCTGGCCGTAGCCATGCTAAACTCACTCGTTGAGTTCTTGATCAGGCTATCTAAGTCTTCTTCTTCACGAGTTGAGTGCTGGCCGTAGCCGCGCTAACCTCACTCATTGAGTTTTTGATTAGGCTATCCAAGGCTTCTTCTTCTCGAGTTGAGTGCTGGTCGTAGCCGCGCTAACCTCACTCATTGAGTTCTTGATCATGCTATCCAGAGCTTCTTCTTCTTTGCTTTGAGTTGAGTGCTTGCCGAAGCCATTGAGTGTTCTTTTCGAGTATTGGCTGAAGCCGCCCTAACCTCGAAGAATCTTCTTGTCTTGTGTTCTTTTGAGTGCTGGCCGTAGCCGCGCTGACCCAAAAGAATCTTGTATTGTCTTCTTCTGATGTCTTGTCGTGTGTTCTTTTGGGTGCTGGCCGTAGCCGCGCTAACCCCAAAAGAACCTTGTATTGTCTTCTGCTGATGATTTTTATTCTTCTTCAACTGTGTCTTGAGTTCCTTGGATATCTTTTATTTTCGGATAACTCTTTTTTTTGGATAGCTCTTTTTCTTGGATAGCTTTTCTTTTTGTTTTTCTTCTTATGCATGGAATCTTCAGAGATTCATTTCCCCTTCAGATATGGAAGTTCTTCTATGCATGGTTGATGCTGTGTTTTGTATACTAATCAAGGCCTAGGATTGCTGCCCAAGATCAGCACCCTGATCCGGACAGTATTGGACAACTTGATAGTGTATAGCTGACTGTCTGTATATTCATTGGGTCTTAATTGCATCCTTCAGGTTGTTGCTGTATATCTTGTACGTATATACATATATCTTCAATCCTTGGTTGCGGTTGTTGGTAAAGTGATGAGGTCACGCAAGGACCAATAGATGCTAAGCATGACTTAGCTGGTCGCGGCTCTTTCTTGAGGTCTGCTCAACGAGTTGCTTGCTTGTCTAATGTACGTGAAAAACTCTAATTATCTTGCGTGGTGGTGTAGATCATGCATCCATGCATGCAAGCTAGAATTAGCTTGTACGTCTTTTCAGATCTTGCAGGCTCCTTTGTTTATTGGATGGATGACTGAAATCCCTGATTGGTGGGCTGCAGCTTCGTGCTGGAAGCCACGATCGCTGTTGATACTGAACGCACAAATCATGCCGGAGATGCTGCTGCCTGACTTTGCTCAGAGAGCTGCGACGAGTTGTTGGCGAGGGCCAACGGGTGCTGCGCACGTTGATCTTGAGGTCCGCCGAGCTCTCGAAAGTGAATCCGCCAAAAGCCCCATAAAGTAAAGACTAGAGGAGGCAGTGCTGCGTGAAAAGAAAGCACGCGTACAGCGCATATGAATAATATCCGGAGATATATAAAAAGTATTTAGAAAAAATATTTAAAGCACGACTTAGCTTAATTTTAACCGAGTTGTCGGTCGCCGTGGCCGAGTAGTAGAACAATATGGATGAGTAGCCGGACACCCACGCCTGAGGAGTCGGTCGTCGAGTTGAAGTCGAACCCAGTTGTCGAGGCGGAGTCAAGTGATACGGGTCCGGTTCTGGTAATCGGACTTGCCTGACACATTCGTGCATGTGTGTGTGTATACACACACACACACACACACACACACACACACACCTTGACCTTTGCTTGCTTTTTGACGGATGGAGACACCGCATGTTATAGTGCATATCCGACTTGCATCCGGAAGTTGTCGTCGAATGGAAGCTGTCGTCGAGTACTTCGGAAGCCGTTGTCAAGTAACCGGCTTCGAGTTGAGACGAGCCGTTCCTCCGGAACAACTTGCTTGCTCTGAATATGGAGTCCGTACGTGCATGTGCACGGAATCGGATAGCTCTGAAGCTTGCTTTCTTGCATGGCTTTGTGCGTTTGCGGCCGTTCCGAGTCGGAGAGGAGTCGGCACAGGCTGGGAGTTGGAGCCGGCATGATTGGACTTGAACTCGACGAGACAGTAGGAGTCGAACTCGGCAGGACGTCGTAGTACTCGTTGATGCTGCTGCCGACAAAGCGATTTACGAGCAGGATGAACCGGTCCAACCCCAGGTCGTGCTAGCCGAACCGTTGAATGCCGCTGTTTGCTAGTTGATGCGATGCAGCCTGGATTGTTAATACATCAATTTGAATCTTCCGACTTGCATTGCAGTTGCTGAAATCTACATGCCTGCCCTCCGTCTTCGTGAAGACACTTCTGGTCTTGATTTGACGGAAAGTACAGGGAATCAGAGTTCTTGATTGATCGTCGCCAGTCGACGGGGGATGTAGCTTCCCATCGTGTAGGTTGGCAGCAGATGCCATCACGAGGAATCTTAAGCGTCTCCACGAACGGTTGCTTGCCGAAGAAAGTTGATTTCTCCGATAAGTTGTTGATGAGGGCAGTTGAGATCGCCGCAAGTTGTCGACACGAGCCGACGAAAGCTGTGGTGAGTGTTAATGTCGAGGTCCGTTGACCTCTCGAGGGTGAATTCGCCGAAAGCCCCTATCTGGTACGTCAGCTGTCGGTGTTTTACGACCGATAGCCAGCCACAGGGTACCCGGGACAGTTGTTGAGGCTTCGGTGAACTTCGGAACTCAGCAGTGAACGCGAAGACAATCCATTTATACTGATTCAGACCCTCGTGCTCGAGTAAAAACCCTACGTCAAGTCGGCGTTTGCCTTTGCGCTGTATTAATGTTGTTGTCAAAGTTGTGTACATGGAGATCTCGTATGGAGATCTCGACCTGGAGTTACGGATCTAGGGAGTCCTGCCCTCCATCATATAGTCCTATGGGCAGGAGTTCTAGTCGGTTTACAAGGTAGAAGTCCTAGTAGGATTACATGATAGCAATGCTACTAGGATTACATCTGGGAAATCCTAGTAGAACTAGATCTTCTTCCTTCTATGCGGGGAACCCCTAGGCTCCCGCGCCGACAGCCTCACACTACACTCAGTAACATAAATATCATTTTTTGAATCACTCAATTCCATTATTCGATGCACGTGCAGTTTAAATTTGTATTTTCCAAAATAATTCAACTCAACAAAATAAATTAGCTAAATATAGCAAAAAGCCACAAAAATATACTAAATTGTAACATGGAGTTCGTGGTACTATAGGACGGTTGTAAAAAAATTGGAGGCCAAAACATAAAAAAACAAAATATTTTGCCGAGTGCCAGGCTGGAGCACTCGGCAAAGGAGTTTTTTTTTTATTGTTTGAAAGTTTCCCTCTTTGCCGAGTGCCTAGCCCCAGGGCACTCGGTAAAGGTTTTTCAAAAAATATAAATAAAACCCATCAAACCGTTTTTTAAGAAAAAATAATTAATGCTTTGCCGAATGCCAGATCTACGTCACTCGGCAAAGAAATTAAAAAAAATAAATAATGCTTTGTCGAGTGCCAGATCTACGGCACTCAGCAAAGAATTTCAAAAAGAAAATAAAACCCTTTGCCGAGTGCCAGATCGTAGTCATGCGGCAAAGGGCCAAACTTGGATTTTAGCCCGCCCACACACGCACTCACTCACTCACTCACACATACACACACATGCATCACCGCCGCTAACCGCCGCCGCGCCCGTGCCGTCTCCCCATGCCCACACCGCCCTCTCCGCGACGCCCGCGCAGCCCGCGCCGCCCCACTACACACTGCTGCCGGCCCGTCCTCCCGCCGCTAGCCCGGGCACGCCGAGAAGTGGAGGGAGCACAGGTGGAAGAAGAGGAGGGTGCCGAGGAGAAACAATAAGGAGGAGGAGGAAGAAGGAAAGGAGGAGGAGAAGGAGAAGGAGAAGGAGAAGGAGAAGGAGAAGGAGGAGGAGCTGGAGTAGTAGGTGACCCGACCGTCGTTGCCCCATCCTCGGCGCTTCTTACTCGTCGTCTCGTCCACCGGCGCCCCGTCGTCTCGTCCACTGGCGCCCCGTCCCCTTCACCACAGCTGCCTTAGGACGCCCACTCGGTATGCCCAACCGTCATCGTCACCGTGTTACTATTAGCTGCTATCGTAACAGTGGTAGAGTAGTGGTACTTCCATATATTCTTCTGCATGGATTGAAAATATATATATGGCTGTCGGCCATCGTGCCGCTGTTTCTTGCAGGTTTTGAAAACCTCATCGTGCAGAGAAGATTCTTCCGAAATTTTCAATCAACGGTCTTATGTTTCTTTTTTTCAGAGAAGAGACCGTAGGAGCTGAGCCGGAATACCTCGGTGACCCCGATCATCTTCCTCGGTGCTGCGGGTCTACCTGCACCGCGTTGCCTCGCCACTCCACCGACGCGCCACGGCCCAGCTAGCCTGACTCCACCGACACCCTAGGTATAACCCCTCTTTCCGTATCATGGTCGTAGATCGCATTACCCAGTTAGGCGTCTCCCGTTCGAAAAAGGTACGGTTGGAGGTATGCATATGTTTGCATATGTACGAACGTATCTGTTTCAGATTGTCCATGTTTTCTGGATAGCCCGCGGATGCGTAGATGGGTTAGTTTCCATGGTCTGCTCCGATCCGAGACAGAGTTTCGGCATCACCTCCCTGTTGTTCTCTGGATATACACTCTCCCTGGCAGGACGTGTATCTGGAGAACAGCGGGGAGGTGCTGCCGAAATTTTGTCTGGGATAGGAGTAGAGCATGGAAACTAACCTCATCTACACATCCGCGGATGGGATTAGGATCTATCCTCACCTATTAGATAGTAGAAAAATCATGTAGCTTCAATTGATGGTTACATTACTCGCTGATGTATACGTTAGAGGATGGAGGATCGTCAGTGGATGTACACGGGACGGAGAAGTCAGAGTGATTTCACCACCGAATGGATAAACAAGACCGATGCTTTCTTGAAGCGTGCATTTGGCAAGGCCGCTAAATTCCTGTTTCTAGTTTTGTGTCCCTGCACCAAATGTAACAACAAGAGAATGGTAAATAAGGAGAACATGGGTAAACATCTTTTGAAGAATGGATTTACGCCGGGCTACACCCGATGGGTCCACCATGGTGAAGCCCATCATATGAGAGAGGAGGTGGTGAGACGACGTGTCGAGGCTTATGATGTTGATGCCAGGGTAGCAGACATGTTAGATGACGTTCACCAAGCTCAGTTCGCTGAAGGACGTGAGGAGGAGGATATGGAGGCAACCGCAGAGGAGGTCCACCGCATGACGGACTCGGCACAGAAACCCCTTCACGATCATTCAACGGTCTCTCAGTTCGATGCCATTGGACGCGGAATGGGGTTGAAGTCCAAGTTAAACCTGAGTCGAGAAGGCTTCGATAAGATGTTGGCCGTGATTGGCACCTTGCTTCCGGTGGGCCACATACTGCCAAAGAACATGTACGAGGCACAGAAACTCCTTCGTGCACTTAAGATGCCGTATGATAAGATACATGTTTGTCCGAAGGGGTGCATCCTATTTAGGAAAGAACACAAGGATGCAAAGTACTGTCCAAAGTGTAAATCCTCCAGGTACCTGGAGGTAGACTCTAGTGATGGCCAGAAGAGGGAGCTTACGATCCCCGCGAGAGTC
This sequence comes from Eremochloa ophiuroides, assembly GCA_038502445.1. NCBI lineage: Eukaryota > Viridiplantae > Streptophyta > Magnoliopsida > Poales > Poaceae > Eremochloa > Eremochloa ophiuroides. Next base: position 43,553,672 of record JAHLJS010000004.1, read on the forward strand.
CTACATCACCTTCCGTTCCTACCGAGGATCCAACGGCTATTCATGACCGAGAAATCCACGAAACAGATAACATGGCACACGGTACGATCCTGACAAGATGGTACATCCATCCGATGGTGAAGCATGGACCCACTTTAATGAAAAACATTGTGAGAAAGCGCCTGAGGCTTGTAATGTACATGTCGCGCTGGAAACAGATGGGTTCAATCCTTATGGACTGATGGCTGCCCGTACACATTGGCCCGTGTTCGTTATCCCCCTCAATCTCCCCCCCGGCGTCTCCTTTCAACGATAGAACGTATTCCTGTCGTTGATAATTCCTGGACACACTAGGAGTTATATGGGTGTGCTCATGGAGCCTGTGATGGATGAATTGGTCCGTGCTTGGGACGAAGGGGTATGGACATACAACTAAGCTACGAAGACAAGCTTCAAAATTCACATTTGGTACCACTACTCCCTGCATGACTTCCTAGCGTATGGGTTATTCTGTGCCTGGTGTGTTCACGGGAAGTTCCCATGCCCAATATGCAAGGAAGGTGTGAGGTTCATTTGGTTGCAGAAGGGTGGCAAGTATTTGTCATTCGACCAACATCGCCAATTCCTCCCTCTTGACCACCCATTCAGAAAAGACATCAAGAACTTTATGAAAGGTGTCACATTGATAGACCCTATACTGCAGATGATGACTGGTGCTGAGGTTCATACTCAGATAGATGCTCTCATGCCCAATGAAGAAGGTGGTTTTGTGGGATATGGCAAGCAACATATGTGGACTCATAAGTCGGGCTTGACGAGGCTCCCCTATTTCGATGACCTTCTTCGGCCACATAACTTTGATGTAATACACACTGAAAAGAAGTCGCTGAGGCACTTTGGGCAACACTCGTGGAAGCTGAAAAGTCTAAGGACAACCCTAAGGCTAGAGTGGACCTGGCGACGTTATGCGATAGACCAATTCAAGAGATGCAGCCTCCTAGAGGCGGCAAGACATGGAAAAGGCCTATGGCCGATTTCGTGTTGAAATCCAATCAAAGGAGGGAAGTACTTGAATGGATTCAGACGTTAATGTTCCCTGATGGGTATGCAGCGAATCTAAGGAGGGGAGTGAACTTAGTCACTCTGTGAGTCAATGGGACGAAGAGTCATGACTACCACATATGGATTGAGCAGCTTCTTCCAGTGATGGTTTGAGGCAATGTCCCTAACCATGTCTGGCTAGTGCTGGCAGAGTTGAGCTATTTCTTCTGCCAGCTTTGTGCGAAGGAGCTATCTCGCACGGTCATTGAAGACTTAGAAAAAGTGGCACATGCGTTGCTCTGTAAGTTGGAGAAGATCTTTCTACCCGGCTTCTTCTTGGCAATGCAGCATCTGATTGTGCACCTCCCAAACGAGGCACGTATGGGGGGCCCATGTAGTTCCATTGGTGCTACCCAATCGAGAGATGTCTAAAGACTCTTCGCAAAAAATATAGAAATAAAGAAAAAATTAAGGCTTCCATTGCAGAGGCATACATTCCAATCGAGAGATAATGTTCACCAAGCTCAGTTCGTCAATACTGGCATGAATTAAGGGATCCTACCCCGTAGGAAACTGATACCCTTCTTTCACGAGGTGCGGGAGTAGGGAGGCCCGACTTCATTTCTTGGTTCAAACAGAAGGTACTGGCCAATTTAGCTCGTACTTAGTTCGACGTTCCAAGTTGATATTACGATCAAATAATATAACGATCTATCATGCTTGAGCTTGCAGGCCCAAACAGATGTGTCTATAAGTACCGAGTTGAGACAGGTTGCGAACGACTGTCACGTTAAGGTCAAGTCATTCACCGGTTCTGACGTGAATGGATATCGCTTTCACATAGCAAGCTACGAGCAGAGTCGGCCCAATCAAAAAACCACAAACAACGGAGTTTTTACACCCGACACTGATGACCTTACTATGGAAGAATTGAAGAAATCTATGAACTTTCATTTCATGGTTCGAAACCTCTTAATCCTGTCATATTCAAATGCCACTGGTTTCATCCTGGAGTAACAAGATGGACCCCTAATCTTGGGCTAGTCGAGATTCGTCAGAATTCCGTCTATCCAGGAAAAGATGTCTATATTGTGGCTCAACAGACCGTGCAGGTTTGTTACATGCCATACGCGTGCTAAGACAAAGAGCATATCAAGGGTTGGGATATTGTACACCAGGTATCTCCACACGGTAAACTACCTGTCCCAAACGATGAAGGTTACAACTTCAACCCAAACATATATGATGGAGAGTTCTTTCAAGAAGATGGGCTACCAGGGAGGTTTGAGATAGACTTAATCGAAGCAATCGGAATGGAAGTAGACAATGAAAGGGTGGATGGCGAGGACACTGGAGATGAGGTGCAAAATGCCAAGGACATGGAAATGCTTGATCGATTACGTTTAGGCAATGACGATGAAGACAACATTCCTCCTTCGGATAGTGTTGATTATTTGGACAATTTTGATTGTGATGACGAGACCTATGATCTAGCTAATCCAAACCATGAAGATTATTTCTAATACATGTAATACTACATTTTTTTATTTATGTTTTGTTTATTTATTTTGCATCTATTTCTAATACATGTACTGATACATCTTGTTTATTCTATTTATTTCCAGGTGATTGAGCAAAGATGGCGGGCAACTGTGGGAACAGGAACGTGAACCCGGTGTACCAAAGAGCACCCACTGAAGAACCCGATGCAGCTGAGGGGGTCATCGTGCGGGAGGAGGAGGAGCAGGGGCAGCCGCCGCATGAGGCAGCCGTCTCTGCCTGCCACGCCGCGTGAGGAGGTGCCGGAGGAGCAGCAGACGGCCACGGACTCGTCCTCGTTGGAGGACGAGCTGATTCGGCAGACGGATGAGGAGGTGCAGGGGTAGCCACCGCATGAGGCAGCCGTCTCTGCCTGCCACACCGCATGAGGAGATGCCGGAGGAGCAACAGATGGCCAAGGACTCATCCTCGTCGGAGGACGAGCTGATTCGGCAGACGGACGAGGAGGGAGGTTTCGCTTCCTCTGGTTCGTCGAGTGTCTACTTGCAAGGTCCTGTGAGCCTCCCTCAGGCTCCGCTCCCTCACCGACGTCCAGTGATTCACCCTGTGCGGAATAAGTAAGTAACTTTAGATGTCATCACCACTACTTCATTTGATATGTTCAAAATCAAAAGAGAAACTAATAATTTTTCTTAATCACTTGTCCAGGAACTGGGAGGTTGTGTCGGGTGGTAGCGCAAGCTCCCCCAATGGTATCCTGGGTCTTCTGTGCAGGAAACACTACCCCAGCCTTGTCGCGTACCACGGGATGAACGAGCCGTCCTACTCGTTTGACCACTACACCGTAGCCCCCGATGCGGAGTACCCCAACAAGACGGCACGGGTGAAGGCGGAGTTTTGGGTAACTCTCTCTCGCACAACATTGCTCAATACATTGATTCATTGGAATTTTCATGAAATAATGAATGGATACATCGCATTTGTCTGCAGTTTTATTTCAGATGCGAAGAGGGATTGAGGGCAGGGTGGATATGGTGGCCACCAAAGCCTATAATAAATTCGTCATCGACATGCATCACGAGGCGCGCATCCAGGCCATCATAACATACCACGGTTCAAAACATGGAGAGAAGGTCACCAAGAAAGACGCAAGATTGATGACGCTGACCCAGGACCAGTACATTCAGGTAGATGAATAGCATTAATATTTATTCATTTTGGGATTAAGTAGGTTCAATTTCATATTCTTTTATGTCAAATACCTGATGACGTGTAGATGATTCCTTGGTAGTGCTGAGCATATCCCGAGTGCTGGGCGATGATCGTGGACAGGTGGTTCACGGAGGAGTGCATCGAGGCGCACAACGCTGCCCGAGACCGGTGTTTGATGATGCAAGGTCCACCACACCATCAAGGCAGTCGCAGCCTCGCCGCATACAAACAAACATGGGTACATGATTCCATTTATGTATTCTGACACTCAGTTCTGCCTGAGCTCTAATCATCTCTTGCTGTCTCTCTCGCAGTCGGCGTCACATGGTGGCCAAGAGTGCTCGGACTTCCAGGCATGGTGTATGTCCAAAATGGGCAGGGCAACGTCCGACGTCTCCTACAACCTGGAGGATCCGCCTAAGGCGTACAGCAACCTGAGCGTCCACATCCGTATCGGTGACTACACATCAGCGGCAAGGTCGATCCATGGGCCCGAGTACGATCTGGGCACTCAGAAGATTGATGCAGAGCTCGTCATGAGGTTGGGAGGAGGCAAGAAGCACGGACGGTTGTGGATTGGCGACGACGTTGTCGACTCGACCTCCGTTCCCTCTCTCTCCCAGATCCGAGCACGGAGCACGAGCGCAAGCCCGGCCATACGCCCACGGCCGACCGGGTCACAGCAGTGGGCCTAGGAACTCGAGGTTATTCCTGTTTCACTCGTCGTACATTGACCTTAATTAGTTTTGCATTACTAAAATATTAGAGTGAAATATTGCAGGCCCAACTGGAACAAGAAGAAAGGCAACGTCAAGAGCTGGAGGTGCACAGTAATGAGCTGGAGGTGCACAGTAATGAGCTGGAGGCGCAAGAGACCTAGGCCCAGCAGTTAGCGGAAGTCATGCAGTTCATGCGAACTCTTGGCCAACATACGGGTGTAGCTGTGCCACCTGGGATGTTCACTCCACCTCCGCCTCCTGCTGCAGCTACTCCTGTGAGTATCAAAGTTTATTGGTTTCGCTTGTACGTTGCCTGTGTGACCTCTACCTTCCTAGGAAACACAAAAAAACATGCAATCTCACACATGCAGGTAATTCCTAGATTAGCTATCCAAGTAATCCTGTTCAACACATGCAGTCTCTTCTCCTTTGTGCAGCCTCCATCCGTGGGTTCGAATAATCTAGCTCATGCGCCTGCAGGTGATCAGGCTTTTACTTCACCTGGCACTCAGTTTCCACCGTACTGATGTACTTGTGATATACTTATGATGCACTTGTGGATTTGTTTCACTGTGATGGACTTGTGGATTTTTTTTCGATGGACATGATAACTTATTATTTTATATGTGATATATATTATGATAAATGCGATATATATGTGATGGATGTGATATATATGTGATATTTTCTATTTGTCAAGATGGAATGCAAAAAGTGAATAAAAAACACTGTTTTTGGTCACTTTGCCGAGTGCAACACTCAGCAAAGGGCACATTTGGCACTCGGCAAACCTGAAAAATAGTGGGCTGAAAAAACGAATTTCCCAGCTTTGCCGAGTGTCATAACCCAGACACTCGGCAAAGAATTTTCAAGAAAAAATTTATTGCTTTGCCGAGTGCCGGACATTATGACACTCAGCAAGAACTTTTTTAAAAAAGAAAAATTTATATCTTTGCCGAGTGCCAGATGGGACACACTCGGTAATGTATTTCAAAAAAAAAATCGTTGCCGAGTGCCAGCCATTGTAACACTCGGCAAAGAATTTTCAGAAAAAAAATCTTTGCCGAGCGTCGCCCGAGGAGACACCCGGCAAAACCTCCGTCATCGTCTCCGCGCCGTCACGGCAACTTCTCTTTGCCGAGTGCCCGACAAATGACACTCGGCAAAGATTCCTTTGCCGGTATTTTTTTTTCGAGTGCTCTTTGCTGAGTGCATTTATGGCTTTGCCGAGTGCCCCAGACACTCGGAAAAGCACCTGAGTCCAATAGTGTAGTGACTACAATATCTTGTAGCTATACTGTCATGGAAAGAACCAAGACGCCAGGTAACATGGCTATACCCAGCAATGACTTTGTCATGTAGTGTGGCTTGAACTGCAGCTTCTTACAAATTCTGATACATATCGTGCAGCATACTTCTTCCATTTATGTTGGATTCAATGGTTAGAATCACAAGTTTGATTATCATCTGGGCATTTAATTTGATTATCTCATCTGGCCATGTCAGTTTGCTTGGGGTTAGAAATCACGGTGGTCTACAACATGACATCTTCCTCGAAGTTAAGTGGGAACATTTTGTTGAATGACTACTTTGAGGACATGTGAAACATCAAGAAACAAAACATTGGACACCGGATGTGTTCACGCCTTGTGGCATCCTGCATGTCCACGAGATGACGAGACCGTGTCATCATTCTTGTTCCAGAAGGTGAAGAAGCTCCATGTCCATGACCATTGTTCTAGCCTGCGACATGGCGGGCGATAGCAGCAGGCCGATGAGATCATTTTGGTCTGTCGTCAGACTCGTGACTGCAAACGAAGGGCCAGACAATAAAATATGCGGTCTTTCGTTGCTAATGAGCTCCTTTTTCCACTTTGTGCCGCTGTTCTTCCATCCTACCACTAGTAGAGAAAATGCTTTTGATCCCCATTAAGTTTTAGTTTTAGTCTTGGCATTTTTTTTGTGTTCGGGGCTAACACCAACTGGGACTAAAGGTTCAACATTAGTCCCGGTTCATATTACTAACTGGGACTAAAGCCCTAGACCCTTTAGTCACGGTTCGTAACCCTTTAGTCCCAGTTAGTGTTACGAACCGGAACTAAAGGGCCTTTTAGTCCCGGTTACCAATCGGGACTAAAGGGTCATCTATAGGTTAGTTCAAAAGGAAAAACATCATGTCTATAGTCACAAGTACTGTGTAGGTGGGATGGTAAGTCATGCGCGAAGCTATGCATGAGGTCTTGGGTTCGAATCTCATGGGGCGCAGTGGGTGGGATGCTTTATTTGTATAGTCTCGAGAGACTTTTGGCCTTTAGTCCCAGATTCCTAGTCCCGGTTGGGCAAACCGGGACCAAAGAGGCTTAGGAACCGGGACTAAAGGCTATTTCTCTACTAGTGTACCATATCTTACTATTACTAATTAGAGGCCGCAATGGAGCCCCGATGTTAATTTTCATTAGACATGTTAGAAATAATGATACATATTCTCATGATAACCTGAAATATCTAACCTTTAATTCGATAGGCTAATCATCATATACAATAATAACCATTACAGTGCGTTTTGTTTAAAAAATAGCACCCATTTCTACCATTATAAAAAATACATAATGTAGTCCCAAATTTTGCATGTAAATTAACCACTTCTATCGGTATGAAAGACAATTACAAATAACCCCTAAATTTGTATCTAAATTACCCATACTTTACTTAGATAGATGATTGTAAACGAAAATATTTGAAATGCCAAGTTGTATAACTCTTTGGGATCTACTAACTTTGGTGGTGAGCATTTTTCCATCCAAGGTCACTTAAAAATTGAAACTTTAAATGTGAAAAATTCAAATATAATCTTTCTGATGATTTCAAATGAAAAACAACTGTTCAAGATCTAGAACCAAACAACTGCCCATCCGGAATCGTTTGAAATTCGAAAGTCAATTGTGAAAAATTCAAATTGTAAATTTCTTTGGATACATTCCAATGAGAAGCTCCCAGAGGCTGGGCGCCTTCTCCACATATATATCCCTCGAAGTGCAGGCGGAAAGCTCAGTGCTTCATCGTTGCAACTCTGCCTCAAGGCTTATCTGATAGCATCAGTTTCTGTACAATTTCCTTGTGAACTATTTCTTGTTCGCCAAATTTATAAATAATGGTATAACAGAAAGCAAACAGTTGGTATATAAAATAATGATGCATGCTGGACAGGTTATAAAATGGCCTCTTGACCTTAGTATGTTTACGCAGAGACAATGAGATATCTTGCTGCGAGGAATAGTGTCTCAGCAATGACGACTAGATACTCTCGTAGCATCATGAAGGAGAGATTTGAGATGCACATACTTTCCCCTTACGAGTTTACACACAGGTCTGTAACAAGTTTCTATTTGAGTAACATCTAGGCATATGATGCATTAGGGACCTAGAAGGGGAGGCAAGAGTACATCAACCTATCAACTTTGGTACAGCCGGAGTGAACCAGCGCCGCGTTCCATTTCCACTGGATTCCAATCGCGTACATCAACCGTCCCGCGCGTGGTGTTGTTAGACTGAAATCGCAGATTTGTTTGGCCGATTGGAGCTAGCCAGCTAGGCAACGCAACAAGGTGCTTCCAGAGCGGCCGTGACGTTACGTGACACAAGAAGAATCCGGTCACCGGTTGGGGGTAGGGCCGTAGGGGCCACGTTGCCGTCGGCTGTCACAGCCACATGGAAGCCTCATGAAATTGGCGTTAGTATATGTCGATCACATAAATGCAGAAGCATAAACTTTAGTCTTGCACAATGCCTGACTGCACCTTCGTGACAAACGAGACACCTAGCTGAAAAGTGGAAATTAAACATGGTACTAGACAACTAGCTGAAGAATCCGTTGAATTCAGCGCGGTGGGGTGGATCGGTGTGTCTGGTTCAGTTCAGGTAATCAGGAGACCCAGCACAAGTACTCCTACTCTGTAAGAACATTTAATTTTGTCTTCGTTTCCGACCACACGGATGCAGTGCATGTGCAGGCGAGGCTAACATGAACTGATGTTTCTTATGCATGCCTGGACTTAATGACTTGTGACACGATGGACCTGACAAAGATATAAGTTGTAGTGTTTATTAACATTGCGGACAATGCAATTTTTTTGCATTCAGAAATATATGTCTTCGCAGCTTTGTTATTCAAGTCAGCCAATGTAAAAGTTGCACCACGAGTAGATGGGGCCCTTTCTCAAATGCTAGTAGACCAGGTCCTGCCCGACGCCAGGCTTGGGCTCGGGCAACTAGTTAGATCAGACGTGGAGAAGACATGCCACGGCTATATCCGCATCCAACTACGTCGCTTCGCGTGTCCGTGGGCGGACACAAGAAGAGGCGTGTGTACCACTTCCGCTTGATAATTCACTTCTATAAGTTTAGTTGTAGGCTCCATGGAACAAAGGATTAGGGGAAGGTACTTTTCTCTAACACTCTCACACCATATAACTTAGGAGATCTTGGGACAATTAACAACTGTTAACTTTTCATGTAAGCGATTTAGGCTGCGTTTAGATTGGAAAGTTTGCGAAATTTTGGTACTGTAGCACTTTCGTTTGTATTTGACAACTTTTGTCCAAACATGGACTAACTAGACTCAAAAGATTTGACTCGACATGTACAGACAAACTGTGCAATTAGTTATTTTTTTACCTACATTTAATGCTCCATACATGCGTCTAAAGATTCGATGTGATGAGGAACACTGGTACAGAAATGGCCTTTGTTCCCGGTTGGGAAACCCCTTTAGCCCCGGTTTCCCAACCGGGAACAACCTTCCGGGAGTAAATGTCACCCCTTTTAATCCCGGGTCCAGAACCGGGATTAAAAGTGGACCTTTAGTCCCGGTTTGAAACACAAACCGGGACTAAAAGGTCTGCAGCCCAGACCACGTGTCCTCGGGTCTGTGGAACCTTTTAGTCCCGGTTTGTATCAACAACCGGGACTAAAGCCTTCCTTTTTTGTTTTTCGTGTTTTTTCAGTTCATTATTCGTTTTGTTTTTTAATTATGGTTTCGATTTAAAATTATCTATACACACACATATTACATATATATATATATACATATATATATATTTTACATATATATATGTAAAATATATATATGTATATATATATATTATACGTGTGTGTATCGGTTTTGACAAAGGGCACAATACGACATAAGACATATATATATTACAAACTACATATATATATATATATACATATACATATACATATACATATACATATACATATACATATATACTAGAGAGTTTAACACTTTTTTCACTCCAAATGTTTTCCTCCCCAAAAGTTTTCACTCCAACATATATATATGCCCTTCAGTCATCTTCATCACCACCGTTGCCCGGCTTCCAAGATTCATTAGGGTCATTTTAAAATTCTCCGGAGAAATTCAAAACTTGATCATTAAGAAACCCTGCTATGGTCTCTTGAATTGCCTTGAGCTCGTCTTTTACCAGGACCTTTTTCTTTAAATAATCAGTCTTCAAACAGAGTCAAAGGGAAAGGTATTAATATATATGATTATATATATATGTATATATACATTTGTGTGAGTTAATATGAGATCGATTTAACGTACTTTTAGCTTCTCCCGGTCAGTTCTGACAGAGTACACCCTCATGAACTCGCAGACATAGTATCCACAAGTGTTATTCCCGGGTTGTTGCCGCAGAACCTACTTTACAAGACAAAAAAGATTGTCATCCGATCCGAACAATACATATATATAGATACATATATAACATGAATGGCCTCTAAATATATATACTTACCATGTGTGGGATTATAGTCAGTGGTGCTTTGCAATGTTTGAGGTCGTATTTCTCAATGAATCTTTTCCAAACACTGCCAATCAAAATAAAAATATCCAATGATCGATGTGAATATTTTCCAAACACTGCAATTGAAGAAGGTAAGGAGAAATAAATTACCTTTGAAAAATATCTATCATATCTTGGATTTGGTCCAGGCTCTTTCTCATAGAATCTAAGATCTCCATGTGGCTTTATTGAAGATCGATGACGATCAATATCCAATGATCGTTAAAGTTGTAGGGGAAGAGTATCTGTTTCTTGCCGCGTTGCTTTGCTAAGAACTTCATGAGATTCTTCTCTGTGTCTTCTTTCCATGTTGGGTTGGGTGTAGGGTGTTTGAATACAATATGTGGATCAATGAAACCAACTTCATTAGACCCTCTCTGTTTGCACATTTGCATCTCATAGCTGCATATATATATAGAGAGAGAGTAAGGATATATATATATATAGAGAGAGAAAGATTTGAATTGCAGAAAGAAAGTACACTTACAGACAATAGCAGCTCATTATTGTTTTGTCGAGGGAGTCTATGTGGCATAGTTGGTGTAATTCAGCAAAATCAACAAACATAATATCATCGCCACGGAACCAATGTTGGTTTCTAATTCGGACAGAAATCCAAGACTCACCTCGTATACATGCCCCAAGGTACCACTTGTTTGGCAAGTACATTTGCGTACCTAGTTGACTGAGGGTTTTTGGATTCCATAGACTCCGACCATGTTAATATTTCATCCACTCGTCAACTACTTGCGCTTTTTCTACTTGCTCCCATCGAACCATTTGGGCAAGGTTCATACCAGTTTGCGCCATGAAAGCTTCAAACTCGTTCAAATTGACCTCACTAGGTACCTGGATGCGGTCCATAAATGAGCTATATCTGATCACTAACAATTAGCGGGGGGATTGCTTGCTTGTCTTGTTTGCCGAGTTGCGGAACATCTTTCCCTGCCTTCTTCTGTTTGTCAATAGACTTCGTGAGAGAGCGGTCATAGTCCGATAGTAACAGGGGCTGTTTAGCTTCTCTCAACTTCTTCTCGTGCTCCATCCTTTTCTGCCTTAAAGCATCGCGAGGTAGATAGTAGTACGGTTATGTTTTTCTTTTTCTTCATCTCTTCTGTCTCCTTTGGTTTTCTTATGAAAAAATCTGCGACTTGTTTTTTCACTGCAATATCTAACTCCTCTTTAGTCTTTTCACCGGGCAGTTTCTGAGGAATGGGTTGCTTTGTTTGCCTGGTGGCTTTCTTCTTTGCGGGCGAGGTTGGTTGCACCACCTGCGATGGAGACCTCTTAGTAGATGGCTTGGTAGGTGGGGGAGGTGTTGGAAGTCGTGGCGGCGATGACGGCTTTGCTGTTGGTGGAGGTGATGGCGCCCTGCCTGGTGTAAACACATCTTCGTACTCGCGGCCCAAAGCACTCTGATGGTCTGGGGAACGGATTATTGGACTTGGCCTTTGCTTCTGTTCTTCAGGACGAGGCGGCGGTGGCGCCCCTGGAATAATAATGTATCGCTTGCGCCATACAATGAATGTCTTCTCAGCTTCTCCTAGTGTCTTCTCCCCATCACCTCCTTCAATTTCAAGAGGCACATTACCAAAACCTTTGGTAACTCTATCCACCGAGACGCTAGCATATCCAGGTGGTATTCTTCTCCCATGGATAGTGGGTGTCTTGGTTGGGTCTACCGGGTTTACAATACCGGTAGCAACCATGACTGTGGAGTTCCCCTGTGCAATGTGCAGCTCACACGGTGTAAGTGGATTAGTGATATCATACACGGGGAAGCGCAACGCTCCGTCATCTTGCTGATTTGGCACCTCAGTAGAAGCACAACTGCTTTTTGCAAGATTTTCTGGTTGGCTAACTCTTTCTGATGTATGTCTACTCAATGCTAATTCCAACTGCCTTGCTATTTCCTCTTGCATTCTTGCTTCAAGTTGTTTCTCACATTCATGAGACTGACGTAGCGCTTCACATGACTCGAGAACATATTCTTCTAACTTGCGCATCCGCTCTGCCTCCTCTTCCTTCCTTCTTCGATGGCTTCTGTAGCTATCTTTGTCCTCAGGGAAACCGTGTTCCCACATCACACCAGGTCCCAAGCCTCTGGTTCGGCCAGGGTGCTCAGCGGTACCAATGGCATATGTCAGTTCGTCCTTCTCTCTCTTCGGCCTGAATACCCCTTTCTCTTTAGCGTGCATAATATATTGCAATTTTTCTGCTGTGTCTACAAGTTTCTGGCCATGAACTACCTTCCCGGTCTGCAGGTCAAGACTTCCCCCATGACCAAAAAACTATTGTTTCGCACGTACAGGCCATGCAGCTGATTCTGGTATGATCCCCTTGGCTAAAATATCAGCTTCCAATTTTTCCCACTTAGGAATGGCAGAAGGGTAACCACCTGATCCCAAGTGATGGTGGTATTCCTTTTTGCGAGCATTCTCAGTGTTTCTTCTGACCCGTGTCTCACCCTCTTCCGATAACTTGTACTGTACAAATTCATCCCAGTAGGGCCTACGCTTTGTGATCGGACCAGTGGCTCGGTCAAAATCTGGCGTCTTGTTCTCCTTCACATATGTCTTGTAGAGACTTTTCTTTCAACTTTGAAACTGTGTGGCCATCTTCTTCATTGCCCAGCGCCTAACTAGCGACTTCAAGTCTTCGCTGTTGAACTCTAGATAATTATCCGTTTCTAGCGTGAAATGTTGAAGAATATCATTTCATACTAGATTCTTGTCAACATCAGAAACAAAGCTGACATCAGGAGCACTAGGCTTTGCCTTCCATTCTCGTGCACTGATCGGGATCCTGTCCCTTACAAGGTATCCACAATGGTTCACGAATTTCTTTGCATGTGGTCCTAATGGTTCGCCCGTATCTGTGTTGAACTCTGTGATCACAAAGCGACCCTCTAATGGCTTCTTCGGGCCCCGGACTCCTTTGCTCTTGCCCGTAGATGTCGTCGTTCCAGATGGCTACAAAATTAAGTTAAGAAACAAATATTTAATAAGTATCGGTAACCACGCATATAATGATTTCGTAACCATGTGTTCGCAATAAAAAATACCTCGCCAGTAGTATTATCCGCAACATTGTCTTGCTGCACATTCCCATCATCCACTAAGTACTGACTCCCGTCGTCTTCTCCCTCCGGCCAGTATTGACTACCAGTGTTGATAATGTCCATCATTTCTTGTTCCATATTGGCTCTTTCTCTGGCCATCTAGAGGAGAAAAATTATTAATGTTAATATTGCATGTGGAACAAAAGAGATAGAAAACCTAAACCCTATCCCTAACACTAATTAAACCGTAGCCCTAAGCCCTTACACTAAACCCTAGCCCTAACCCTAATACTAAACCCTAGCCCTAAACCCTAACACTAAACCCTAACTAACCTAACTAACTAACCTCACTAACTAAACTAAACTAACTAAACTAACTAACTAAGCTAGCTAACTAACTAAAAATAGAACTAAAACTAATTAAATAGAACTAATTAATAATATCTAACTAACTAATTAAACTATCTAAACTAAACTAAATTAATGAACTAACTAAAAATAATACAATTAATTAGTATAAGCTAATAACTAAACTAACTAGAAAAACTAAACTAAAACTAATTTACTAATTAATTACTAATATATTAATCTAAACTAAACTAAAACTAATTTACTAACTAATTAACTAATTAAACTATCTAAACTAAACTAAATTAATTAACTAACTAAAAATAAAACAAACTAACTAAATAAAAAAAACGCTAGCGTATATACCTCGGTGATGTAGGGCGCGGCGGTGAGCAGAGGAGAGAGGGCCGGCGGCGGATCGCATGGGGGCCGGCGTCGAGGCCCGCAGAGGGGCAGTCCGCGGCGGCGGCCAGCAACACGGAGGCTGCGTGCGGCGGTCGAGGAGGCGGATGTCGGGCGCGCAGCGGTGGCGGGCCGGGCATCGAGATCCCGCGCGAGGCGGTGGCGAGCTCGAGCAGGTCAGGGCGGCGCGCGGGCGGGGGGCATCGCGCCGGTGGGCCACTGGCGGCCGGCGTCGGTTGCAGTGGTCCGAGAGGTGGCGGCGGCGTCGAGGGCGAACGGCGGACAGGGCATCTGAATCGAAGAAGATGGACCGAAGTTGAAGGCGAGAGTATATATAGGTGGGGACTTTTAGTCCCGCGTCTGATACAAAACCGGGACTAAAAGCTTTTGTTCCCGGTTCCAACAGGAACTGGAACTAAAGTTTAGACTTTTACTCCCGGTTCTTGGTACGAACCAGGACTAAAAGTGTGTTTTTTGGCGGGCCTGTAAATTTCGGCCCACCTTTAGTCCCGGTTGCAGCCTACAACCGGGACTAAAAGTGAAATTTCTGTTCACCTCCCGCCAACTGGATCATTTCTTTTTATCTTACTTTATAATACTTATAAACCTTACTAATTCAATAGTAAATGGAAATGTTGACAATTTTTTTTTAAAAAAAGGTTTCTACTTTATTTTACTGCATACTACACAGAAGAAAAATCTTTTACTGATATTTCTTGATTTCTTTACAAATATTAATAGTAATATACGATAATAATCATTAATTCATTAATGCAAAAATGTAGTGCTCAACAAATATAAATAAAATGGTTGGTATTTGATAGAAAAGTTGTTTTCAATTTATTTCAACATAAATTCATGGATCTAATGTCTCACAATTATTACATAATAGCTAAATTCGCTCTAAGCAATCACAGTAGTGAATTTTTTCAAATATAAGTCCCTTGATCATAATCGACGTAGCCATGAGGTGTCTTCATTGTTCAATAGGATGCTTGGGTCTTTGTTGACCATGAAGGGTGGGATTCAATCATCCTTCTCATAATCTTCTGATGTGTCTGTCTTATCTTCAATTTCCACAATGTTTCTTTTTCCTGAAAGAACTATATGACGTTTTGGCTCATTGCTAAATGGGTTCTTATCGTTTTTCCTTCTTTTCGGTTTCGAAGACATGTCATTGACATAGAATACCTGGTTGACATCCTTGGCAAGCACAAATGGTTCGTCTTTGAACCCACTGTTATTGAGGTCCACTATTGTCATTCCATACTGGTGTCCACTGTTACCCCGCCTCCGGACACCTTTACCCACTGGCACTTGAACAAAGGAACTTTAAAAGTAGGTCCATAGTCTAGTTCCCATATCTCCTCTATGCGGCCATAGTATGTTTGCTTAGTCCCGTTCGGGTCTGTGGCATTTATGTGGATACCACTATTTTGGTTGGTGCTCCTTTTATCTTGGGCTACTGTGTAGAATGTATTTCCATTTATCTCGTACCCTTTGTATGTGAGGATATGCCATGATGGTTGCCTAGCCAACAAACACAGTTGCTCCGGAATACTCTCATCACCCTGACATTCTTTTCGTAATCAACCGCTAAAAGATTCCATGTGATGGCGCGAAATCCAAGCTTCAGACTTGCCTGAAAACTGTGATAGTAGGAATTCCTTGTGTTTGTCCATATATGGCTCCACCAAGATAGAGTTTTGCAGAACTGTGTAGTGTGCTTTATTGAAATAATCGTCACCCTGACCGATATATGTTTTCTTCGCTAGTGTCCCCTTTCCACTTAGCCTTCCCTCATGTCGTGATTCTGGAACACCAATTGGGTCTAGATCAGGAATAAAGTCAACACAGAACTCAATGACCTCCTCAGTTCCGTAGCCCTTCGCGATGCTTCCTTCTGGCCGAGCACGGTTGTGAACGTATTTCTTTAGGACTCCCATAAACCTCTCAAAGGGGAACATGTTGTGTAGGAACACAGGACCTAGAATAATAATCTCCTTGACCAGGTGAACTAGGAGGTGCGTCATGATATTGAAGAAGGATGGAGGGAAAACCAACTCGAAGCTGACAAGACACTGAACCACGTCATTTTGTAGCTTAGCAAGATCTAGAGGATTGATTGCCTTCTAAGAAATTGAGTTGAGGAATACACATAGCTTCACGGTGGCTAGACGTGCATTTGGAGGTAGAATTCCTCTTAATGCAACTGGAAGCAATTGTGTCATGAGCACGTGGCAGTTATGGGACTTTAAGTTTTGGAATTTCTTCTCTGGCACATTTATTATACCTTTTATATTTGAGGAGTATCCGGATGGTACCTTGATGCTGTCTAGGCATTCAAACAGGCTCTCCTTCTCTTCTTTGCTAAGACTGTAACTAGCAGGTCCTAAGTATTGGCGTCCATCAGCTGTCTTCTCGTTCAAACGCTGGAGGTCCTCTCGTGCTTCAGGTGTGTCCTTGCTCTTCCCGTACACACCCATGAAGCCAAGCAGGTTCACACAAAGATTCTTTGTTAGGTGCATCACGTCCATCGCATTGCGGACCTCTAGGACTTTCCAATATGGTAGCTCCCAAAATATGGACTTCTTCTTCCACATAGGTGCATGACCGCTAGCGTCGTTCGGAACGGGTTCACTGCCAGATCCCTTTCCGAAGACTACTTTCACGTCCTTGACCATATCGAGTACATCCTCACCGGTGCGGTTGATAGGCTTAGACTTGTGGTCCGCCTTACCTTTAAAATGCTTGCCTTTCTTTCTTACAGGGTGATTCGCAGGCAGGAATCGACGATGCCCAAGGTAGACAACCTTTCTACATTTTTTCAAAAATATACCTTTAATGTCCGTGAAACAGTGCACACATGCATTATATCCCTTGTTCGACTGTCCTAAAAGATTACTTAGAGCAGGCCAATCGTTGATTGCTACGAACAACAATGCACGGAGGTCAAAGTGCTCCTGTTTGTGCTCATCCCAAACACATATACCTGGTTTGTTCCACAAAAGCAGTAGTTCTTCAATTAGTGGCCTCAGGTACACATCGATATCATTGCCAGCTGCCTTGGTCCTTGGATTAGCACGGGCATCATAATGAACTTTCTCTTCATGCATAACCATGGAGGGAGGTTATAGATACATAGTGTAACAGGCCAAGTGCTATGACTACTATTCTGCTCCCCGAAAGGATTCATACCATCCGTGCTTAAAGCAAACCTTATGTTTTTTGCGTCCCCTGCAAAATCTGGGAACTCTCGATCGATTGCTCTCCATTGAGACCCATCAGCCGGGTGTCTCAGCATATTGTCTATCTTACGGTCTTCTTTGTGCCACCGCATTAACTTTGCATGCTTTTTGTTTCTGAACAAACGTTTCAAGCGTGGTATTATAGGAGCATACCACATAACCTTGGCAGGGATTTTCTTTCTGGTTCTTTCATCCTCAACATCACCAGAGTCATCTCGCCTGATCTTATACCGTGATGCATGGCATACCGGGCAAGAATCCAACTCCTCGTACTCCTCGCCATGGTAGAGGATGCAATCATTAGGACATGCATGTATCTTTGTGATTTCCAATCCCAGAGGGCAGACAACCTGTTTGGCTTCATACGTAGTGGCTGGTAATTCGTTATCCTTTGGAAGCATCTTCTTTATTTTTGTAAGCAACTCCCCAAATCTCTTGTCGGATACACCATTCTTTGCCTTCTATTGCAACAACTCTAGTGTGCTACCCAATTTTTTCTGTCCTGCATCACAAGTTGGGTATAGCAACTTCTTGTGATCCTCTAGCATACGCTCGAACTTGATCTTCTCCTTTTCACTTTCACATTCTCTCTTTGCATCGCAAATAGCCTGAGCAAGATCATCAACGGGATCATCTTGTGCTGGTACCTCTTCTTCAGCTTCCTCCATTGGAATATCATTGTTTAATATACCATAGTCAGCAATAGTGTTACCATCGTCCCATTGTTCTTCTTCGTCTTCTTCCATTATAACGCCTCTTTCTCCGTGTTTGGTCCAGCAGATGTAGTTTGGCATAAAACCCGACTTGAACAAGTGAGAATGAAGAATCCTTGAGCAAGAATATTCCTTCAAATTCTTACATACAGCACATGGGCAGCACATGAATCCATCCCGCTTATTTGACTCGGCCACATTTAAGAAAATATGCACGCCCTCAATGAAATCTTTGGAGCGACGATCAGTGTTGTACACCCAATGCCGACTCATCTACATTACAAGACAAACGAACATATATCACAATACTAGACATTAATTAATTTATGGAAGCCTCACTGCAATGTAGACAGTCACAACTAGCACTAAACTAATTAAACCTAAAATACACTTCAACAGCCTAAGCATATCACGACCGATCTCAACTAAAACAGACAAATCATTCGTCTGTTCAACATCAATGGTCTTCGTTCGCGGGCTCAGTGCCTCATCAGCTAGCTCATCACCCACCGCAGCCATCTCTGCAAGAGTTCCAAACACGTGTTTGGCATACTCTTCTTCCCAGTACCACCCTGGACATCCACTGCCATCCCACTGAAATTAAGACAAAAATACATAAGTTTAGTAAAAAATATATAATTTATTATATATAATCATCAAATGCGATGGAGTAACTCACATTACGATCCGGACACTTGTAGAAGATGCGCCCCTTGTTGGGACCCTCCTTCTTCACGCGAAACTCAAGCACATTCTTTTTCTTACACTCGCCGCACTCAATGAGAGGGAAATCTGGTCTCTGCCTCTTTTGAACCCGATGATAGGCCCACGACCCGGAAGCATTCGTCATCTACTCTTTACTCTCTAGACTCAAATTTGTAAAGCACTTAAATTCCTAATAATGTATTTTAACAAGTGAAACAAAAAATAAAACTCCTAAAATTTAAATCACATATATATACATACAACATTTGAGTAACAAATGTGAGCTATACATACTATAAATCTTCCTTCAACCAAATATACAAACTATCAAGTGATTTTGACCTTGAAATATAAATTATTGGAGAAATATCAAGTGATTTTGACCTTGAAATACAAATTATTGGAGAAATAACCATAGAAATATCCTAGTGATTAAACAAGAGAGAGAATAAGAAAGTAAACAAGAGAGAATAAAGATAGTAACCTTTGCAACCGTAGAATTAAAGAAGTTGAAGGAGTAACCTAGCCAAGCTCCACACTTGAGCTGAGAAGAAGCAAGAACACGCACGAGCAGAAGCAAGAACAAGCATGAATGGCTCGGGGCCTCGGGCTCGGGGGGAAGAAAAGGTTTAAATTGGAAGGGAGGAACATTAGTCCCGGTTTAGGCTACAAACCCGGGCTAAAAGTTAAGGTTTAGTCCCAGTTCTGCCCATAAACCGTGGTTAAACTTTTAGTCCCGGTTGATTATCAAAACCGGGACTAAAGATAGACTTTTAGTCCCGGTTTTGATCACCAACCGGGACTAAAAGCTCCCTAGCCGTTGTGAGCCGTTGGGAAGGAGGATTTAGTACTGGCTGCTATATCTAGCCGGGATTAAAGGTTTCTTTCTTCCCGGGCGCAAAAAATTCTGGTACTAAAGCCAAAATCGGTAGTGGATCAAAAGTCTGCTCTCTACTAGTGGAATCTTGAAAAAAGTTTGTGAAAGTTGCAGAACTAAATGAGGGCTTTACTTTGGAGACACAAGAAGAGGCTGGTGACCAGTGGGGTAGGTCGCACATTTGTCGGGATTGTCACTGACTCAAGCAAGCTAAGTGAATTTTGTGTTCCAACATGTCGATCGATGCAGAAGCAGAAACTTCACAACAACATTGTGCAAAGGGTTATATCTCCGTCTTCATGAATGTCCTTGCAGATCCATCCTTGGGTAGATTTCGATATAGCTCTATCCTTGCGTGGTCTTCTTCCTTATATGCGCTCCTGTGGCTGCACTCGGTGTAACACCCCAGGTGTTAGTCACGAGCTAACCAGCGAGTGTGGACCTAATTGAGTTATTTCAATCAATGATCCTAGTCACTATTTCATATTTATCTCCATCTACTTGATCATTGGAGAAGTTGCATGAAGATTTAAATTGGATGGTCACATGAGATGACGAGCCCTCTGACTGATTGGATTGCAGGACTACGTGAACATGAGCATGCAAAGTCAGTCAAATCTTGAAACCTTGACCAAACAACTCTATTTGCACTCTACAACAAAAGTCCTAAAGGACTCATGTTGAGCAAATGCCAGGAAAAATACCTTTATTGGCCTAAACATCTACTTTGAGCTCTCTAATTACATTAGTTTGACCAAAGTGGAAATATTATTTTGGAGTAAGATATGAATTTTGACCCAAAATAAAAGTTACAGATATTTTGGAGTAGAACAAATGTTATTCATGGACCAAGTCATGATTTAACCTCTAAGTGCCTCAAACAGTGGATACAATATAGAGGAAAAGCTGATTCTAGAGTTTGAATTATTTTCTAAGTCTAAAATCCATCGCAATCGCAATGACGTGCGGCTTTCTCCAAATTTTGTTAAGCAACTCAAGTTGGACCAAAAATAGAAGTTGAAGGGAAGTGGTCAGGGCACAACATATCAAAATTTGACATCAATCCGAGACTGTTTGACAGGGTTTGCCACTCGATCCTTGATCGTAATTAGGCTGTTGACAGCATCAACTTTAGAGCTAATTACCCGCTAATCCGTTTATCTTTTGGCCGAGCACTCTAATCAAGTTCGTAGACCTCTGTGTGGGCAACAACTTTGCTTCTTGGCCCATGGTCTAAATTCCACTTGAGCCGGCCCAAATTAGCGCCAAAATCTGCCCCGACAGCAACCTCATCATGTTTGACAAAATGCCACAACGGGGAGGACGTGTCGGCCATGCACAGAGCTTCCTCTTCCATGGCTGCCACCTCGCCCTCTCTCTCCGTCCTCGCCTCAGCCCGAGAAAAGCGATGCCAGAGCTCCTCCACTCATCTCTCTCGCTCTCCCATTCACCCCCTTCGCCCCTTCACGGCCCCTCTCGCCCTCTTCCTCGCTCCCTGCCGAGAGCGCAGCACGCCGTCGCCATTGCTGGCCGAGCCGAGCTCGCCGCCGCCGGCGCTCTGGCTCTTCTCCGCTCTGCACTACTGGCCGGGCACGGCATTGGCCGGCTGCTGTGGAGCTGCGGCTCGCCGTTGCTGCTGCGGCTGGCCTGGCTGCTGCTGCACCGCCCGTGCCACCGCTGCTCGTGAGCCCGTCGGCGTGCCGAGGCCGCTGGTCGCCGCTGCTAGCCCTACTGGACTGAGCTGCCTCTAGGAAGCCGCGGCCGGCCATTTCCCTGCTGTCGCCAAGCCGTTGCTGGCTGGGGCTGGCCGAAGTCGGCAGTGCCGGCGCTCGCCTCCTCCTCCCTGTTCCTGTTCGTGTGAGCTGAAAGAAGAAGACAGCCCCTCTCTCTCTATGACGTGTGGGGCCCGCGGGTTCAAATGTGCAGCAAATTTGTAGATCTTGCAATTTCTTATAAAATTCATATCTGGAGTTTGGGTGCTCCTAAAATTGTGAAACTTGTTTTGTTAGATTCGTGGTGAAGTGTTCTGCATGTTAGATCCATAAAATATGCTATGTTATTTACATTTATGTGCCGTAGAAATTAATTAGAAAAAGTGGTTTTTAGGATTGATTAACTTGCTTTTGGCCATAATCTGAGAAATATAAGTCCAACAATTGTGGTTCTAATTTTGTTAGTCTTCTAATGACATGCACTAGCTCACAAAAATATAAAATATATATGTTGTTTACTGTTTTCAAGGTGTTTCACATTAATCTTGTTAAATAGGAAATAAATGGTTGAATTGATTGTTATTTTTGTAACTGGAGTTGTATTGCTCCAAATGGCATGCAAATTTAATTGTAAACTCTCAGTATGATGTTTAATGTATGGTTAAAATTTTATGATTTATGGTGCATGTATGACTGAGTTATTGATTTATCTTCTTTGGTGCATATTAAGTAGATTTAAATACATTATAAATAATATATTATGGTAAAAATAGAAAATGGTGTTCCACTACCTTTGTATGATATTGTGTTAGCCTAAGAATCAATAATATGGCCATATTGTTTCAGAAAATGTTGAGTTTCACATTTATCCTCCTCTCCAATGCTTTATTGCATTATAGATTTGTTTATTTTGTAATAATTAAATTATGAAACCTGAGCATGTGAAATTTGTACAGTGGTCATGAATTGTAATCACCTAGCTCTCATAAAAGTTTGGGACTCATTTGGGATGTTTACCATATAACTTAAATATTTAAATAATGGATTTTTATGTAACAGTGAGTGAATAATTAAAAACAAATGAATGCATGCATGTTTCTTATGATGCCTTGATATTCTTTGGTCTGAGATGAATCTTATATGATCATGTTTATGATAGTTGGAGTTAATTAATTAGCTTATATATGTGTGTCATTGATTTAAAAGCAAACAAACAACTTAATTATATTCCTACTGAAAATGGCTGTAGGAGCAGTCCCTGTTGTTGTGATGTTTTACACATGGAAATGATGTTGCATGTAAATGTGTTCTATACAAAAGTTGTAGCTAACTTCATTGCATAGCTTGTCCTAAATTTTCATGGTCATAGGCCTGATAGTTTAGGAGTCATGCCTTTTGGAAGTCTGCTGTCAGGTTTGGATTATTTTCTGTCCAGATCTGAATGTTTGTTTTGTTTAACCAATTCATGCTTTGAATCACCTCTTGGTGGTAATAAAGAACTTGTAGTAGATTTCATTGGCTTTCCAAATTGTCTAGAATCATCCCTTTTGATGGTCTAGATCCGTAGTTATGATTGTTTGAAGTGTGAGGACAAAATATGTCTAAGTCTGGACAGAGCTGCCTTCTTTGTGTTGTTTGACCTTTATATGTATTAAATCATCTTAAGATGATAATAGCAAAGTTGTAGACAATTTCAATAGCTTTCCAGAAAGGCTTATATCACCCTGGTTGGATGTGTATGGCTTGAGTTATGGTTAAATCTTGTGCTTGCTGCCCTGCTGCCCATAAACTGCATGTGTGGGATTATGATTGCTTTGACTTTGGTTTGCTTGGTGTGATTGTTAACTTATGGTTCAGTGATGGTAGATTAACATGCCTTGTATTACTTCCTTTTATTCGTACATGTGCATTGTGCATCTCAATTAGGTACGATAGATGAACACGTGAAGTGAAGGACATGATGATGGAACTAACCACAAGACGGTGTGGTGGACTGATCACGAAGATGGAAGGACTAATCAAGTGCTTGGATGGGAGATGCTCATCGAGCGAGTGTCATCTAACAAATGCTGACTTAGTGTTGAATCCCAGGCAAGCCCCGGAGCATCCCTAAACCTCCACCTATCTATTTTTATAAATGCACCGGTCTTTCTTAAATCGTATGATTGTGCACTTAAGTATAGGAGTTGGTTGATACCGTTGTTGCATAATTACCTTGTCCAGTCTACATATGATCCTGGTACTATTACTAGACAGGTGATCGATCCTATACTTAGCCCTGCTTAGACCGGTAGAAGTCGGGTGATTTCCTATCATCCGCGAGAAAGTCGGGTGATTTCTTGTCATCCGCGAGTATAGGTGGTGACTGTGAGATCCACATGGTTGGCTATATGTGTCACCATGCCACAATGTTTAATGAGAGAATCAAGGCTAGGTAGTGGGGAGCTGCATGACATGGGTCATGTTGACTTCGGTGTTACTTGCGGCCGACTAGGACTGAGGCCACCAGACATCAGTTGAGATTGAAAGACGTCGTCACTTAGCTGGCCAGATAAGTCGTTTTGACCGCGAAACCGAGTATTTCTTTCTGAGCCAGGAATTGGGGTTGATAAGGTAGACATATTCTGGAGGCAGGAAGGATGTGCAGAGACACCACCTTACCAAGGGCAGGTCAGGGACTTGATGCATCCTGGAAGTGGGTTCGTCTCTGAGAATATGGGCCCCCTCCAAACCCGCGATACATATTATGTCTCAGAAAGATCTAACGGTGACCCAAGAAGCCATTGATCAGGCTGACAGGGTTTGTGATTGGCATGTTTGCCAGCTGGTACAATCGATTCGAATCGTCTTCTCTCCTGGTTAGTGAGAAACTGAACTGATCTTCTGGTGAGGTAGAGGTTAACAACTTGAACGTGATTATTGGCGAGATAAGGAAGATATCCGTGGATATCAGAAATCGCTATGGTCTATTAATTGCTATAATATCAAGTGATTGCATAGTATAGTTGCAAACCTTAGCTATAATAGCTGAATTGAAATTGAAGCTGAACAATATCTAAAATTTATTAGTTGAGGAACTACTGTAGTAATGCTTTTTATGCAAAAATGATGCTATCTCCTGAGCTCCACCAAATAAGGCTTGCATATCTTTGAGAGTCTTTTTATTTACTTCCTGTCGGGTAAGTCTAGCTGAGTACAATTGAGTACTCAGGGTTTTATTCCCAATGTAGCAGGAGGAATACTTCATTGTCTAAAAGAGCTACTTCTATCCTTCGGGAGAGGAAGACTAGACCTTGGGTAAGGTCATGTATCTATTTTATCTATGTTGCTGTGACTTGTCGGTACTTGGCACTGTATTATGAACTTAAGTGTGTGTAAATCTATTTCGTTTCCGCAACTGAACTTTTATGTAAAGTCTATCTTATACTCTGATGTATTTGAACTATGTGCGAATCTATATATCATGTGTATGTGTACTGCTGAGTTTCTGCGATCCTTGGGTAAGTGCTGTGTAAAAGTTTGAAATCCTTCGAAATTTCACGGACTACTGGGTTTATATTGGCTCAAGTGTGGCTTGATAGCTGGGAAAACAGGTGTCGCTGTACTTGTGCTCGTATAAATTGGTCGGTTCTGTTACACTCGGGGCAGAGCTTTTTTTTTTTTTTTTTGGTCTGGTAAGTGGAATCAGCAACCCATGCTGCATGAATACCCCATGGTGCATGAATACCCTGAGCTTTTCTCTCTTTTGCATGTAATAAATTTATTTTGGTCAGCAAGCTGTTTTCCAATCATCATATTGAAAATCTTTTTACCCTGCCTCTCTCAGCTGAAGCTTTTGACCAACTCTCTAGACGGTACAAGGGTGGCGTGGTGGCCAGACTCCATCCCATCCCACTCTAGCTTGTCCCATCAATCCTTCTCGCAGTCCACGGCCACAGGACGGCCATCTTCAGGGCAGCAACTGTCGGTGGCCGGGAGACGCCTCAGGCTCTAGCAGCCTCTGATATAGATGGTCTCGAGCTTCGGAGCAAATGACTTGGCCTCGAATATCTGTTGTAGATTTGGGAGGTCATACAGGTACAAGCTCTTGAGCTTTGAGAATTTCAGCATGCATTTTTCATGGGAGGCCGCTATTTTCTCTAGAAACTCTTGCTCCATGAGGAAGACCTGCTTGGGATCACCGCAACAGTGTATGTGGAGAGTCTCCAGTACCTCTGATAAAGCATCGTTTGATGCCATTGGGAGGACGACATATCTGAGCCTGGTGCAGAAGTGCAGATGAATAGCCGACAGTCATGTAAATGGTAACAAATAAGAATCCAAGCTTAGATTAGTCTGCTCCAAACAGAGCGGGCCATCAAGAATGAGCGCCCAAAAGATTTCCATGGAAGAGAAACATGTATAAAGATAGGTAGTGGCAAAGACAATGTCCAACTTGTGGCATCTCTCCACGCGGCACCAGTTGAGCCCATTCAATACTGGCCCACGATATCCCGTCGGCACAAAAATGTGTTCAAGGGCAACAACGGTGATGGAAGAACTGTCATGCACGTGTAGCGACTGGACTCTATTCATCACTTTGCATACTGTATTCCTCGCCTGTGTGCTGGCTCTGTCGGTGACATCACTAATTCCCTAGCCAATCTCCATGTCACTACTGGATCCACGTGCATTGCCGAGTGCCCAGGACATTGGCAAAAGTTTTACCGAGTGCCACACTCGGCAAAGAGCAGACGGTAACCAATAAAGCCGCAAAGGCCGCCCTTGCCGAGTGTCGTTTGTCAGACACTCGGTAAAAGGTTTGCCAAGTGTCGACTCAGCACTCGAGTGTTGTACTGTTTGGCACTCGGCAGAGGCTTCGCTTTGCCGAGTGTTTACTGTGCAGCACTTGGCAAAATGTGTTCTCTTTGCCAAGTGTTTACTGTATAGCTCTCGGCGAATTATGGTCACTGTGCCGAGTGTGCGCGATAAAGCACTCGGCAAACGGCCTTCCCAGGTGCTAGTGTATGGTCGCTTTGCCGAGTTTCTTGTTTGTAGCACTCGGCAAACACACTCTTTGCCGAGTGTGACACTCGGCAAAGCGACCAGAAAGTTCCTTTTTTTTTGTTTGTTTTTCCATTCTATCCAGACAAACAGAAGATATATATAACAGACAGCGCGCACACACACACATAATATATATATATATATATATATATATATATATATATATATATTTATTTATTTATATATCATAACCACCACATCTCTCACAATAGATCACCAACATTACATATATATATATATGACAACCACCACATATATATACCACCACATCTGTCACAATATTTCACATAAGTTCACAAGCAATCCATCATTCACAACCACAAGTTTGTTAGAAGCATAAGTATTCTCGGAAGTGCATTAGAATCTGTCACACCCAATTTTAAGGATAAAATGGGATGCATAATCTTATGTGCGCCCAGAGATCAGTCACACACATAAGTCAACAAATTGCATAAATTATATCACAACCAATGTTTAATACATAGCGAATAATATCAAAGTCATTACACAGCGAAAAATAAAGATAACTCTTGCGGTAACTCCATAGCACAGGGACGTCGACTGGTGAAGCACAAGTCTAGTAGTCCTCTGGGTAGTCCTCATCACTATCACCATCTGTTACCCATCTGGGATTTTTAACCGAGTATTGAAAAATAGACAAGCGTAAGTACATGTCGTACTCAACAAGACTAGCATGGGTTAATGAGGCTCAAAAGGTTGACACGGTTTTAACAGCAGGTTGCTTTTAATTAATCATCCTTTTATGCAGTTGGATAGCAATAAATGAATAAGCCCATTCTCATGATCATAGTAAACATAATTAATGAGTAGCAATAAATAGATTTAGCAATAAGTAAGCATCACCCCAAAAGAATAACTACTCCGTAAGACGTCCAAGGCCGCTCTTAACCGTGAGCTCGGCTAGTATACCAGTTTTACACTCTGCAGAGGTTGTGCACTTTCACTACGAGCCGTGATTCCCATTTGCTCGGGTTAATTACTCCCATAACACTACTAAGGTGAGTGAGCAGGGTTTCACTATGAAGTCTTTCAAAGAACTTCGCCTAACAAGTTAGGGCCGCTAGGAACCCAGCAAGCAGATGTAGAGCCCCCCTTCTTCGTGACACAAGGTCACGCAGATTATAAACACTCGGACAGGAGCCGCACTATACCCGAGTCGGCAGGTCCCATCACGCCTTTCGGTAACCTCTAACAAGCTAGAAAAAGTGCCCATACTTAACTAAAACCAGAGCCATGTAGCCCTCATAGTTGCACTGTCAATTCCGGTGTCATACTTACAGATCATTATCAAAGGTGAAGGATTTTGAGCATCACAAAACTATGCTCGAATCCCCTAGTTCCCTGTTGCTAAAAAGGCATCTTTTAATCATATTGCATAATCAATTAATCAAGTTTACATGATCATGATTCCCAAAAGTGCACTAGCAACATTTACCATATGCATAATCCCATAGGTGGCAAGGAACAGGGTAACAATGCTAGGAAATAACTATGGTTAACAAGGAAGACACATGCAAATGCATTTATTTATTTGGTGAATAGGACAACAAGGATGATCCATACTAATACTTGCCTTGATCAGCAAACTCCTGGTGATCCGGGTTGTCGCAGTACTGATCTTGATCACCCACGTAAAGCTCACCGTCTATACTCGATCCATCATAACAACACACACGCATACAGGGGCAATCATGCATACAAACAAGAGTTTTCATTAGAACAGTACACCAACAGAGAGAAAATAAATTAAAAAGGTAATAAAACAAATCTACGCGTTGCTACGATCACATCGATATAAAGTTTGCGCAAATCGGATTTAAAACGAGGAAGTTATGAATTTTACAAGATTTAAAATAGAATAATAATAGATTAAATATAATCTTGAATTTTAAGAGTGGAAAATATATGAAATAGTGGTACCATCAGATAGATTATGAAATTACGAATCTAACGCAATTTGAATCGTTCAAATCGGAGCTAAAACGTGGAAATTATAAATGAAACAATTTTGAATTCAAATCTGAAAACACATTTTCATATATACTGAAAATAAATACGCCTTCAAACGTAATCTACTGAATACGCTAAGGGCTGCGGGCTA
Source organism: Eremochloa ophiuroides (assembly GCA_038502445.1). Taxonomy (NCBI): domain Eukaryota; kingdom Viridiplantae; phylum Streptophyta; class Magnoliopsida; order Poales; family Poaceae; genus Eremochloa; species Eremochloa ophiuroides. The sequence goes on from JAHLJS010000004.1 coordinate 43,582,209, forward strand.
AGCATTAAAAACCGCAGGGGGTTATTCGCAAAAACGCCGGCCGAATCGGTATGGGCTGCTCTTCGGCCGTCCGATTCAAAATCGGCGGATCAGATTAAAAGAGGGGAGGGGTGGCGGTGCTCTCGGCCGGAAAACAGAGGCCGACGGCGACGCCATGGCCGGAGGGCCGCCGGAGAAGGCGAACTCGGCCTTCGATGCATGAAATAGGTCGGGAAGGGTACCCATAGATCGGGAAGAGCATCGCAAGCTCACCTAGGGTGATGGGAAGGTCGGAAATCGCCTCGGAGATAGCTCTCGGCGTGATCCGGCGGACGGTGGATCTCTGCAACGGCGGCGGAGGCGTGTCAGTGCACAAATCGAAAGGGGAAAGTGCTCGGGAACTTCACAAGATCACAGCGAAGCTCCTCAAAGGCTTACCGAGAGAAAATTGGTGGCGAATCGAGCTAATTGCTCACGGCGGCGGCTGCTCGGTTCTCGCGGGAGCTCGGCAGTGGCGGCGAGAAGAGGCGGCTAGGGTTAGGTGACGGCTACGGGGGGGTGTGGCGCTGCTTAAATACTCCCGAGGTGTGACGACAATCTCGGAGATTGAAACAAACTCGGCGAGCGGAGAAATCGGCTTCGGCCGTTTCTTCTCTGCTTCGGACTCTCGGCGCGGCGACGAACTCGGCTTCGGCCGTTTTCTTTCTTGCCCGCGTCGGACTCTCGGCGAGCAGCAGAGGGAAACATGGGAGGGGCTGTCCTGGGGGTCCCACAGGTTGGTAGCACCGAGCGCTGGGTCGGGCTGGCAGTCACGGAAGAGGGACGCTTCGCGCGGGCGTGTTCGGCCGCGGCGGATGAACACGGCAGCGGCGTCTCTGTTCGCGCGGCGAGGGAGGTGGAGAAGGAAGGGCTGACCCGTGGGTCCCGCTCGACAGTCAGAGGGGGTAAGGGGAAGGGAGGGAGCAGATCGGCTGAGCTGTCCTCGGGCCATCCGACCTGGGCCTGCTGGGGCCAGGGAGTGGAAAACAGGCCAAGTTGCTGCTCGGGCCAGAAAGGAGAGGGGAAGGGCTCTGCTCTATTTCCTTTTTCCATTTTCCAAAAGGATTTTCAAATTGGGTTTTGAAATATTTGAGAAATTCAAATAAGCTACAATAGTACAAAGAAGAAATGCTCCAGCATGAATGCATCATGCATGTGTATGACCTAGGTTTGATTTTATATTTGAGAAAAATTATTATTTCCCTATATTGGAATGATCAATTAATTGCACAATTAAATAAATTCCCACTATTTAAAAGAATGCAATTTTTCGGGTGTTACAATTCTACCCCCTTAAAAATAATCTCGTCCTCGAGATTCAGTTGGTGCTTACTCAAACAACTCCGGGTACTTTTCTCTGAGATCTTCCTCTCTTTCCCAAGTAGCTTCTCCCTCAGAGTACCGATGCCACTGCACCTTGCACATTTTTATAACTCGACTTCTTGTAACTCTTTCTGCGGTTTCCAAAATTTTCACTGGATGTTCCTCATAAGTGAGACCCTTCTTGAAAACTATTTCCTCGACAGGAACCTGCTCTTCCGGTACTCTCAAACACTTTCTCAACTGAGATATGTGGAACACATCATGAACACCGGACAAACTTTCCGGAAGTTCTAGCTGATATGCCACTTCTCCACGTCTCTCTAGGATCTTGAAAGGACCAATATACCTTGGTGCCAATTTTCCTTTGCTGTTGAACCTTTTCACACTTCTCATCGGGGACACTTTAAGATATACATAGTCTCCTACATTAAAAGCTAGTTCTCTTCTCCGTGTATCCGCATAGCTCTTCTGTCTAGATTGTGCTATTCTCAAGTTCTCTCTTATTGTCTGGACTTGCTCCTCTGCGTCTCTCAACACATCCGGTCCAAACACTTGACTTTCTCCAGTTTGATTCCAAAACAAGGGTGTCCTGCACTTGCGTCCATACAATGCTTCGAAGGGTGCCATCTTGAGACTTTTCTGGTAACTATTATTATAAGAGAACTCCGCATACGGCAGACTCTTATCCCAACTCGTTCCATACTGTAAAGCACAAGCTCTCAACATATCTTCCAAAATCTGATTAATCCGTTCAGTTTGACCGTCAGTCTGAGGATGATATGCAGAACTGAAATTCAGTTTAGTACCTAGAGACTCATGTATCTTTTGCCAGAAATGGGAGGTGAATTGAGTGCCCCTATCAGACACAATTTTCTTTGGAACTCCATGCAGACACACTATTCTCTCCATATACAACTCTGCTAGTTTAGGGCCTCCATAAGTGGTCTTGACTGGAAGGAAATGAGCTACTTTAGTCAGTCGATCCACAATTACCCAGATTGAATCATAACCTCTCTGAGTACGTGACAATCCAACTATGAAGTCCATACCGACTTCTTCCCACTTCCACTCAGGTATCTTTAGTGGTTGTAGCAATCCTGCAGGTCTCTGGTGTTCAGCTTTAACTCTCTGACAGGTATCACATATAGCCACATATTCTGCTACATCACGCTTCAGTCCAACCCACCAATATTTTTCCTTCAGATCCAAATACATCTTGGTACTTCCTGGGTGTATAGAATATGCTGACTCATGAGCTTCACGCAGTATAGCGTCTCGGATGAATTTCACTTCAGGTACACAGAGTCTCTTCCCAAACCATAAGGTTCCATTCTCATCTAGCCTGAATCAAGGTGATTTTCCAACCACAATGTTCTCTGCTATTTCTTTGAGCTTCTCATCTTCCAACTGAGCCTTTCGTATCTCTTGCTCTAGTGTGGGTTCAACCTCCATCTCAACAGCATTGATCACAATTCCCAAGTTGAGACGCTCCATCTCTGCACACAACTCTGCTGGAATAGTGGTTGTTCGAATCTCATTAGCATAACTTTTTCTACTAAGAGCATCGGCCACAACATTTGCTTTGCCTGGATGATAATGCAATTCCAGGTCATAATCCTTTATCAATTCCAGCCAACGACGTTGCCTCAAATTCAACTCTGACTGGGTGAAGATATACTTCAAGCTCTTATGATCTGTATGGATGTCACACTTATGACCAATCAGATAATGCCTCCATAACTTCAGAGCGTGAACCACAGCTGCTAGCTCCAAATCATGAGTAGGATAATTCAACTCATGCTTCCTCAACTGTCTCGATGCATATGCTACGACTCTTCCTTCTTGCATGAGAACACAACCAAGACCTAGGCGGGAAGCATCACAATAGATAGAGAACTTCTTACTCAGATCCGGCAAAACCAACACTGGGGCTGTTGTCAATCTCTTCTTCAATTCTTCAAAACTAGCTTGGCACTTCTCAGACCACACAAACTTGGCATTCTTCTCTAGCAAGGAAGTCATTGGCTTCGCAAGCTTGGAGAATCCTTCAATGAACCTTCGGTAGTAACCAGCTAAACCAAGAAAACTACGAATGCCAGTCACATCAGTTGGTGGCTTCCAATTCAACACGTTTGCCACCTTACTTGGGTCTACAGAAATTCCACCATTGGACACAATATGTCCTAGAAAAGCAACTTCTCTCAACCAGAACTCGCACTTACTTCGCTTGGCATACAGCTTATGTTCCCTGAGCTTCTGCAAAACCAATGTCAGATGTTCGGCATGCTCTTCTTCATTCTTGGAGTAGATCAAGATATCATCAATGAACACCACAACAAACTTATCCAAGAATTCCATGAATACCTTGTTCATCAGATACATGAAGTAGGCAGGTGCATTAGTCAAACCAAAGGACATTACCGTATACTCATACAGTCCATACCGAGTAGTGAATGCAGTCTTAGTTATGTCAGAGTCACGAATCTTCAACTGATGATAACCTGAACGGAGATCAATCTTGGAAAACACACAAGCACCTCTCAACTGATCAAATAAGTCATCAATTCTAGGCAACGGATACTTGTTCTTAATGGTGACCTCATTCAGTGACCGATAATCAACACACATCCTTTGACTACCATCTTTCTTATCAACAAAAATAACCGGGGCTCCCCAAGGTGAAGAACTAGGACGAATGAAACCTTTTTCTGACAGTTCTTTGATTTGTTTCTTAAGTTCTTCTAATTCTTTAACTCCCATTCTATATGGACGTTTAGCTATAGGTGCAGTACCAGGTAACAACTCAATGATAAATTCAATGTCACGGTCAGGCGGCATACTTGGCAACTCATCTGGAAACACATCTTCAAACTCATCCACCACTGAGTTATCCGGCTGCACTTCTTCTCTGAGCTGATGTACTGTGGCTTGTTGTTGCACTTGCAGAGCAACCTCAACTCGGACCTCATCTCCCTTTGGTGTAGTGACAGTTACAACCTTCTCCTTACACCCTATGTTCGTGTTGTATTTCTTCATCCAATCCATACCCAGGATAAGATCAATTCCGGCAGTATTTAGCACAGTAGGGGTTATCTCGAATTCTACCTCCCTTAATGAGACAGTAATCGGGAGACACTGAAGAGTAGCTTGCATAACACCACCCGGAGAAGAAACCATAATAGGATGTTTCATGACACTAAGGGGAATACCATGCTTTCTAACAAATGTGTGCGAAATGAAAGTATGCGAAGCACCAGAGTCAAAAAGAACTATAGCGGGGATGGAGTCGATATTGAACGTACCCATCGTGACCTCTGGAGTCTCCTGTGCCGTATCAACCGACACATGGTTCACCTTCCCGGTGCGAGGTGGCACTCTCTGCTGGTTGTTCTGCTTCTGGGAGGCTTGGGAATTCTGCTTCTCAGGACAATTGTAGGACAAGTGTCCTTCCTTGCCACAACGGAAACACTTGTTGGGGGCACCATTCTTCACTGGGATGTTGTTGGGAGCAGTCAGTTGTGGCGCCTGGTTGCCACCTTGTTGCTGGTACTGGGAACGCTGCTGGTTCTGGGAACGTTGTTGATTCTGGAAATTGTTCTTGAATCCAGACTGTCCCTGGAAACGTTGTTGCTGCTGAGGCTGCTGTTGGTTGTTACGGAAGCGGCTGTTGCTTCCAGACGACTGCCCTTGAAACTTCCTCTTCTTCTTCTCATCTATCTCACGGCGCTTGCTCTCGATGATCAAAGCTTTGTCCACCAACTGTTGGAAGTTGGCGAAAGTGTGGGAGAGCAACTGGTACTGGAGATGATCATTCAGTCCCTCCAAGAAGAGCTCTTGCTTCTTGGCATCATCTTCAACCTCTTTTGGAGCATACCGCGACAATTGGATGAACTTGTCACGGTACTCGGCAACTAGCATTCCTCCCTGCTTCAGAGAAAGAAACTCCTTCTTCTTCAGCTTCATCAACCCTGCAGGCACATGTTGATTGCGGAACCCCTCACGGAATTGCCGCCAAGAGATGGGGTCGGCACGTCCAAAACGGAAAGACTCCCACCAATCCAGAGCAGCTCCCTGCAACTGCCCGGATGCATAGAGAACTTTCTCGACGTCGTTGCATTGGGCGATCTCCAGCTGCCTTTCTATTGCACGCAGCCAATCATCAGCTTGGAGAGGATCACTGGAATGATCGAAGGTGGGCGGGCGTCCCTTCAAGAATTCGCTTCGCTTGTCACGGGGTGGTGGAGGTGGGTTCCCATTGCCATTGTTTCGCTGCAGCAGTTGAATGTTCTGGGCCATCTGCTGCATCAGCTGTGTTTGCATCATCATCAGCTGCTCCATATTAGGCTGTGGCGGAGGTGGTGGTGGATTAGCATTTTCTTCAAAGGTACCATGACCCCTTGGGTTCCTCCTGGTGTGGGCCATCTGCTGTTCAAATCATTGAAGTGAGGTTTAGAATTCTTTTCCATTATAATAACACTTAAAAGACTAGAACAGGAAATTCTGGGCGCGATCCAACAATGGCAGAGTAGAAAAACAGTCATATCTGGAGTTCTCGAAGTCAAACAGAGACATGCTATACATGGTTGGAAAGCATGAGAAAAACTCTACAACTTTTATTCAGAACATCTCTCCAGATTCTGTCGTTAAGTTTAGCAAAAACAGATTTGATTCAAAACTGTTTCAGAGTAACAGACAGCGCAGATACTTTGACTTGTGACATTTGTTTCTCCCAAACCGTAACTGATATTGAGATGATTCTTGCGGCCAAAGAAACTACAGAAGTCTAGTTTTTAACAAAAATTTCACGATTTTTGGTCGCATATAATTAAATAGGAAAAATAACTAAGGCAGAGAGGTCTGAAAAACAGCACTGCTGGAAACTGAGATAATCAACCCAAACTATTATGCATTAATTCAAACCTATATAAAGAGATTTGCGGACATGCCCACAATCTCAGCACTCAGTACAAACTCCAAATCAAGCATTGTTCATAAGGAAAAGCAATCTAGCACAAAAGTTCACAAGACACGAACTAGACTCGACTTGACTCAACTTGCGCTACTAGCGTCTTTTGCTACTAACTGGGGGTAACTCCTCTAGGGGTCGATGTCGGTGCGGGTGTGAGCATCTCCATGGTCTCCTCGGTTCCTTGGCGGCGATTCAGCTGGACACCTTGGTGATGGCGGAGGGGGTCCAACACCGAGTTGCCTGTTCAACTCATCCACCGCCCGGCTGAGCTTGTAGTTAGCTTCAGTCCTGGTGTTCAGCTCATCCAGTGTCTGGTCCAGAAAGGTGTTGGTCTGGGCCAAACATTCCAAGGCAGTGTGGAGTCGGGCGTTCACTTCTCCAAGTGGACCGGCGATGCTGCAGTTAGCTTGGCCACTCTGACGGCGGGGAAGGTAGCGGTGCATCTCCCACTTGATGATGTCCCAATTCTCATGGCGGTGCACCATAAGAGCTTGTCGTGCGGCATCCTTGATGGCGGCAGCTTTGGAGAGTCGAATGGAGACAGCATAGTGGATATTCTTCACCTGGCTTCCCTCCTTGATGTACACCCTCGTCTCATAGTAGTCGGCGTAGTCAGGGTGCTTCCAGTGCTCCGTTTTGTACAGCACCGAGGCGTTGGGGTAGAAGCGGCGCACCAAGTTGAGAAGCAGCAGGTGGTAGTAGTCGTCACCATGATGATCATAGTGAATCATTCCCACCCAGGGTTTTCCACCTTGGTCTCCATCATCATCGCCATCGTCATCGGGGTCGTCGGAGTCATCCGAGTCGCCTCCATCATCTTTGTCATCAGGGTCGCCAGCACAATCCTGGTCACTCTGCGGCTCCACCTTCTCGGGTTCATCTTTCTGAGGGTCCTCCATAGGTACGTCTTCAGAGCTGTCTTCCAATGGCTCTTCACTGGGCTCCTCTGCGGGCACCTCCACGGGTACGTCTTCCACGGTACCTCCGGTCGGGAAACACGTCCGCCAGAGATGAAGCGTTGCAGGTACCTCTTAGGTGGCATGACACGCTTGCGAGCAGTGCGCTTAAGGTTGGCCATCTTCAAGAATTAAGATTAAGTCAAAATTTTGCAATGGACAAGGGTAGGATATCAGCAAAAACTTGTAACAAATTAATATAACAAGTAAAAAGAGATAATAAAGCTAAGGGCTATCCAGTGCTAACTAGGCTTGCGTCCTACAGTTAACACGGCTCCGATACCAATTTGTCACACCCAATTTTAAGGATAAAATGGGATGCATAATCTTATGTGCGCCTAGAGATCAGTCACACACATAAGCCAACAAATTGCATAAATTGTATCATAACCAATGTTTAATACATAGCGAATAATATCAAAGTCATTACACAGCGGAAAATAAAGATAACTCTCGCGGTAGCTCCATAGCACAGGGACGTCGACTGGTGAAGCACAAGTCTAGTAGTCCTATGGGTAGTCCTCATCACTATCACCATCTGTTACCCATCCGGGATTTTTAACCGAGTATTGAAAAATAGACAAGCGTAAGTACATGTCGTACTCAACAAGACTAGCATGGGTTAATGAGGCTCAAAAGGTTGACACGGTTTTAACAGCAGGTTGCTTTTAATTAATCATCCTTTTATGCAGTTGGATAGCAACAAATGAATAAGCCCATTCTCATGATCATAGTAAACATAATTAATGAGTAGCAATAAATAGATTTAGCAATAAGTAAGCATCACCCCAAAAGAATAACTACTCCGTAAGACGTCCAAGGCCGCTCTTGACCGTGAGCTCGGCTAGTATACTAGTTTTACACTCTGCAGAGGTTGTGCACTTTCACTATGAGCCGTGATTCCCATTTGCTCGGGTTAATTACTCCCATAACACTACCAAGGTGAGTGAGCAGGGTTTCACTATGAAGTCTTTCAAAGAACTTCGCCTAACAAGTTAGGGCCGCTAGGAACCCGGCAAGCAGATGTAGAGCCCCCCTTCTTCGTGGCACAAGGTCACGCAGATTATACACACTCGGACAGGAGCCGCACTATACCCGAGTCGGCAGGTCCCATCACGCCTTTCGGTAACCTCTAACAAGCTAGAAAAAGTGCCCATACTTGACTAAAACCAGAGCCATATAGCCCTCATAGTTGCACTGTCAATCCCGGTGTCATACTTACAGATCATTATCAAAGGTGAAGGATTTTGAGCATCACAAAACTATGCTCGAATCCCCTAGTTTCCTGTTGCTAAAAAGGCATCTTTTAATCATATTGCATAATCAATTAATCAAGTTTACATGATCATGATTCCCAAAAGCGCACTAGCAACATTTACCATATGCATAATCCCATAGGTGGCAAGGAACAGGGTAACAATGCTAGGAAATAACTATGGTTAACAAGGAAGACACATGCAAATGCATTTATTTATTTGGTGAATAGGACAACAAGGATGATCCATACTAATACTTGCCTTGATCAGCAAACTCCTGGTGATCCGGGTTGTCGCAGTACTGATCTTGATCACCCACGTAAAGCTCACCGTCTATACTCGATCCATCATAACAACACACACGCATACAGGGGCAATCATGCATACAAACAAGAGTTTTCATTAGAACAGTACACCAACAGAGAGAAAATAAATTAAAAAGGTAATAAAACAAATCTACGCGTTGCTACGATCACATCGATATAAAGTTTGCGCAAATCGGATTTAAAACGAGGAAGTTATGAATTTTACAAGATTTAAAATAGAATAATAATAGATTAAATATAATCTTGAATTTTAAGAGTGGAAAATATATGAAATAGTGGTACCATCAGATAGATTATGAAATTACGAATCTAACGCAATTTGAATCGTTCAAATCGGAGCTAAAACGTGGAAATTATAAATGAAACAATTTTGAATTCAAATCTGAAAACACATTTTCATATATACCGAAAATAAATACGCCTTCAAACGTAATCTACTGAATACGCTAAGGGCTACGGGCTAAGCATTAAAAACCGCAGGGGGTTATTCGCAAAAACACCGGCCGAATCGGTATGGGCTGCTCTTCGGCCGTCCGATTCAAAATTGGCAGATCAGATTAAAAGAGGGGAGGGGTGGCGGTGCTCTCGGCCGGAAAACAGAGGCCGACGGCGACGCCATGGCCGGAGGGCCGCCGGAGAAGGCGAACTCGGCCTTCGATGCATGAAATAGGTCAGGAAGGGTACCCATAGATCGGGAAGAGCATCGCAAGCTCACCTAGGGTGATGGGAAGGTCGGAAATCGACTCAGAGATAGCTCGCGGCGTGATCCGGCGGACGGTGGATCTCTGCAACGGCGGCGGAGGCGTGTCAGTGCACAAATCGAAAGGGGAAAGTGCTCGGGAACTTCACAAGATCACAGCGAAGCTCCTCAAAGGCTTACCGAGAGAAAATTGGTGGCGAATCGAGCTAATTGCTCGCGGCGGCGGCTGCTCGGTTCTCGCGGGAGCTCGGCAGTGGCGGCGAGAAGAGGCGGCTAGGGTTAGGTGACGGCTACGGGGGCGTGTGGCACTACTTAAATACTCCCGAGGTGTGACGACAATCTCGGAGATTGAAACAAACTCGGCGAGCGGAGAAATCGGCTTCGGCCGTTTCTTCTCTGCTTCGGACTCTTGGCGCGGCGACGAACTCGGCTTCGGCCGTTTTCTTTCTTGCCCGCGTCGGACTCTCGGTGAGCAGCAGAGGGAAACAGGGGAGGGGCTGTCCTGGGGGTCCCACAGGTCGGTAGCACCGAGCGCTGGGTCGGGCTGGCAGTCACGGCAGAGGGACGCTTCGCGCGCGCGTGTTCGGCCGCGGCGGATGAACACGGCAGCGGCGTCTCTGTTCGCGCGGCGAGGGAGGAGGAGAAGGAAGGGCTGACCCATGGGTCCCGCTCGACAGTCAGAGGGGGTAAGGGGAAGGGAGGGAGCAGATCGGCCGAGCTGTCCTCGGGCCATCCGACCTGGGCCTGCTGGGGCCAGGGAGTGGAAAACAGGCCAAGCTGCTGCTCGGGCCAGAAAGGAGAGGGGAAGGGCTCTGCTCTATTTCCTTTTTCCATTTTCCAAAAGGATTTTCAAATTGGGTTTTGAAATATTTGGGAAATTCAAATAAGCTACAATAGTACAAAGAAGAAATGCTCCAGCATGAATGCATCATACATGTGTATGACTTAGGTTTGATTTTATATTTGAGAAAAATTATTATTTCCCTATATTGGAATGATCAATTAATTGCACAATTAAATAAATTCCCACTATTTAAAAGAATGCAATTTTTCGGGTATTACAGAATCACAAGTGCAATGTCAGTAGTGATAACATGTAAAATTACTTACTTCTCCCCATCGGGTCGAATCAGCGGGCGTTTGTGACGTGGTATGGGTCACGCAGGGAGGCTGGTGGGACCTCGCAAGTAGATACTCGACGAACCAGGGGAAGCAGAACACCCTGGTGTCGCCTCCTACTCGGCGTTGTCCTGCTCAGCGTCGTGCTGCACCTGCTCGTGCTCGTCGTCTAGGTGCACCTGCTCCTCCTGCTGCACCTGCTGCCTCCTACGGCGGCTGGTCCTCCACGTCCCCTCCGGCTCGTCAAGTACAACGGCCTGTGCAGCGGGCGTGGCCCTCGACCTCCGGTAAAGCGACGCGACGTTCCTCACACCTCCCACCATGACCTGCAATTCGAAAGAGTAAACCAAGAAGGACACATAAAAAAGACGTACTTAGAAATAGATGCAAAATAAACACAAAATTCTAAAATAACATAGTATTACATGAATTAGAAATAATCTTCATGATCCGGATTTGCTGGATCTTACGTCTGATCATCACTATCGACCAAGTCATAATCAACAATATCCCCTTGAGCAATGTTGTCATCATTGTCATTGCCAAAATGTAATCGCTCAAGCATTTGCATGTCCTTGACATTTTGCACTTCTTCTCCAATGTCATCGTCAACAACCCTTTCATTGTCTACTTCTATTTCGATCGCTTCGATTAAGTCTATCTCAAACGTCCCTTGTAGGCCCTCTTCTTGAAAGAACTCTCCATCATATGTGTTTTGGTCTAAGTTGTAATCTTCATCGTTTGGGACAGATAATTTACCATGTGGCGATACCTTATGCACAATATCCCAACCCTTAAGATGCTCATTGGTTTGGCATGCATATGACAGATAATAAACTTGTGTAGCCTGTTGAGCCACAATATAGACATCGTCTCCTGGTATGACGGAATCCTGTCGAATTTTGACTTACCCAAGATTAGAATATGTCCGTCATGTTGCCTCAGGATCAAACCAATGGCATTTGAATATGACAGGATTAAGAGGTTTGGAACCATGAAACTTGATTTCGTATATTTCTTCAACTATTCCATAATACTCGACCCCATCAAGGCCGGGCGTGAATACTCCGGAACATGTGTGAAGCATCTAGGCCCTAATGGTTTCGGTGATTAATGACAACGGATGGTTATTACGACTAACGTGTGTTTTGCGGGATAACATAGAAGGTTAGGTTGTAATAACATGCAGGTTCTTATCCCCAGCGTGGAATTCGTTTTGGTTTTCAAAGAATGGAAACAAGGCTAAGGACGGACTAGTTCTAAGTGCCGTTTGGAGTTGAGAGGCACTTAGAGTAGTTTAGGCTTTGTTTCTCCTCTAATCGTACTATTAAGGGGGGTTCGAACGGGTAACTTGACCTAGACTTGCTTTAGAAGATTAGGTGTGGTGCACACTTATTAATCAAAGGTCTAGAGAGGTCAGCGAGTGCCTGGTGAGCATACTGAACAAACTTTATTTTGGAAAATTTTTGATTCGGTGAAGTTTTGGCTCAGTTTGAGGCATCAGACCCTGCACCGGACGCGGGGCCAGAGCGTCCGGTGTAGTGTTGAGCGTAGCGGATGCAGGTTTGGAACCACCAGACGCGGAGTAAGTGTGTCCGGTGTGAAACCCTAACTGGGTGCTGCACTGGACGCTGGAGTTGAGCGTCTGGTGACAGTCCAGAGAGGTTCCAGAGAGGGTTTTTAGTCACCGGACGCGTCCGGTGGTACCCCACCGGACGGTCCAGCGTCAGGTGCGTTTGAAAACTGCGCAGGTACAGTAGCCGTTAGTGCACCACCGGACGCTGCACCGGACGCGTCCGGTGCGGACTTAACAGCGTCCGGTGCACCCGCTAACAGGGTGTTTTGTGCCTAACGGCCATGGGCTTGTGTGGGGGGTATTTATACTCCTTGTGCTCGTCCATGAGAGCTCTTTTGCCATTCCTAACAGCTGAGAACACCTTGAGACCCTGTGAGAGAGCAAGAGCTCTAGAGAGGTTGAGTAATTTCCATATTCTAGTGAGCAACCTCTCTAGATTGAGATCAAGAGCAACAAGTGTGCATCCACCCATTCTACTAGGCTTGTGTGAGTCAAGTGAGAGTTCAAGCTTGTTACTCTTGGTGATCGGCATCACCTAGACGGTTTGGTGGCGATCGGAGGCTTGGAGAGCACCCGGAGAGCTTGTGGGTGATCCAAGTCAAGCTTGTGACCGGTTGTGGGCGATTCACCGCGCCGAAGAGGCAAAGAATAAGCCCGTAGAGAGCACTTGGTCCTTGCGCGGATCAAGGGGGGCTACACCCTTGCACAGGTGCTCCAATGAGGACTAATGAGGAGTGCCAACTCTCCGATATCTCGGAAAAAACTTGCCGTGTCCCTTCCTCTTTACATTTCCGCATTTACTTTCTATACTCTACATTCTTAGTGTTGATTTGCTAGAATAGGACTTGGTTATAGGTTGCAAAAACTTGTTTTAGGCCTAGAATCAACACTTGCACTTGTGGGGTGATTGGGCATTGCGATAGGTTGAATTGTGTTTTGAAAAACTAGAAATAGCCTAATTCATCCCCCCTCTTGGGCATCTTGATCCTTTCAATTGGTATCGGAGCCGAGTGCTCATTGTTTTGGCTTAGCCGCCAAGAGAAAGATGTCCGGAGGTCACGATGGACCCCCTCCCGTCTTTGACAGAGACGATTTTCCATATTGGAAAATTCATATGGAGGCTTACCTTGAGGCGGTGGACATTGGTATTCACAAATCCACCACACACGGTTTCCTCGCTCCTAAGCCCGGCGCCGTCCTCACACCCCTAGAGGAAGAGCACGAGAAGTGGAATGCTAAGGCCAAAAACATCATCTTTCGTGGCCTTAGCAAAGACGTGTTCAACCGATTGTGCAACCACAAGAACGCCCATGCTCTTTGGTCAGATGTTTGCGCACTCCATGAGGGAACAAAGAGTGAGCGTGAGGAACGCTACTACCTTGTGCTAGAAAAGCTCAATTCTTTTACCATGCTTCCAAACGAAAGTGCTAATGACATGTATTCTCGCTTGAATATCATTGTAGAGAAAGTAAATGGACTTGGGCTCACTCAAATCACGCCCGCCGAAGTTGTAAGGAGGATCTTGAACGTCCTTCCAAGAGAGAAGTATGGCAACATTGTTACTGTGCTTCATCAAACCGATCTTTCCAATGCAATTCGCACTCAAGTCTTGAGGAAGATCAATGCTTATGAGTTGTATATGAAGATCACTCCTCAAGATGACTCTTCTTTCGACAAGAAGAAAGATTTGGCTCTCCAATCTAGCCATGATAGGAAAGGCAAAGGAAGAGCCAAGCACACCTCTCATGACACCTCTAGTGAGAGTGATGATGATGATGCTACTATTGCTCTCATGGTGAGAAGAACTACCAAGATGCTCAAGAAGCTCAACAAGAAAGGGATCAAGTTTGATTCTAACAATAAGAAGTTCTTCACAAGTAGCAAGAGGAAGCCCATCTCTGAGATGGATTGCTATAATTGTGGTGAGCTTGGGCATCTCACTCATCAATGTTCAAAGCCCAAGAAAGACAAATTCAAGAAAAAGAATAAGGGCAAGAAGGATGATTCAAGTGATGAAAGTAAAGATGACAAGAAAAAGGCCAAGCCATACAAGAAATATGGCAAGAAGAAGGAATATCACAAGAAGAAGAATGGCAAGGCTTACATTGTTGGTGATTGGCTCACCGACATTGATTCTTCAAGTGGTTCTTCTGGAGAAGAAAGTGATGATAAAAAAGAGAAGCTGGCCGCTCTTGTCATTGGGACTTCTCTTTCTCCACCGCCATCAGCGCCCTCATCACCAACACACTTTGCCTTATGGCAAAAGACAAGAAGGTACAAACTGATGATGAGAGTAGTGATAGTGATAGTGACAATGAATTTGAATCACCCACTTATGATGATCTTGCTAGCTTGCTAAATGAATACACTAAAGTCATAAGAAAGCAAAAAGCTAAAAATGAGAAGCTAAAACTTGAGAACCAAACTCTTCTAGCTAACTGTGAACAATTTGAAAAATCTAGTGATGAGCTTAGAGATGAAAACAAGAATGTGTCATCTAAACTCAAGAAGCTCAAAACAACCATAAAAGAGCTTAAAGAAAAACATGATAAATTTGAGGAGATACACATTGAGCTTACTACTAGATATAACACGCTAAAAGAGGACTACACTCAAGTGAAAGTAAATCATGACAACCTTTCTATGGCTTATGATTTGCTCTCTGAAACACATGAGGCTACTAACCATGTTGTTAAGATTGATATAGCAACTTCATGTGATGATTTGATTATTGAGAGCATTGAGCAAGAGGCTAGTAGCAAGGGCAAGAAAGGTGTGGTGGCCGATTGCCATGATGATTATATCAAGCTCAAGAACGAAAATGAAAAGTTGAAGCTAGAGCTTGAGAAGCAATCAACCACCAACACTATTGTCATTGAGACTGTGCAAGAAGATGCTGAGCTTGAGGTGTTGAGAGAAGAGAACAAGAAGCTAAAGCAAGAGAAGAGTCATCTCACCATTGGGTTACAAAAGTTCACTAAATGGCAATATCTCCAAAGTGACCTTCTCATGAACACCGTGATGAAGGTTGATAGAAGTGGAATTGACTACATGGGAGAGAAAGTGCAAAACATAAGAGCACAAAATAGACTCAACAAGAGCAAGAACAAGTCCAAGCCCAAGCCAAAGAGGTGCTTTGAATGTAGACAAGAGGGTCATTTTGCTCATGAGTGCAAGACACCACCACCGCAACCTTTGCCCAAGCATGCTAGGCTCTTTGCCTTTGATGCTCACTACATGCTTAGAAAAGATTCAAAGGGCAAAGTGAAAGTCATGTTCCTAGGTCCCCAAAGCAAGAATAGGCCTAGGCAACTTTGGGTGGCTAAAGCGTTGGTTGAGAAAGTGAAGGGCCCTTCTCAAGTATGGTTCCCTAAACATCAAGCTTGGTCTCTTGTGTGTAGGTGAACTACAAGACCGGTGGCTGTCATTGGGTGATTGATAATGGTTGCACACAACATATGACCGGTGATGCTCGTATGTTCACCTCACTAGAAGAGAATGTGGAAGACCAAGTAAAGATAACATTTGGTGATAATTCAAAGAGCAAAGTACAAGGGCTTGGCAAAGTGGCCTTATCTAATGATCATTCTATTTCTAATGTGCTTTTAGTTGCTTCCTTGAGCTTCAACTTACTATCCGTTGGGCAATTGTGTGATCTTGGTTTCCAATACCTATTTACAAATGAAGAACTGATTGTGTACAAGAAAGAAGATAATCAAGTCATATTCAAAGGGTTTAGATACAACCACCTCTATTAGTGGACTTCAATTTCGAAGATGCAAATTTGAAGGCTTGCTTGTTCAAAAAACAATCACTCGGTTGGCTATGGCATAAAAGGCTTGCTCATGTTGGAATGAGTACTCTCAAGAAGCTATTGAAGAAAGAAATGATGAGAGGTTTGAAGGATGTGGTGTTTGAGAAGGATAAACTATGTAGTGCATGTCAAGCCGGCAAATAAGTTGCAAACACTCATCCATCCAAGGCATATGTATCAACATCAAGGGTGTTAGAACTACTTCATATGGACTCGTTTGGGCCAAAAACTTATGCTAGTATTGGTGGAAATCTCTATAGCCTTGTGATTGTTGATGACTACTCAAGATACACTTGGACATTCTTCCTTCATGTCAAGACCGAAGTTGCCGCATCATTCAAGAAGTTTGCCAAGAGAGTACAAAATAAATTTGATGTGAAGATCAAGAAAATTAGAAGTGACAATGGAAAAGAATTTGATAACACAAACATTGAAGCTTATTGTGATGAAGTTGGGATCAAGCATCAAGTCTCCTCAAATTATACCCCTCAACAAAATAGAGTTGTGGAAAGAAAGAACCGGACCTTGATCACTCTTGCAAGAACCATGCTTGATGAGTACAACACACTGGAGAGGTTTTGGGCCGAAGCTATCAACACCGCATGCTATGCATCCAACCGCCTATTTTCTCACTGGTTGCTCAAGAAGACCCCCTATGAGTTGCTCAATGGCAAGAAGCCGGATGTCTCATTCTTCTGGGTGTTTGATTGCAAATGCTACATCTACAAGAAGCGGCAATACCTAGGGAAGTTTTAAAGACGTTGTAATATTGGCTTTCTTGTTGGTTACTCATTGAAGTCCAAAGCATATAGATTATTCAATAATGCTACCGGCTTAGTTGAAGAAACATATGATGTGAAATTCGATGAATCTAATGGCTCTCAAGGAGAGCATGAAATTCTTGATGATGTAGGTGATGAACCATTAAGGGTGGACATGAAAAACATGCCAACCGAAGACATCAAGCCAAAAGATGATGGTGATGATGTGCAAGTGATCAATCAGCCATCTTCATCAAAAGTGCCTCATGATGATGAAGACAAAGATGGGATAGATTCAAATGAAGGCACTCATATATCCCAAGATCAAGTTGAGGAACAAGCACAAGACGTTGATGCTCCACAAGCACCTCCTCAAGTGGTTGATAGAAATAGCACTCCTATCCTACAAGCTCATCCTCAAGATCTTATCATAGGAAGTCCTTCAAGGAGAGTAATGACTAGATCTCAAAAGCATGCTCAATTTATTGAACATTACTCCTTTGTCTCTTGCATTGAGCCTACTAGTATAGATGAAGCTCTTCAAGATCCGGATTGGGTGATTGCCATGCATGAAGAACTCAATAACTTCACCCACAATCAAGTATGGACACTTGAAGAGAAGCCAAAAAATGCAAGAGTCATAGGCACCAAGTGGGTATTCCGCAACTAACAAGATGACAAGGGAAACATTTTGAGAAATAAGGCAAGACTTGTTGCAAAGGGGTTCTCCCAAGTTGAAGGCTTGGATTTTGGGGAGACCTTTGCACCGGTTGCAAGACTTGAAGCCATCCATATCCTCCTTGCATATGCATCTAATCACAACTTAAAACTCTTTTAAATGGATGTGAAAAGTGCGTTTTTAAATTGCTTCATAAATAAACTTGTCTATGTCTCACAACCACCCGGGTTTGAAAACCCTAGATATCCTAATCATGTTTATAGGTTGTCCAAGGCGCTATATGGCTTGAAGCAAGCTCCATGGGCTTGGTATGAGCGCCTCCGGGACTTTCTCATCAACAAGGGCTTCAAGATCGGGATGGTGGACACCACACTATTCACCAAGAAGCATAATGGGTATATCTTCATTTGTCAAGTTTATGTTGATGATATTATCTTTGGCTCGACTAATGAAGATTTTTACAAGGAATTTAGTGATATGATGTCCAAGGAGTTCGAGATGTCGATGATTGGCGAGCTCACATTCTTCCTCGGCTTTCAAGTCAAGCAAATGGGGAAGGCACTTTCGTCTCACAAGAGAAGTACACGAAGGACCTCCTCAAGCACTTCAAGATGGATGAATACAAGCCCATCAAGACCCCCATGCTTACCAATGGACATCTTGACCTTGATGAGGGAGGTAAATCGGTTGACCAAACTCTCTATTGTTCTATGATCGGTAGTTTGTTGTACTTGACCGCATCTAGGCCCAACATCATATTTAGTGTGTGTATGTGTGCGCGCTTTCAAGCTAGTCCTAAGGAACCACACCTTGTTGCGGTGAAAAGGATCCTTAGGTACCTTAAACACACCCCAAGCATTGGCATTTGGTATCCCAAAGGAGCTAACTTTACTCTTGCTGGCTATTCTGATTCGGATTATGCCGATTGTAAGATTGACCGGAAAAGCACATCCGGAGGGTGCCATTTGCTTGAAAGATCACTAGTTTCTTGGTCCTCCAAGAAACAAAATAGTGTTGCCTTGTCAACAACCGAAGCGGAGTATATCGCCGCGGGCGCTTGTTGTGCACAAATTCTTTACATGAAACAAACCCTTCTTGACTACGGTTTAAAATTAAAAAGGGTACCTTTGTTGTGTGACAACGAGAGTGTGGTAAAAATTGCTAATAACCCGGTTCAACACTCCCGCACTAAGCACATTGACATTCGTCATCATTTCCTTAGAGATCACGTTTCAAAAGGTGATATCTCATTTGAGGGAGTGAGGACGGATGATAACTTGGCGGACATTTTCACAAAACCATTAGATGAGGCAAGGTTTTGCGCTTTGAGGAACGAACTAAATTGCCATGACCTAATCAACTTCACTAAATGATGGTCTTGTATTGTCTTGTGCATTGCATTGTAACATAAAATATGTCTAACATTGAATTGCTCGTAGGGCTTGTCTAACTTGGTTAAGATAACCGCCCAAAAAGCGTGTGAAGAAGCTTACCCGTGGATAAACTTGACAAGTAATTAGATTTACTTACGAAAATCTGCATTGCATTTGCATGGTTGTTATTTTGTCATTTTGTTCTCAGAGTTTACTGCCTATTTTTCATAAAAACTAGTTAAGCCTAAGGTAAATTATTTGAAAAATTGAGGGTTTGAGAGAGGATGTCTCGTACCAGTTCCAAACAGTGTTTAGTTGACCCTTATTTGTGTTCGAACTTGGTTGGGAGAAAGCGTTGCGAAGAACGAAGAATAAATAGCACAAAAAGAGTGCACCGGACGCTGCACCGGACACTCAAGGTCCAGCGTCCGGTGAGTGCAAAACAGTGGCTTTCAGCCGAGAAGAAGAATAGGAGCACCGGACGCGGGAATAGTGTCAACTGCGCGTGGTGATAGCAAACCAGCGTCCGGTGTGATTTCAGCTGAAGCAGCGAGAAGAAGGCACCGGACGCTCGAGCGTCCGGTGGGTAGGCACCGGACGCGTCCGGTGTGAAAATACGCTCTCTAGACCCTTACTTAACCCTCACCGGACGCGTCCGGTGTGGTACCGGTCACGTCCGGTGCAAACTTAAAGAGCACTCTTCTTCCTTCTGACCGGTGGGGCCGGTTCATTTTCGTTTTCCTCCTTCGCCACGCCGTCGCTCGAGCCGCCGCGCCGCCCGTGCCCTAGCCGCGCTCCGCCGCAGCTACGCGCCACCACCTCCGCTGCTCTCTCACTGTCGGCAGCAGAGCCTGCCGGTGTACTCGCCCGGGTGCCCCCGTGCGTGGGCCCTCGTCGCCCGCGCGCCCTCACCGCCGTGGGTTATCCCGCCGAGGCCCGCGGGTCCAGTTCCTCGCCGGTGGCTCCTTCTCTAGCAGTTTCCTCGTTCACGGCCACGCTCCTCCTCACGGTGCTAGGGTTCCAGCTCTTCTCGGTGAGCTTCCTCTCGTGCTTCCCCTCCCCTGCTCTGCAGGTGCTCGGCAAAATGCCCCTGAAGAGCTCCTGTTTCCTCTGTCTTCTTCTACAATTTAGGGTTTCCTTTTTCTTTCGAATCTAAAACCCTACCTTCTAGAAATCACTTTTTTTAGGGTGCAGTTTTGCGTAGGACCGTGCCGGTCAGTGGATCGTGCATGGAAGAAGAGGTGTATATGATATAACCCTTGGGCAGGGTGTCTAATTGTATACAGCTACTCCACTACGAAACTCTAGTTTGGAATAATGTAATCTAGCTTTGTAAACCTATATTAATGTAATACTTCCGCACCATTTACTCTGATTCATTTTATTTGTGTAAACTGTTGTAATACTGCAATGCTTACAATGAGATCCTCGGGAAGGTAGGGTTTCCTAGGGAACCCAGCAGGCCACCTAGGTCAAGAGAAACTCGTGCAGACTAATCATGGGTCCTTAGGGACAATGACAGTGCACGTGGGCCCTATGATTAAGGTGGTTCTGTCACATGCTCGTCCATGAGAGCTCTCTTGCCATTACTAACAGCTGAGAACACCTTGAGACCTTGTGAGAGAGCAAGAGCTCTAGAGAGGTTGAGTAATTTCCACGTTCTAGTGAGCAACCTCTCTAGATTGAGATCAAGAGCAACAAGTGTGCATCCACCCATTCTGCTAGGCTTGTGTGAGTCAAGTGAGAGTTCAAGCTTGTTACTCTTGGTGATCGGTATTACCTAGACGGTTTGGTGGCGATCGGAGGCTTGGAGAGCACCCGGAGAGTTTGTGGGTGGCCCAAGTCAAGCTTGTGAGCGGTTGTGGGCGATTCACCGCGCCGGAGAGGCAAAGAATTAGCCCATAGAGAGCACTTGGTCCTTGCGCGAATCAAGGGGGAGCTACACCCTTGCGCGGCTGCTCCAATGAGGACTAGTGGGGAGTGCCGACTCCCCGATACATCGGGAAAAACTTGCCGTGTCCCTTCCTCTTTACATTTCTGCATTTACTTTCCGCACTCTACATTCTTAGTGTTGATTTGCTAGAATAGGACTTGGCTATAGGTTGCAAGAACTTGTTTTAGGCCTAGAATCAACACTTGCACTTGTGGGGTGATTCGGCATTGCGATAGGTTGAATTATGTTTCGAAAAACTAGAAATAGCCCAATTCACCCCCCCTCTTGGGCATCTTGATCCTTTCAATGTGGTTCTTCGATTGGGCTGACTCTGCTCATAGCTCGTTGTGTGGAAGCGATATCCATTCACGTCATAACTGTTAATTGACCTGACCCTACAAACAAAGCCATCGGCAACCTGCCTCAACTCGACACTCATAGACGCATCCATTTGGCCCTGCAAGCCCAAGCATGATACATCGTTATATTATTCGCACGTATGTGTAACTTCGAATGTCAACATAAGTACGAGCTATATTGTACAGTATCTTCTGTTTGAACCAAGAAATAAAATTGTGCATTCCACGTCCCGCGCCATGTCTAAGAAGGGTATCAGATTCCTGAGGGGTAGGTTCTCTTCATTGATTCTAGAATCAATCAAGAAATTCCCTGTACCAACGAGAAACAAGTGGGTTGGATGCAGAATATTGACGGTGTATGGAACAAGTTCGTTGAGAACTTACCACATGTACGGCTCCACTTCATCAAGGTTGGTCAACACATATAGCATGATAGTGCGCCACTCTTCAGGTTTCGAGGTCTTGGGGGTCGGCGCACTTGCGCTTCCGAGTTGCCCTCGGAAAAGGCTGAGGCTCAATTCATTTTCATCAGCATTGTAATGAGGTGGTGGATTATGCACGCTAGGGAGGTTTTCACTATAGTATGTTGTTGTGAAGTTTGACACCTCCTCCAGAATATATGCCTCTGCCATGGAAGCCTCGATTTTGCATTTATTTCTACATTTTTTTCAAACGAACTTTAGACATCTCTCGATTGTATAGCACCAATGGAACTGCACGGGCCTCCCCCATTCATGCCTTATACGGAAGGTGCAAAATCAAATGCTGCATCGGATTGAAGAAGCGGGGCGGAAAGATCTTCTCCAACTTACATAGCAACACAGGTGCCATTCTCTCCAAGTCTACAACCATGGTCCAAGATAACTCTTTGGCACAAAGCTGGCGGAAGAAATAGCTCAACTCTGCCAGCGCTAGCCACACATTCTCAGGGACATAGCCTCTCACCATCGTCGGAAGAAGCTGCTCAATCCATATGTGGTGGTCATGACTCTTCATTCCTAATACTCGCATAGTAGATAAGTTCACTCCCCTCCTCAAATTAGCTGCATACCCATCAGGGAACATTAAAATCTGGATCCATTCTAGTACTTCCCTCCTTTGGGGCTTGCAAGACAAAATCGGCCTTAGGCCTTCTCCATATCTTGCCACGTCTAGGAGGCTTTATCTCTTGGTTTGGTCTATTGCATAACATGGCTAGATCCACTCTAGCCTTAACGTTGTCCTTTGACTTATCAGGAATCTCCATGATAGTTGCCCAAAGTGACTCGGCGACATTCTTTTCTGTGTGCATTACATCAATGTTGTGTGGAAGGAGAAGGTCATCAAAATAGGGGAGCTGAGTTAAGCCCGACTTATGAGTCCACTTATGTTGCTCATCATATCCCACAAAACCACCTTCTTCTTCATTGACCACGAGAGCTCCTATCTATTCATGAACCTCGGCACTAGTCATCGTCTGGGGTGCAGGGTCTGTCACTATGACACCTTTCATAAAGTTCTTCATGTCTCATCTGAAAACATGGTCAAGAGGGAGGAATTGTTGATTTTTGTTAAACGACGAATACTTTCCACCCTTCTGCAACCAAATGAACCTCAGACGGGCCTTGCACACTGGGCACGGGAACTTCCCATGAACACAGGCGCAGAATATCCTATACGCCAAGAAGTCATGCAGGGAGTAGTGGTACCAAACATGCATTTTGAAGTTCTTCTTTGTAGCTCGGTCGTATGTCTAGACCCCTTCCCCCCAAGCACGGACCAATTCATCAATCGTAGGCTCCATGAACACACCCATATTATTCCCCGGGTGTCCAGGAATGATCAACGATAAGAAGACGTTCTGTCATTGAAAGCATACATCGGGGGAAAGATTGAGGGGGATAACGAACATGTGCCAACTTGTGTATGGGGCAGCCATCATTCCATAAGGATTGAACCCTTCTATTGCTAGCGCAACACGTACATTATGAGCTTCTTTAGCTTTCTCATGATGAATGCGATCAATGTGGGTCCACGCTTCACCATCTGATGCATGTACCATCTTGTCAGGATTGTATCATTTGCCATATTTGTGCCATGTCATCTGTTTCGCGGTTTTCTCGTTCATGTATAGCCGTTGGATCCTCGGTATGAACAGAAGGTACCGTAGGATTGTCACGGGGATGTCAAGCTGCCTCTTCTGGCCATCACCAGAGTCTACCTCCATGAACCTGGAGGACTTACACTTTGAACAGTACTTTGCTTTCGCATAGTCTTTTCTAAATAGGACGCACCCCTTCGGACAAGCATGTATCTGCTCATACGGCATCTTGAGTGCACGAAGGATTTTCTGTGACTCGTACATGTTCTTTGGCAGAATGTGACCCTCTGGAAGCAGGGTGCCAATAACAGTCAACATACCATCGAAGGCGTCTTGACTCAGGCTAAACTGAGACTTTAATGCCATTACGATTCCAATGCCATCTAGTTGAGAAACCTTTGTGTGCCCATGAAGGGGTTTCTGTGCTGAAGATAACATATCGTAGTATGCCTTTGCGGTTTCCTCTGGCTCCTCCTTCGTAGTACATCCTTCGGTGAACTGAGCCTCGTGATAGTCATCTAACATGTCTGCTACCCCAGCAACAGCACCGAAATCCTCGACGCGTGGTCTCAACACCTCCTCCCTCATACGATTGGCTTCACCATGGTAGACCCACTGGGTATAGTCTGCCATAAATCCATTCTAACAGAGATGTTGCCCGATGACCACCTTTGTTTGCCTCGTCCTATTTGCACATTTGCTGCAGGGACACCAAGTTCTACTTGCTCCTTTAGCAGCCTCACCGAATGCTCGTTCCAGGAAAGCATCGGTCTTCTCGATCCATTCATCACTAAACTAACCCTGCCATGAGCGGCCCGTGTACATCCACTCACGGTCATGCATCCTCTAAAATATGTAGCGGCGAGTGTAATAACCATCAATTGGGTCTACACGATGTTCCTTCTATCTAATAGGTGAGGATAGGTCATAATCCCACCAGAGGATACGTAGATGAGTTTGTTTCCATGGTCTGCTCCGATTCGAGACAGAATTTCGGCAGCACCTCCCCGCTGTTCTCCAGATACACATCATTCCAGAGAGTGTGTCTATCCGGAGAACAACAGGGAGGTGATGCTGAAACTCTATCTCGGATCGGAACAAGACCATGGAAACAATCTCATCTACGCATCCACGGGCTGTCCAAAAAATATGGACAATTCAAAACAGATACGGTTATATAGATGCAAAGATCTGCATACTTCCAACCGTATCTCTTTCGAATGGGAGATACCTAACTAGGTTATGTGATCTACGACCATGATACGGCAAGAGGAGTTATACCGTGGGTGGCAGTGAAGTCAGGCTAGCGGTGCTGTGGCGAGTTGGTGCAGTGGCCAGGCGATGCGGTGCAGGCAGACCCGCTGCGGCGGCGAAGATGATCGGGGTCACCTATGCTCCTTTCTGCCCTTCCTTCTCCTGGAAAAAAAGAACACAATAACGTCAATTCAAAATTTCGGCAACACCTCCCCAGCATGGCGAGATTTCCAAAACCTGCAAAAAACCAATGCCACGATGGCCGACAAGCACATATATATCAATGACACGATGGCCGACTACCACCACAACAACAACTACTACTACCACTACTACGAGCACTACAACTCCAACTACCACCACAACAACTACTGCTACCACTACTTCTACTACCACTGCTACTACAACTACTAGTAATACTACTAAGACGAAGGTAGGGCATACCTGCGGGGCGTTGTAGGGCAGCGGCGGTGAAGTGGTCGGGGTGCCGGTGGATGGGGCAATGGCTGGGGAAGCAGCGGAATGGGGCAACGGCGACCTCCTCTCCTCCTTCTCCTTCTCCTTCTCCTCCTCTCCTTTTCCAACTCTTCCTCCAATCCTTCACCGACCAGGGCGAGCTGCAGCAGTGGGGGCGAGCGGCCCGGGTGAGGTGGTGGGGGCGCGGCCCTCCGGCGCCCAACGGCGGTGGTGGGGGCGCGGCCTGGCAGCGGTGGTGGGGCGCGGCAACGACGGTAGTGGGGCGCGGCGGCCGGTGTGCGCGTGGGTGCGGGAGGTGGGGTGCGGGGTGCGGGGTGCGGGGCTTGCGGCCAGCCAACGTGGGCGTGGACAACGCGCGACGGCATTGGCAACCGGCGGGTCGACGGCGGCTGCGTGCGAATTTGTCTGTGAGAGACTTGGGCCGAAGGGGTATGGGGTTGTAGTCGCGCGCTTTGCCGAGTGCTAGATCTAGAGACACTCGGCAAAATTTTTTCCTTAGAAATAATTCAAAACTAATTTGCCGAGTGCCACCAGGGGACACTCGGCAAACCCCAGTCTTTGCCGAGTGTCAGGGCCCAGCACTCGGCAAAGTGGCTTATTTTTCTTTTCTTTTTCCCCCCAAATTTTTTCTTCTGTCCTACTACACTGCCTGGAAGTATATGTTCACACATTTCTCGAGGTGTTTGCTATATTTAGTTCAATTATTTCATTTATTTGAATTTTTTTGGATAAGTCAAATTTGAACTGCAAGTCCTTCAAATAATAGAAAAAATGAATGGAAAAATAATATTTATGTTATTGGTTCTAATGTGAGGCCATATCTAGAAACATACGATGTATTTCAAACATCTTGTTCACGAAACGTGACCACAAATGTGGAGGATTTATTTTTAAATTCTATAAAAATCAAACGAACTCCGAAAATAATGAAACTTGTCAAGGTGTCATGATATCATATATGGAGGCTGCGATAAAAATTTGAGATGGTTTCGCGCAAGTTGTCATGTACGTTGCTTTCAAATCTTACCGAATCCGTCTAAACTCTATGAATCTTCTAATGTGATTGTACTACGATGGTGCAATGTACGTGACAACTTGCGCGAAACCATCTCAAAATTTTATCGCAGCCTCCATATACGATATCATGACACCTTAACAAGTTTCATGATTTTCAAAGTTCGTTTGATTTTGATAGAATTTAAAAATAAATCCCCGTAAATCCGTGGTCATGTTTCGTGAACAAGATATTTGAAAATCATGGCCTGTTCTTGGATATGGCCTCACATTAGAGTTAATAACATAAATATTATTTTTCCATTCATTTTTTTCTATTATTTGAAGGACTTGTGGTTCAAATTTGACTTATCCAAAAAATTCAAATAAATGAAATAAATGAACTAAATATAGCAAACACATCGAGAAATGTGTCAAATTTGAACATGTACTTCCAGGAAGTGTAGTAGGACAGAAGACAAAATTTTGGGGGAAAAAGGAAAAAAATAAGCCACTTTGCCGAGTGCTGGGCCCCGGCACTCGGCAAAGACTGGGGTTGGCCGAGTGTCCCCTGGTGGCACTCGGCAATGACTGGGGTTTGCTGAGTGTGCTCACGTAGCACTCGGCGAAGATAGATTTTTACCGAGTATCCGTTAGTGGCACTCGGCGAACCGGCCACGCCAGGTGACGGCCGTTAGCTAGGGTGAGTTTGCCTAGTGTCGCTCTTTACCGATTGCCGAGCACTCGGCAAAACTACTTTTTGCCGAGTGTTTCTTTTTGTCGAGTGCTGCTCTGTCAGCAAACGTCCTCTGTGCCGAGTGTCGTTCTATGCCGAGTGTTGTGCACTCGGTACAATGGCTGTTGCCGAGTGTTATATTGTGCCGAGTGCGGCACTCGGTAAATCATCTCTGTGCCGAGTGCCCGATATAATGCACTCGGTAAAGCCCGGAACACTCGGCAAAGAACGCGTCTCCAGTAGTGTGTGCAAGTCTAGTGGCATAAACTGTGTCGATATGCTGCTACTGCTGACATCGATCTTTGTAGATATCTGCTCAATGCTGATATCATGGTAGGTTAATAAGTTGGGTTGAGACGCAACATCAGCTAACTCGCCACCAGTGCTATAATGACTTCCCATCATCTTTTCCTTGTGACGGCCTCTTCCACCATTATTATTGCCTGTAGATGACAAACAGAGATATCACTTATCACATCGAATGGTTTCGCTTGTCCAATGAAACAACAACACTACCCAACACAGGAGATTTGCCGAGTGCCTGGAGCACTCGGCAAAGACACTTATACACTCGGCAAATGGTTTGGTTGGTAAAAAAAAACGGCGAAGGGTTTTTTGTCGAGTGTTTTCTGTCGAGCACTTGGCAAAACCTTTGCCGAGTATTCTACTGTCGGTTAAAAAAAGTTGCCTTGATGGTAGGCTAGCGGTAACGGAGGGTTTGCCGAGTGCTGGATGGCTGACACTTGGCTAACTGGCCTAGTTTGCCGAGTGCTGGACACCTGACACTCGGCAAACCGGCCCTGTTTGCCAAGTGCTGGACGCCTGACACTCGGTAAACTGGCCCTGTTTGCCGAGTGCCACGCCCTAGACACTCGGCAAACCCTGTTCCTAGGTGCCCAGATATGGTCAGTTTGCCGAGTGTCATTGCCCTAACACTCGGCAAAGTGATCAATTATAGCCTATTTTTTTGTTTATTCCGTTCCAACCAGACAAACAGCAGATATATCACAAATATATATCACATTTCAACCACAAACATGACATATATCACAAATTTATCACATTATTATCACAAACATCACATGTACTCCATCAGAAGTCCATCACAATCACGAAGTGCATCACAAGTGTCCAAACAGACCGGCAGTGCATCACAACAAATCTGACAAGTGCATGGAAACCAAAACTAAATCAGGGCCATTCATGGTGTTGACGAGGCCAAACACCGGATCCTGGTGTCTCTCCAAGTTGGCGAGGTGGGTTGTTTGATGCCGCCGATGGAGAAGATGTTGCATGTGAGACAAGATAATTATGAATCATACATGACTAAAACGTTCATAGTCACAGGAGTAGGCTGAGGAGGTGGACGTGGCGCGAATAGGCTTGCTGGTGGCGGAGGTAGACCTTGAGCGGCGCTAAAACTTTGCATGTACTGAAGAAGTTCTGCCATCTTCCGCCGCCCGTCCTCCCACTCGGTTTCTATCCTCGCCTCCAACTGCAGACGTTGCCTCCTCTCTTCCTGTAGCTCGGCCTACAATATTTCACCGCAATGTTACAATAAGGCAAAGGTAAGGTACGTAAAAATGAATAAATAACGATTAAAAGAGGAATAACCTGGAGTGCCTGCATCTGATGGCGTGAAGTTTCCTGCCACGGTCGTATGGCGGGCCTTACGCTCGTGCTCCTAGCTTGAATCTGGGAGAGACTGGATGTAGCGGTGCTATCGATGACCCCGTCACCGAGCCAGTACCGCCCATGCTTCTTGCCTCCTCCCACCCTCATGACGTGTTCTCCATCTAGGTCCTGGGTCCTCGGATCGTACTCTAGCCCATGGACCTCCCTTGCCATCACCATGTACTCATTGAGGCGGCTATAGACGGTTGCATTGTTGTACGCCAAGGGAGGGTCCTCCGGGTTATAGTCGACATCGGACGTCGCCTTGCCCTTGTGGGCCATAGGGAATGCCTTGAACTGGGAGCAAGGCTGGCCACCATGCGACAACGACTGCGAGAAAAACAGCAACATTATTAGTAATCATGTAGAATTGTGCGTTAGAATGATTAAATGAATTTGTGTACCCATGTCTGTGCATATCCGGAGGGGGGCAGCTGCCTTGATGGTGTGCTACACCTGGCATCATCATACGCCGGTCTTGGCAAGTGTTGTGCGTCTCCTCCCACTCGGGGCTGCACCACTTGTTGACCATATATGCCTAGCAGTCGGGATGCTGGGACACCAATACGGAATCGCCTGCATGTCATCACGTATTAAGCCCAGTTAATCTCAAAAGAAATCAGTATTGATGTTCTGTATTTAGCTCCATGTACTGTTATCGGTGACCTTCGTGCCAAGGAACACCCCGTTATAGGTGATGACGGCCTAGACGTGCGCCTCGTAGTGCATATCCCCGACGAGCTTTTTACAGACTTTGGTAGCCACCAAAGCTGCCCTCTCCTCATAGCCATCCTCGCATTTGTAGAAATCCTACATATAGACGCGATGTATCCATTCATTATTCAAAGAATGTTCAATGGATGCGATGTATTGAGTGTTTCTAGTGCTAGGAAGACTTACCCACAGCTCCGCCATCACTCGCTCCGCCTTGTTGGCGTATTCCCTGCCATCCCGATCTCTACCATCTGCGGCGTTGGCATAGTGGTCGAACGTGTAGGATGGCTCCGTCACTCCGGTGTATGTAACCTTGCCATGAAAGTGTTCCTTGCAGAGAAGCCTCAGGAAGCCATTGACCTGGCGTGTGTGACCACCTGCAGCTTGTACAGTCGCCCAACTCCCGCATAAGTGATTAAGAAAAATTATTAGTTCATATTGTGATTTTCAACATATCATATGAAGAAGTAGTGATAACATCTTAAGTTACTTACCTTTCCCCATCTGGTTGAATACACTCCACCACAACACCACCACCAACACCACCACTAGCCACCACTCCGTCACCATCACCATAACTCCAAACACGGCCTTTATCTCGTATCCGTTTGACGTGCATTCTACCGTATAATATTCTAGAATGTTTAGAACTATATATAATTAAATCTGAATCTATATATATATAGTTATTGCAGGTTTTTGTCTTTTGTTCCTTATATATGGCACTATGTGTATTAAGGACGAAGGGGAAGAGAAAGGAAGACCATACCTGCGGCCTGCGGGGGGTGGCGCAGGGGCGCTCGGCCGGTTTGCCGGGGCATGGAGCGGCGGGACGGGGTCGGCGCGGGGGCGGAACGGGGCTGGCGGGGCGTGGCCGGTGTGGCCACGGGAGGTGGCGGCGCGAGCCAGCGCGGCCGCGGGAGGGCGCGGCAGGGCGGGGCCGGCACGGGCGCGGGAGGCCGCAGCGCGGCGACTGGCGGCGGTGTGGACGGCGGAGTGCGTGCATGCGTGTGTTTGTGTGGGTGTGTGTGGTAGTGTGGGTGTGCGCGGTTAACTTTCGAGTTCGGGGGTTTGCCGAGTGCCCATGATGTGGCACTCGGCAAAGGGGCGGTTTGCCGAGTGCCGCATCTAAAACACTGGGCAAACTTATTTTTTGTTTTTTTAAAAAATATTAAAAACCAGTCGAATGCCCAAGTTCTTTTTCATATTAAAAAAAAAGGGAAATCGTTTGCCGAGTGTCATCTCCAAGACACTCAACAAAAT
Organism: Eremochloa ophiuroides; assembly: GCA_038502445.1. Taxonomy (NCBI): domain Eukaryota; kingdom Viridiplantae; phylum Streptophyta; class Magnoliopsida; order Poales; family Poaceae; genus Eremochloa; species Eremochloa ophiuroides. The sequence goes on from JAHLJS010000004.1 coordinate 43,612,562, forward strand.
GCAGTTTTGCCAAGTGTTGCTCCGTGGCACTCGACAAAGGGTGGCTTTGCCGAGTGTCAAACAGAGACACTCGGTGAATCCTAATTTTTTTTCTCTTTTTCCTTACAAACTTTTTCATTAGTCCTCCTTATGTCTATGGTACTCCATTTTAAAATTTGAACATTTTCTCCAACTTTTTGCTATATTTCTTTAGTTTATTTTATTTAATTATTTTCTCCAACTTTTTGCTATATTTCTTTAGTTTATTTCATTTAATTGATTTTTTTGGGATAAGGTAAATTTGAATATGAAGTGAACCGAATAATGGAATTAAATGAATAGAAAAAATATATTCATTTTATTGAGTCCAACCTAAGGCCTTATGCAGGAACAGACCAAAATTTTCAAACATTTGGTCATGAAAGTTGACCACGAACTTGTGAACGAGTTATTTTTTAATTCTATCAAAAGCAAACGAAGTCAAAAAAATCACGAAACTTATCGAGACGTCATGATATCGTATGTGGAGGCTGTGATAAAAAATGGAGAAGGTTTCGCAAAACACAATGCGTAAGGTGATAACAAACCAAAACATCTCCACATATATATTATGATTCATCTTCGGGGATGCTATCATATATGCTGATGTCTTTGCCAACTTTTGCGAAACCTTCTGAATTTTTTTATCACAACCTGCACATATGATATTATGACATCTCGACAAGTTTCGTGATTTTTTGATTTCATTTGCTTTTTATAGAATTAAAAAACAACTCATCCGCAAGTTCGTGGTCAACTTTCGTGAACATGATGTTCGAAAATTTTGGTCTGTTCCTGCATATGGCTTTAGGTTGGACTCAATAACATGAATATAATTTTTCCATTCATTTAATTCCATTATTCGGTTCACTTCCTATTCAAATTTGCTTTATCTCAAAAAAAAATCAATTAAATGAAATAAACTAAACAAATATAGCAAAAAGTTAGAGAACATGTTCAAATTTTAAAATGGAGTATCAGAGACTTAAGGAGGACTAAAGAAAAAGTTTCGGGGGGAGAGAAAAAATATTATGATTCGCCGAGCGTCTCTGTTTGACACTCGGCAAAGCCGCCCTTTGCCAAGTGCCAGGGAGCAGCACTTGGCAAACAATTAACGGCGGTTAACTGTGGCTGCCGGCTGGCGGGCCTTTACCGAGTGTCGACGTTAGACACTCGGCAAAGAGAAAGCTTTACCGAGTGCCAGCCCCTGATACTCGGCAAACCTGTATTGTGCCGAGTGTTTTTATTATGCCATGTGCCCGGCACTCGGCACAAGTCTCTTTGCCGAGTGTATTGTTGTGCCGAGTGTAATACTAGACAAATAGTTTGTTTGCCGAGTGCCCGATTAATACACTCATCAAACTTTCGGACACTCGGCAACAAAGCTGTCTCCGGTAGTGCAAGGACTGAAGGAACCTCATGTCTGCAACGGTAACAGATGCATGACAATACTCTTTTACTTTGTCCTGCTCGTAGACCATTAAAGAATCATGCGACCATGACAATGGTTTTCTGTTCGCCACCTCTCCTCCCGATCGAGTGTCAATGCATAACAGCCATAGTTTATTTGTACATTTTGGTTTTGGGCCAAGAAATTGAGCAGAGCTGGCTGCATCTCATCAAGAAGACTCGCTGAAGATTTCCACTTCATCCACCTCTCCAAGGTCAAGTGTTTTAACTGCTGTGTGCGAGAGATCCAGTTCATCAAGGTTTGGCATTGACATGCGCAGAATAGAGTCCACTAATCTTGCACACCCAACCAAGCTGATGTAAGATATTTTAGCCTTCTTCTTGTGATCCCCATTTACTTCTACTATTATATTCAAGGAGAATGATTCAAGTGGTCGACGAGAAAATTATTATTATAGGACTCCAAACAATGGGCTTCACTGTTACAGGACTTCAAGCATAAACTTTGCTAAAACGATACTTGAAATGTTATGACTTCATTATATATGGCATTTGGGCCTTTTAATTACTATTCTAATCTAAAATACATGTATTTTGGCTTGATCGGACCGTATTGCCCTTGCACGTACAGGAGAGGAACCGACGCACGCATCCTGGCCCGGCACCTGCGCGCACACGAGCGTCGACACCTGGAACGGCACCACCTTCATCGTCCCCGTCATCGGTGCCTTCCTCGCCGACAGCTACTGGGGCAAGTACAGGACCATCCTCGTCTCCATCGTCTTCTACCTGGTGATGAGGGCATTGTTTCTCTTCCTCATTCCTGTCTAGATTCAGGAGGAATGGCTGCCTGACACTCACTCACTGAAATACTGAATGTCTGAATGCGATCAATTGTTGCCGAATGGCAGGGGCTGGTGCTCCTCACCGTGTCCGCCGCGATCCTGTCGCTGCGGCCTGCCACGGCGTGCCAGATGGGGGAGCTGTGGGCGCCGGCGACCAAGACACAGTTCTCCGTCTTCTTCGCCGCGCTCTACCTCACCTCCATCGGCACAGGAGGGGTCAAGTCCGCGCTGCTCCCCTTCGGGGCCGAGCAGTACGACGACGACGACCGGCCGGAGCGGAAGCTAGCAGTCCTTCTTCAGCTGGTTCTTCGCCGCCATCAACGTGATCATCTTCGTCGCCGGCACGCTCGTGTCGTGGCTGGAGCAGAACGTGTCGTGGGCGCTCGGCTTCGGCATCGGCACGGCCTGCCTCTTCCTGGCCGCGCTCGCCTTCGTGTCCGGCACGCCCTGCTAGAGGGTGCAGATGCCGGCGGGCAGCCCGCTCAAGGACTCCACGCGTGCGCAGCAGGTGCCGGGCCAGGATGCGTGCGTCCGTTCGTCTCTGGTACGTGGGCAATACAATCCCATCAAGCTAAAATACACGTATTTTAGATTAGAATCGTAATTAAAAGGCCCAAATGTCATGTATAACGAAGTCGTAACGTTTCAAGTGTCGTTTTACCAAAGTCGATGTTTAGAGTCCTATAATAACAAAATGCATTGTTTGAAGTTCTATAATAGTAATTTTCTCTCGAGGAAGTTGTTGAGGACTAACATGTTCCAACCCGACACAACCATGTAGAACCAGTGTCTTGAGGCCAGTTGCGTTTGAAAGGCTCGGCATGACTTGTAGTACACTAGTGAGGGCCTGAGCTTTCATGTAATTCTTACTGACCCCCTGTGGCGTCCTGAGGTGTGTTGTATTGAATAATTTTCTCTACCTTAGTACAAAGACGCGCAAACCTTTTGCGTGATCGAGAAAAAAGACTTGTATGGTGCTATTCCCAGATAGGTCAAGGAGCTCTAGATTCACATGTCCATGAATTCATCATCTCTTGCTGCTGTCTCCCAAGGGTTTGTGGGCTCAACTACACGGAGCTTGTGAAGGTTCGGCAGTTGTCTCCATGCAAGGTTGGCCATCGGATCAAGTCGAAGCCTGCGAGGAAGGATTAGAAGCCATAGATTTTAATGATGTTAAAATCTTGGATGTAATTTTCTGGGTACACAGTAGTTGGACTCTCTCAGCGGGGACATTGTTGGGTGTACCTAAAATAGTTTGGATTGATCCATTATAATAGAGATAATGGTTGGGCTCTCTCGGTGGGGGACGTAATTTTTGGTGGACTGAGCGTAATTTGAATTGGTCCATTATAGTAGAGAAGATACATGTGTTGTACGTGAAAAAGACAAGAATCAAATTGTTTCATTCGAATTTCATATTTCAAAACAGATTATGCTTTACTTGCTGCAGGATGAGAGCATAAGGAAATGGCAATTAAAATTTCTATGTTTTTTTTTTTTTTTTGTTGGATCACTCTTAAATGTCGATTTGACCATAGACCGCTCTGGGCTCGCGTCCTTCCTGAAGCCCAACTCAGGCCGCCCGCCCACAAGGTCCACTGGCCAGCAGAAACTGAGCTGTATGTAGCTTGACTCGGCGGTCGTGTGGCCCGCCATGTGTGAGTAGGGGCTCGCCATGTGCGGTCGAAGTTGGGGCTTGACCATACGACCGCACAACTGAAGTATTTACCACACAGCGAGGGGCTTATTTTGTGAGAACAGACTTCAAGCCATGGTCGGTAGCCTCACAACTGAAGTATTTACCACCATGCTATGAGGTCTAGTACTAGTTAAAATATTAGATTGAAACTAACCAGCATGATGCTTCAAGCTCAGCCTTGATCAAGAGAGGATTGAAGCACTTCGTTGTCGCTTGTAGGAAGTCCAAATATGAGTATATTCATCAAAACACTTGGAGAGTACAGACATAACTTTCCACAATAGAAAAGTATTTATGGTTTACACACCCGCGAGATATTGTAAATAGTTTTCAATATTACATCATAAAACTGATTCGAAGACCTGGCAATAAATTAAAGTTGCAATGAAACCCAAAGAAACATATATAGTATTCCCTCCAGTCATTTTTATTTGACGTTTCAGACAGCAAAACTAGCTTGTTCTTAGCTTATTTCTCTTTGTCTGAAACGTCATGTAAACTTGACTGGAGGGAGTAGTAAAACTTATCATCAAGCACCCCCACGGCTTAAACAGCCTACATCAGTTCAGAAAAAAATTCTTCAGAAATGAAGATGCTTTTCACGCTTTTATTTCCAAAATGTTATGCAGCTGCATATCCTGAAGCTTCATCAGGCTCCATTTCCTAAACACCTAAACTGTTTCATCTGCAATTCCATCAAGCCCCAACTTTATTCAACCACCCGTAGACATGCCGATATCCTGATTACAATTTTGGCAAGTTTGAGTTGGCAAGATAGACTTCGACATTGCTCAACTGGTGGCAGCTGGGAAGGACATCCCTGCCACACAGGTCCTCAGGAGGAGCTTCGACTCGATGGTGTTGCTCGTCACTTGGCTTGGTGCCTATGGGGAACGCAACCGTCGAATATTCAATTGCAGGTCAAGGACGCCACCCGAATTGCTCAGCATGATCATGGAGAAAAGTGACGACTGGATCAGTGCTGGTTTCGGCAGCCTCGCGTTGCTCACCGCTCATGCCGCTTGATTAGCATGGGGAGCTCATTACGTCCGCGTCGCACAATTTGTTTTTTTTTCTTTGTACAACCTTGCCTCTCCACCACTACACATGGTGATTCGTGTTTTGTGTTTTCTCCAAGACGTGTACGGCTCCTCGCCGTAACTCTCTGTGGAGGTTGTAGGTGTTAGAAGATTTGGGCTTTGGCCTAAATATTTTCATAAAAATTCCAAAGGCTCATTCACACATCAAAGGTTCATTCACACATGCATGCATATATGATATGATGGGGGACTTTAGTACTACCTTGCTAGTCTAAATGGAGTGAAGCCAACTTAAAAGTGTGGGCTATCTTCATCTAGTTAAAACTATGTGGGAGAGGGAAAAGAAAGAAACACACGCGCTCGCTCGCCTCGCCGGGCCGGGCCGGGCCGGGCGGGGCAGAGCTAATTAATGGGCGCGCCACACGACATGCGTGATGATTAAGGGATACTCTGATGCGATGAAACCGGAGAAGTTCACTGTTGTGAATTTTAAGAGATGGCAGACGAGGGCTCAGTTGTGGCTGACGGCTATGGGTGTGTTTTGGGTCATGAGTAATCCTCTCGCACTACCTCTTGGATCTGAAAAAGAGGTGCAGGAGTTTACTGCGGCTACGACGATTTTCGTCGGATGCGTTCTTAACGTTCTCTCTGACCAGTTGTGTGATGTTTACATGAACATCAAGAGTGCTGCTGAACTGTGGGAGGCACTCGAACACAAGTTCGGTGCTGCAGATGCTGGGCACGAGCTGTACGTGATGGAGAAGTATCACGACTACAAAATGGTTGAAAACCGTTCGGTCGTGGAACAGGCTCATGAGTTCCAACTTATTGTGCGGAAACTTGAACAGCTCGGTCATGCTTTGCCTGATAAGTTTGTGGCCTGTGGAATTATTGCCAAATTACCTCCGTCATGGAGGAACTTTGCCACGGTTCTGAAACATAAAAGACAGAAAATCTCCGTTGAGGATTTGTTGGCCGGTCTTTATGTTGAAAAGAAGGCTCGGGCAAAGGATGCTCCACCAAAAGCACCTGAAGGGCAGTCCAGCGCCAATGTGATGCAGCACGTTAGCAAGAACAAGTAAAAGGCTGTTCAGACTACTCAATTCAAGAAGAAGAAGATGAACATGGATGAAGTTGTGTGCTTCGTTTGCGGTAAGACTGGACACTTTGTCAAGAAGTGCAAGAACCGCAAAGGCAAGAAGAATCAGTAAGGGCAGAAATCTGCCAAGGTGACTATTGGTGATCCTAACGGATCTGGATACGGTAATTCTTTACCTAGTGTATTTTCTGTATGTCAATCTAATGATTGGTGGATAGATACAGGAGCCAATATTCATGTTTGTACTGATATCTCTATGTTTTCATCTTACCAGAAAATCCGAGGTTCAACCATCATGATGGGGAACGGGTCACATGTCACTGTTCTTGGTGTTGGTTCGGTCGATCTGAAGTTTACTTCGGGAAAGATCGTGCGGCTGAAGAACGTGCAGCATGCCCCTTCAATAAAGAAGAACCTCATTAGTGGATCCCTCCTATGTCGAGATGGGTTCAAGCTGGTGTTCGAGTCTAATAAAGTAGTCATTTCGAGATATGGCCAGTTCATTGGTAAAGGCTATGATAGCGGAGGCTTGTTTCGCTTTTCACTCTCCGATTTCTGTAATAAAGTTGTGAACCATGTGTGTGATTCAAACAATTCGGTGGCTGATATATGGCATTCACGTTTGTGTCACATTAATTTTGGTTGTATGTCGCGTCTATCCAATATGAGTTTAATTCCAAATTTTTCTACTGTCAAAGGCTCTAAGTGTCAAGCATGTGTGCAAGTAAAGTAACCTCGTAAGCCACATAAGGCTGTAGATGAGAGATGCACGACATTATTAGAGCTCATACATTCTGATATTTGTGAAATGAATGGTGTGTTGACAAAAGGAGAAAAAAGATATTTCATGACTTTAATTGATGATGCTACTAAGTATTGTTATGTATTTCTTTTAAAAACTAAAGATGAGGCGCTAGAATGTTTTAAGACTTATAAAGCTGAGGTAGAGAATCAATTGGAAAAGAAAATCAAACGTGTTAGGTCTGATCGTGGGGGGAGTATTTCTCTAATGAATTTGATCTTTTCTGTGCGGAGAATGGAATAATTCACGAACGGACACTTCCATATTCGCCTCAATCTAATGGGGTTGCTGAAAGAAAGAACCGGACGTTAATGGACTTGGTGAACGCCATGTTAGGAACATCTGGTATGGCTAAGGCATGGTGGGGGAGGCTGTTTTGACAGCATGTCATGTTCTAAATAGAATTCCTACTAAAAAATAGTGATGTGACTCCATACGAAGGATGGAAACGGAGGAAACCATCTCTCCACTACTTGCGCATTTGGGGCTGTTTGGCCATGGTTAGTATACCAATTAATAAGAAGCGCAAACTTGGACCAAAGACAGTTGATTGTATCCTTTTGGGATACGCGCACCACAGCACAGCGTATAAGTTCTTAGTGATAAAATCGGAAACGCTTGATATTTTAGTTGATTCACTTTTGGAGTCACAGAATGTTACATTCTTTGAAAATATATTCCCGATGAAAGACGTTTACTCTTTGCCCAGTTCATCAAATGAATTTATTCCTGAACCAACGCCCATAGTTGAACCAATTATAACTCCACATAGTAACGAAGAGGATGACAGTGTTATAGCTCCTAGACGGAGTAAGAGACAAAGGGTTGCAAAATCCTTTGGTGAAGACTTCACTGTGTATCTCGTGGATGATACACCCACTACCATTGCAGAGGCATATGCATCACCAGATGCAGAATATTGGAAAGATGCCGTCCGAAGTGAAATGGACTCAATTACTGCAAATGGTACATGGGAAGTAATAGATAGACCTGTGGGTTGCAAATCGATTGGCTGTAAATGGGTATTTAAAAAGAAGCTTAGGCCTCATGGTACTATTGAAAAGTATAAGGCCAGGCTTGTTGCTAAAGGTTATACACAAAAGGAAGGCGAGGATTATTTTGATACCTACTCACTGATTGCCAGATTAACTACAATCCGAGTGCTATTATCCTTGGCTGCTACCCATGGTCTTCTCGTTCATCAGATGGACGTGAAGACGGCTTTCCTTAATGGAGAGCTAGAGGAAGAAATTTATATGGATCAGCCCGATGGATTTATAGCACAAGGACAAGAGGGTAAGGTGTGCAGGTTTAAAGTAGGCATCCAAGCAGTGGCATGAGAAGTTTGATAAGACTTAAAGCAGGCACCCAAGCAGTGGCATGAGAAGTTTGATAAGACTCTGACCTCTGCTGGGTTTGCAGTAAATGAAGCCGACACTTGCGTGTACTACCGCTATGGTGGGGGCAAAGGAGTAATCCTGTGCTTGTTGATAATCTTTGGGACGAGTATCGACGAGATTAATGATGTAAAGTCATTCTTATCCCAAAACTTTGACATGAAAGATTTGGGGGAAGCGGATGTGATTCTCAACATTAAACTTAATAAGGATGAGAATGGAATTACTCTTTTGCAGTCTCATTATGTGGAAAAGGTTTTGAGCCGCTTCGGCTATATGGATAGCAAACCTTGCCCAACACCTTATAATCCTAGCCTAATACTTCGAAAGAATAAGAGACTAGGTAAGGATCATTTGAGATACTCTCAAATAATTGGTTCTCTGATGTACCTAGCTAGCGCGACCTGCCCTGATATCTCATTTGCTGTAAGCAAGTTGAGCAGATTTTCCTCTAATCCAGGAACTGATCATTGGCATGGTATTGATCGAGTAATGCGCTATCTAAAGGGTACTATGAGTTATACAATTCACTATTCTGGGTACCCGGGGATACTCAAAGGATATAGTGATTCAAATTGGATTACAGAAGCTGATGAGCTTAAGGCTACTAGTGGATACATATTCGCTTTGGGTGGTGGCGCTGTCTCTTGGAGGTCTTGTAAGCAGACAATACTTACAAAGTCTACAATAGAGGCAGAGCTCACAGCTCTAGCTATAGCTTTTACTGAAGCTGAATGGTTACGAGAACTGTTGATGGACTTACCAGTGGTTGAGAAACCAATTCCTGCTATTCTTATTAATTGTGATAATCAAACTGTGATCACAAAGGTGAAGAGTAGTCAGGATAATGCGAAGTCTAGCAAACATGTAAAAGCGTAGACTGAAATCTGTCAGGAAATTGAGGAGCTCCGGAGTAATAGCTGTGGATTATATCTAGACAGCTAAGAACCTGGCAGATCCCTTTACGAAGGGACTATCACATACCGTGATTGACAATGCATCGAAGGAGATGGGATTGAGATCCCAAGTGAGTTAATCTCAGTAGTAACCCAGCCTATATGATCGGAGATCCTGTGAATTAGGATATGGGAAGAACAAGCTGTTGGCTGACGGGAGAGTACAATTCTATTTTAACCCACTTCGCTGGAGATACAGTACTCTCATTTCTGTAAGGCAGGTTGACTTTGTCTTAATGTGTTCTGAGGCTTTATAGCGAGATACTGTCCTACAGAGTATCCCTATAAGAACACACCTATGTGAGCCCAACTGTTAGTCGCAGTTTATAAGAATTGGAAATTCTTTAAGAAGCTCATGAAGTGAGATAGGAGTATGACTTATACGCTCCACTCGCGGGGTTGGCTATGGCAGCCTAGTATCAGTCAAGACTTCAAGAGAAGCCTATTCACACCAAACTGCCAATTCAAGGCCTAGTCCATTGTGCAGTTGTGGGTGGGTCTATCTTGTTGTTCTAGGTAGATGTTCAACCTTAACCGGTCTCCACTGAATAGCTAGTATGTTAACAGTACTGTGGTATAGGGAGTATGACTCGCGTACCCTTGGGATATGGTGGGGGATTGTTAGAAGATTTGGGCTATGGCCCAAATATCTCTATAGAAATCCCAAAGGCCCACCTTACTAGTCTAAATGGAGTGAAGCCAACTTAAAAGTGTGGGCTATCTCCATCTAGTTGAAGCTATGTGGGAGAAAAAAAAAGGAAGAAACACATACACGCGCTCGCTCGCCGGGCCGGGCGAGGCGGGGCGGGGCTGGGCGGGGCTAATGGGCGCGCCGCACGACATGCGCGTGAATGGTCTGGCGATTTCCTGCTCTAACCCTTGCGGGTGCGTGGCTTGCTTTTGCCACTCGAAATTTTTGCATGCTTGGAGAAAATTGCGCTGGCCTATTTGGTAAGCAATTATTCTCGTATTATGGTAGTGACACAAACGACAGGTTAATTATCATAATGACTGTGATTGAGTGGCTAATTAGTTTCCTATTTGCTGCGATGCGTGCGCGTGTATAAATAAAGGGTTTGACGTCGTCCTCAAGATACCGAGCATTTATCTCTCCCGGTTCCACTTTACTGCGCTGCCGCCGTCTTCCCCATCCCGCCGTCGATGTGCCATCGACGCCGGGAGAGCAGGCTCCGAAGCCAACGTCCTCTCGTGTCCCTGCATGGGGTAGGGGGCGTATCAGGTTTTTGGGAAGCGCCGTCGCGACTGCTCGTTGGACGTCTTCTTCCCTCTACGCCCGGTGTTCGCTAATCTCCATCGACGGTCTGCTTCGTCTTCTTTTGCGCTGTTAGCGCCGACAACCCCACTGTAAGGATGTCCGCTCTCTCTCTGTTGTTCGTTTTCGCATTCTTTCTGTTGCTAGCACTAGATGGCGTGAATTTGTCTCAGATCGTAGTGCTAGTGTTAGATCTCAAATATGATTTACATGCTGTTGGTCTTTTTCTCATTGTCGGAATTATTTTGTGCATCGCTAAATTGTTATTGTTTCCAATAGTAGGCTAGTCTTCATGGTGAGTTTTACCTCCCAATTTTCAATGCATGAAACTTTGATATGAAACGGGTTTCTCCCACAGTGCAAAGTTTTATGATACGGTTTTTTCACTTATTTTACTATTCACGGATCCCACGTGTCGCTGTCATCTCTCTTCCTGGAGAAGAAAAAGTCGCGACGAAACGAAATAAGGGTCTCAGTGTAGGTTTTACAGTGTTCCCAATGTTTTGAAAATAGTGCCGATACGTTTCATAAGGATCAAATGTTTCCCTTCTTTTTCCTCTCAGTTTTATGAAAAAGCTGATGTGGCATTCTATTTAATGCGCATAAAATCATCCATGAAACCCTATGGAGACTGGCCTAATCTTTCTCACTTCTACATAACGAAGCATGTGCTAATGTAGGCTTTCGAAAAGAAAGTTGGCAAGATAGGCTTAGGCCTTAGGATTGACGTCGGTGGTTCAATCTATTCAGAAACTTTGGCTCCCAAATCTCAAGAGAGAGAGATCGTTCCTCCCCTTCAGTGCGGCATTGTATAATGTGGAGATGCAACCATTCACGGTTAGGCTGCCCCCGACGTGACGCGGGAAGAGAGCGTGGTTCCCCTTTTTCTAGTAAGAATTTACCGAGAAGAGGCTAAGGCTGCGTTTAGATCGGAAAGTTTGCGAAATTTTGGTACCGTAGCATTTTCGTTTGTATTTGATAATTGAAACGACCTTGATTTCCGCGAAGGAAAATCCATAGGCTCGAATTGTAATTCAACAGATTGCTTGGGACAATCCATGAAATTACCTATATCTCAGTTGACACCAGGATCCATACAACGGTAATTAAGTCTTACATAAACATTTATTACATCGCCATATTGGCGGAATCAACATTCAGAGAAGCTTTAGACGATGCGGAAACGATTCATCCTTTACGGCCAACTTGAGTGTAGCACGTGACCCTATTCCTCGCCATCATCTTCCTCGAAGTCGTACTCATTCTCGTCACCTGACAGCAAATTTATCAGTACGATATGTACTGGCCACGGAGCCCACCTATGCAGCATTTGCTTTGTGGAAAGTGGATGCAAGGCTATACAAGCAGACCTATAGGCTGAAGTTTTCCTATGCAGCTGTAATCAATGTTTAATTAGTCAAGTTTTATCTCCAATTACACCATCATCCCTTTTCCCATCACCACATCTCACATACCCACACCTCACTCTCATTCGACAGGCCCAACTCCCTCTCGGGCCTATCTCAGCGGCACACTACCACAGCGGGTACACTGCTGGAAAATGTCATCCAGGGGGAGAAGAGAACATTCACTACACTAGTAGAAGCTTCACAGGAAAGGTCCATAGCCAACAGGTTGGCATATGTATCGATCGATCAACCGTACACTCTGCAGAGGTTTCACTACCCACAAGATTAGCCATCATAGGTGTTGCGCAAACACCTAGGCAGAATTCCGGGTGCTTGCTTGCCTAGGTCGATGCCACCCTACCACTCAGCCCTGGGATATTCCGGATCCTACACCGTTATGCTGAGACTGGGAGACACAGTACCGGGCCCATACAGTGGTACTGCGCATCTAGAACGGAACGGGAACCCATCGACCGTCTCCGCCCACCCTTATCACCTCTCAACCTAGCAGTAGTGGCACCGTCCTACCAAGTAGTCCAGCCGTCTCCCGCCCATCAGAAGCGAGTGAGTAGAAAAGGATTCCCATGAACCTGAAACCGGTCCGTCCTAGGTTTGACCAAGCAGGCATCTTCACTTAGGGGATACTCTCCCCGTGCCATCACAGCACCTCCGTCCACGGGCTTCAAACCACCAAGGCTAACCCACCCGGAACCTCCTCAACAACTTTACCCACCACAGGTATCTCGCTTGGGGATGCCCAGGTTGCACCCCCGGCACGACTTGCCCCACGGGCTTGTCTCACATCCCACTTGGTCGACATCAACCCTTACCACGCACCCGAGACGCACGCAGCACTCTCTCCCAGTGGTTATAATCAGTTATACACCGTCCCAATTCCACCACATAGCATATAGCAAGTAGAAAGTAGTGGAAGAGTAATAGTAAATTAAGCAGCAGCTAGCCTAGCAGCGGATAGCAGGGTAAAGTCTTATCAAGGCAGGGAATTCAAATATACTATCATGCAACCAATCCATACATAATCATAAAGCAATAGCAATAATATCATTTGCAATGCGTAAATAGGATCTAAGGATTTGGTGGGACATGGCACCTTCGTAGTCGTCTCCTAGCTCCTGAAGGTACTCGTGGTCGTCTTCCTTAGTTAGATCCTCCTCCGGCTCTGAAATCGAACACGAAATAGTCGCGTCAGCGACTTCTATAGAGTTTTTCAGAAAAATCCAATAAAATAAAGAGCCAAATGCACACAAACATAGTCTTAGATTGTAGATCTCATTTTTCTGAGAATTTTGATATATGGTGCGCAATTTTTGGACATCGTATGATTAAGTTATGAATTTCCGAAGATTATCCTATTTTCTGAAAATGGAAAATGGCCGATTAATCAGGGGATGGCAGCTCGGGATTGGTCCACGTGGCGCGCGGTCCAGTAGTGCGGCATGTGGCGCCTCAACAGAACACAGACCCGATGGTCGCCCACCAGGTGTTCGATGCTGGTTCCCAGAGAGTCGCCGGCGTCGGCGTAGCTCGGCGGTGGTCGGGCAAGCTCAACGTTGGTCGGGAGGCGTCGGCGTAGCTCGGCGGTGGTCGGGCGAGCTCGACGTTGGTCAGGGGGCGTCGGCGTAGCTCGGCGGTGGTCGGGCGAGCTTGACGTTGGTCGGGGGTGGTTCTCAGTGGTCGGGGGTGGTTCTCACAGTTAGCCGTCGGGCTAGTGGTGTGTTCTAGAGTCCAAAAGGTGTCGGTTTTTGTTCCTGGTCGCGGTATTGAGATGCTCCGGTCGCCGGCGGTGAGGCCGTTGCGCCGGCAGGGCTCCGGCGAGGCGCGACAAGGTCTGAGGAGTGGTGAATCCGCCTCCCCGAGCTCTGTTGACAGGGATCCGACATTCAATTTGGTGCTAGCAGGTTTTCAGGGCGTCTGTTCAAGGCGGCGGTGTTTCTCCGGTGCGGCGGACGATGACAGGGCGGCGATGACCATATTTCGGCAAGACAAGGCTTGGCTTTCCCCAATTGGCGTGCTCAGGCAGTCGTCCGACCAGATGGTGGCGGGTTAGAGTCGTGGTATGGCCTCCTTCTCTCCCACGGCATACGGCGGAGCTCCGGTGAGGTCGCGACGCACACGAGCAGGGCGGACGAGGCTTCCCCTAGCGCTTAGATCCGCGTAGCTAGCTCGAGGGGTCGTGGCGGTGCTCCACGACGATCTAACCTATCCGGGTGCTAGTTGGAATGCTTGGGACGGGTGATTCGGTGTCGGAACGCGTCGGTGGTGAGCGCGCTCCGCCGAGAATGCGTCGTGCTGCGTTCTCGGTCTAGCAAAGCTTGTAGTCCGGGGGTTTCGGCCGGTCGCATGAGTGCATGGTGCAGGTGATCTTCCTGAGCCGTAAAGGCTCGTGCCTGCGCGTCCCGTGGGCGGAACGCCATGGCAAAATCAGGGCGAGGTTCGGACATGGCGTGCGGTGGCTCACCGTGGTGTCGGTGAAGCTAGGATGGCGGTGCAGTGGCGAGTCAGAGCCGTGCAGAGCGATCGCAGTGCCGTGCCGCTCCTCGTCCGCAGCTCGGGCTTCTCCTCCGTGCCCGGCTCTGGCGTGCTCCGCGGCGGCAACGCTTCGGCGGTGCTCCCCTCTCTCTGCTCCGCCCTTCTTCCTTCTCCCTCTCTCACACGGTGTTGTGTTGTGGTGTGGTTGGTGCCACCAGTGGCGGCGGCGAGTGGAATGAGGCTAGGGCGCCGTGAGGTGCTCCAATTTATAGCGGAGCTCGGGTGGCTACCTATGGCGGGCGGCTCTGATCTGCTCGGGCTGATCGGAGGGCTGCGGCTTGCGCGAGCTAGGGTTCCGGTGGTGCGCGCGGGCTTCTTGGCGAGCAAGGCAGGGGTCAGGCAGGGGACAACGGGGTCAGGGCTCTGCCATGCGTGGCGCTGTCGGTCACACCATTTGCATGACACTGTCGGCCACCGTCTTTCACGAAGAAGAGAAACAGGGGAAAAGAAAGAGTGACTGACAAACGGGTCCCGGTTGGCAGCGGCTGCGAAAGGCGCTGCGCGCGCGTGGTGGTTTGGCTGCGAGATGGGCCGGCTGGCTGGGCCGAATCTGCTCTTCCTCTTTCTCTCTTCTTCTTTTTCTTTTTCTTTTTCTATTTACACTTAAGTGTATAAATACATATATTACCCATTTTAAATATTGAGTAAACACAAACATAAATTGCAATAAATCCTAAATGTGATGCATAAGTTATTATTCTATGTGAATGGAATTAAAATGCAAGCTATACTCCTTTATTTACCAAATTTATAATGAAACATATATGCTTGCACAAGAAAAATGGGTTTTCATAATAAATAAATGAAAAATTTTAATTGGTTGGGATTTTTAGGTTGCGTGGATTTTTAGGGTTGTTACAATAATTTTTGTCTAAACATGGACTAACTAGACTCAAAAGATTCGGTTCGACATGTAGAGACAAACTATACAATTAGTTATTTCTTTTAACTACATTTAATGCTCCATACATACATACGTCTAAAGATTCGATGTGACGGGGAGTTACGGAACTAAACAGGGCCTAAACTCATTGGCACTTGCTGCCCTCTTGTCCCGAAATATATTTGGAAAGCAGAGGCTAAAGTGAAGGCGACAGAGTTTTTATGGACTGCAATTAATACACCAGAAGATCTTGACGGCAGACAGCTAAAAGGGTCGGGCTGGGACCATGAACTAGCCCAGATGGCTAATTGTGCGTAGTCTGGAACCAGAGACACAGGTGCACATGTTGACAAAAATGCAATTTCGCAGTGACAGTGCTGTCAGCACCATAAGCACATGAATGAAATAGGAAGTCATGATCTTGCAGGACACTACTTGGAAGGAGTTGTGCGTGGCCTGGTTCCACTGGCAGGACATCATGACACAAACGCCGAAAGACCAGCACCTGCAGAAGACGCGCAAGCATTATCCTATTCCTTGTACCTAATGACGAAGGAAGAAATAGATTAGGGTTCTTTCCTTCTCGGGGCGTGATCAACAGCAACCACTGCTGCAGGAACGTCACTTCATTGACATGTCCCCTGGCGAGTGATCTCCAAGTAGTAGAAATATCTCGGACTGATCTTTAGGCTATGTATTCATATTCATATTAAATGGCCATGCATGGACAAAGCAGTTTTAGTTTATTTCTTCCCTCTAGCTTATTGAAGAGTAGTGCTCCAAACGGTCCATGTAAAAAAAAAAAAAGCTTCAAATATATCACTCGATCCTATTATTTATTTTCTCTGGTAGACCAGGGCATCGGTTAGTGCTAACAATTTGAGTTATACACATAAATAACTTTGGAAGTCAGCTAATACCCCGGTGATGCTAATATCTCCCCCATGATTAACAGGGTCGAATCACTTTGTCATAGTTCGTAACTAGTGGAAATAATAGGAGTTTATTAATCAAATTAAGCAGTTTGGAGAGTACAATCATTGTCCATGATAAAAAAAAAAAGCAAGTGTCTGCCGTTCGCACAGCTAGAATGTTTCAAAAAAATTCAACATTACATCAGAAATTGACTCGACCTGGAAGTGATGAGGTCTTGATAAAAACAATGCAAGGTCCATATAATTCGAAAGAAATATTAAAACAAACATCAAGCATTCCCACGACTTAGCACTCTCTACATCAGCTCGGACTTCAGCCAGATGAAGACGGGTTCAGCACATCTCAACTTATTCAACCTCCAATAGATTTGTTGATTTCCTGCGTCACAGTTTTGGCAAATCTGAGTTGCAGGTTGAAAAGAACATTATTCTTATGGAAAATATGCCCCTGATACTTAAAAAAAATATGGACTTTAAGCATATAGAGTTGGTGTTATCGGTTAGTCTAATATGATTCGATCATATAACATACAATGCTGTCTTTACTAAAAAAAAGACTGTGATTAAAGTCTTTTGCACTGGACAAAGTTAAAAGTCAACAGCAACCTAAATCAAGTGACATATTGAGAGTAATAAATACACTATGCTATCAATAGAAACAAAACTGTTCAAGGGATATGCTGCAAGGAAGCAAACATAATATTATAGTAAGAAGTTGATTCACAGCAGCCAAATTAAGGATGACTTATGTTTAGAACTTTTGCATGTGTATGTGGATGGAGAGTATATATAACCATGAAAAGAAAGAAAGTTAGCACTAGGAAAAAAAAAAGGACTAACAAGGACAAGAATAATACAGCAACATCAGCAGCAGGAGTAAGTAAATGCCGCGGGAGAAGCTTGGGAGCCATGTACGCGCGTACCTCAGCATCCGCAGAGAGAAGCTTCTGCAGTGACCCTCTTCCTTGAGATGCATTCCTCCGTTGAGCTCCATCGACTTGTCGTTTCATCTCTTGCTTATTGTTCCTGCTCAACTTCAACTTGATTACTTTGCTAGCGCCACTGACCTCCTTTTTGATCGTGTCCTCCACGGACGTCACCTCCGTAAGCGTAGCACCATCGCAATCAATCTTCACGTTGACTTGCTTGAGAGATGATGAGAGGTGCTGGAGACCTTGAGGAACAAAACGGACCTTCTGCTCCTCTATCTGCGGTTGCGGCTGGGATAGCGCTTTGAAGTGGAGGCTCAACTTTCGGAGCTGAGTCATAGCTCCTGCCTCGAAGATTAACCCGAGAGCGCCCTCAGGGCGCTGGAACCAGAATATCTTGAGGCGCTGAAATCCTTTCCTAATGACGAGGGGCTCTCCCATGGCCGACAACTTGAGAATGATGAGATCAGGCAAGCTGGAGATGGCGAGGAGTTCTGCTTGGCTGTCCTTAAAGATGATGCCAGTAATCTCTAGGTAGGTGAGGCGTTCGCAGTTGGACAGGTTTCTGGGGAGGCAGGAGCAGGAGCCTTTCAAAACAAGCTTTTGGAGCTGATATGGGGGCTCCCATTCCATGGCGGCAGCCAAGAAATCCAGGGCTTCATCGGAGTGGATGGACAGAGAGCTGATCTTCGACTCGGTGTGCGCGTTGAGAGAGGATATGAAAGTCTTCCCGGGATTCTTGGCACCACCGTCACCGGCCGTTGCATTGTATCCTTTTAAGCACCATTTCAGCCCGAGCATCCTCAGCTGCTTCAATTTGGCCAGCTTGGCCACGAATTCAAGGGAGTGGTTGCTGTTCACGCTGACCATCGACAGCTCCTGCAAACCTTGAACACTGTCCATGTCCATCCCATCGGGTATGTACAGAAGCTGCGCCAGTAGGCGAACCAGTTTCTGCAACTGGCCTGCGGCTGTAGGCAGGTTCCGGACCCCGGTCTGCCTCATCTCCAAGGTCTCCAGGAGCTGCAGCCCTCCGATGCCGTCCGGGAGCTCCGTGATGGACTTCCCTTCGAGTCCCAGGTACTTGAGCTTGAAGAGCATCCCTATGTGCTTGAGGCTGTCGTTGTTCATTCCCTCGGCGTCCTCTAGATCCAGCACCCGCAGCAGCTGGAAATTTGTCAGGGGAGGCAGCCACTTGGCAGACCCTGAGAATGCGAGGGATCGGCATTGGGTGAGGCTCATCCTGTCCGTGTCCACCGTCGGCGCTTGGTCTTCTTCTTGTCTGGAGTAGTTGAGAGACAATCTGCGGATAACGTCTCGTGGCATGGACTCCAGCTCCTCATCCGACGTCACAAAGTTCTCCTCGCTGGACAGCGACACGATGAAATCGTGGATTGCGCCGTGCACTTTGCAACCCACTGGTTCATCTTCAACTTCTTTATCATCATCACCATCACCATCATCCGCGAACACCGGTTGTATCAGGCACCTGTTGATAAGCTCGTTGAAATAGCTCTCCCCGATCTCCCGTCTTCTCTCCCCGTTGTCCCCTCTTGCAGAGATGAACCCTTCTGCTATCCATCTCCATATCAGGCGATCCTTGTTCACCTTGTAGTTCTGCGGGAAAGCACTCAGGTACAGAAAGCAGGACTTGAGGGGGAATGGCAGACTAGTGTAAATGATATGCAACATTTTCGTCATCCCTGATTGTACCGGTGGACACTGCGCCAATGCTGAAAGGGTGGTTGAATTGTTGCCCGCTAACTTTTCTCTCGGCTCCCCCGGCCTGGCTAGATAGCTGGCCACAACAAGTATGGCCATGGGCAGGCCACCGCATACTTCCAATACGCGGTCATCAACTTGAATGTGGCTCTCATCTGAACATCTTCCTTCTTCCGGACCACGTACTCTTCTATGCAATAACGCCTCCGAGTCGGACTTGACAAGGGGCTCCATCACGTAGACTGCATCAGATGGGTGGCTGGAACATGATCTGGCTACGTCATGGATGCGGGTTGTCACAATTATCTTGCTTCCATGATCATTCTGGGGCAGAGCACAACTGATGGCTTTCCATGCCGATATACTCAGTATGTCATCAATGATGATGAGGTACCTGATCGACACAAATTAAAGGATTCACAAATTATTGCTCAGTCAATCTCTTCTGGGACTACTTGTTGTTCAAGTAAATATTAAACGTTTCTTACGGTACAGGAAACATGCATGGCGTGTGAATGTAAGTGACAAATATATTTATCAACTTTCTTTGCAATTGGCCAACAAAATTAAGTAAGCCCACTTCCACTACTACAGAAACGATTTGTAGGGGCGGCTAATGATTTCTAGGGCCGGTTGAATATTGAGCCGCTCCTACAAATTATTTTTCAAAAACCACAAAAAAATTACAAAAAATAGGAAAAATATCTTTTAAATTTAGGGAGGACCCCACCGATCACTTCGTGACGACCAGGATTCAAACCTATGACCTCTCACTCACGTGTGAGCTCCTCTACCACTCCACTCCATTTCAAATCAAAAAGTTGTCAATTACAAAGTTTCATACTTTTTGAGATCTACAACTTTCGTTTTGGCAGTTAGTCCATCCGAGGTCATTTAAAAAATTCAAAATTCAAATTTTTGAATTTCAAACGTAGTTTTCCTTGAGAAGATGATTTCAAATCAAAAAATTATCAACTATAAAGTTTCATAACTTTTTTTAGATCTACAACTTTTATTTTGGTTTTTTATCCATCCAAGGTCATTTATAAAATTCAAATTTTAAACTTAGGAAATTCAAACGTAGTTTTCCTTCAAGATAAACTCAAATGAAAAAGTTATCTACTAAAAAGTTATATAACTACACAAAATTTACAAATTTTATTTTGGTCATTTATTCATCTAACATACTGTTCTTAAACATATGAGCGAGATGTAAATTTTATGAACAATGTTACTATCACTTTGTCGTATGAAGAAATGACCAAAATAAAGTAGTCGATCCTGATGAGTTCTACAACTTTTATGTTCATGCCTTCTTTAGCGGAAATCATTTGATGTTTCAAAATGTTGTTTTAAGTTATCATTTTTCAAATTCAAATTTTGAAATGTTCATAATAAAATATGACCACATAATAGTAGTAAGAAGAAAATAGCTTGATATAGCATGATCTTAGAAAATTTTGGAAAAAAACATCACATTCGGAGTCAGTACCAAGGAGAAAGACTAGTTACAAGTTTTAGCCAGAGATTAAAAAGAGAAATCACAGTTCTTCGACAATTTCAAAATTGAATTTCATAAAAAATTTTGAAGCATCAAATAATTTCAAATGGAAAAATTATAAATAACAAAGTTTCATAACTTTTCGAGATCTATAACTTTTGTTTGTCTCATTTCGCCATCCGAGGCTGTTTTGAAAAATTCGAATTTTAGTACTTAATTTCTAATATTCGGTGTCTATTTGTAGGGGCGACTCAATATAGAACCGCCCCTATAAATCTGATTTGTAGGGATGGCTAGATATTGAGCCAACCCTATAAATATGACCATTTGTAGGGGCGGCTCATAACACCAGCCGCCCCTACAAATGGATTTGTAGGGGCAGCTCGTTTAGGAGGTATTTGTAGGGGCGGCTCAATATAGAGCCGCCCTTACAAAAATAGGGTGCCATTGTTACAAATCTATTTTGACGTAGTGATGATCGTTTACAAAGCCTATGAACTACCATGTTAATCAACAAAAAAAACAAGCAATATCTCTACCAATTTACAAATCAGACACCATTCTAATTGAAACAAACACAACCCCAGAGCAGCACAGTACTGCCAGTTCAAAAATCCCCTTCACCGCCGGATTTTGAACCGGCAGTACCAAACTGGCATCCCCACATCATAGTGAACCGGTGTTCACAACACACTATCGGAACAACCGGAAGTGATAGTGTGTTGTGAACCAACGCTGCCGGTTTGTGGCTCAAACTGGCAGTGGCCAATGCCGTTGGCTGGAGGCTCGAGTCGGCATTGATGGCTTGAATAACACTGCCGGTTCGTGGCTCAAAACAGCCGATAGTGTTGGTCAAGCCGTCACTACCGGATTGAGCTAAGTAAAATGCACCTATTTATTCACATGTTGCCCACCACTATTTATGTAGTATAAACATAAACCCAAAAATACTATTATACATGCCTATCCGTTACCTATCTCTAGTGACACTATTAAAAAAATGAAGCCAAGTGCCAGCCCAAAACAATGTAATGTATACGTTTGCTGCATATTGCATACATTTATGAAACCAAAATTACAAGTCAAATGATATTTTAATTTAAAACAGGAATAAAATACATATATATACTCCGCTAGCTAGTCACAAAAAAGTAACATCTTGGGGTTATCTTTAAGTCAGCTATTTCAAACTTTTATATGTGTTGATTTTAGATATTCAAAAAATAATACGAAAATATTATATTTCCCAAAGTGTAGCTTCATAAAAATATAATCTTCCTATGGTTTATAGAAAATTTGTAACCAAAAGGACTACTTCCTCCATCCACAAATGTAGCATTCTAGTAGGTTTGTTTAAGTCAAACTATCCAAAGTTTGACCAAATTTATAGAGATTAGGATTAACATATATCATATCAAGGAAGTATAAAGACATATATATCATGGTATGCTCATTTGATATCATAAATATTGGGGCTTTTATTATAAACTTATTGGATTGTAAATAGTTTTTTTTTCTTCCGAACAAAACTTAATAGTTTGACTAACAAAAAACTCAGAATGAACCACATTTGTGGACGGAGTGAGTAGTGAATATTTTTTTTGGAGATTGTGACAATGTCTAAAACATAACTTAATATTGAGTGGAGGGAGTCACTAAATTAAAAGAAGAAAAGGACATACGATTTAAGACGACTGATGTTCAGCTCAAAGAAAAAACAATGTAACATATTCTCTCTTATTCACCTGGACGTGTGCCCTCCGAAGGGATTATTAGTGGTTTTGAATTAGAGACGAACTACAGCCATGTACCCAATGGCAGATTGCGATCGCTACACCAGAACACACTTTTCATATACATGACCTACTGACCGCCACCAGAAATTAATCTATTTGAGTTAGGGTTGAGCCTCAACTTTTCAACGTACCCTATACAAAGGAGGGAATGAGGTTTTGAGGAAGCGCTCTATGCAACTGCGCAAGATTTTCACCACACCACTCAACTGCCATCCAAGTCAAGTGGCATTATTGTATCCTTTCGTCTTCACCTTTTATTCCTGAGACCGTCCGTCGACACCAGTGTTCTTATTCTGCCATGGCACCTTCATCCGCAAACGTTATTTGCAGTTGTGTGACTGTGTGATGGTGGAGGATGGCGCAAGGCTGGAAGCACTATGCTTGTGTGGGCAAAGGCGCTTGCAGCATGGGCATGTGTGCAAGTGTCAATCTGAAGTTGTGACTCCTCTTTAATTAGGCAAAAAAATCTAGACTAAAAATACTCCCTCCATACTTGTAAAGAAAGTCGTTTAAGACAACGATACGGTCTCCAAAGCATGTCTTTAGCTTCATAATTCTTATAAAAATATTTGTTAAAAAGTAATATATGCATACTTCTATGAAAGTATATTAATTTCAAGAGAAATCTATTTATATAGTTTTCACATTTCCAAATTCAACAACTTAAAAGTTATTTATGATTTATATTTCTAATGTTTGACCAAAACCTTAACCAAAATGACTTTCTTTTTGAGGGAGTACAGGGGTAATTTTGTTCTTATCCCAAGTTTGTACTTTACTTCTTATTTTGTCTTTACTTTTACCACTTTCCAAATTTGCTCTCACTTTCTTAAAATGAAGTGATGACTGATTAACCCTATTCCGTTAAGACCACTACTTAATGGTGTCAAACGCAGATGTAAAAGGACAAATTTTAATCGGAAGTTGTGCGTGTCCATCGGGCCAAGAAACGCTTACAAGGACGGTTTAATTTAGCATCTACAAAATAGCTTTTTCCATTGTAGTACGTATTTGGTTTGGCTAGAACTGATAATTTGCTAGCTAATAGGTTGAGCTTGCTGTTAGCTGGCTAAGTGAAGCTAGCGTAGTTCCATTGATTAGGTTCTTTGTAGTGAAATCTATCAACTTAAGATTTAAGTCCTTGATTTAGAATGGGGTTGCTCGTATTTCCTATATTTATTATAGGATTTAATGTCTCTATTGTTTCAGTAGTAGGCGACATGCCCATCGATAGTGAGGCGCCTGCAGTGACTTAGTCAATCTTGAGATGCAGTTCATTTGGTCTCTCTAAGACATTCACAGGGCTAGGTGTGTGCACATGTGTTCATAGGACCTGTGATGATTTCATCAATCTTGAAGATCTAGCTGACCCAGTCTCTAGGCCTGCGATGAATTCATAGCGTTAGGAGTGTGTGCATGCATGCATTCATAAGGGGTAGGATGTATGTGTCGGTGCTAGTTTTAGCGGGGCTAACACCGGCTAGTAAATATGTGTTTTGCGGTTGAGGCTACGGATGGTGTGCAAAGGGAAACACAGGGATTATACTAGTTCAGGCCAAACAAGCCCTACGTCCAGTGGAGAGAAGAGTCATGTTGCCTTGCACCGGGGTGCTTGTAGTAGGGGGTTACAAGCTAGGCGAGAGAGGGAAGTGCTCTCAGGTCTCTTTTGAGTGTCTAAGTGCATGGAAGTTGTTTGCTGTCGGTGTGTATGTGTGAGTGAGAACTTAAAACTTCCGGGGGGTCCTTCTAAAGCTGGCCTCTGCTCTCCCTTTTATAGTCGCAAGGGAGAGGCAAGGGCAGCGCTTACAATGCTACGTATGTTACAGTAAGGAGTTGCTATTTCTTGTTTGACTATGGTCAGCTACGGTCTTTTTTCCGCGTCTCCGGGTTATGGCCGTAGTGGTTCGCACGATCTTGGTTAGTTCCGAGACAGCAACAGTCGTCGGATTACGGCATGTCGTCAGCTACGATCTTTTCTCCGCGTCTCCGGGGTATGGCCGTAGTGGTTCGCACGATATTAGTGAGTTCCAAGGCGGCAACAGTCGTCGGATCATGGCATGCCGTAAGGTCACACCTGATAGCTGTCCTTCTGCACGATGTGACAAGAGGGTGAGTCGTCTCGGGGCGTTGTCTCCTGAGGCTCGGGACTCCTGGAGGCGTGATGGGATGGAGCAGGGTGATATCTCCCCTCGGGCGTATTTCCGGCCTTTGGATAGTACTTCCCGAGGATCAGGTGGGCCCGGATGGAAGGCGTGCTCGTCCTATTGAGTGGACAGTGCAATAGGCGCTTTTCCCGTTCTTGCGTAGCCCGTCGTCAGGTGCTCGGACTGTCGTAGTCGGAGTTGATAGACCCCGGCGGAAAACGGGGCGGCGCACCGTAAACCATACCGTGGAGAGGACGGCCGTAGTGGGCCTATCAAATCTGCTGCCAAGGAAATCTTGACAGGTGGTATGGCCGTCAGGGGCGTGCGAAGCACAGTCGCGTCGAGAATCTCGCCTGACGGGACAGTGGCTGTAAAGTGGTCAGGGAGGTCTCTTGTGGTCCAAGATTGCTCTGCTGACATCACCGGTGCCTTGGATGCCTTTGTGAGATTGCGCTCGAGGGGGATGGGGAAGCTCGGGCGAATCGGAGAATGGGCGCCGAGGGCGCCGCTCTCCCGAGCTCTCCTGGGGAGGCTCGGGTGAATCGGTGATTTGGGCGCCGAGGGTGCCGCTCTCCCGAGCTCTCCCGGGGAGGCTCGGGCGAATCGGAGAATTGGCTGTCATTGGTGCAATGACGTCGTGGGCCTCCGTAGACGCGGCCTTCGTGGGCTTCCACTGGTCTTACTTGGGCCAGACCGTGTTGGGAATGATCGTTTTTGCATTAAAGTTGGGTACCCCTAACTTTGGTACCCGACAGTATGTGTGTGAGTTCATAATAAAGCATGCAGTACCTTCATCAATGTCGAGATCTTGCCAACCTGGTCCCTTGAAGGCTTTCAAAGGGGTAGAGTGTGCATGGCTTTGCAAGCATCACTTATATTTTGCAAAAAAAAAAAAAAATCTATTAGCAGGCTGAAATTAGGTTGTTTGGATATATGAACCACTAGGTATCTAAGACGACTGTTTTGTCCTTGGTGGGAAAAACTAAGGTGAGGAAAAAGCACAGGTATTTTGGCCATTTTGTGTATTACTAGTTGCAACTTTTATTTGCTCCTTTTATTAGCATATTTTAGAAATGTTTGAGTGGCTAATGGAGTAATAGTTAGTTGAGTGGTGGGCTATCAAATAACAATTGGCCACCCTATTAGTCTACCCATCTGGATGGACTAGGACTAAATATTAGGAGCTAACAATTAGCTTCATATATCCAACTTACATAGATGGTTGATAATGCAGCATGTATATTCTCTCTCTTTAAGCATTTTACATTGTACGTGATCTTAGAGTGCAATATATACTTAGTAAGGCACTCAATGTTTTAAATAGCGTCTACAACATTTAGTAGTGCTCTTCTCAAAAAGCTACGGACAGCTATTGAGATTAGAGAAGCTATAGCCGAGCTACAACATATTGTGGTCTTCCAAACAAAACATATAAATTATGCCACGGAACATCACAAAGTCGATCAATTTTAGCAAGTCAGAATAGAACATACTCCCTCCAGGTCCATAAAACTAGTCATTTTGGACATTAACACAGTCTTGAAAATGCAACTTTGACTACTACCTTTTGCTATAAAATGTTTATAAACTAAAGCTACATTATACTTTTATGAAATGATATTTCGATACGAATCTACTCATATCATTTTCACATCTCACAACTCAATACATAAAATTTTAGTTCTTATCAAAGTGGAAAAGTTTGACTTGGATACAACCTCCAAACGACTTGTTTTAGGGCATCCACAATGTGCTGAAAAAGGTGGTATTAAACATTTAATGCTTGTATAAAACTTGGACGTAGCCATTGTGGAGAGGCACCCTAAGCAAAAGTCGCTTAGAGTGCACCTTAGCCTTGTGGTCGACGGCAAGCCAATAGGAAAATGATTGATCTCTGGAGAAAGAGAGATGGGCAGGTGGCCAGCGCCGTAGACGCAGAACATGAGAGAGGATAACTGTGGTGTGGACCCATGCTTATAGGCTAGTCATTGCAACCATGGACATAACTGTGGTGCACTGACACAAGGACTTATCTTACTGTCAGAGTGAACCACAAACATTGCGCATGCTCTTATGGACCTAGAGGGAGTAAGCAAATTACCGAATCAGTGCACAGTAGCCTCACACACCAAGTCACTAAAACATAAACTCACAGAGTTGTAGCCTAGCATCAACTAGATAGAATGCCATCGCTAAAATATTATCACCGCTTGAAATTTAGCATGGTAAATCCCACAAAATTCTCTTTAGCTGATATTTAGCGGTAAATCTGAAAATAAAACATTTAGCAGTTGTAGAATGGATACATTTTGCATAGCGTAGCAACAAAATTACTAAAACACTATAAGGCATATAGCTAGCGAAACTATAGTGGGCTATTTAAAACCATGATGGTTGTCGGTGCTAATTTTGGCGAGGCTAACACCGGCTAGTAAATATGTGATTTGCGGTTGAGGCTACGGATGGTGTGCAAGGGGGAACACAGGGATTATACTGGTTCAGGCCGAGCAAGCCCTACGTCCAGTGGAGAGGAGAGTCGTGTTGCCTTGCACCGGGGTGCTTGTAGTAGGGGGTTACAAGCTAGGCGAGAGAGGGAAGAGCTCCCAGGTCTCTTGTGAGTGTCTAAGTGTTTACAAGTCGTTTGCTGTGGGTGAGAACTTGGAACTTCTCCGTCTGTTCGTTTTTCTGTCTCCTTAAAGCTGGTCTCTGCTCTCCCTTTTATAGCCGCAAGGGAGAGGCAAAGGCGGCTACGACGCTACCTATTAAAATAGTGAGGAGTTGCCGTTCCCCGTTTGACTAGCTGCTGCCTTTTCTCCGTGTCTCCGGGGTATGGCTATCTTGGTTCGCGAGTTCCAAGGTAGAAACAGTCGTCTGACCATGTCTTGTCGTCAGCTCTCTGGGTCTTCTGGATATGGCCGTCGTGGTCCGCACGACTTTGGTGAGTTCACACCTGCCGGCTATCCTTCCGTACGATGTGACAAGAGTGAGAGTCACCTTGGGGCGCTGTTTCCCGAGGCTCGGGATCCTGAAGGCGTGCGCGTCCTTTCGTGTGGACGGCGCAGTGGGCGTCTTTCCCGAAACGGGGCGGCGCACCGTGGACCACACCGTGGAGGACGATCATAGTGGGCCCATCAAATCTTGGGGCGTTGTTTCCCGAGGCTCGGGATCTTGAAGACGTGCTCATCCTTTCGTGTGGACGGCGCAGTGGGCGCCTTTCCCGAAACGGGGCGGCGCACCGTAGACCATACCGTGGAGGACGGTCGTAGTGGGCCCATCAAATCTGCTGTCAGGGAAATCCCGGCAGGTGGTATGGCCATCAGGGGCGTGCGAAGCACAGTCGCGTCGAGAGTCTCGCCTGACGGGACAGTGCTTGTAAAGTGGTCAGAGAGATTTCTTGTGGTCCAAGATTGCTCTGCTGACATCACCCGTGCCTTGGATGCCGACTTTGGCGCCGTGGATGCCGCTCTCCCGAGTTCTCCCGAGGAGGCTTCGGGCGAGGCTCGGGCGAATCGGAGACTTGGGCGCCCAGGACGCCGCCTCCCGAGCTCTCCCGAGAAGGGTCGGGCGAATCGGAGAATTGGGCGCCGAAGACGCCGCTCTCCCGAGCTCTCCCGAGGAGGCTCGGGCGAATCGGAGACTTGGGCGCCGAGGACGCCGCCTCCTGAGCTCTCCCGAGGAGGCTCGGGCGAATCGGAGACTTGGGCGCCGAGGACGCCGCCTCCCGAGCTCTCCCGAGGAGGGTCGGGCGAATCGGAGACTTGGGCGCCCAGGACGCCGCCTCCCGAGCTCTCCCGAGGAGGGTCGGGCGAATCGGAGAATTGGGCACCGAGGACGCTGCTCTCCCGAGCTCTCCCGAGGAGGCTCGGGCGAATCGGAGACTTGGGCGCCGAGGACGCCGCCTCCCGAGCTCTCCCGAGGAGGCTCGGGCGAATCGGAGACTTAGGCGCCCAGGACGCCGCCTCCCGAGCTCTCCCGAGGAGGCTCGGGCGAATCGGAGACTTGGGCGCCCAGGACGCCGCCTCCCGAGCTCTCCTGAGGCGGCTCGGGCGAATCGGAGACTTGGGCGCCGAGGACGCCGCCTCCCGAGCTCTCCCGAGGAGGCTCGGGCGAATCGGGGAATTGGGCGCCGACGACGCCGCTCTCCCGAGGAGGCTGTCATTAGTGGAATGATGTCGTGGGCCTCTGTAGACGCGGCCTTCGTGGGCTTCCACTGGCCTTACTTGGGCCAGGCCAAGTTGGGAATGAGCTTTTTTGCATCGAAGTTGGGTACCCCTAACTTTGGTAACCGACAGTAGCCCCCGAGCCTGTGGCGGAATGAAGGCACTCCTCCACAGGTTCACGCTGGTTCTTCCTGTCAAAAAAGATAAAGTGTGGGTTGTTTTTTCCGGGGGGTGCGCGCGAGCGCACCCGCCGGGTGTAGCCCCCGAGGCTTTGGAGGGATGATATATCCCTTCAAAGGCTTAGAATCGTGCTTGTTAGTCCTCGGGTGTTTTTTGATTTATTTAGGTGGGTTGTTTCCTTGGAAGCGGAGCCCCCGAGCCTCCCACCGTGTTGGGAGATCATTCGGTGGTCTTTCCAAGGTGCAGGGCAAGTTTCCGAGCCTCCGTTTTCGTATCGGAGATCGATCGGGTTCCTCCCTGTCTTTTTTAATTCGACCTTCACGCTCTTTTTTCGGGAAGAGGAAGGTTTGGTCCTGCTCGACTTCCCCGCTGGGGCACGAGTCGGCATTTCCGGTGAGCTACAAACGGGTTGGTCCAAGTGGAGGTCCGTGCCCTATTCGTTAAGGGTCGGCTAGTGGCCTGAGCACACTCCAATTATTTCCCGAGGGTCAGTTAGTGGATGTCGGGTCCCTTCGACGGGTCCCGAGGGCATGATGCCTCCCACGGAGGGATTCCACGTAACCGACTCACTACTGGGACTTGGACACAGCATGGGATGTCCCTTGTGACGTTCCGGGCGTCGGGATACTGGCCCTTTTCGTGACCCATCCGCTAGCTGTCCCTAACTCGATTTCCCTGGGGCGACTGTTCGAGCCTCGGAGGGCCAGTCTTCGATCCCCTGGGAACGTAACGGGCGCCCGAGCCCGGGGTTTCTTCGTTGAGAAAACGTAGGTGGAATCGAAGCGTGCGGTTGTAATGATTTGGCTCACCTTTTGAGGCGCGAAGCCTGACGGACGCGACGGTTCGGCTCAGTCGAGGCGGTTTGCGTGCGCGGTGATGGCGGGTCTCTTCCAAGCCGAGGTCGAGCTCCCTCCTCTGAACCTGCCGTGAAGAAGAAGCGGGCCATAGTGCCCTTGTAAAAAGTAACCTTTCGGGAGTGGTTTGAAAGGAAACAAACAATATGGCCCTTCGTGGCCTTAACATTTATGTAAATATTTGCTGAATGTTTGTTTCGCTTTGTTTCGTGCTTTTTTCCTTAGGCATTTTTTCTTGCCGATCCTGCGCCCGGGCCATCGAGCCTCGGGGATGCTTTTCGGGTGTCGTAGCTTTAGTGGCATAGACGCAGCCGACGTCCTAAGAGCTTTGGCAGAAAGAATCCTTTAGAAAAGAAGCTTAGGTGTTTCCTCCTTGGCCGAGCGTAGATCTTATAGGTTTTCTTCCGAGTGCGGGTTAGCTTTCGAACACGGAGTGGCGAGGGAAGATGCTGTGGCCCTGGGGCATAAGCGGTCTCCGACTCGACCGACTCTGTGTTCTGGGGCTTCCCTCATTCTTCGAATTCTATAAGTTCATGCTTGATTGTTTAAACTCGGGATAGTTCGGGGGTTCCCCCCGTCCTAGCCCCCGAGGGAGGGTCGGCCTTTCCGTAGGATAGGCCGGGCCTCGCTTTTAATGCGTGGTAAAATAAAGGTTCATTTCACTTCCGAGTGTAGGCTCGGATTGAAAATCTAAAATCATGTTAAAAAGAGCAGAAGTCGGGTCTTTTCATCGATTTCAAGATTTTCAAAATAGTACAATGCATGGAATCTTAAGGATAGAAGCGACGTAGCTGTTCGACGTTCCAAGCGTTGTTGTAGACCTCGCCGTTCTCGTTCGCGAGCTTGTATGTGCCGGGGCGTTGTACCTCGGCGACGATGAATGGTCCTTCCCACGGCGGAGTGAGCTTGTGGCGCCCTTTGTTGTCCTGCCTGAGCCGTAGCACCAGGTCGCCTACGCTGAAGGTTCGACCTCGGACGCGCCGAGCATGGTACTTGCGTAGGGATTGCAAGTATTTGGCCGAGTGCAGCAGGGCCATGTCCCGAGCTTCGTCGGCTTGGTCCAGCGCGTCTTCCCGAGAAGTTTGATTGCCTTGTTCATCGTAGGCTCGGACTCTCGGGGCGCCGTATTCCAGGTCCGTAGGGAGGACGGCCTCTGCACCGTATACCATGAAGAAGGGCGTGAAGCCCGTGGCTCGACTTGGCGTAGTCCTTAGACTCCATATTACTGCCGGAAGCTCCGTCAGCCACCTTTTGCCGAATTTATTCAATCGGTTGAATATCCTTGGCTTAAGGCCTTGGAGAACCATGCCATTGGCGCGTTCTACCTGGCCGTTCGTCCTCGGGTGGGCGACGGCTGCCCAGTCCACTCGTATGTGGTACTCATCGCAGAAAGCCAGAAATTTCTTTCCGGTGAACTGCGTGCCGTTATCCGTGATAATGGTGTTCGGGATGCCGAACCGGTGGACGATGTCGGTGAAGAACAACACCGCTTGAGCCGAGCTGATTTGGGTGATCGGCCGAGCCTCGATCCACTTGGAGAACTTGTCGATGGTGACAAGCAAGTGGGTGAAGCCCCCGGGTGCCTTCTGGAGGGGCCCGACAAGATCTAGTCCCCAAACAGCGAACGGCCAAGTGAGCGGGATCGTCTGGAGGGCTTGAGCCGGTAAGTGAGTCTGCCGAGCATAGTACTGGCACCCTTCGCAGGAGCGTACCACCTCAGTAGCATCGGCCACGGCGGTTGGCCAGTAGAAGCCTTGTCGAAAGGCGTTACCGACCAAGGTCCTCGGCGCTGCGTGGTGACCGCAGGCCCCGGCGTGTATCTCTTCGAGCAGGCGTTTGCCCTGACTGAAAGGGATACAGCGCTGAAGCACGCCAGAGGGACTCCGCCGGTAGAGGCTACCATCGATCATGGCGAAAGACTTGGCTTTGCGAGCCACTCGTCGTGCTCTGGTCTTGTCCGGGGACAAAATGCCTCGGACTAGCCAGCTGACCAGCGGCTCGCGCCAGTCTGGTTCGTCGTCGTCCATCTCGGCTTCAATCTCCATTGCCTCGGCTTCGTCGCCGTCCTTACCCATGACCTCGTGTGACTCCCCTTTGTCGGAAGGGTCGACAGCCCCCGAGGGATCGGCATTGATCGAGGGCTTGTGGAGGTCATTGGCGAATACGCCCGTCGGGACCGTGGCCCTTTCGGCTGCAATTTTTGCCAACTCATCGGCCTCCTCGTTGTACCGACGCGCAATGTGGTTGAGCTCGAGGCCGTCGAATTTTTCCTCGAGCAACCGCACCAGCGTGCAGTAGGCGGCCATTCTGGGGTTCTGGCACGTCGACTCCTTCATGACCTGATCCACGACGAGCTGGGAGTCGCCTCGGACCTCGAGGCGTCGGATCCCGAGCTCGATGGCGATGTGGAGACCGTTGACCAGAGCCTCATATTCGGCCACGTTATTGGAAGCCGTGAAGTGTAGCCGTAGTAGGTACTTGAGCCGGACCCCGAGGGGTGAGATGAAGACGATGCCTGCGCCAGCACCAGTCTTCATCATCGACCCGTCGAAGTTCATGACCCAATATTCCTCTTGGGTCGGGAGTGGCGGTAGTTGTGTCTCGGTCCACTCTGCCACGAAGTCCGCAAGTACCTGGGACTTGATGGCTTTGCGTGGCGCGTAGGTGATGCCGTCACCCATGAGCTCGATGGCCCACTTGGCGATCCTCCCCGTCGTTTCCCGATTTTGGATCACCTCCCCGAGGGGGAAGGACGACACCACGGTCACGGGGTGGGATTCGAAGTAGTGCCGCAACTTGCGTCGGGCAAGGACGATCGCGTACACTAGCTTCTGGATCTGAGGGTAGCGTGTCTTGGTCTCTGACAAGACTTCACTGATGAAGTAGACCGGTCGCTGTACCGGTAAGGCGTGTCCTTCTTCTTGCCGCTCTACGACGATCGCTGCACTCACAACCTGGTTGGTAGCCGCGACATATAGTAAGAAATTTTCCTCCTTCGTAGGAGGCACAAGAACCGGCGCTTTTGAAAGTAGAGCCTTAAGCCTTTCGAGGGCTTCCTGGGCCTCGGTGGTCCAGGTAAAGCGTTCGTTTTTCTTAAGCAACCGATACAAGGGAAGGCCCTTTTCGCCGAGCCTTGAGATGAATCGACTCAAGGCCGCGAGACACCCCATAAGCTTCTGCACGCCCTTCGGATTTCGGATCGGGCCCATCTGTGTGATGGCCGATATCTTTTCCGGGTTGGCTTCGATGCCACGCTAGGAAACAATGAACCCGAGGAGCATGCCCCGTGGGACCCCGAAAACGCACTTCTCGGGGTTTAGCTTTATGTTTTTCTTTTTAAGGCAGTCGAATACCTTTTCTAGGTCGGCTACTAAGTCACTCGCCTTCCTGGATTTTATCACTATATCGTCTACGTAAGCCTCAACGGTTCGCCCGATGAGGTCCCCAAAAACTTTGAGCATGCAACGCTGGTAAGTTGCGCCTGCGTTTTTGAGGCCAAATGGCATGGTTACGTAACAATA
The DNA here is from genome assembly GCA_038502445.1 of Eremochloa ophiuroides. Taxonomy (NCBI): domain Eukaryota; kingdom Viridiplantae; phylum Streptophyta; class Magnoliopsida; order Poales; family Poaceae; genus Eremochloa; species Eremochloa ophiuroides. Next base: position 43,645,685 of record JAHLJS010000004.1, read on the forward strand.
TGTGCCGAAAGGAGTGATGAAAGAGGTCGCTAATTCGTCGGATTCTTTCATTCGGATCTGATGGTAACCGGAATAAGCATCAAGAAAGCAAAGCCGCTCACAGCCAGCAGTAGAATCTACTATTTGGTCAATGCGAGGTAATGGAAATGGATACTTAGGACAAGCTTTATTTAAACTAGTGTAATCGACGCACATTCTCCATTTTCCATTTTTCTTTTTAACCAAAACAGGATTTGCTAACCATTGTGGATGGAAGACCTCCTTGATGAATCCACCCGCCAAAAGCTTCTGCACCTCCTCCCCGATGGCCCAGCGCTTCTCCTCGTCGAATCGGCGCAGGCGTTGTTTCACCGGCTTGGATCCGGCCTGGATGTCTAAGGAGTGCTCGGCGACCTCCCTCGGGATGCCTGGCATATCCGAGGGGCTCCACGCAAACATGTCGGCGTGTTTGCGGAGGAAGTCGACGAGCACTGCCTCCTATTTTGGGTCGAGGGTGGCGCTGACCTTCAGCGCCCTGCCGTTGGGGGAGTTCGGGTCGAGGAGGACATCCTTCACCCCCTCAGCGGACTTAAAGGTGCCCGTGGCCTTCTTGGGGTCGGGGACCTCTTTTTCTAACCTGTCGAGGTCGGTCATGAGGGCTTCTAACTCCACCAACGCGCCGGCGTACTCGCAGCACTCGACGTCGCACTGGTACGCGTGCTGGTAGGAGGCGCTGATGGTAATCACCCCTTTTGGCCCTGGCATCTTGAGCTTGAGATAGGCGTAGTTCGGAACTGCCATGAACTTTGCGTAACATGGCCTCCCGAGGATGGCGTGGTAGGTGCCGTGGAAGCCTACCACTTCAAATGTCAGGGGCTCCTTCCTGAAGTTGTCAGGAGTCCCGAAGTAGACGGGCAGATCGATCTGCCCGAGGGGTTGCACGCTCTTTCCGGGCACTATCCCGTGGAATGGGGACGTCGTGGCCCGGAGGAGCGAGCGACTGATCCCCATTAAGTCGAGGGTCTCAGCGTAGAGAATGTTGAGGCCGCTGCCTCCGTCCATGAGGACTTTGGAGAGCCTCGTGTTGCCGACGACGGGGTCGACAACAAGTGGGTAGCGTCCCGGCGATGGGACGTAGTCCGGGTGGTCGTCCCGGCTGAAGGTGATAGCGTCGTGGGACCAGTCAAGGAAGCATGGTGTCGCTGGTCCGGCGGAGTAGACCTCCCTGCGCTCGCGCTTTCGCTGCCGCGGCGTAGGGGCGGTCCCGAGCCCCCCGAAGATCATGAGGCATTTGTCGATGGGCGGGAACTCATCGTCCTTCCCGCCCTCGTCCTCGTGATCCCTGGCGGGCTTCTTGCCGGCGTCGTCCTTGAACGGCTGCCGGCTGTAGTGCTTCTTGAGCATCACACACTGTGCGAGTGTGTGATGTACTGGACCCTGGTGATAAGGGCACGGCTTGCTGAGCATGTCGTCGAAGCGGCCTCGAGGGGGTCGTTCCCTCTTGGGTTCGGTGGCCGCCACGAGGGAGTCATCGCGGAGTGGGGCCTTTCCCTTCCCCTTCTTCTTCTTGTTGTTCGGTCCTCGGGAAGAGGTGCCCTCGGGGGCCTCCTCCTTCCGTTTGCCCTTGGGGTCGGAGAAGAGGGCTCCTACCGCCTCATCCCCTGAGGCGAAGCTGGTAGCGATCTTCATGAGTTCAGAGACACTGGTGGGTGTCCGGCGTCCGAGCTCATGAACGAGCTCTTTGCAGGAGGTTCCTGCGGCAAACGCTCCGACGACATCGGAGTCGGCGACCTGGGGCAGCTCGTTGTACTGTTTGGAGAAGCGCCGGATGTAGTCCCGGAGGGACTCGCTCGGTTTCTGCTTGCAGCTGCAGAGGTCCCAGGAGTTACCAGGGCGTACGTACGTGCCCTGGAAGTTTCCTACGAATATCTTGACCAGATCGCTCCAGTCGAAGATCTTTCGTGGGGGAAGGTGTTCCAGCCAAGCTCTTGTGGAATCGGCGAGGAACAGGGGGAGGTTGCGGATGATGATGAGGTCATCCTGCGCGCCGCCAAGTTGGCACGCAAGGCGGTAGTCCGCTAACCAGAGTTCGGGGTTAGTTTCCCCCGAGTACTTGGCTATGTTGGTTGGTTGTCGGAATCGGGACGGGAACTTGGCCCTCTGGATGGCCTCGCTGAAGACGCGTGGTCCCGAGGGCTCGGGTGAGGGTTCACGATCCTCATCCGAGTCGTAGCGCCCGCCCCGATGGACGCTGTAGCCGCGCGCGGCTCCGTCAGTCTTTCGCCGACCGCGGGCTTGTAGGATGGCTCGGACGTCGACGTCCTTGCCAAGCCGTTGGTGGACTGGCGGAGCCCTTGGAGCCTCGGGTCGAACCGAGGCTTCGCGCTTGTGACGTGCTATGCCACCATGCTGGTGACTTTCGGCGCCATGGTGTCGCGACGCTGAACTTTCCGCCTGGAGGACGGCGGCATCCTCCAGGAGGTCTTTGAGCTGATTCCTGAGCTGTCACGCCTCCTCGGAGGAGGGCTCAGGTATGCTTCGGAGTAGCATGGCTGCTTCGGCGAGTTTTCGGCTTGCTCGGGGGGCGACCCCTGGTGTCTCGGCCCTGTCGTCAGCGATGATTCGGGCCTGGACATCTCGGGCTCGACGCCGAGCTGCTCCTCCATCGGTTTGCCGCTCGCCAAGCTCCAGCGTAGCTCGCAGCTGGGTGAGGCGCAAGCGGTCCTCGTCCATCCGTGCCTCAAGCTCCCGGAGCTGCTCTAGCTCCGGGGTTTGAGGTGCGGAGCGAGAGGTTCCTGCCCCCTGACCCAGCGGCGGGGCTGACCGCGAGGGCTTCGGGGCCGCTGGAGGGGGCGTGACTTGTTCGTGCTGGGGATGCGACGGAGGGGGTATGTTGTCGTCACCCCCCGAGTGGACATCCTCTACTCGCCCCTCATCAGGGTGCATCAAGTTGTAGCACTCCCGAGAGGGGTCGATGTAGGTCCACTGTGAGCTGGGGACGACGCTCGGTGCGTTCTCCCCCGAGTCGTTGGTGTGGGCGGCGTTGTCCACATTTGCCCAGAATTTGTCATCATCGTCGCTGTAGCTGCGACGAGGCGAGTTCCGGTCATAACGATTCCCCCCTCCGAGCGTTGTCGAGGGGTGAGGTTGGCGGTGGTGTCTGTTTCCCCACCGCCGTGTGTCCTGGCACTTTCCCCAGGGGATGGCGGTGAGGATGCCACGTGGTCTCCCACGAGGCTGTCTTGGCGCTCGAGGCGCTGGACCGGAGTGTCCGACAGTTCGTGCAATAATGCATGAACTGCACGCACGTGGGCGTCCATGGCGGTCTGAAGCCCAAAGAAGGACGACGGCGCCGTTCCCCTCTGCCGGTGAGGGCGGAGAGAAAAATCGGCTGGCGTCGTGTTTCCGCCCTCGCCCGTCCCTCGGGCGGTAAGCGGATGCGTGACCGCTGGTGCCGGAGATTCCGGGACCGCGGTCGGCGCAGTATTGGTTACGCCCGTTGGAGTTGCCTGGTGAGTCGCATCTCCCGCGGAGGGAGGCTGGTTGGCACCACTGCGCCTCCTCCTCATGATTCGCCGAGGGCGGCGTGCAACGTCTCCCCCGTCCTCCGAGGCGGGCGGAAGCGTGGCGGGGGTCCTTTCTCCGGCCGTCTGCGGGGCCAGAGTCGGGACGACCGTGACACGGGGCCCGGTCGGGCGCAGGTTCATCTCGAGCCCATGGCCAGTGGCCATGAACTCGAGAGTCCCGAACCGGAGTTCCGTGCCAGCGGGAAGCGTGGTGGAGCTGGTTGCCATCCGAAACCTACGTCAACGTGCAAAAGGCCCCTACCTGGCGCGCCAATTGTCGGTGCTAATTTTGGCGAGGCTAACACCGGCTAGTAAATATGTGATTTGCGGTTGAGGCTACGGATGGTGTGCAAGGGGGAACACAGGGATTATACTGGTTCAGGCCGAGCAAGCCCTACGTCCAGTGGAGAGGAGAGTCGTGTTGCATTGCACCGGGGTGCTTGTAGTAGGGGGTTACAAGCTAGGCGAGAGAGGGAAGAGCTCCCAGGTCTCTTGTGAGTGTCTAAGTGTTTACAAGTCGTTTGCTGTGGGTGAGAACTTGGAACTTCTCCGTCCGTTCGTTTTTCTGTCTCCTTAAAGCTGGTCTCTGCTCTCCCTTTTATAGCCGCAAGGGAGAGGCAAAGGCGGCTACGACGCTACCTATTAAAATAGTGAGGAGTTGCCATTCCCCGTTTGACTAGCTGCTGCCTTTTCTCCGTGTCTCCGGGGTATGGCTATCTTGGTTCGCGAGTTCCAAGGTAGAAACAGTCGTCTGACCATGTCTTGTCGTCAGCTCTCTGGGTCTTCTGGATATGGCCGTCGTGGTCCGCACGACTTTGGTGAGTTCACACCTGCCGGCTATCCTTCCGTACGATGTGACAAGAGTGAGAGTCACCTTGGGGCGCTGTTTCCCGAGGCTCGGGATCCTGAAGGCGTGCGCGTCCTTTCGTGTGGACGGCGCAGTGGGCGTCTTTCCTGAAACGGGGCGGCGCACCGTGGACCACACCGTGGAGGACGATCGTAGTGGGCCCATCAAATCTTGGGGCGTTGTTTCCCGAGGCTCGGGATCTTGAAGACGTGCTCATCCTTTCGTGTGGACGGCGCAGTGGGCGCCTTTCCCGAAACGGGGCGGCGCACCGTAGACCATACCGTGGAGGACGGTCGTAGTGGGCCCATCAAATCTGCTGTCAGGGAAATCCCGACAGGTGGTATGGCCATCAGGGGCGTGCGAAGCACAGTCGCGTCGAGAGTCTCGCCTGACGGGACAGTGCTTGTAAAGTGGTCAGAGAGATTTCTTGTGGTCCAAGATTGCTCTGCTGACATCACCCGTGCCTTGGATGCCGACTTTGGCGCCGTGGATGCCGCTCTCCCGAGTTCTCCCGAGGAGGCTTTGGGCGAGGCTCGGGCGAATCGGAGACTTGGGCGCCCAGGACGCCGCCTCCCGAGCTCTCCCGAGGAGGGTCGGGCGAATCGGAGAATTGGGCGCCGAAGACGCCGCTCTCCCGAGCTCTCCCGAGGAGGCTCGGGCGAATCGGAGACTTGGGCGCCGAGGACGCCGCCTCCCGAGCTCTCCCGAGGAGGCTCGGGCGAATCGGAGACTTGGGCGCCGAGGACGCCGCCTCCCGAGCTCTCCCGAGGAGGGTCGGGCGAATCGGAGACTTGGGCGCCCAGGACGCCGCCTCCCGAGCTCTCCCGAGGAGGGTCGGGCGAATCGGAGAATTGGGCGCTGAGGACGCTGCTCTCCCGAGCTCTCCCGAGGAGGCTCGGGCGAATCGGAGACTTGGGCGCCGAGGACGCCGCCTCCCGAGCTCTCCCGAGGAGGCTCGGGCGAATCGGAGACTTGGGCGCCCAGGACGCCGCCTCCCGAGCTCTCCCGAGGAGGCTCGGGCGAATCGGAGACTTGGGCGCCCAGGACGCCGCCTCCCGAGCTCTCCTGAGGCGGCTCGGGCAAATTGGAGACTTGGGCGCCGAGGACGCCGCCTCCCGAGCTCTCCCGAGGAGGCTCGGGCGAATCGGGGAATTGGGCGCCGACGACGCCGCTCTCCCGAGGAGGCTGTCATTAGTGGAATGATGTCGTGGGCCTCTGTAGACGCGGCCTTCGTGGGCTTCCACTGGCCTTACTTGGGCCAGGCCAAGTTGGGAATGAGATTTTTTGCATCGAAGTTGGGTACCCCTAACTTTGGTAACCGACAATGGTGCCACTCAGTACTAACAGACTGGGGAGCAGAAAGCTCATTGGTCACATAAGCATTTCGGTTTTGGAATATAATAAAATAAAACAAAATTAGTTTTCATTCTTGAAGTTGACACATGTTACATTTAAAATGATAACATATTCTGTTGAAGAAAAAACCTAATGATAATTTATATGTGAATAATTAACAATATACACAATGAACAAGCCTAATGAGAAAGGGTGGATTTTTGACATAAATCTGTTAGTGTAAAGGTCCAAACTCTGGTCCCGCTCAGGGCCCTTAATTAGGCAGTTATGAACGGCCTTCGATGCAGTAACACCGTTTATAGAGTACTATATATGTGAAAGGACTACGGTGATGGGATGAGTTGGCAAAGTAAGCAAAGCCGATAGATGGCTGAGCTGAAATTCAGCTGGGATGAATTATATGGCTGAATTATTGTGAGAAGAAAATACTATTTTGTGGCTGAAAATAAATAAGCTGAACCTATCTCAAACGAACAGAGCGATTAATTGAGATAATACCTCTTGTCTTCGAGGAGGCTTCTAAGTTTGGTGATGGCCTTGTGCTCAGTCGTCGCTACCTCGTCCATCTGCTGCTGCAGACCGATTTGACGGATTATGTCCACCAGCACCAGCCTTACAGATGGCCTCCGGCCGGCGTAGACGAAAGCTCGGCAGTGGAAGCTCTCCTGCAGCTTGAGATACAGATTCTTCGCCAGCGTCGTCTTGCCGATACCTGGCACGCCAACAATGGATGCCACCTTGAGATGGTTCTCCTCGTCCACCATCATGGGATTGTTCTCCTTCTTGTTCACTCCAAGGAGTTTGAGGACATCGCCGGTGGGGCCGTCGATGGCGACAGGGGCGGCGCGATGCATGTCGATGAGATGAGGATGCACGGTGACATCGCTCATCTCGAGATCCACCGCCGCGGCGTCCGTGGCGTCAGACTTGGACATGGTGCTAACGGAGACCTTGTACCTATCCCGCCGGGTGTTTGCGTCTTCGAGGCGGGCGGTCAGCTGCCTGATCTGATCGGCGAAGCTCAGCTTGCGAGTGGGGCTCGGCGCCCGCGGCGCCCGCGCCTGCAGGGCGGCGAGGATTGATGTTCTAGGCTTGCCGCCGGCCGCTTTATTGAGGAAGCGGTCGACGCAGTCCTCGGCATCGTAGGTGACCTCCCGCACCTGCCTCGTCCATTCCGTGACCTGCACGTCCGGCTCATCCATTGCGGCAGAGCTGTGCAGGAGGGGGCTCATAGATTCGAGCTCCCTCTTGAGGGATTCAACCTCCTTCTTCTCGCCGGACTTCAGCTTGGGAGACTCTGCGCGAAGTAGAGATTCGAGCTTGCGGCGGAGGGGTTCCACCACCCCCGTGGAGACGCTCACGATCGCGTGCTGGCTCGCCATTATGCGCCGCGTGGGCTAACTGTTGGGATTGGGTTGGCCCTAATTGCGCTCAAGCCAATGGCTCTTCGCTGAGCCTTAGTTTTAGACAGCGCGCCCTCTTTCCATCCACCCCCTCTTCTCACCTCCTAATAGCTATCTGGTCATCTGGTAGTGGATCCTGGTATTTCGCACATAGCTCGATATATTATCTCAAAATCCCATACACCTAGTCTTGCTTATTATGCGCACCTAACGAGGTCTTTCAGATGTTTGGTAATATAAAAAAGCTTGTTCAAGATGCGAGAGGGGAGATACAGCTACAACGGTGACACACACACACACACACACACACACACACACACACACACACACACACACACACACACACACACACACACATATATATATATATATATATATATATATATATATATATATATATATATAGGGAAATTATTTCCTACTCCCAGGGAGTAGTTACTCCCATGTTTATATCTTAAGATTTTGGGTATGTATGATCAAATAAAGTATATGTATACGAAGTATATGATCATACTAGACCATTTATGGTAGTATATTTATCAAGTATGCATGTATACATCGAGTATGTGGTCATACTTATTTTATATACTACAGTAAGTGGCATTTTCGTAATATATTAAAAAGTATGAGTTCTCTTAAAATTTTTTCGCGTAGGAAGATTTGGAGCACCATAATATGAGTATGTAAACATACTCAGAGTAATAAACAAGTATAAACACATACGCAAGGTGTTTTTTTAAAGATGGGAGTAACTACTCCCGGGAGTATAGAAAATGCACCATATATATATATATATATATATATATATATATATATATATATATATATATATATATACTCCCTTCGTCCCTAAATATCTGTCGTTTACGTTTACCAAAAAATAACTTCAATTAAATATATATTAAAATATATTAATATTTATAGTACATAATTAGTATCATTAGAAAGACTTTTGAATCTAGCTTTTTAATAAATTTATTATGAGATAAAAATGTTGAATGTATTTTCTACAAATTAAATCAAACTTATGGCATGTACACCGATAACGACAAATAAAAAGGGACGGAGGGAGTGAGTACTTAGTATAAAAACGGGCAGCTGCTGCTTTGGGTTTAACATATGTTCACTTTTAGTCATCTCCAAAAGCAGTGCTACAATTTTACCGATATTTTTTGAACAACAGATGAGCTTTGAATAGTTATTCGGTATTTATTTTAGAAATCCAGTCATTTCTTTGTTATATATTGAATTCGGGTTCCGATACTTTCTTTGGGGCATAATCACTGATACACAGACGGCCATTACTGGTGGTCAAAGATGCATTTGTACTGGCGTTCACTAGTACAGAGACAGCCATTACTGTGATTTTTTTCACATGCGGTTTCAGTTATCGTCCGCAAGAAGAAATAAGACGGTGGGCCCGATTCATGAATCGTCTGTGTGAATACGTTTACACTGACAGTTTTCTTAAGAAAATCGTCAATGTAAATGGGTACATTGGCGATTGGCTTAACTGAACCGCCAGTGTGAATGGACCATGATGGTTTTCTTAAGCCAACCGCCAGTGCTACCTTATTTACACCGGCGCGGTTTGTAAAGACAACCGTTTGAGCCTTTTATAAATACCCCTTCTTTCTCCCCCGATCAGAACAGTAGCTCGCAGACACCTTCCATTGTTGACGATTTTGAAGGTCCAAATTTCACCGAATATAGGGGAGAGTTTTTTATGTTCATTTTTTGGAAGAAGGTTGCTAAGAATTGTTAGTTTTTGTATCTCTACCCTCTTTTTTTCATTCTTGCTCAACTTATGCCATTTTTTGATCTAGGGTTTCACCATGAGTTAAAGAGAAGAATAGTGAGGTTATTGTCTTTATTTCTTCAAATGAGGTTGCTTAAGATGGTTAGATAATGTCTCTCCTCTCTCCCTTTTCATGATTGCTTGTCAATTAGTTTATCCACTATATATTGAGGTGTTTCCATGAATGGTGTGTTTTTGTGTATTTATGTAGAGAGAGAAAGATAGTTTTTTGTTAGTTTTTTTAATTATATTAATTAGGTTTTTATCTTCAATCCTTGTGTATTGTGTTTTTTAATTATGTTTATTAATTACAAAATATGAATGAGGTCACTTAATAGGGTTTATAGTTCTCTCCAAAAATTTTAGATAATATTTTTGACACTGAAAATGAGTCTAAACCAGCATGATTCTTTTAAATTTTAGTGAACTAAGCTTCGAGGTCTACAAATTGAAAAATATACAAGTGGGCGGTTTTCATCTTTATTTCTACGAAGAAGGTTGCTGATAAAAAGGTTTGTTAATTAATTAATATCTCTAAACAATCATATTTGTTTTGCATTGATTACAATAAATTTATTATATTTTTTACAGGTAATGATGGAGATGTCACTCTGCATGTATAATTTATGAAGAGTTGATCCATCATAACATACATACCCGAGGTGCATAGGTTTGTCGATGTCGCTTAGAGCCATGCTTGGAGGTCAAATACGAAGCACATGTACTGTCCATGCATAAACTGTAAAAATATTATTGTATTTGATGACACAGAACCAATCATTTCTCATGTGGTCTGCCGAGGATTTATGGAGGATTATCTGATTTGGACAAAGCATGAAGAGGGTAGCTCTGCAGCTTATACAACTAGACACCCTGCGAGCATCGATGTCGATGGTCCATATATGCTTGTTGTCGGATGTCAGTTCATACACGAGACACAACAACCTTGTCCTTAGAGTGAACATGTTGTGCTCAATGCTACTGATCATGATTTCGTTGGAGGAAATAAGGGCATCAGAACTGATGGTCTGCCAAATGTTACTGATAAGGAAGATGCAGAGTTTTTAGATGCAAAATTGCATAGTCATACAGATCCATCATTGTTCTTCATAAAAGGTATGAAGGGCTTGATGAAGGCAGCAAAAGAACCTTTTTTACGATGAGTCTAAGGGTTGTACGAAAAATTTCACGACGTTGCGGTTAGTGCTAAAGTTATTTATGGTAAAAGCCAGATATGGTCTGTCCGATGCTAGCTTCGATGCGTTCTTGAGTATTCTCGCAGACATGCTTCCAAAGGAGAATAGACTGCCTGCTAACACATACTATGCAAAGAAGCTAATCAGTCCGCTTACTTGGGTGTCGTAAAGATCCATGCGCGTAGATATCATTGTATCCTATATCAAGGTGATGAATACAAAGACTTTGAGAGCTGTCCAAATTATAGTGCAAGTAGGTACAAGACGAATAAAGATTATCGAGAGGAAGAGTGTGCTGCCTCTGTGTCTACAGGGAAGAAGCGAAACAAGGTCCAACATAAGACCTAACCCACCAGCAAAGACAAAGAAGAAGTAGACTACTATGTGCAGAGGAAGGTTCCTACTTTGGTGATGTGGTACCTTCCCGTGGTTGATCGATTGAGGTGTTTGTTTGCAAAAGCTGAGGATGCCAAACTTATGAGCTAGCATGTGTCTGATGAGCACAAAAACGATGGAAAGTTTTGACATCCAGCCGATGACAAGCAACGGCAAGATTTCAATGCCAACCACCCAGAATTTGCTAAAGAACCAAGAAATATTAGATTGGCTCTGAGTACGGACGGAATGAATCTATTTGCCAAGAGGAGCAGCAAGCACAACACATGGCCGGTGATCCTCACCATCTACAACCTTACTCCATGGTTGATGCAGAAGCGTAAATACCTTACGCTAACCATTCTTATTTTTGGACCTAAGCAACCTGGAGTTGACATGGATGTATTTTATTTTGGATCCGTTAATGCAGGACATGAAGTATTGTGGGAAACAGGAGTTAGACTATTGGATGAGTACCGTAAAGATTCATTCACACTGAGAGCAATAATGTTTGTAACAATCAACGATTACCCTGCTCTCTTCACATTATCAGGGCAGTTCAAGGGAAAGGTTGGTTGCCTAATATGCATCGATGGAACCGCTTACGTGTTCCTTGATGCATCAAAGAAGGTAGTTTACATGAGGCACAGACACTTCTTATCGAAAGGGCACATGTACTGCATGCGAAAGATGGATAAGTACTTCTACAATAATGATGAACTACATTCTACTGCTCCATCAGGTAACAGTAAAGGTCAGAGTTTTCAGAATAGTCAGCAACATCACATTTATTTTTGGGAAAAAGATAAAAATGGAAAACTAAGAAAGGATGTGAAACCAACTGCAGGGCTACATTTAAAAAGATGTCTATTTTCTTCAAATATTTGCCATACCGGAAAAAGTTAGATGTACAACACGCGATTGATGGTATGCATGTTCAGAAGAGCGTGTTTGAAAGCATAATTGTCACCTTGTTAGACATATAAAGAGCAAGTCAAAGGATGGACTCAACTCACATATGGAAATGGAAAGTACCACATCTCGGCAGCAAGCTACAACTTCAACACAGATGAGAAACATGCGATGTGTGTGTGGTGGAAAATTTGGAAAGTTTCATCTAGATTGTCTCTAGCATAAGGAGTATTGTGTCAATGAAAGACCTTACACTGACCAACTACAACTCACATGATTGTCATGTCATGCTAACTATTTTCCTCCCTATTGCCATCAAGGCTATAAATCCGGTGTTCCTAAAGATGATAATCACACGGTTGTGCTACTTTTTCAACAAGATCTCACAGAAGGTATTTGACTCCGATGAGCTGGCGTCTCTTCAAGAATTCATGGTGGAGACATTGTCACAGTTTGAGATGTGTTTCCCCCTATCATTCTTCGATATAATGGTTCACCTTGAGTTGGGCATCGACACGCTCAACGTATCTATACCACTAAGAGCTTTTATCAGTGGGCGAGAGTTGGCTGTAGTTACCTTCGAGGACATCCACTTGATGGTGATCCTCAAGAGACTCGACGTTCAGCTCATAACGGTGTGGTGCTTGTAAGTGTCGCTCAGACTTACACAAAAATGTGCTATTATTATTGTGATGTATCAAGTTTCAATCTCTGACACGCACGTGTGCCTTTGCAGATTGCAACATGAGGAGCAGGAGATGAAATACGATCAAGATCCTTATTCTCATGCTAGTGAAAGGATTGGCTATCTCAACCCAATTGAAATATGCGAGGAGCGGCACACATTCATGCTCAAAAAGGACAATGATTATATAAATGGCAAGACACTGAAAGAAGCTGAGAAGATTATAGAGCACCTGATAAACCAATTTGAGGCCGAATACTGCATCTACTTAGGGTCCGCAATGCTTCATTTTCAAGATAGGCAATGCATAATGGCCCCATACAACTTTACGTATGTGTGAGTTTACATACATCAAAACAATAATTTCTTTTAACAATATTATTGTCGAATCCAGAGTGACCCCATGCATCATGAACTTGATTCGTGTAGGGACCATTGGATCTGTTTTTATATTTATCCAAGACAGGGAAGGGTGGCGGTCTTTGACTCCACAAATTATGATCCTATTGATGGTAGTTATTGTATGATTTCATCCGTCAGCTAAACATGAAAGAGGGTATAAAAGCAATAACCAACATAGAATAAGGTTTAAACTGACAGAATTCCATAAGTTTTGGTGAATCTATATTTTGCAGGAAGTAATCAGGAAAGGAACCAAAGGAGATCCACATGTCATATAAATATATCGAATTCTGAGCGGGCTTTTTATTAAGAACATTCTAAAGGACACCAGAGAGCAGACCCCTGAAGGAGGGCCCCAATGGAGGTGAAGGAGGATCGGCCGACCTGGGGGTGGGGTCGGCCGAACCCTAGCCCCATCCATCAGCCTCTGGCTTCGTATGTCGGTTCTCAACCGCCTTTAAGGATGTATCTGGTCCGTTGCTCACCGTCGGTTTGATCTGAGGGCTGAGATTCACCTTTTCGGCCTATATAAGTAGCCCACGACCCCAGGGTTTCATAAGTCCAATTCATTAGAAGTCATTTGATCAAGTTCTAAGAGCCAAAAACGCTAGTTCATTAGAGCTCCACCATCTAGAGCATAGATACATAGGTTTAGAAGTAGAAGGAGGCAAGCTCCGCCTGGATTCCAGATCATGTCTGGAGCGTGGCTTCACGGAGCCCTTGTAAGCTCTCGCCTGTATCTTTCTGTATTTACTTTGCTAGTTACATTTGATTTGACATTGCTTTATATATTATGTTCTCAATTGTGCTATTCATTGTTTGCTTAGATTATATACTTAGCATAGTTAGGATGTCTTTATATTTATACATAAGATCGTATAGCGCTCACTCTTTGATATCATGGGTGAGTGACCGACGGCATGTAAGTACGGTGCTTAGATGTTGTTTGTCTGCTAATGCACCCTACATTCCGGGCCATGTGGTAGATCGTGGATGTGATACTTCCGTTGAGTCCTTTGTAGTACACTCCTCGAATGTAGGGATAGTAGGAACACATTATTATTTTAGAAGTCATGCTTTGTTCTTGATCTTCCTTAGTAATATCTCTTATATTTAGATATAAAGTATTCTCGCCATGATTGCTAGTATAATTGCACTAATCTAAATATGACTTTGATAATATAATTTAGAAGGACTTAGGAATATTCTTGTGCTTCTGCCTAATCCATGCTAGTGCCTAGATAGGGAGTGCTCTAAGTGAACTTCATTATATTATATGTGATTTGATTATTATGTTTATCATTCATTATTATTTATCCTGTGAATTAACCCTGTTATGAGTAAATTGAGTATACATGGTTATCTCTCCATTGCATGTGCATATGAGATCTATCTATTTTCTAATCAATGACAGTCCCTTTCCAGTGGTAAAATATAAATCGACAACCCCGTAATCCTCTAGGGTAAAATGCTACAATGATATATATATATATATATACATATATATATAGTCCCTTTCCATTGGTAAAATATAAATCGACAACCCCGGAATACTCTAGGGTAAAATGCTACAATGACACACACACACACACACACACACACACACACACACACACACACACATATATATATATATATATTATCTGTACGCTTGCAGATACCTAAGTAATCATATTGTTATATTATTTCGGGCACTTGCTGTGTAGAATTCCATAAGATCTTTTAGATACATGCTAGGAATGACAACTTAGTTATTCTAAGAGATAGAGGTTAAGAGTTCAAGTGACTAGTTAGCTCAACCAGGTGTCAAGATAAAATATGTCAACAAGCATTTTTGACGCCATTGCCGGGGAAGGTTGATGGCAATATAAAGAAAATAGATGATCAATGCACCACACCAATGTGATCGAGAAACCATATAAATCTTTACTCAAACAGGCTTACCCTTGTCTTTTGTCTATTCGTGTATCTTATGCAGGGTAATGTATGATTGAATTTGACCTTCCGAAGAACTTCGTTGAAAATCCAGAAGCTTTGATCAGGAAAACTCGAGCCAAGCTCAAGAAGACTCCAGATCCGCAACTGGAAGACACTCATTTAAGAAGAAGTTTGACACCAGAGTTTGAAGCCATGGCCAACAAAAGTCTTCATGAATTCTCTGCTCCAACCACCGCTAACATGGTGCAAGCTAGTCAGTTTTGTGGAAAGGCACATGAAGATGTGAGTGCACATCTCCAATACTTCTTGGAGATTTGCAGCACCTTCACCATCAGAGGAGTAGCCAGAGATGCTATTCTACTCTGCCTATTCCTATTTTCACTATTGAAAAAAGCAAAACAGTGGTTCTACGCCAACAAAGACAAGAACACTACATGGGATATCTGCTTCACTGCTTTCCTAGCAAAGTTCTTTCCCGTGGGCAAGACAAATGCTCTACGAGAGAAAATCACAAGTTTTTAGCAATAGCATGATGAATTTGTCCTGGAGGCATAGGAACCCTTTCAAGATTATATTTCAGAATGTCCTCACCATGGGATGGAGAATTGGTTGCTTATGCAGGCCTTCTACCATGGGTTGAACACTAGCACCCATGAGACAATGGATGCTGCTACTGGAGGCACTTTTCTATCACTCACCAACAGTGAAGCAACTGCTCTTGTTGAGAAGATGGCATCCAACCAGAGTTGAAATGAAGAAAGAACTCAACCTCGCAAGAGAGGAGGAATGCGCTAGCTTAAGGAAGCAGACATGCTGTCTGCCAAGGTGGACCTACTGATGAAGAGGCTTGATGACCGAAGCGGTGAGAAAAGAGAGGTCAAGCACATTCATGATTGCTACATGACGTGAAGAATGTGGAGGCACTGGCCACTCAGGCCACAACTGTCCAGAGATTCAGGAGGATGTGAACCACATCACCAACAACACCAACTACCGTCCTCAGAATCAAGGTTGAAATCAGCAACAGAGGCTAAACTACTCAGGTAATTACCAGGGTAACACCTTCAACACCTTCAGCACACCTTTGAGAGATTTAGTTTCTGGTCAATCTAAACTGTTGGATCAAATATCGAAGAAGCTAGTCTCCAATGACAAGTTGCTATTAACCATCAACAATAGAATGGATAGTTTTGCTTCTGCCATTAAGAACCAGCATAGCTTTAACAAGATGCTAGAATTTCAAATAGCTCAGCTGGCATCTTCTGTTCCTCCAGCCAATGAAGGTAAGATTTTGGGCTAGCCGGAAGAATTAGAAACTGCAAATCTTGTGGACATATTCAATGCAGGATGGTACCACATAGATCAGTAGACAGGAGGATGGAAAGATGATTCTATGCTAGAAAAGAAGGGAGACCCAGGAAGACCCGTCATACCAATAGCCATTGGACAAGACGTCTTTGAAGAAGCAATTTGTGACTTTGGCGTAAGTGTCAACATTATGCCTAAGGTAATCTATGAGAAAATTCATGGAGATATATTACTGCACACAACCATGTGTTTGCAGCTTGTAAACCAGTCACTCTGCTACCCCAAGGGCATTCTCAAAGATATCTATGTACGAGTTGGACACTCGTATGTACCTGCAGTTTTTGTGGTAGTTGAAACAGGAGGAGATGAGAAGTCACCTATCATCTTGGGACGACCATTCCTGAGCACCGCAAAGACTATCATCTATGCCGACAGTGCCAAGATCTGTTTCACTATCAAGGGTAAGAAGGAGAGATTCACTTTCAAGAACAAGACACTTCAAACTCTTGCCCATCCGCAGACACCATACATCCACGAGGACAAGTTAACACAGAAAAAGACAACAAGAAGGAAGAACAAGACCAGGCAGACACATACTCCGGCAGTGAGGATGATCAACTCAGTCCGAGCTGAGTACAATCACCTCCTTGCATCACCACACCTACCCAAGCTAGACGATCCAGGAGTGCCGACAATCGAGTGCACAATCAACCAAGGAATCTTCCACAAGACCTTCAATGACACTGGATCGAGCGTCAACATAATGGCCAAGGTAACTTATGAATTCTTATTTGGTAAGACACCCTTGTATCCCACCTACATGTAGCTGCTGATGGCGGACCAGACGTTTAGGTTCCTAGAGGGGATTGCAAAAGATGTCATGGTAAAGATTCAGAATCACTATGTCCCCACTGACTTCTTGGTCCTGGACATGGGAGAGGAAGAGTACAATCCACCAATAGTACTTGGAAGACCATTCCTCAACACCACACGAGCAATCATCTATATGAGATCACGAGAGGTCCACTTTCAATTCCCCACAGAAAAGGTACGCTGCTACTTCAACAGCTGTACAACTTATGAGTAGCCAAAGAAGAATAGATCAAGGAGGAGACGCTGTTCATCCCAACGCCAAAGGAACCAGCCACCCAAGGATGGTTGGGCAGACTATGAAGGAGAAGTTGTAAGGAGTGATGAGACTCCTATATCAGAAGAGAAGAACAGTGAAAAAGAAGAGACTGTGAAGGATGAGTCCCCAATCTCAGCATCAACTTCAACTTCATCATCCAAAAAGGAATGGAGAAAGATGGAGTCGCCTTCGAGCTCATCATCATTAGAGGTGCAATCAGGGTCACCATCTCAACCCGACGATGCACCAAGCGAAGAATGAACAAGACAAGAAGTCCTGTTCGGAGGACTCTAAATCACCGAGCCTTCGCCAAAACGTAAACTTGGTACTTATCCATATTTCCTTTCTTAGCATTGCATAATTTCTCTTTAAAATATTAGTATAAGTAGTTGCATATTTACTTTGCTGCAATTGCATTAGAAAAGAAAATAAAAATATTTATTGCATTGGAAAACTCTAAGCCCCATGTGAATGATCTTGTGGCATAACTTATAAGAATATTTACCGTGGTGGCATAAAAATGAAAATAAAGGTTGCATGCATTTAGAATAGGTTATTGCATCATATACACTTTGCATTCATAAACTTAAAAATTCAAAAAAAATGTGGGCACATGAAGGTCCACACATTTATGAAAAATTCAAAAAAATGTGGGCACACGAAGGTCCACTCGTTTACGGGAGCTTTTTGCTGGAATCTTGTAAACCGAAATCAACCACTAACCATGGAGTGGTACTATTCTAATCCCCTCCATAAGAATTGGTATTCTTGTTGGCAATTAAGTTTTTTGCAGGATGATGCATGATCAAGTGCTAGTCCAACCAGATGCCTACTAGCTGCTGGCACACCTGCTCTATGAAGGTTCACTCAACCTCAACAGTATGACCACGTCATCATCCAGCTTGGGGGAGAGCATCCTCTACTTATCCAGCTAAGTATAAGCTTCTCATCTTATCACTTTACTATATTTCTTTCAGAGTGTGTTAGCTAGTAAAATAATCTTAAAACCAAATAAAGATTTACTTTAGTTTAGTTTGGTGTGATTTCTTAGGTTTGAAATAAAATAAAAAGAGAGTGCTTACAAAAGCTTTGCCGGATAAAATAAATAAATATCATGTATGGAATTGATAATTGGCACTGCACCATAATCCCTTTTCAAGTACCTAGTTTTCAAACTTAAATTATCCCAAGTTTTAGATACAACTGTTTTGACATGAAAATTTACTTTGAACCTAAAACTTGTGGGTAGAAAATGCTTGATCTAAGTCTAGGTGATTGAGGGATATGATATGAAAAGTTTGAGCTGCTATTTATCTTGTTCCTAGTAATACTTGAGTTCTGGAGGTTTGTTTTTGAAAATCCTTTAAAAACCACATGATGAGTTCCTGTATGACAGAGCTTAAATTCCCACCATAGCCATATAGCTTAGAATAGGAAACACACACACATTATATGTTGCTTGCTTTGCATTGAGTGTTGTCAATCTTTGTTGGTACCTTAGAAACTTGTCATGCTTTTAAAATCAAGATCATGTACACACCACATTCACTTGCTGCTCCTGCACTAGGAGTACGCAAAGACATGCCTTCCATCTAGATCCACTTTAAAATGTTCTACTCCTACACTGGGCGTAAACACCAAAAATAGCCTATAGGTTACCCCCAAATAAATGCTCCAAGTTCTTGTTACTATCTCTCAAAAATCCTGTTGCAGAGAAGAGGCATGTGGCTATGCAAAATGTGAGATGAGAGAAAACAATTGGTACAAAGATGCCCGCCTAAGAGGTAAAAAATGGACAAGTGTCCAAATGAATAAAACAATGGGTACCTAGATGCTCGCCAAAAAAGAAGAGAAGAAAAGAAAGAAAAGATAGCCCATGTTGTCCTGCAACATAATATATTTTTAAGGAGCAAAAGTAGAATTAGGTTAGCCACCATATATTCACCTACTACCGCATATCCACACACATGCACATCTTGATTTGATTGTATGACTTGTTTCTCTGGATCCATTGCTTGACTTTACAATATATGCATTGCAAGTAAGTATGAGCTGTCTCCTTACCCATGAGCTCCACATAAGCCATTAGTTATAGGGTGAGAGAGAGAGAAGGCATACATCACTATTGCCTTGGTGAGGATCCACAAATACCACATATTGAGAGACTTGAGAGGGTCATACAACAGAATCTCTGAGCTTTATTTTGAAAACTTACAAAAACTCCAGGATAAGAGTTGAGCAACAGAGCTTGAGCGATAGTGCTTGACTTAGACATTCTGTCCTTCAATTACCCAAGACTCAAGAGAAGGCTACAAGCTCTATAGTTAAAGGTAAAAAAAGGTAAGTCTGAAGGTCACCATAGTTCACTCTAATCCTAGGAAATTTTTGTTTGATCACACAAGTATCTTAAAGGGTAACTTCCGCATCTGTTGATAAGACAGGCTTTGCTAAGGGACTAGCAAAGGTTAAGCTTGGGGGAGCTTGTTGATGGTAGTTATTGTATGATTTCATCTGTCAACTAAACATGAAAGAGGGTATAAAAGCAATCACCCACATAAAATAGGTTTTAAACTGACAGAATTCCACAAGTTTTGGTGAATCTGTGTTTTGCAGGGAGTCAGGAAAAGTACCAAAGGAGACCCACATGTCATACAAATATATCAAATTCCGAGCGGGCTTTTCGTTAAGAACATTCTAGAGGACACCAGAGAGCAGACCCTGAAAGAAGGGCCGACATGGATGTGAGCGGGGGTCAGCCGACCTAGGGGTGGGGTCGGTCGAACCCTGGCCCCACCCGTTAGCCTTCGGCTTCGTAATTCGGTTCTCCACCACCTTTAAGGAAGCATCTGGTTCGTTGCTCAAGGTCGGTTTGATCCGAGGGCTGAGATTCACCTCTCCGGCCTATATAAGCAGCCCCAGACCCCAGGGTTTCATAACTCTAATTCATTAGAAGTCATTTGATCAAGTTCTCAGAGCCAGAAACCCTAGTTCATTAGAGCTCCACCATCTAGAGTATAGCTACATAGGTTTAGAAGTAGAAGGAGGCAAGCTCCGCATGGATTCCGGATTGTGTCTGGAGCGTGGCTTCACGGAGCCTTTGTAAGCTCTCTCTTGTATCTTTCTGTATTTACTTTGCTAGATACATTTGATTCGACATTGCTTTATATATTATGTTCTCAATTGTGCTATTCATTGTTTGCCAAGATTATATACTTAGCATAGTTAGGATGTCTTTATATTTATACATAAGATCGTATAGCGCTCACTCTTTGATATCATGGGTGAGTGACCGACGGCATGTAAGCATGGTGCTTAGATGTTGTTTGTCTGCGAATGTACCCTATATTCCAGGCCATGTGGTAGATCACGGATGTGATACTCCCGTTGAATCCTTTGTATTCCACTCCTCGAATGTAGGGATAGTAGGAACACATTATTACTTTAGAAGTCATGCTCTGTTCTTGATCTTTCTTAGTAATATCCCTTATGTTTAGATATAAAATATTCTCATTATGATTGTTAGTATAATTGCACTAATCTAAGTATGACTTTGATAATATAGTTTAGAATGACTTAGAAATATTCTTGTGCTTCTGCCTAATCTATGCTAGTGGCTAGATAGGGAGTGCTCTAAGTGAACTGCATTATATTATATGTGATTTAATCATTTACCTTTATCATTCATTGTTATTTATCATGTGACTTAACCCTGTTATGAGTAAATTGAGCATACATGGTTATCTCTCCATTGCATGTGCATATGAGATCTATCTATTTCCTAATCAATGCCAGTCCCTTTCCAGTGATAAAATATAAATCGACAGCCCTAAAATACTCTAGGTTAAAATGCTACAATGATATATATATATATATATATATATATATATATATATATATATATATATATATATATATATATATAATCTGTGTGCTTGCGGATACCTAAGTAATCATATTGTTATATTATTTCCGTCACTTGCTGTGTAAAATTCCATAAGATCTTTTAGATACATGCTAGGGATGACAACTTAATTATTCTAAGAGATAGAGGTTAAAAGTTCAAGTGACTAGTTAGCTCAACCAAATGTCAAGATAAATTATGTCAACAGATCCCTCTACTTATGCCCCATTCTTGAGCTACTTAGAGCGGTAAGCCGAGATATGCATGCATACTTTTCTCGATGAGAGTTGAGAATAACTTGGTGATTCTATCGAGATCATAGGGCATATAGGTGGTAAAAGCTACAAGGCAGAAAGCACGAGGACTGAACAGGGCGGCCATTGATAGTAAAACACAATTGGCCAGTATGTTAGTTTATGAGTACATATCATACATGTATAACACATAAGACGATGTTAAAACTAATTAAATAACCACTTGCCCATTATATAGTGCCACAAGCAACAACCCAGATCGATCCACTATGGATTCTATGTGTGCAAGTTTATGAGATAGTCTGGACGATACATCAAAAACATAGATAAGGTAAGTAATAGTCATGTATGAAGTTATTCCCTTAAAGTTGCAAATGTATTATCAAGTGTAAACATATGATATTTATAAATTAACTTCCTGTGCGGACATATAAAATAGGCAAGGCGAAGAACATGAGCACTCAAACTTTATACAACATAGTTGGGGACATGTGCTCATTCATCATGACAGAAATTATTCCAAGCAATGGGAAATATCATGATCCTAAAAGCACTTTACGAAGTGAAGAGTTTAGAGAGCTAATAGAAATCCATAGGCTAGAGCTTAGTCAAGATGATTATTAGAGCTTCCCTGTGACTTTGATGTACATACATGTATGATGTGTATATATTGTGAGCACAAAACTTTGATGTATATAAATATATGTTATAATTAAATTGTATTTTGCTATATTTGATAATGACCTAATGGAGTTGAGTATATACAATAAATACGTATATGGTTTGGGGGGAGATTTTGAAAAAGGCCGGGAAAACTTCCACTGGCGGTTCTCTTAACTAACCGCCAGTGGAAACAGATTTCCACTGGCGGTTGTTTAAGAGAGAACCGCCAGTGGAAATCTATATTTTTCACTGGCGGTTCTCTTAATCAACCGCAAGTGAAAACAGATTTCCACTGGCAGTTCTCAGGCAACCGCCAATTGAGAGAATTATTTCTACTGGCCTCTCCCACTGGCGGCCCTGAGAAATGCCAGTGGAAATAGGTTACCAACTGCCTCTATAGAGCTTCTGTGTACTAGTGGTTTCTCCATTCCGCCAGTAAGAGAGGCCAGTGAAAATCTATCTTTCCACTGGCGGTGATTTGTAAATCGCCAGTGTAGACTACATTTACATTGGCGGTTAGCTTTACAAACTGCCAGTGTAAAAGACATTAACATTGGCGGTTTGTTAGGGCAACCGCCAGTGTTAATGTGATTGACACTGGCGGTTTGCAAAGTTGACCGCCAGTGTTGTGTTTTTGAATTTTAGTTTCCCGCCAAATGTATTATTACTAAATCCTAATGGATGGTGACGAATTAAAAATATATACATTACATGCAACTTAATTATATCATACAAGTACTTAAGTCACTATTACATGTCATGCACCAACCCAAGTCTTACGTCAACCACATAGCTTATATATACACACATCAAAGTTCATGTACATATACACACAACAAAGTCTCTAATAATCGTCTCTGTTTAGATTTAGCTCTCAATCTTTGTTAGCACTTTGAACTCTGGCGTCGCTAATACGCTGGTAGCATCATGATATTTTTCACTGCAAGGAATAATTTTTTTCAGGATGAATGAGCACATGTCCGCGCAAATGTTATACAAAGCACTAGTGTTCATGCTCTTTGCCTTGCCTACTTTATATGCCTGAAAAGGAAGATTATGAACTTCGTATTTTTATACTTGACCATATATTTGAAACTTTAATGACAGAACTTTATACATGAAAATTACTTACCTGGTCAATGTTCTTGATGTATCAGTCATTCTCTCTCATACATCTAGAATGACCTCTCCATCATTACCTGTACAAAAATATCAAATTCCTTGTAATGGCAAAAAAAAATAATGATTTTTTTGTTTTTATCAACCTCGTTCAAAATGAAAAGTACATTTTGCAATTTGTACACCTCGAGAAATGAATACCTAGCTACAAGTACAACTGATTCAAAATCATTTGCATAATAAATCTTAATATTCAATTAATCTTAATTAATAAGTTACCTTATTTTCATTTTTTGCTACTAATAAACAAAAAAATCTTAATTAATTAATACGTTACCTCGTTTTTCATATTTTGCTACTAATAAACAAAAAATCTTAATTAATTAATAAGTTACCTCATTTTCATATTTTGCTACTAATGAAAAAATCATAATTAATTAAGCTGAATCAATATAATTAACTCCCCAAACCTAGCTTGTATATTGTTTCTCTCTCTAAAAACCCACATGAACACACCATGACATGTATCTAATCTAAATAAATAGATGGGGAATGAAATTGAGAAGGAGTCATGGAAAAAAGATAATAGAGACATCATCTAACCATATTAACCAACTTCATTTAAGGAAATAAAGAAAAAGACTACCATTTACTCTCTCTAAGATGTGGTGAAACCCTAGATTCAAAATGTGGATCAAATTGAGCAAGAATGATTTAAAAGAGGCATGGGAAGCATTAAGTAACCTTTTGTACCAACCTTCCTCGAAGAAATGAAGATCAAAACCTCTCCCTCTGTATTTTGAAAATTGGACCTCCAAATCGACTCCAATGGAAGGTTGGTGGCGCCTACAGTTCTGGTCGGGGAGGAAGAAGGGGGCATTTATAGCAGAATCTACACTGGCGGTTCAAATAAAAACCGCCAGTGCAAATATTAAAACTGGTGGTTTTAGTTATAGACACTGGCGATTTATATCGAAAACCGCCAGTGTTAATGCACATTTACACTGGCGTTTTGTAACGAAAACTGCCGGTGATAATGCATTTGCGAGGCGGTTCTTTTCTCAGGCCCACTGTTTTATCTCTACTGGTGTCACTGTTGCAAAACCGCCCGTGGAAATCTCTCCCAACTGTCAAGAGAAACCGTTTTTGTACTAATGAAATATAATAATGGCAGCATCTCATGAAATATAATAATGGCAGAAGACAACATGCGCTCTTAGTGGTGAGTTTGCATGCATTTGTAAAGCCTGAGGATTTAGTGTTGGTTGAGACTTTAGTGCCGGCAGGTATGATCAACCGGCACTAAAGAAGGTACGAGTGCCAACTTCAATTCAATTAACCAGCACTGAAGAGAGGGTAAGAAAGACCTGTTCTGTAGTTCTTACTTGTGTTTAACAAAATTTTTTTATTTCTCACTCTGTGTTGCAGCATGAAGATGCTTCAGGGGTTACTACTAACCGAGGTACGGATGCTTCAAGAACAGCTAGCCGAGTTCATATGGACTATATATGTCGGAAGTCGGATCTAAAGTTCTGCCTTTTCTAGATAATAAGTGGCAGCTATGAATATTGATATTGTCAAACTTGATATATATTTATGTGTTGCTTTGAATGTTATTCTCAGACTTGTGATATATTTGATGTAAAGTCATGTTGCTCAAACATGATTTATGGACTTGTTGGAAATTTGAATGCATCGCGTTAATGAAATATACCCTGGACATGACATATGGTTGTATAATTGTGTTGCTATTAATTATTGTGCCGTAAAAAGTTTGCTACATATAAATCTAAATAAATCATGAAAATTAAAATCACCGCTGGTTCTAATTATAAACCTTAAGTGAAACAGTTCACTACACAAACCGGTAGTCAGGATGTCATTATCACCATCAATTGTGTACAGACCGGTGAAAACATCGCAAAAGCTACCTCATAACTCACTTTGGTTTTGAGATAGACCCATAAGACGTTTTGTTGCAAATCTCCACACCCTAATAACTAATTTTGTTGCAAAAACCACGCCATTACATGTGCTCTTATGCAGGCTTTGGTAAGCATAGATACATTAGAAGTTCATTTAGTCAAGTAAACCTTACTTTGGCACGTAAATTATGCACCTTCATCGTGCTGTGATAAAAAAATAATTGTGAAGAGTGAAAATCGTTGTCATCATGCTTAGACACTCATCATGTTGTCATAAAAAAATTATGAAGAGTGAAAACCATTGTCATCAAAATTACACAATCATCATATTATGATATCAAAAAAAGAATTATGAAGAATAAAAATCATTGTCATCATTATTTCACTTTGATAAATAATTCTTTTGGTGGAAACAAAAAAAATATCAACACTTCACTTGTAGAAGTGATATAGACTATGTCGATAGCTCTACATTATTATTAGAAAAAACGGGTGAAAGCTACCGATTTAGTACATATGGGGTAGTTTCTGTGGCAAAAGTGTAGAGGGTGGGGATTTGCAACAAAATTTCTTATGAGGGCAATAAAAAACGAATGTGATTTATTAGGTGATTTTTCTAATTTTGTTTAACATATTATCCCGGTCGGTTTAAAACCAGCACTAATAACCCTAATTATCACTGTGGACTTTTATACCAATGGACCCTAATTAAAACGGCAATCATGGATAAGCAGTGATGAAGTTTGTATAGCAGTGTTAGGTTGTCCTCTCAACGTCCGTGTCATGGAACATTGGTGTAGCTAGCAACCTTGTCGTCACCCTTTCTGTTTTTTCTCCTTTCGGAGTTATGCATTTCCTGTTCCAAACGCAAGTTGAACAAGACGCGATTAGGTTTTCATTTATGCAATCATCTTTCTCTGGTCCAAACGAAAGTTTAAAAATCACTGTACATTATAAATTTACATCAAGAAATACAACATGGCATGTTAGTAGGCAAAGAGTGGCCCATTGGAACAGTTGACTAACGGATAAAATAAAGCAATTGCATGACCTCGGAGACTGCGATACAGAGAGGTTGTATTCAAATTTTCATTTGACTGACTAAAGGAACGATTAAACTTGGACTTTTGTGTAACTACCCTCATACTGTCTAGAAATTCCTAGGATGTGTTTTGCAATTTCAGGACCATATATATATATCGCTGGGGAAATTATACATGGCACCTCTAATAACCAAATTATTAGTTGGGAAAATTAATAATTATAAGCATGTTTAAGATGCAAAAGATGTATCAGTACATTCTTATTTCAAAGTACTTAGTTTTAACGTGATAATAATACTTTAAAAACTGCATAAAAACATAAGATGGCAGCAAAAAAATTATACTCAAGCAAGCCACCCCTGCTCGATTAGTCACCTTCTACTTTAAGGGCCACAATCTTTTGTATTCTTTACATAATTTATATTAGCCTACCGGAACAGGCTTTTTATTTGGTGGGGAACATATCGATGAAAGTAGCTAGCACACGAAAGCTACAAATTTAGAAGACGAGAGCAAATTGAAAAAATAAATAAATGTTTACGTGTTGACTCCTAAACAAATTATTTAGGATTGTGAAGCGAAAGAAACCAGTTTATCTACTAAGAGGGCCTAAATTAGTGCATTACAAAACCACACTCCCATTAACACAACTGTGAATATGGGTTCTTTGTAAATACCCTCCTCAACGAGGACCGGTTATCAGCAGTTCTGTGGATTGTACTAGATACCTTCGTCTTGTCGTCTAGTATGGGATTAGATATTGGTACTCTGTCAGTCCTATCCCACCCCTCCCCCTCTTCACTTTTACTTTTACTTTTACGGATGGGCATTTCTCGTTCTGAGCGCAAGTCAAACGAGATGCGATCTGGTTTCATTTATCAAATCAGTTTGCTCTGCAGCAGTGGGCACAACTAGATTGTTAGTAATAAAAAAAGTAATTGGACAAATTCACATAATGTGGCACGTTGACTGGCAAAGAGTGGCCGGTTGGAACTGATGACAACCGGATTAGATAAAGCAATTGCAACACCTCGGAGATTGGGACATAGAGGTTGTATCTAAAATTTGATGTCACTAACGAAGAAACGCTTACACGTTGAGTGGTACTATCCTCGATTTTTTTGGGAGTTCCTTCTGTTTATTTCGCAATTTCACACACCATATTTGAGGAAATTATATATGTGACATCTAGTAACCAAATCTTGGTCCCAAAGTAGTACGGAAAAATAATGGTTATATGTGCATTTGCGATGCAAAAGTTCAATCAGGACTTTCGAATCTCAAAGTAATTAATTTTATTTTGAAGTGCTTAAGTTTAACATGATTGTTGCTAGTGTATAAATTGGCACATGTTGACACAACGAAAATCAGTGGTCAAAACATACTTTAATTTGGAACAAAAAATATCCTGCATAAATTATTTTTTGGAACAAAATCTTCATACTTCTCAAAACATTATTTTTTTATTATAGATTTACCATTATACCCTTAATTACATAAAGAAATTTCAAAAATAGTATTATCACACCTTTTTTTTAAGTGCTGCCCTACCAATTTTAGTATGCGCCTAGTACCTACAATCCCACCATTTAAAAGGTATTTGTTACCTCTCGGTGCCTCCAAAATTGGTACCTTTGGGTTAGTCTGCCTTTCTAGCTGTTAGATCGCTACTCGTGAGCCGTCCATTTTTCTTCAAACATAATAAAATTCCTATATATATATATACATATAAGCCCGCCCATGTTGAAATCTCACCCAAAAAACCAGTGCACACATACACTAGTAGAGACATCCCCTTTAGTCCCAGTTCCAAACACCCTTTACTCCCGGTTTTCTCAACCGGGATTAGGAATTCGGGACTAAAAGGGGTGTCCTTTAGTCCCGGTCTCCTTGCACTAAAAAAGAAATGCGCCCCGTGAAGAAATGTGCCACGTGAGATTCGAACCCAAGATCTCATACATAGCCTCGCGCGTGACTTACCACCCCACCTACACATCACATATGACTGAAGATAGGATGTTTTCCTTTTGAACTAACCCGCAGATGACCCTTTAGTCCCGGTTCGTAAGACCAACTGGGACTAAAGGGTCTACCTTTAGTCCGGGTTGGTGTTACGAACCGAGACTAAAGGGTTTAGGCTTTTAGTCCCGGTTAGCAATACGAGCCTGTAAGTGCAATCAAGTTCTAGTGTGGGTATTGGTATTGATGACCACCGAATTAGAGAACTAATGAACTCTATCAAGATGATGAGTAGGAAGCTTTAATAAGAGGATGCTATTTGATTCAAAAGAACTCCACGCGTACTTGCAACTGCGGTGAACAACTCAAAAGGAGGTTTAAATCCATTTTATCTTTTGAATTTGAGTTTAGGAATGCCGTACTATCAAGGGGATTCTTAGGGACATCTGTCCAAGTGCTGAACCAAGTGCTCATATTCCAAACATACTATCCTCATACTCTGACAAATCCAGCAAAACAAACCGCACTTCATTTCACTGGATTTTGCTAGGGTGGCAGTGCCGCCCTCCTTCAGACCGTTGGACACCAGAGTATAAATACTACTTTTCCACCTCATAACGGTCTCTTCTTCCAGCTCGCGACTTTCTGCCCGTTACAGAACAGAAACAGAAGCTCTCTCTCTCCTCCATTGTTGCTCCTTCACCTCTCACTTGGATCTCCCATTCCAACTAGTAAAAGTTGAGGAAAAAGGCAGCAAACCTCGATTGGAGAACTGATCTACTACATCCCAAAGTTTGAGAGCACTTGGTTCACGTTTGGCCGGCGTTCTTGAGTTTCATACCCTTGGAGCTTTGTTCCTAGCCGGCTAGGCATCGCCCTAGAGCTTGCCAACTTGATTGTGGCAGCCTAGGGAGGTTTGTAACTCTTGTGCAGCTAAGGAATCACCCCTGACTTCAAGAGTTAAGTCTCTTGATTTGAGAACAAGGAAGAGGGAAGCCTTTGTGGCAACCCTAGCCTTGAGCTGAACCGCGAGATAAATCATTGTGTGCTGTCTATTTACTTGTATTTGATTTATTTGTTGAGTTTGTGCTAGGGTTACCCGATTCATTCACTGAAGGGATTTCTGTTGTATTTCGTCTTCGAGCTGTGAACTTCTGTGAAACTAAAGGATAAGAATCTCTTTGCTCTGCTCTTTCTAACCATATACAGCTTACTGTATTTCGCTTAGGTTTTAGAGTGGGCAGTGCCATCCTCCTGGTGTGGCAGTGCCGCCCTCTGTTCTTATATCAGTTCAAGTTGAGTTTTTGCAGGCCTATTCACCCCCTTCTAGGCTTCTAGGGATCCTACAAGTGGTATCAGAGCGAGGTTACTTCATATACACTTCACCGCGTGAAGTATGGAGCCCGGGGCAAGTTCTTCACAAGCCGTTCGGGTGGATCCAAAGGACGTGAACCTGCATGACACCGAGAGCAGCGAGCTTTTGGCCTCTACAGCAAGAGAAGATCTTCCTCTTGTTGCCTCCGACCCCAACAAAAGGCAACAAGATGAGGAAGAGATAAGAAGAAGGAAGGCCGAGAAGAAGCAAAGAAGAGAAGCGCGAGAAAGAGAAAGAGAGCAGCAAAGACTAGCTGAGAAAAAGAAGAGAAAAGAAGAAAGAAGAATCAATAGAGAAGAAAGAAAGAAGAGAAGAGAAGAAAGGAAGAAGAAAGAAGAGAAGGCCAAGTCCGTGCGAGTGTCATCTAGTGAGCTCTCTAGTAGCTCCAAAGATGGCGATGATGATGAGTCCTACCATGCATCAAAGAAGGACAATGGCAGCATCACCAACAAGAAGAAGTATGCCATCGTATCCTTCAATTATGCTTTTATGACTAACAGTGATCGCAAGTCTTTCATCAATGTGCCCGCGGGGAAGTTGCCTTATTTCGATGGGACAAACTTCACCAAGTGGAAGCACTTGATAAGGGCTTATCTTGTAGGACTTCATCCTGGCATTTGGGAGATTGTGTGCAATGGATTTGAGCCACCGGTTGACCCCGAGCAGCCCACACATGAGGAGCTATTGGCTGTCTACCTCAATGGACAGATCACTAGTGTGTTGCTTAGTGCTTTGGATGGTGATGAGTACAACTGGGTAATGGGTGTTGATGTTGCCAAGCAAATTTAGGACACCTTGCACCTTGCACATGAGGGTGTTGACAAAGTTAGAAAGGTAAGAATTGATTTATTGATGGCCAAGCTCAATAGATTTGTGATTTTGGATGATGAAGGGCCACAAGAAATGTTTGATAGATTGATGACCATTGTTGGCAAGATTAGAGGCTATGGAGGTGAGGAGCTTGATGACCATAAGGTAGTGAAAATCATGTTGGAGGCTTATTCACCTAGAAATGAGACCGTGGTCACTCCCATAAGGGATAAAAAGAAGTTTGAGCACTTCACTCCAAATGATGTGCTTGGGAGGATTTTGACCTTTGACATGCAAAGAGAAGAGGCAAATGAGAGAAGAAAGCTTGGAGAGTTGGAAGCCAAGTTAGAGCGCTTAAAAGTGAAGGATGTGGCTCTTAAGGTCAACAAGACAAGCAAGCCAAATCAAAATAACAAGTCCAAGGGTAGCAAGCAAGCAATCACAAGCAAAGCCAAAGCAATCAAGCCAACACAAGCAAAAGTGGAATCAACATCATCATCAAGTGAAGATGAAAGTGATAACACTCAATGCAATGAGATTAGTGACATGGCTTTTTTCATGAACAAGTACAACAAAGGGTTGAAGAAGCAAGGTTACAAGTTAATGAGGATAAAGTTTCCAAACAAGAAGAAAAGAACATGCTATGAGTGTGGGAGCACCGAACACTTTGTTGCCCAATGTCCTCATGTTGAGAAAGATAGCAAGAATAAGAAGGACAAGAGAGAAAACAAGCAAAATTATAGAAGGGGCAGCAAGAAGACAATGAAAGAAGCTCACATTGGTCATGAGTGGGACTCAACTTATGATAGCTCAAGTGAAGAAGATGAGAAGGTTACAACTGTAACCATTCAAACACCATCATCTTCACCTAGGCTCTTCACCAACATGTCCGATGATGACTCCAACTCCCCTCACATTTGCCTTATGGCAAAGGGTGAGAAGGTAAAATCAAAATTCAAACCTCCCACACCTCCTAGTGACATCTCTAGTAGTGATCTAAGTGATAGCTCTAGTGATCATGTCTCAAATGATGAAGAAATAGATAACACAATCAAGAACTTGGACCCTAAAACTAAATTATACATTTCTAAGCTTTTGGAACAATTAGATGGTGTTTATGCCGAGCTAGAATCTAGAGAGGAAACTCTTATTAAACAATAGAATCTCTACATTGCTAGTAAGGAAGCACTTGCATTAGAAAGAAGTGAGGTGGAATCCTTACGCAAGGCCTTGGCCAAAGAGTAAGAAGACCATGCTCTCACTAAGAAGGCCCATATTGGTCTCGATGAAAAGTATTGTGTCTTATATGAAAAGCACAAAGAAATCGAGTTGCAATATAACCTTCTTTGGAAGAGCACCTCACATCCTTCAAATCCAAAGGATGCCTCCACTCCTTCCACTAGCAAAGGATGTGAAAAATGCTATGATCTTGACTTGGATATCTATTCTACTAACCATACAAACATAGAGGCCATGAAAGGAGAAATAGCAAGGCTCAATGAAATAATTGCTAAAGAGAGCAAATCAGAGAGTAAACAAGTTAGTGGCCAAGTGAATCAACCAAAGAGGCCACAATTCAAGGATGAAAGATATCCACACATCAAGACCGGACTTGGGCATCAACATGAAGCCTGAACAAATGGGAGAAAAATGGTAAATGGATTTGAATGTGTTCAATTCAGGTCCAGCAGCAGTGGAGGTACAGAGGGGCCTGCACAGAGGGTAGCATGTCCAGCCCCCTGAGCAGCACTGCACCCTATCCAGGGCGGTAGTGCCGCTGTGAAGGGCGGTAGTGCCACCCCCCAAAGAAAGGGAAGGCCACCTCCACTGCCTCTGGTCATGATTAGCACAGAAAGAAGGTCTCCCAGCCAGAGAAGTCTTTCCAGAAAAGCAAGAAGTCAATCTAGGGGCAACCAAACAAGTATGCTTATCAACCGAAGAGCTATGCCCCTAGGCAAAGCTTGAGTTCTTGCTTTGTATTGAAGAACAACAGCAAAGAAGAAGTGGTTGCCAAGTACATTGGCAAAGAAAAGAATGTCTATCATAACACTTCTATTTGGGTTCCTAAGATTCTTGTGACTAACATGCAAGGCCCCAAGAACATTTGGGGACCTAAACTGAGGAACTAAACTTATTTTGCAGGCATACTTCTCCGGTGGATCAAGTTGGGTGCTTGATAGTGGATGTACAAATCATATGACCAGAGAAAAGAGTATGTTCTCATCCTACACCCCCATGGAAGATTCAAATAAAAATATTGTCTTTGGAGACAATTCCAAGGGTGGTGTACTTGGTCTTGGTAATGTTGCAATTACTCATGAGCATTCAATTACTAATATTTTACATGTTGATTCATTAAGTTACAACTTGTTATCCATCTCATAATTATGTGAAATGGGCTACAATTGTCTCTTTACGGATAAGGGTGTGGAAGTCACCAGAAAAGAGGATTTCTCTATTGCTTTTACAGGTCACTTGAAAGGAAAGCTTTATCTAGTTGATTTCAACAAATGCAAAGCTAACCTTGAGACTTGTTTAGTGGCAAAATCTAGCATGGGCTGGTTATGGCATTGCCGTCTAGCACATGTTGGGATGAGAAACTTGGCCAAACTTCTAAAGGACAACCATATCTTTGGACTAACAGATGTTCATTTTGAGAAAAATAGGATTTGTAGCGCTTGCCAAGCCGGAAAGCAAGTAGGCGTGCCTCACCCACCAAAGAGCATCATGACCACTACTCAACCTTTGGAGTTGATTCACATGGATCTCTTTGGACCGGTCACCTATCTTTGTCTTGGTGGTAACAAATATGGTTTAGTTATTGTTGATGACTATTCTCGTTTCACTTGGGTGTTCTTTTTGTATGATAAGTATCAGGTACAAGAGAAAGTGAAGATCTTTGTTAGGAGAGCACAAAAGGAGTTCGGTCTACCCATCAAGAAAGTAAAAAGTGATAATGGGACCGAGTTCAAGAACACCCTAATTGAAGAATTCCTTGATGATGAAGAGGGGATCAAGCATGAATTTTCAACTCCATATACCCCTCAACAAAATGGTGTAGTAGAGAGGAAGAACACGACCCTCATCGACATGGGAAGGACGATGCTGAATGAATACAAGACGCCGGACATCTTTTGGTGTGATGCCGTCAACACCGCTTGCCATGCCATCAATCGTCTCTACCTACACAAGAAGTTGAAGAAAACCTCCTACGAGCTTCTAACCGGTAACAAACATAAGGTGTCCTACTTTAGAGTGTTTGGGTATAAGTGTTTCATACTCAACAAGAAACCCAAAATCTCTAAATTTGCACTTAAAGTTAATGAAGGTTTTCTTCTTGGTTATGGATCAAATGAGCATGCCTACTGTGTCTTCAACAAAAACTCCGGTCGAATTGAAGTAGCGGTAGATCTGACATTTGATGAATCTAATGGCTCTCAAGTAGAGCAAGTTGACTCAAGTGTTGTAGATAAAGAAGATCCCCTTGTGAAGCAATCAAGCAATTGACTATTGGTGACATTAGACCACAAGAAGAACCAGCTACTAAACAGGGGGAGTCTCAAGATGCTGCTGAACAAGACTCCACTGACGCACTCACCAGAGAAGAGTAGGGAACACCTAGCACAGGAATGCAGGGCGGCAGTGCCGCCCCTCACTCAGCAGCCAGAATTGAGTCAGCTCAGGATCAACGTTTAGACCTTGCTCCCATCTTCGAGCTAGAAGATTGTGATGATCCAGAAGATGAAAATGAAGGTGTTGAGCATCCAAGGCTACGACAAACCATACAACGGGCTCACCCCGTTGATAATATCCTTAGGAGTCTTCAAAATGGGGTAATGACTCGTTCTCATTTAGCAAATTTTTGTAAATATTACACGTTTGTTTCCTCTTTGGAGCCTCTTAAGGTACAAGATGCACTTAGAGATCCGGATTGGGTCTTGGCTATGCAAGAAGAGCTCAACAACTTCATAAGAAACCAAGTGTGGACCTTGGTTGAAAGACCCAAGATAAATGAGATTGGCACCAAATGGGTCTTTCGTAACAAGAAAGATGAGAATGGTGTGGAGACAATGAACAAGGCAAGATTGGTTGCTGAAGGCTTCACTCAAATAGAGGGCTTGGACTTTGAAGAAACATTTGCACCGGTGGCTAGGCTTGAAGCAATTCGAATGCTTCTAGCCTATGCTGCCCATCATGACTTCAAGCTTTACTAAATGGATGTGAAGAGTGCATTTCTCAATGGCCCTATTCAAGAACTTGTCTACATTGAGCAACCACCTGGTTTTGAAGATCCCAAGTTCCCCAACCATGTCTACCAACTCCAAAAGGCACTCTATGGGCTTAAGCAAGCTCCAAAAGCATGGTATGAATGCCTTAAGGATTTCTTACTTCAACAAGGATAGGCAAAACCGATCCTACTCTTTTCACTCACAAAGTTGGTAAAGATATTTTTGTGTGCCAAATATATGTCGATGACATAATGTTTGTTAGTACTAATCATTCTTTTTGTGAGAAGTTTAGTAGGACTATGACCAAGAGATTTGAGATGTCCATAATGGGTGAATTGAAGTTCTACCTTGGTTTTCAAATAAAGCAATTGAAGGAAGGAACATTTATTTGCCAAACGAAGTACACCCATGATATGCTCAAGAAGTTTGACATGGTAAATGCCAAGCCTATCAAAACTCCCATGCCAACCAATAGACATCTTGATCTCAACGAAGAAGGGAAAGCCGTCGATACAAAGGTAAAGCCATCGATACAAAGGTATATCGCTCCATGATTGGCTCTCTGCTTTATTTTTGTGCATCTAAGCCGGATATAATGCTTAGTGTGTGCATGTGTGCTAGATTTCGAGCCAATCCAAAACAATGGCACTTAATTGCTGTTAAGATAATTTTGAGATATTTAGTTCATACTCCAAATCTTGGTTTGTGGTATTATAAGGGCTCTAAGTTCAATCTACTTGGGTATTCGGATTCCGATTACGCCGGTTGTAAAGTAGATAGAAAAAGCCCGGGGACTTGTCAATTATTTGGACGGTCCCTAGTGTCCTGGAGCTCTAAGAAGCAAAATTGTGTAGCCCTTTCCACCGCCGATGCCGAGTATGTTGCAGCCGGCGCTTGTTGTGCTCAACTACTTTGGATGAGACAAACCTTAAAAGATTTCGGATGTCACTTTACCAAAATCCCACTTTTGTGTGACAATGAAAGTGTCATAAAACTTGCAAACAATCCGGTAAGTTACTCAAGAACAAAACACATAGACATCCGTTATCACTTCTTGAGAGACCACGAAACCAAAGAAGATATCAAAATTCGCCATGTGAGCACCGAAAAGCAACTAGCCGATATCTTCACTAAGCCTCTCGATGAGTCAAGATTTTGTTCTTTGAATAATGAACTAAATATTCTTGATTCTTGGAACCTGGCTTGATATGTAGCACACAACTTGGTTGTCTAACTAGCGACCTAGGAAAATACTTTGAAAATTTCATATTGTGTTTTAAAATCGTTTTCGAAAGGAATTTCATGTAGCATGACCATAGCCTGTATTGTCTGTTTGAATCTGGTCATGATACATGGAATATATATATATATATATATCTGTGGTAGAAACAGAGTCTAAAAGGTGGCACTAAATCTGCCAAGGTTGGGCAGGGCGGCAGTGCCGCCCGTAGAGTGCGGCAATGCCACCCTCTGAAACCTGAGCGGTTTTGGCCGAAACTTTTCTAAGCACTGGGGCCCATGTTTCTTTACTATTCCTGGCTGCCCCATGCAATGAGAACCGCTGGGGCCCGTGTTACTTTTCTGAGCGCTGGGGCCCGTGTTTCGGCCTAAACTCTGCTTCCCTCATTCAGAACCGCCGTCATCCCTTTCTTTCTCCCTTTCTCTCCAAGGGAGAAAAAGGGTGGCTGCCCCTTGCCTCTCCATTGTCAACCTCCGGTAGTGCCGCACCTCCGGGCATCTCCTCCAGCACCTCTTCGTGGTGCCCTAGGTGTGGCGGCAAGGGATTTGCTCTTCTTCCCTCTCCAATCTTCGGTTTGATTCAAGGTGAAACCCTAATCCTCGTCGATCTATGCAATGCGTGATTTCTAGTTGTGGATTCGAGTTTCTAGAAGTAGTATGTTGGATTTAGGGGGAGCCTTCATGGGCAAATCCTGGAAGAAACCCGATTTGAATCGGGGAACCCTAGCCAGGGCGGCAGTGCCACCCTCTGCAGGAGCAAGTGCTCGTAGTCAGGTTTCTCTGGTTGGATTCGTATTTCATTCAAGATTTGTTTCTCATAATGGGATTCTCTAGGTCCAAAGTATTATTTTTCTATCTCATTCACAAATGGAGTTCACGTTTGATTTGTTGATATACTTCGATTTTTGGAATTGTGTTGGAATATAGAAGTTGCTGGATAGGAAAGATAGCTAGTGAAAGAAAATGCACATTGATCTGTTGAAGGAACTGAGTGCGGCAGTGCCGCCCTACTTGGCTGTTGAACCAGGTGTTCTATCTTGAGGACAATATTCATGCTCTTTCACTAATTAATGTTCCTCTGCAGCAAGTTCTATAACTCCAGTTTGCACAGTTTCTCATCAAAGTTTCATTTAAATTTAAATTGCATAGATGCAAGGTGGTGGTGGTGACCCTCACAGGATGAAGAAGGTGCTGTCCAAGCATCCTTCCAAGAGAGGTCGCAGGACAGGAGACAGTAGTGGACCTTATGTGATTGGTGATAGAGATGCTCATGGTCAGTATGTTGGGCAAGAGGAGAGACTTCAGCAGGAAGGATTCACTATTCCTTTTGTGGGTTGTCCAGGCACTCCAGTTCATATCTCTGAGTATGATGACAACTATATGAGAGATTCAGATGAGGATCCGTCTTTCTGGGCACCAAATGACTCTACTCCTCATCCTATGTTTGACTATTCAAGAGCCTGGTCAGAGACTGCAAGGGCACATCAAGTCAATCCTTATACCACTCACAGTGATATGGGGATTGATTATAGATTTTGGAGTTGTTTTCATTCTAACTTCTATAGGTCAGCAATTCTTGGTGCAAGGAAGTCCAAGATTATGACTATGCAGTATATTGACTTCCTTGATATGCAAGAGAGGAATGAGCCTGAGTTCAATACTGCAATTAAGATATGTGACAGATTTGATTTGACTGATCTCATAAGCTTCAGGTATGGATGGAACACAGAGGTTCTTACTCAGTTTCATGCTACCTATTATCTTAATCAAATTACAGATGAGATCCACTGGATGACTGAGGGCAGGTAGTATCGTGTTGATTTCATTACCTTCAGTCGCATTCTTGGTATTGGTGACGTGCACAGGAGCTTCTCCAACATTCACAGTGAGCCTCACTTTAAGATAGATCAGATGAGGGACTTGTACAGAGATCCTAGACTTGCTGATGGTAGGAGGAGTGGATTGCAGAGTGTCTATTATGTCATGAACAGCCTTATCAGAAACACTATTAACCCCAAGGATGAAGTAGCTTCGGACATTAATGGCTTTGCAAGGAATGTTCTTGTTCACTTTCACACTGGTGAGTGGTTCAATGTTCCTCGCTTCTTATGGATCGAGTTAGTTACAGCCCTAGATGATCTGAGCAGGGGATTACCCTATGCCCCTTATCTCGTGTTTATGATTGAGAGATTTTCTTGTATTCGGTTTCCTAAGGACACACTTTATCCTGTGTACAAGATTGATAGGCCAAGGCCACATGGAGTTGACAAGGGAACCGACAGTCAGCATGCTCATGAGGATATTCCTAAGTCTTCGCATGGCAGAGGAACAAGAGAGAAGAAGCCCAGCAAGCTCAAGAAGATTTTGAATGCAATTTTTGCCACTTGTACCTATTCAGCGGCAAATGCATATGGAGCTAGATTGGAGGCTAGAGAGGTGAGCAGAAGATTGGACTTCTGTTTACACCAAAATTTGGTAAATTTGCCCCCAGAAAGGAAAGAGTTGGCCGATCGTATAGAAGCAAAGAAATACACAAAATTTTGGGCTGGGAGCCGATAGCCGATACTAAAGGTAGATAGCCGATACCACAGGAAGATAGCCGATTTCGGAAGCAGACTCCGTCCAGCGGAAGGAAGGAAAATAGCCGATTGAACGGTGAATCGGTTATCGGGCGAAGGTGACAGGAGGCGTGCAGCGTCGGTATTGGTGACGTCATCCAGAGTCCGCACTGCCAAGATGCGATCATGATCGGAGTCCGTTATGAAAGAGAAGTTGGGACTCCAAGTTACCTTAGATATAGGTTAGTTTGTTGGTTTCCTTATCTATTAATGAGTTGTAATTCGATTAGGACTCTAGCTACGCGCGGGGTATAAATATAAGCCCTCAGCCATTGTAAAATATACAACAACATCAATACAACACAACTTTTGGCTCCGGCCAACAAACCCTAAAGTCAGTCGAGTCCGACGAGTTACTTCATCCAGGCTGGGTGTCATCAGGTGGACGCAGGCTTGCTTGTAAGTATCGTCAACCCCCTGTTAAACTATGTCTTTTCAGCGTCATCCGGTGGACGTGGAAGCATGGCGGACCAGGGTCCTTGCTAAGCTCTGTTTCTTTGGCGTCATCCGGTGGACGCGGGAAGCATAGTGAGTCAAGGATGATTCACGCTGGTTTACCCGATCAATCTGTGTTAACTGTCATCCGGTGGACGAGATACAGATTGGGACGGTTTTCACGCGCGGATTAGTTATCGATTCGTGTTTGTTTGCTTGATTAATCTATTAGTTAATGTCATCCGGTAGACAGGCTATAGATTGAGATGGTTTGCATGCATGGATTAGTTATTGGCTCTAGTTAAATTTGGCAGTTTAGCTGGATTCATTAAGTTACCGATGTTGCTTATGTTTATTGTTTATTATTTAAAGCAATCATCAATTTGCCCGTCTTGATCCATATGCGTCGGCTTATATCTAATAGATCTATATGTTCAACGAATTATGTTTGCCATTCATTTTATATTGATAAGGTAGAATGCTTTGCACCAGCCGGTTGTATTTTGGATTTAGATTAGATACGGGTCGCACTCAAGTAATAAAATAAACTTTGTCTAGATTCAAAGGTTAACGGATCTAAGTTGCAACTTCATCATGACTGCCTCGATCTACTCGATCGCCACTGTTGCAAGATTGTGATTTAGATCTATTAGCCGAAGAGTTAAAACATTGTTTGCTTTATAGGCTTCTATGTTGCTCGTATACACTAAATCGGCTGAAATAGCCGATTTCTTCTTGTTTTACATTGAGACATCTTATGATCATGTCAGCTTGCTGTGACTACATCTTTTATAGCATATTTCCGTCTAATGCAAGTATATGTCATTGAATTCATGTCTGAATCGGTTAACTTGAGTTATAATGCATGTTTCGCTACAATCGGTTCAGAACATAACGGAATCGGCTTTCTAGTCGATCTCCCATTACATCGGCTCTTCGAGCCATACAGTTGGAACTACCTGGATACACCGGTTAGTTCCGCCCTGTGATTACTGATTACTATCTTTTTCCTTGTCAATTGCAGGTCAAATTGACTGGCACGCTTGGGTGTTACTGACACTCTCAGACCGGGTTCGAAGCTAGCTGGATCTGCGAGAGCTTTACGGCCTCAAGGGTCGTTTCCGGCTTCGCTGGTGTGTTGGTCTTAGGGAACCACTTTTGGCGCCAACATACTTTTTGGCACGCCCAGTTGGACCATTCACTGAAGACCATGGCAAAAGGGAAGGCTGCGGCGGATGGCCCCTCCAGGGATGACGGTGTCCTCTGGGTCAGGGTCGAAGATCTCAGTGAGGAGGACGCGACAGTGCTGAACAAGATTGTTGAGGAATTTGCTGATGCCTGCCTGCTTTCATTCAGCAAGCAGTGTGATGGCTCTATAGTGAAGAAGAATGCATTCCCGAGATGGATCATGGACGGCCATTCTGATAAATCTGAAGAGGAGTGCAAGGCCGACCTCAAGCAGATGCTGGAAGAAGCAACCTGGGAGGCCGCCTATTCAGCAGTCGGCCATCACCATAAATCCTTCCTGCAGACATTCTATAACAACATGAAGACTGTTCTCAAACGGCAGGATTGGGAGTCTCTGGGTCCGGTTTACTTCAACATACCCGCAGAGGATGCAGATCCAAAAGCAGCGGCAAGGACCTCCAATTCCTCACCGCAACAGCTGAGCCAGCCGAAAACGCCAGTGCAGGGTGCCACTGCGGCCGGTTCGGCTCAAAAAATAGCAGCTTCTCCCAGATTATACAAAGATCATACTCTGGAGGAGCTCGCCGCTTTCATGCAGGCCACTGGACAGTTGGTGAACTCGATGAACTCATCAGCGGTGAACCTGACAGCTGGAAATACGCCGGCGGCAGACATGGCCAACCCAACTCCTGGATACCATGAGAGGATCACATATCAAGACCTTCAGGAAGCGCCGCATCCGGGGTACGCTCAGACACCCAACAATCAGCTGCTGGAGCAGATGAGTGCCATGCTCCGTGAGACGTTCGGTTTACAGCCGAAGACCGGGACTGGAATCAAGTACAGGCGCCCTTACCTCGAGTGGTACGACCGAGTGACATTGCCGCCCAGGTATCGCTTACCCGACTTCTCCAAGTTCAGTGGGCAGGACGACATCACCACCATGGAATACATCAGCCGTTACCTGACCCAGCTCGGCGAAGCTTCGTATGAGGTAGCTCACAGGGTCCGGCTCTTTCCGCTATCCCTGACAGGGCCGGCGTTTAGCTGGTTTGCATCTATGGAGCCTGGCTCGATTCAAGGCTGGGAAGATCTGGAGACTAAATTCCATAATTACTTCTTCTCTGGCACTGGGGAGAAAGACATCACAGATCTCACCAACATGCGCCAAAAGCCGAATGAACTTAGATCGGCTTTCATCAAGCGGTTCAGGGAGACCAGGAACATGTGTTACTCTTTGACCCTGAATGACAAGCAGCTCACCAAGATAGTGGTCAGTGGGTTACTCCCACACGTCCAAGAGAAGCTTGTGGGCACCAACTTCAATAGCATCAGCGAAGTGATGCAGAGGGTGGCCGTATTAGAACAGCAGGCCCAGAGTTTCAAGAAGGAATCAAAATACAAGTAGGCCTACGTCTGCAATTCTGACTCAGAGGATGGAGAGAATGAAGAAGTGGCTGCTGTTGAGCTCAAATGGGGGACAAAGCCCATGGCCGTACCGAAGGGTTGGAGCGCGGAAGATCAATACGACTTTGACACGCGCAAGCTGGACAAGCTCTTCGACCTGTTAGTCAGTGCAGGCCACATCACCTTCCCAGCTGATTACGTCAAGGCATCTCCTGAAGATTTGCAGGGAAAACCGTTCTGCCAGTACCACGGCCTCACCTCACACTCTACAAACAACTGCCGCAATTTCAAAGCAGCAATCCAGAATACTATTAGGCGCGGTTTGTTGAAATTTGAGGCTCCTCCCAAGGGGAAGATGAAGATCGACAAATTCCCATTCCCGAAAGGGCAGAACATGGTCCAGATCGCGAATCCTCTGACTAAAGTAAAGGTATTAACCTCCGAACGGGCCAAGAAGAACTCCTCAGTTGATAACGATGCACAAATCACAGCTGAGGAGCTGGCGCTGATCAAAGGAAGGAGGGAGCAGAATCAGAGGCAGCCGGAGCAAGGAGAATCCAGCGGCACCAAGAGCAGGAGGCCCACGCACCAGCACCTTCTGAACAAGTGGCGGCGACAGAAAGAGAAAGATCATCAGAGGCGGCTGCAGCGCGAAGAAGAGGAGTACCGCAGGTGGCTCCACGAAGAAGAAGAGGCGCGCTATCACGAAGAAATGGCCCGCCACCGGGGAGGTGAGGAGGATCATTGGCATTGCCCATTCTTCCGACACTGCTGGAATGAAGGATTGAGACTGCCAACGCTGCGCAACTGCCCAGAATGCAGCGATCAGTACCGAGAGTACAGGCAGTCCCAGGTCAACCGCCGGTCTGTGCATCAGAGGCTGGGGAGCCCCCACAGCCCGCGGGATCGGCGTGAAAAAAGGGACTCGCACGATCGGCTTGATGAAGCGGTAGTTGAACGTCGACGGCCGGTTTGGCAAGAGAATCAGTGGTGCCCAGGGGATCTAACTAGGAGCCAAAGGCGCCGGGTGCAGCGGCTCAGAAACAGAGAGCTCCAAGCTGAGGGGCGTGCCAAACAGGTGTGGCGCGAGAAGCCTCCACAAAATAATGGAAAGGCTGTAGCCAATGCACAGATGGTGTTCGTGCTGCCTGCAGAGTTCAGAGCCAAGAAGTATGATACCGAGTCCGACTCAGACGATTCGGGATCATAAGATGGAGTGGCCAAGTTAGTGCTCGCACAGCAAGCTACTTTTGATAAGCCAGCAAAGAATCGACATCTGAAGGCCCTCTATCTCAAAGGTTATGTCGACGGCATGCCCATGACGAAGATGTTGGTGGATGGTGGTGCCACTGTCAATCACATGCCCTACACTACATTCCGCAAGCTAGGCAAGGGTTCCGATGATCTAATAGAAACTGATCTGATGCTCAAGGATTTCGGGGGCAATTCTTCCAACACTCGGAGGGCAATCAACGTCGAGCTAACAGTGGGGAAGAAGACATTGCTTACCACCTTTTTCGTGATCGACAGTAAAGGTGCCTACAGCTTGCTACTCAGACGCGACTGGATTAATGCCAACTGCTGCGTACCATCAACCATGCATCAGTGCCTCATTCAGTAGCATGGCGATGAGGTCGAAGTGGTCCCGGCCGATGACTCGGTCAGCGTGGCGACGGCGGATGCCACATACTGGGAAGCTGGGGATCATGACTATTTCTCTGGCAAGGCTTGGGAAGGAGGCTCCATCAAGGTCAGTGATGAGAGTCAACAGCCGATCAGGGCAATCGGCTCTGAGTCTTTTTATTAAATGGAGAATCCGATCGACGGCACAGAGGGTAAGTTGGGGCAAGGATTCACGTCGGCCGACAAGCTCGAAGAAGTGGATGTTGGACCCGGCGACAGACTAAGGCCGACGTTTATTGCCGCCAATTCAGACCCGGAGTTCAGGCAGGAGCTGATTCACCTGTTGAAGGAGTACAAAGATTGTTTCGCCTGGGAATATTATAAGATGCCTGGATTGGACAAATCTATTGTTGAGCACAGGCTACCTATCAAGCCAGGGTTTCGGCCACACAAGCAGCCTCCACGTCGTTTTAGAGAGGATGCTCTACCCAACATTAAGGCCGAAATCACGAGGCTGTTAGAAGCCAAGTTCATTCGAGCTTGCCGATATGCCGAGTGGATATCGAACATCGTCCCCGTGTATAAGAAAAATGGTAAATTGCGAGTCTATATTGACTTCAGGGATTTAAATAGAGCTACACCGATGGATGGCTACCCTATGCCAGTAGCCAATATGTTGGTAGACTCGGCTGCTGGGCACCAAGTTATTAGCTTCATGGATGGCAATGCTGGTTATAATCAAATTTTTATGGCTGATGAAGACATCCCGAAGACCGCCTTCAGGTGCCCTGGTGCGCTTGGTTTGTTTGAATGGGTGGTCATGACGTTTGGTTTGAAGAATGCTGGTGCAACTTATCAGAGAGCTATGAATTATATATTTCACAAGTTGATCGGCAAAGTCGTTGAAATTTATATAGATGATGTGGTGGTGAAATCCAAGAGCAATAAAGATCACCTGGCCGATTTGAGGACCACTTTGGAGTGCACAAGGCGACATGCTCT
Organism: Eremochloa ophiuroides; assembly: GCA_038502445.1. NCBI lineage: Eukaryota > Viridiplantae > Streptophyta > Magnoliopsida > Poales > Poaceae > Eremochloa > Eremochloa ophiuroides. Next base: position 43,689,369 of record JAHLJS010000004.1, read on the forward strand.
GAAGATGAATCCTAACAAGTGTGCGTTTGGCGTGTCAGCTGGCGAATTTCTGGGATTCATGGTCCACCGCAAAGGGATAGAGATCGGCAGCAAGAGTAGGAAGGCGATCGATGAACTCGTACCTCCAACCAACAAGAAGGAATTGCAGTCTTTACTTGGTAAAGTTAACTTTATCAGAAGGTTCATTGCCAACTTATCAGAGAAGGTGCTGCCGTTCTCACCATTGTTGAAGCTCAAGAATGATCAAGAGTTCAAATGGGGTGACGTGCAACAGAAGGCTTTTGACGAAATCAGAGAATACATGAAGACTCCCCCTGTCTTAGTACCGCCACGGACAGGGAAGCCTTTTAAGTTGTACGTGACGGCCGAAAGCCATACCATTGGATCGGCCCTTTTTCAAGAGTTTGAAGGGAAAGAGAGAGCAGTCTTCTACCTGAGCAGGCGGCTCCTTGACCCTGAGACAAGATACACACCGACCGAGAAGTTGTGCTTGTGCCTATTCTATTCATGCACCAAGTTGAGGCACTACCTGCTTGCCTCAGAATGTGTGGTGGTGTCCAAGGAGGATGTCATCAAGCACATGCTTTCGATGCCTATTTTAAATGGTCGGATCGGCAAATGGATCCTGGCGCTTTCAGAGTTTGACTTGAGGTTTGAATCGGCTAAGGCGGTCAAAGGTCAGGCGATAGCCGATTTCATTACACAGCATCACGAAGGATCGGTTAATGTAGCGGATATAGCGCCATAGACTATGTTTTTCGACGGTTCTTCGTGCAAGCAAGGTGGTGGCACCGGAGTAGTGCTCATCTCACCGCGGGGTATACGTTTTGAGTATGCTTTCCAGATAGGGCCGATTGTCACAAACAATCAGGCTGAATATGAAGCCGCGTGGAAAGGTTTTCAGCTTCTGCATGAAGCAAAAGCCGATGCAGTTGAAGTATTTGGCGATTCACAACTAGTCATCAACCAATTGCTCGGCTTGTATGAATGTAAAGACGAGATACTCAGAGGCTACTATGATCAGTGCCAGGCTCTCATCAAGAAGTTCATGACAGTATCTCTTTGTCACATCCCCAGGGCCCAGAACCAGGAAGCTAATCGGCTGGCGCAGAATGCGTCGGGTTATCGGCCGATGCAGGAGATTTGTAATAGCGAGCAATCAGCTGATGACTGGAGGGGCGAGATAGCAGGTTACCTGGCAAATCCTTCACAACGGGTCAGCAGAAAGCTAAGGTACAAAGCCACCAAGTACGTGTTGTTGGATGGTCAGTTGTATTACAAGACTGTTGAAGGAGTGCTGCTCAAATGCCTGGGGGCAGAGGAATCAGTAAAGCTGATGAGCGAAGTACATGATGGAGTCTGCGGTGCACATCAATCAGCTCACAAGATGAAGTGGATCATTAGGAGGACTGGTTACTATTGGCCTACGATGCTGGAAGATTGTTTCAAATATTACAAAGGGTGTCAAGAATGCCAGAAGTTTCGAAATATACAAAAGTCTCCAGCCTCTACTATGAATCCTATAATGCTGGAAGATTGTTTCAAATATTACAAAGGGTGTCAAGAATGCCAGAAGTTTCGAAATATACAAAAGTCTCCAGCCTCTACTATGAATCCTATAATTAAACCGTGGCCGTTTAGGGGATGGGGTATTGATCTAATCGGCCAAATCTACCAACCATCGAGCAAGGGTCACAAATGGATCTTGGTGGCGACTGATTACTTCACCAAGTGGGTAGAAGCCATTCCTTTGAGGAACGCCACTTCAGCTGACGTGATCGAATTTGTGAAGGAGCATATTATTTACAGGTTCGGCATACCTCAGACCATCACAACCGATCAGGGGACAATGTTCACTTCAGAGGAGTTTATGACCTTCGCTGACGACATGGGTATCAAGATTTATAATTCATCGCCATATTACGCCCAAGCCAACGGACAAGCAGAAGCCTCCAATAAAATTTTGATCAAGGTCATCAAGAAAAAGATTGAGCAGAACCCCAGAAAATGGTATTTGCATTTGAGCGAGGCACTGTGGGCATATCGCATGGCACAGCATGGGTCGATCAAGGCTTCACCTTATGAGCTAGTCTATGGACACGCTGCTGTCTTGCCATGAGAGATTCAGTCTGAGACACGGCGTGTCACGTTACAAAACAAGCTTATAGCCAGTGAATACAAAGACATTATGATGGACAGTTTAGAAGATTTGCACTGTCATCGGCTTAGGGCTTTGGAATACATTGAAAAGAATAAGGTACGGGTGGCCAAGTCTGTTTTCAATGTCACCAATTCTGTTTCGGCCGTGCTGATGGAGGATTTGAGCAACCTGGCTCGATCGGTTAATCCGTTGGCCTCTTGTCTGTTGATCGATTTGTTGCTCCTTAGCTGTTCAAGCTCTGCCAGGTTCTTGTGAGCAGTGATGATCCCTGATGCTGTAACTTTAAGATCGTCAAGTCTTTGCAGGGACTTCAAGGCTGACAGATTGGGTTGCTGCTGGACGAGTTCCATTATTTGATCAATCAGATCAGGATTCGAGGCCAGAGCGACTAGATCACCCTTTAGATGGGGTAACTGGGTACCTGAATTTTTCTTATCGATCGGCGTTTCTTGGGAGTTTGCTTTTGGAGCTGAGATGCAGCTGGTCGTTTTGATGCAGAAGGGGAGGTCAGTACAGCAGGGCCTGCCATTAGTTGTCTCAGCGTTGGCGCTCGGGAGCCTAGTCTTGCTGTTGGACAAGGTGGATAGTATTCCACTCGCTCTGGTGGATTGGATGATGGGTCCTGCGAGAAATATCTGTTAAGTAACATGTTTGAATAAAGTCATTTTTATTGGAATCGGCTGAGAACACTTACTGCTCGGGGAGATTGGAAGTTTGAATCCAGGGCTCTGCATTTGTCGTGGACGGTTTGGCAGAACAAGTGAGCGTGCCATTGTTGCCACCAATCGTCAAAACTCTGATGAGTGATGCAAATTTGATTCCACGGCTTCGGCGAGAATGAGGGCAGGTTTGCTCCGAGTTGAAAAATTCTGACAGCCTGAAGGTGCTCTGTAATGTTCTCCCTGGGTTTCAATGTATTCAAAAAAGGGAGCCGAGGGGGCAATTGGCCGAAACCTAGCTGTCTTGCTGCTATGTTTGGATGATAGAATTCATAAGAAGGATAGCTAGTTGCCTTGCCGCTTGCGCTCCGAAGGTGCTTGAAGTCTGCTGGCAAGGCACAGGGTTTGATGATTGCGTTCAAGATACTGATAGCCTCGTCATTAGAGCACCCATTGTTGAATTTGAAGCTGGAGGGCGCTGGAAATTCATCTTCATCTTCATAAGGGAACCAGGTAGTAACATTTGGTCCCAAGCCCCTGTATAATGTTTCCAGCATATTGTCCTTTGAGGTTGAGATGGTTATGGCAGAGGCAGCTTCACCAAAACTTTGACAGCCTCTGGTTTTCGGGTCTTCCTCCTCTGAATACTCGGTGGATGGAAAGTTGAGGCCTTGGAGTTGTGTCCTTACCAGCTTATGCAGGTACAGGTTGAGCCATAGCTGTACTAGCCACCAAGGGCCTGTTATGCATTGCACTTCTTCACCTATGATCAAGGAACTGAATACCCGGCTCATAAGCCTGTATGCTGCACCCAACAAGAGTTTGCCCAGGTGGATGGAGTGCCCTTGAGCCAGTTTCTCTGCTAAGACATGATAAGGATATGCTGGCCCGGCAGTGGCACCACAGAACACGAACCTCTCAAGCCACATGGTCAAAAATGTGACATGTTCTTTATCACTGACAGAAGAGGAGCTTTTCTGGTGGTGTTGAATATAACCACTCCATCCTTTGTATGTGTCCAGCTTCGGAAAATACGGGTCCTTCTTGCCACTGGAGCAAAGATCCCAGAAATCATATGATCCAGTAATCTGAAGCCCGGTGAGCATATGGATATCGCCCAGGGTAATGGTTTTTGGACCGTCTCCGAACACGAAAGCATTCAAGGAGTTGGACCAAAAATGACTGGCAGCGATCAGGAGCGGCTCATTCCTTGTCATCTCTGATAATGATAGGTCAAGACATTGGCTCAGGTGGTGCATCTCCCAGTCAGCGCGCTTCTTCGCCGCGACACGACGGAACCAGTTCCTCCACCCAGCAGTTGCGCTTGGCCAGTTTCTGAAAGATTTGGCCCAAGAGGAGGCGCCCATCATGGATCTTTGGAATGGGAGCTGGTTGGTTTCTTAAATGATAAAGTCTTTGGGGATCGGATCGCCCATCGGGCCCAGATAGTAGGTATTGGGGATGTCCTTCAGTGGAATCAGAATATCATTCCTCAGCACCTGGATTTGAAACTCGTACTCAGTGAGGTTGAAGAGGGATTCACAAATCAGGGGGCGGATCGATGAAATTGATACCTCAGGGACCTCGGAAGGAGTCGCCATTAGCTTGGGAGTGATTTGACGGTGACGAATCGAAGCTGGCGGCGGCGAATCAAAACTAACAGCAGCGGATTGGAGCCCGTGGCGGAAGTTGCGACGGTTTAGGGTTTCGTTTTGGTGCGAAAGTTTGAAGTGCCGAGAGGGAAGCTGCGTTTTGGCTATTTGAAGGCTCAAGCGCTAATTTCGGAATAAACCAGTTTATTCCAAAATTGGGGAGCATGTGTTAACACCAAATTTTGGGCTGGGAGCCGATAGCCGATACCGGAAGAGGATAACCGATCTCGGAAGCAGATTCCGTCCAGCGGAAGGAAGGAAAATAGCCGATTGAACGGTGAATCGGTTATCGGGCGAAGGTGACAGGAGGCGTGCAGCGTCGGTATTGATGACGTCGTCCAGAGTCCGCACTGCCAAGATGCGATCACGATCGGAGTCCGTTATGAAAGGGAAGTTGGGACTCCAAGTCACCTTACATATAGGATAGTTTGTTGGTTTCCTTATCTATTAATGAGTTGTAATTCGATTAGGACTCTAGCTACGCTCAGGGTATAAATATAAGCCCTCAGCCATTGTAAAATATACAACAACATCAATGCAACACAACTTTCGGCTCCGGCCAACAAACCCTAGAGTCAGTCGAGTCCGGCGAGTTACTTCATCCAGGCTAGGTGTTATCCGGTGGACGCAGGCTTGCTTGTAAGTATCGTCAACCCCCTGTTAAACTATGTCTTTTTAGCGTCATCCGGTGGACGTGGAAGCATGGCGGACCAGGGTCCTTGCTAAGCTCTGTTTCTTTGGCGTCATCCGGTGGACGCGGGAAGCACAGTGAGTCAAGGATGATTCACGCTGGTTTACCCGATCAATCTGTGTTAACCGTCATCCGGTGGACGAGATACAGATTAGGACGGTTTTCACGCGCGGATTAGTTATCGATTCGTGTTTGTTTGCTTGATTAATCTATTAGTTAATGTCATCCGGTAGACAGGCTATAGATTGGGATGGTTTGCATGCATGGATTAGTTATCAGCTCTAGTTAAATTTGGCAGTTTAGCTGGATTCATTAAGTTACCTATGTTGCTTATGTTTATTGTTTATTATTTAAAGCAATCATCAATTCGCCCGTCTTGATCCATATGCGTCGGTTTATATCTAATAGATCTATATGTTCAAAGAATTATGCTTGCCATCTATTTTATATTGATAAGATAGAATGCTTTGCACCAGCCGGTTGTATTTTGGATCTAGATTAGATACGGGTCGCACTCAAGTAATAAAATAAACATTGTCTAGATTCAAAGGTTAACGGATTTAAGTTGCAACTTCATCACAACTGCCTCGATCCGCTCGATCTCCACTGTTGCAAGATTGTGATTTAGATCTATTAGCCGGAGAGTTGAAACATTGTCTACTTTATAGGCTTGTATGTTGCCCGTATACACTAAATCGGCTGAAGTAGCCGATTTCATCTTGTTTTACATTGAGACATTTTAGATCATGTTAGCTTGCTGTGACTACATCTTTTATAGCATATTTTCGTCTAATGCAAGTATATGTCATTGAATTCATGTCTGAATCGGTTAACTTGAGTTATAATGCATGTTTCGCTACAATCGGTTCATAACATAACGGAATCGGCTTTCTAGTCGATCTCCCATTACATCGGCTCTTCGGGCCATACAGTTGGAACTACCTGGACACACCGGTTAGTTCTGCCCTGTGATTACTGATTACTATCTTTTTCCTTGTCAATTGCAGGTCAAATTGACTGGCATGCTTGGGTGTTACTGACACTCTCAGACCGGGTTTGAAGCTAGCTGGATCTGCGAGAGCTTTACTATCTCAAGGGTCGTTTCCGGCTTCGCTGGTGTGTTGGGCTTAGGGAACCACTTTTTGCGCCAACAACTTCCTGATTTACCACCTCTATAGCCCCCTCCTCAGCTTGATCCTCATCTTCTCTCTGACACTTCTTCTGAGGATAATAATGAGTAGCAGCAGCAGCAGGGTGTGCCTGGTTGGGATGACACTCTTGCATCGTATAGGCAGTGGGAGCAGCAGAGGAGATCCTCTCGCCCTACTCAGGGGGCAGGCACCTCTGGCACAGGTCACTTCACTTCTACCACTCACCGTCGGGGAAGTGCTCGCATTGGGACAGACTCAGATGATGATGGCAGCCCTAAGGATGGTCCTCGAGGTGGCGCTGGTCCTAGCTACGGTGGAGATGACACGGACATCGACTGGGATGCTCTATAGTTGACTTCTCTTCTTTTCTGTTCTCTTTTTGGTACTTGATGCCAAAGGGGGAGAAATTTAGGGGGGTCAATTCTTTTTTGTCGATTTGCTGCACCTCTTGTCTTTTTCTAGTAGTTTGTGAGCTTGAGAGTGTGTTAGAACTATTTATATATATTTATGCACTAGACTCTCTATCTATCGAATTTGGTTATATATTTCTGCTGTGTGATCCAGGACTTGATTTTATATATTTGAGTAGATCTTTACACTGCACAGGTGCTTGTGAAAACTGACTGTGTTCTGGCTAAAGAAGCTAGTGCGGCAGTGCCGCCCTGTGCTTCTCCAGCCAAAATCCGTGTGCTTTGAACTGTCATTTGCATCACGTATATTTATTTGACACTGTGTGCAGCACCCCACAGTAGCTCTGGATGTAAAGAAATTCCCTTAGTATCACTCAAATATGGATGTTTGGTCTTTCATGCCAAAGTTAGAAATTCAAATTCCTATTTACATCTTTTGAGAAATTCTTTACACCCATAGCTCACCCTTTGTAGATTATATTTCTTATCTTATGTAAGCTCTAATTGGGTTATCATCAATTACCAAAAAGGACGAGATTGTATGTGCAATCAAGCTCTAGTGTGAGTTTTGGTATTGATGACCACCGAATTAGAGAACTAATAAAGTCTATCGAGATGATGAGCAAGAAGCTTTAATAATAGGATGCTATTTGATTCAAAGAAATCCACGCGTACTTGCAGCTGCGGCGAATGACTCAAAAGGAGGTTTAAATTCATTTTATCTTTTGAATTTGAGTTTAGAAATGCCATACTATCAAGGGGGTTCTTAGGGACATCTATCCAAGTGCTGAACCAAGTGCTCATATTCCAAATATACCATCCTCATACTCTGATAAATCCAGCAAAACAAACCGCACTTCATTTCACTGGATTTTGCCAGGACAGCAGTATCGCCCATAATGGGCGGCAGTGCCACCCTCCTTCAGACCATTGGACAGCAGAGTATAAATACTACATTTCCAGCTCATAACGGTCTCTTCTTCCAGCTCGCGACTTTCTGCCCATTACAGAACAGAAACAGAAGCTCTCTCTCTCTCTCTCCTCTGTTGTTGCTCCTTCACCTCTCACTTGGATCTCCCATTCCAACCAGCAAAAGTAGAGGGAAAAGGTAGCAAACCTCGATTGGAGAGCTGATCTACTACTTCCCAAAGTTTGAGAGAACTTGGTTCACGTTTGGCCGGCGTTCTTGAGTTTCATACCCTTGGAGCTTTGCTCCTAGTCGGCTAGGCGTCGCCCTAAAGCTTGCCAACTTGATTGTGGTCTAGCGAGGTTTGTAACTCTTGTGCAGCTAAGGAATCACCCCTCACTTCAAGAGTTAACTCTCTTGATTTGAGAACGAGAAAGAGGGAACCTTTGTGGCAACCCTAGCCTTATTTGTGGCATACCTCAACAACATGGACGTAGGCAAGTCTGGGTGGTGAGCTGAACCACGGGATAAATTATTGTGTGCTGTCCATTTACTTGTATTTGATTTATTTGTTGAGTTTGTGCTAGGGTTACCTGATTCATTCACTTAAGGGATTTCTGTGGTATTCAGTCTTTGAGCTGTGAACTTCTGTGAAACTGAAGGATTAGAGTTTCTCTGCTCTGCTCTTTCTAACCATATACTACTTACTGTTTTTGGCTTAGGTTTTAGAGTGCGGCAGTGCCGCGCTCCTGGTGCGACAGTGCCGCCCTCTGTTCTTATATTGGTTCGAGTTGAGTTTTTACTTCCCTATTCACCCCCCTCTAGGCTTCCAGGGATCCTACATAACCGGGACTAATCAACCGGGACTAAGGTTTTTAGTCCCGAACAAAAAAAATACCGAGACTAAAGCCAAAACTGGATGTGGATCAAAAGTCTTTTCTCTACTAGTGATAGAAGGGTTAGATCTTGGGAACAAGCTGAATTTGAAGAAAAGAAAGGACGTGCAGCAGATCTTGGGAACAAGCTTCTTGGTAGGATGAGTTTGACACAATGAAGAAACAGGTAGAGTCACAAGTTGCAAGGGACATGCCACTAGTAGGGAAAAGACCTTTCATCCATGGCCAAAAAGTTTAGTCCTGGTATAAAATTGCAACCATGACTAAAGGGAGGATTCAGACCAATGGTCTTGGTTTGTAATGAAAATTGGGACCAATTCCACCCTTTAGTCCCAGTTGTAACGGAAACCAAGGCGTGTCAGTGCGGGGAGCTTTAGTCCTTATTTGAGACACGAACCCAGATTAAAAGTGGGACTTTTACTCCCTGACAGGAACTCGGACTAAAGTTACCTTTAGACTGGCTTTGTGCCTCATACCCGGACTAAAGGTGCTTCCAGAGTGAGTTTAAAACGAAAGCATATCTTATCCAAGTTAGATGTGTGGTGGAGTTGAGATGACAACAAGTGCAAGGGCTCTAGTGGGAGGTCTTGAATTCGAATCTCCACACACTCACATTTTTTTCACCCAATAAACAAAAATAGAGACTTTTAGTCCCGATTCGTAGTCCCAGTTGTGGGGACTGGAAACTGGTATTAAAGCTGCTGTCTCTACTAGTGTGCAACAAGGTTTAGGTCAATTACATAACTCTTCTTTGTTACCTTGATTTGATGATTCATGATGAGATAGCTGTGCTCTCTTGTTAGGTATGATTTTCGACCAATTGGATTTGATATTGTTATGCTACATGAGTGTGCTTACCAGTAAATGTAAAACTTTATTTTGCTAAATGCTTTATGATTTGGATGTCAAATGGCTTGGCCCATATAATGTTTGAAAGGGGCTAAAAAATAACATGAAACAAATGGACCAGGCCCACTGACGCCAAATTTGAACAAGGCCCAGACTACAAAGGCGGAGCCCCAAATGGGACCAGGCAGAAAAAGTAATCAGCTGGAAACTAAAAAAATGTAATGTGCGTACAATTATGTCAGCCCACAAATAGGTTGCTGGTTACATGGGCTATGTTGGCCCACAGGACATTTATGATGGAATAAAAGGTCACAAAACATTGCCACATCGAAGCCACGTCATTTAGTCTGATCCACATGGCGAAACCACACTGTGTCACGTTTTTTCCTCCAACAATGACAATTTTACGACGCCATAGATTGAATGACAAATAACTTAGGCACAAAAGTTATCACCATTTTAAAATATGGTTCTAGATTGATTATCATCAGTGACACCCATTCAGAGATGTAGTGTTAAATATTTTGCATTATGTGACATAATGGATTCATAACATGAACCCATACATGTGTTGGAATATTGAGTCTACGAAGCAAAGCAAAATCATCTACAGGTGAGCATCGTACCAGCTTAAAACTACCTTTCCATATGAGAGGGGGTGGTTATTTGAATGATTTTGATAGTTGAGGGAATAATCTCTCTTTGTGGTTGAAGGGGTAGGTAAATAGGACTTATTGGTATCATATATGTATGTAGGCTTCACTATGTAAAAAAACACATTACAGATGAGCGTTCAGGTGCATTACAGACACGCCTCGGCTCGTCTGTTATATAGCGCGTCTGTAATAAGCAAATATTACCAACGCGTGTTCAAAGCATGCGCCTGTGATTGTCCCAAACACATGACTGTGATTGTCCCAAACACATGTCTATGATTAGTGTGTAGGACAGACTAGTGCGATAAAGACACATCTATAATGACCCCTTACATAGACATAAAGATTTAAAAAAAAAGAAAAAAAAGAAAAATCCTTACAAAAGCGAATCATAAAGTACATCGTAGAACATCACATATGTACTACATGAACATCTAAAATACATTATAGAACATCACATGTGTACTGCATAAACATGCAAAATAAGTCATAGAACATCACAAGCATACTACGTGAACATGACAAAAATATATCTAGAACATCACATGTATATTACATGAACATCACAAAGTACAACACAGAACATCCCATATTTGTACTACATGAACATCTAAAATATATCATAGCATCACATCTATACTACATGAACATCGCAAAATAAATCGTAGAACATGTATACTACATGAACATCATAAAAATATATCATAGAACATCATATGTATACTACCTGAATAACATAAAATACATCGTAGAACATCACATATGTACTATATTAACATAATGAAATACATTATAGAACATCCCTCGTAATAAAAAATGAAATCACCGAACATGTCAAGAAAAGTATAACAAGAGGCTGATACACTACAATCCTAGTGATTCACATGTCTGCTGTTCGACTAGGTGATCCTTGAGCACTCGGGATCATCGGCTCATGTAGCTCCAAATGACCGCACTTGATCAGATTCATTCCAGTTAGAATCACCTGCATAACCCGAGGCTACACTAATCACCCATAGGGTTGGGGAGGTGGGCCCAAAAAAATGCAAGGGCGGTTAAACTGAATGAAATTCGCCACAAAACCCGATCAAGTCGAGGCACAGGTAGCAGTGTTCAGAATCAACAAGAAGCATTTCTTTTTTTATTAAACTCTGTAACACATTACATCTTACAAGACATGCAATAACAAGGGTCTATCGGGCAACTGCCTGTCACGATAACCTATAAAAATCCTCCTAAGTACAGGTTCCTTCCTACTCACGATAGACATCTCATGAAGCGCGGAAAGGCTGGTACAAGGTGTGTCTGGCCTTCATATCTGCGCCACGAGCAGGAACGACGCCCAGGAGACGCTTGTTATTAGAACCAGTTGTAAGGAACCATGAAAATAAATATTAGAACAAAAAAACTTGTGACTAGGAATCCCAAAAAACTTCAAATATTTTTTAGACCATGAAAATAAATATTAGAACCAGTTGTAAGGAACAACCGGTTCTGAAAACAGAAATTAGAACCGGTTGTCAACAATAACTGGTTCTGCTGATGGGGCAACAGAACTGTTGACGGTGGATAACGTCAACTTTTATTAGAACTTTAGACGCCAAAGGATACATGAATACACACTAGTCTAGAGTTTTAACTGACAGTTTCCACGAGTTTTGCATGTTCTGTATTTTTCAGGGGTTATTCCAGAAAAACATAAAAGAAGGGATAAAGAGCATGATTACCATGTAACATAACCGTCAAGGAAACATTATCACGAGAACACTAGAACCATCTGAAACATACCCGAAGCATCGGGGCCCGAGACCCACCAGGGTGGGGCCGGCCGGCGCCCCCCTGCTAAGGTTTCGGTCTAACTTCTGGAGTCTTCTTCCACCGCCATTGTGGAGTCATCTCAGCCCTTGTTTCAAGTCGGTTTGATCCTACGGCGCACGTGCATCCCACCGGGCTATAAATAAAGGGGCAGACCCCCTGGAGGCATCAACCTATTATTCATTCAAGGCATCAAGTCCTCAAGCCATCAAGAGCCTCCTCATTCATCAAGAGCCTCCTAGTTCATTGTTCTAGCCTAGTTAGATTAGAGAGTAGAGGAGTTCTAGTTCTTCGGCGGATCTGGAGCCCCGGCGTCTGTCTGGAGCACGGAGTTCGTTATAATTCTAATTCTTTCTCTATTATTGTATTCTTCATTATGATTAGAAAAACATTGTTCTTAATAGTTCATATGTTCTTGATTACAATAGTCTTTGTCTACTTTGATTATATATCTAGTATAGTTGGTTTGATCTTATTGAATTCATGTAATTGCTCGTATAGCGTTTATTCATGCGGACGATGGATAGATGATGAACAATATGTAGACGTGGTGTCTAGGTATCTTGTTTATCTGTAAGTGCACCCTGATATGCCGGGTCCTGTGGTAGATCGCGCAGGTAACAGCTGGGTTGAGTCCTCTATAGTCCACCCCCCGTATGTAGGCCAGCAGGCATGGTCGTGAAGTTGGATGATGACTCTGTTTCACATCCTTTCTAGATGATGCCCTTTGCATGTGATCATGATATAGGATTAGTCTAACAATGATTGCTAGATGTAATTGCACTAATTAGAGTTATTCATTGATGTAGTTATAGAATTACCTTTGATATTAATTCCTTAGTTTATCCATTGGCTAGCTATTACTATGACTAGAGAAGTGCTCTGATGATTATCTTTTATTTATGATGCTTGATCATACTTATCACCTTTATCTTTATTTACCTTGTGACCTCTACCTGTTATGAGTAGAGTAAATGACACCGGTAATGTCACTTATCCATTGTATACCATCACTATCAATATAATAGATTAAAGTTTATCCTAGTCCTTCCCAGTGGTATAAATATAAATCAATAACCTGGTAGAACTCTCTAGGTAAAATGCTACAATGGTATAATTATCTGTGCACTTGCAGAATTGATCTTAGTTTATATTATTTATATTTATTTCTACCTAGTCACATAGATTAATATATAAAACCTTTATTTATTCTTAGCATTATTAATTAGGGATGGCAATCTAGTTCTTGCATAAGAATGTTGGTAATAGAAAAGTGGCTAGTTGCTAATGACAAGTTAATTAATTACCATTCATCTTCTAATCTCGCCTCTCGCATTAAAAGTTATATAGTTATATTTGGTGACGTTAGTAGATGTCAACAAGCATTTTTGGCGCCGTTGCCGGGGAAGGCACATTAAACTTAGGAAATATTGATAGCATATGTATACATAATGGATAAGATTGTATTGTCGATTGATCTCTAACTCAAACAGGCACACCCTTGTTTTTATCATTTGCTTATCTTATGCAGGATGATGAATGAATGGTTTTTCTCTTCCAAATAATTTCACTGACGATCCAGAGAAACTTCTGAGAAGAAAGAAGTTTGTAGAAGTGAGGGACAATTTCAAGCTACCATCGAAAACACCCATTGCTGCTCAAGCTCATTCATCAAGGGAGTCAGACCCAATATTGGAAGAAGAACACTTAGGAGAAGATTTATCTCCTGTGTTTGAAGACATGGCTGAGAAGACGCTGCGCGAGTTCTCTGCCCCAACAACAGAAAACATCCAGACTGGACCAGCAGTCAATACGGGGGAGAATGGATTCGAGCTTAAGCCTGCTCTTATCACCATGGTTCAAGCCAGCCAGTTTTGTGGAAAAGCTCATGAAGATGCAAGTGCACACATACAATACTTTTTAGAGATTTGCAGCACCTTCACGATTAGAGGAGTACCAAGAGATGCTATTTTACTCCGTCTTTTCTCATTTTCACTTTTGGGGAAAGCCAAGCAGTGGTTCTACGCCAACAAAGACAAGAACACTACATGGGACCGATGCTCAACTGCTTTCCTAACAAAGTTCATTCCTACAAGCAAGACAAATGCTATGCGTGAGAAAATCTCAAGTTTCCAACAGCAACATGACGAATCATTCACTGAAGCATGAGAGAGATTCCAAGATTACATTGAAGACTGTCCTCATCATGGGATAGAGGATTGGCTACTATTGCAGACCTTCTACCACGGGCTTATCTCAAGCACCCGTGAGTCCATAAATGCTGTAGCTGGAGGAGCTTTCCTGTCACTTAAGCTTCCAGAAACTCAAACACTTGTTGAAAAGATGGCCTCAAACTCAAGGTGTAATGAAGAACGTACTCAACCTCGCAAGAGATGAGGAGGCATCCATCATCTCAATGAAACTGGCATGGTCACTGCCAAGCTAGACCTCATCATGAAGAAGCTCGACATAGAGAAGAAGGAAGTCATGCATATCTATGATTCTTGCATGACCTGTGAAGAATGTGGAGATTATGGGCATTCAGCTGTCAACTGCCCTACGTTGCAAGAGGATGTAAACTTCATCAACAATAACACCTACTATCATCCTCAGCAAAATCAAGGATGGAACCAGCTAAACCAAGGATGGAATCAGCAACCTCGACAAGGTAATTACCAAGGTACCAACCAAGATAATAATTATAGAGCAAAATGCACCACAAGCCCCTCACCTTTGGTCGGTGTGTTATCTAGGTGCATCACCTTTGAAAGTGCAGTTTTAGATCCCTAACCTTTGCTCTGTGTGTCATTTAGGTCCATCACCTTTGAAAGTGCAGTTTTAGGTCCCTAACCTTTGCATGCAGTTCACCAGTAGTCCATTTCTACTGTAGCAGTGACGTCACATTTTTGTTTTCTCCAAATTTCTTCCAAATTTGTGTAATAACTTGAAAAAGTCCCAAAATAAAAGTTGTTCCAAATTTTATGCTCTAACTTTGCTTCTTAAACCATTTTCAGATTCTGTCTAGTTTTTGAAATTTTGAATTGGGGCTAAACTGGTGATTTGAATTGAGGTTTGCAATTCAAATTTTTATTTAACAACTTTAAAATCTACAGATATAAAAGTTTCTCAAAATAATGAGATCTATAACTTTCATTTAAGACTTATCACTAAATTCTAAATATTTTTTATAATAGGGTTTGAATTTGAAACTTTACATTCAAATTTAGGGTTTTGCACAAGATTTTGTTTAGAAACTTCAAAATCTTTTAACACGAAAGTTGTTCCAATTAAAAAGATCTACCTTTTTTCTTTTAGGATCAATCCCAAATTCTAATTAGTTTTGGAATTAGGTTTTAACCCCCAAATCAAGTATTTAATAACCCTTAAAGTTTCAAATTCAAACCCTATTTTAAAAAATATTAAGAATTTGGTGATAAGTCTTAAATGAAAGTTGTATATCTCATTATTTTGAGAAACTTTTATATTTAGAGATTTTCAAGTTGTTAAATAAAATTTTGAATTGGAAACCTCAATTCAAATCACCAGTTTAGCCCCAATTCAAAATTTTAAAAACTAGATAGAATCTAAAAATGGTTTAAAAATCAAAGTTGTGGAGCATAAAATTTAGAACAACTTTTATTTTGGGACTTTTTCAAGTTACTACACAAATTTGGGAGAAATTTAGAGAAAACAAAAAGGTGACGTCACTGCTACAGTAGAAATGGACTGCCGGTGAACTGTATGCAAAGGTTAGGGACTTAAAACTGCACTTTCAAAGGTGATGGACCTAGATGACACACAGAGCAAATGTTAGGGGCCTAAAACTGCACTTTCAAAGGTGGTGGACCTAGATGACACACCGGCCAAAGGTGAGGGGCCTGTGGTGCATTTTGCTCTTAATTATAATAATTACAATCTTCCGCCTTTAAGAGATTTAGTTGCTGGTCAATCTAAATTATTAGATCAAATGTCTAGAAAGGTAGCCTCAAATGATAAAGCTTTAGAAAACATAAATATCAGAATGGATACCTTTGCTTCTGCAATAAACAATCAGCACAGCTTTAATAAAATGTTAGAATCACAATTAGCTCAGCTAGCTGCTGCTGTCCCTCCATTTGAGAAAGGAAAAATTCTGGGCCAGCCGAAGGATTTAGAAACTGCTAACCTTGTTGATATTCACAATGCAACACAATACCAAATTGAGCCTGCAGATATACAGTGGATAGATCACTCACTACCTGAGAAGATTGGAGATCTTGGAAGACCTGTGATTCCTATCTCCATAGGATGTCACAGCTTTACAGAGGCTATCTGCGATTTCGGCGCAAGTGTCAATATAATGCCCAAGGTAATCTATGAGAAAATTTTAGGTGATCCTTTGTTGTACACAGATATGCGTTTGCAACTTGCATATCAATCTATTTGCTACCCCGAGGGAGTACTAGAAGAAGCTGTTATCAGAGTGGGGCAATCATATGTCCTAATTGACTTCGTGATCATGGATACTGGAGGAGATGAGAAGGCACCCATTATCTTGGGATGACCATTCTTATGCACAACCAAAGCCATCATCTATGCGGAATACGCTAAGATTGTCCTCTCCATCAAAGACAAGAAGGAGAGATTTTCATTCAAGAACCGCATCCTCAAGAATCCAACAGTCCCGAAGCAATTCCATGAACAAGAAGAGCAACAATAACAACCAGCACCCAAGAAGAAGAACAATAGAAGATGGAGGAAGAACAAGCCCCAGCATGTACCTGAAAGAACCGCTCAGCTAATCAATACTATCAACACAGAAAATGATCATATGCTCGCAAAACCATTTTCAACAAAGAAAGGTGACCCAGGTGTACCAATCATCGAATGCACAATCAAAGACATCACTTTTCCCGACACCATCTGCGACACTGGATCAGGTGTGAACGTAATGTCCAAAAAGGTATATGATGAATTATTTGATGATTTACCATTATACCCAACATATATTCAGTTGCAGATGGCAGACCAATCACTGAGATTCCCTGAAGGCGTAGTCAAGGATGTCACGGTAAGAATTCAAAATAAATATATACCTGCAGATTTTCTAGTTCTTGACACGCAGGGGGACGATGAATCGCCTATTCTTTTGGGAAGACCGTTCCTCTACACCGCCAATGCTATCATCTACATCGGGTCTGGACAGATCCACTTCAACCTACCCACCGGAAAGGTACGCTGTCAATTTAAAATACATCTTAACCATGAGCAGATCAGGAAGCAACACAACAGAAGGAAATGCCAAGCCCGCCGTCAGGCTGCCTAGCCTCACTGTGGATGGGAGGAGTTCCCTGGCAAGATTGTGAAGTATGAAGACTGCTACAAGGAGCAAGAAGAAGCTGTACAAGCACCACGCTGGAGTAAGTGGGAAGCGAAAGCTGAAAGGATGGACCAGATTGCTAAGGCAGAGAAAGAAGAGATCTAGGCACAAGTAGAAGAATGGATAAAGGGAGATGAAAGAGAAGCTTACAAGGAAGAGCTGGAGCTAGAAAAGAGAGAAGCAGAAGAGACAGAAAGGAGATGGAGGGAGAAAGAAGAAGCACCTGCTGCACCACCGCAAAATAAGGAATTGACTGAGGTAACCTCAGACAATGAACCTACCGAGTAAGTACTCTCCTCTATCTAAGTCATGTCGGTAGACTTTAAATTCCGTACCCTAACCATAAGGTTAGAATGGTAGTTATCTAATTAATTTAGCATTCATTAGTAATTTTGCTTAGCACCTTTATTAGTACAATCATTTTTGCATATTAAAAATAATAAACCAACAAAAATATTTACTGTTTTATTTACTGCATCATAAATATTAAAGCCCCATGTGAAAGAACATATGGTAACCCTGTAGGCATATTTACTGTGGTGGCATAAAAATAAAAATAAAAATAATGATCTATATTTACTTTGTTGCATTATAAAAATCCTAAGCCCCATGGAAATAAATATTCCCTGTGGTGGCATAAAAATTATTACTAGCATGCATACTTTTTTTGATTGCTACGTAAGAAAACTAGAAAATCCTAAAAAGAGAAACCTGTTAGAATCCTGCTAAAATCTATTAATTAAAATCAACTCAAAGAATAATCAAAGTGCTTATTGGCTGACCGCTAACCTCTTGATAATTCGAGCCTCGAGTTTTGGTTTTCTTGTTGGAGTATAACTATGCAGTAATAATATTATGACTAAGGAGAGAGTTTATTAGTGGCATCCACCAGAACTGCTAACCAACTCACTCTGAAGATCATTCAAGCACTAAGTATTGCAAACATCAAGCTTGGGGGAGGAGCATCTCCTAGTTACCTGGTAACTTTACCTATACGATTATTGAGTCTACTTTATACAAGCACAAAATGCCAAAAAATATGTGGGCATATGAAGGTCCACACCTTTTAGAAAAAAATAATACCAAAAATATGTGGGCACATGAAGGTCCACTTAGGAAGCTTCTACTAGAAATATAAAATCAAACACTTACCATGGAGTGGTAATAAACCTAACCCCTCTCTATGAGATTTAGTATTTTTATTGGCAATTGAGTTTCATAGGAAAATACAAGATCAAGGAGCTAGTCAACCCGACGCCCTTACACTGCCGATACACTGCTCAAAAGGATCACTCAATTTGCAACACCAAAGATCCTGTCAAATGTCAAGCTTGCGGGTAGGCACCCTCCAATTAAAATCCAGCTAAGTATAAGTTTTCTATCTATTTATCATTATTATTATATCGCTTTTTCGCGTGAGTTAGCTAGTAAGATAAAATTTAAAAATCAAATAAATATCTATCTATGTATTAGAGTTTGTTTAGAGTCAGTCTAGGCTAGAACTAAATTAAAAAAAATGATGAACATTAAAATTTTGTCTTCGACATGATGAATAGTTGCTCTGTCACAATACTTTTCAAATGCCTAGTTGTCAAACTTAAATTCTCCTGAGTTTTACATATTGTTGTTTTAATTTAAGAATTTACTCTGAACCTGAAACTTGTGGAGGCATGTGTTTAAGCTAAGTCTAGGTAGTTGCTTGATATGATTCATGAAAGGTTAGCTACTATTTATCTTATTCCTAACATTACTAAGTTCTGGAGATTTATTTTTAAAAACTTAAAATCTACATGACGAGCTTTTGTATGACAAAGTATGAATTCCTACCAAAGCCATATATGATACATCTAGATAGGAAACTTTTTGCACATTCATGCTTCTTGCTTTGCATTGAGTTTAGTCAACCTTTGTTGTATACCATATGAGAGTCTTGTCATGCTTTTAAAACCAAGATCACGTACACACTTCAGCACATATGCATTATTCCTACTCTGAGAGTAATCACAACCATTTTCACTTTCATCAATGTTCATCATGAAAATGTTTTCTCCTACACTAGAAGTGAACACCAAAAATATATAAACCCCATAGGACAGCCTTGATATAATTGCTCTAAGTTCTTATTATTATTATCTCTCCAATTATTCATA
This sequence comes from Eremochloa ophiuroides, assembly GCA_038502445.1. Taxonomy (NCBI): domain Eukaryota; kingdom Viridiplantae; phylum Streptophyta; class Magnoliopsida; order Poales; family Poaceae; genus Eremochloa; species Eremochloa ophiuroides. The sequence goes on from JAHLJS010000004.1 coordinate 43,708,725, forward strand.
TTCAAAGGATACATGTGGCTATGCAAAAATATAAAAAGGGAGTAAAAGATGGACAAATGTCCCAGCATTAAAACAATGGGTACTAGATGCCCGCCTCCCGAATGAAAAAAAAGAGAAGAGAAAGAATAAAGATAGCCCATGTGTTCCTCCAAGTTACAAAGGAGAGTGAATCATTTTCAAAGAGCAAAAGTAGAATTAGGAATAGCCACTAAATACCACATATACATCTATCCACCATATTCCATACACATGCACATCTTGGTTTGATTGTATGCCTCGATTCTCTGTGGATCCATTGTTTAACTTTACAACATATGAATTGCATGTATGCGTAAACCTTGTTATTGCCACTCCTATGAGCTCCACTATAAATCCTTAGTTATAGTAAGGCATAACATTAATGTCTTAAATGAGATCCACAAATACCATAGATACTGAAGAGACCTGAGGGTGTCATACAATTATAGCTCTGAGTTTTATTTTGAAAACTTGTAAAACTCCGGAATAGTGGTACTCTGAAGAATTTGCTACATAGTGCAAGACTTGATTGTTCTTTCTTTCAATTACTCAAGATTGAGGCAAGGACTGAAAAGCCCCATAGTTAAAGGTAAAATGGGTAAGTTTAAAAGTTAGAGCAGTTTTGTCTAATCCGGAGGAGAATCTATGATTGCAGCATGTGTACTTGGGAAGTATGAAGACATTGTAGCAACTCCTGATCCAATTACATTAGTTATTAGGCTTAGTTCGTTTGCCAAGGGACTGGCAAACAGGTAAGCTTGGGGGTGTTGTTGACGGTGGATAACGTCAACTTTTATTAGAACTTTAGACACCAAAGGATACATGAATACACACTAGTCTAGGGTTTTAACTGATAGTTTTCATGAGTTTTGCATGTTCTGTATTTTCTAGGGGCTATTCCAGAAAAACATAAAAGAAGGGTTAAAGAGCATGATTACCACGTAACTTAACCGCCAAGGAAACATCATCACGAGAACACTAGAAGCATCAGGAACACACCCGAAGCACCGGGGCCCGAGACCCACCAGGGTGGGGCCGGCTGGCGCCCCCCTGCTAGGGTTTTGGCCCAGCTTCTGGAGTCTTCTTCCACCGCCATTGTGGAGTCATCTCAGCACTTGTTTCAAGTCGGTTTGATCCTACGGCGCACGTGCATCCCACCGGGCTATAAATAAAGGGGCAGACCCCCTGGAGGCATCAACCCATTATTCATTCAAGGCATCAAGTCCTCAAGCCATCAAGAGCCTCCTCATTCATCAAGAGCCTCCTAGTTCATTGTTCTAGCCTAGTTAGATTAGAGAGTAGAGGAGTTCTAGTTCTTCGGCGGATCTGGAGCCCCGGCGTCTGTCTGGAGCACGGAGTTCGTTATAATTCTAATTCTTTCTCTATTATTGTATTCTTCATTATGATTAGGGAAACATTGTTCTTAATAGTTCATATGTTCTTGATTACAATAGTCTTTGTCTACTTTGATTATATATCTAGTATAGTTGGTTTGATCTTATTGAATTCATGTAATTGCTCGTATAGCGTTTATTCATGCGGACGATGGATAGATGATGAACAATATGTAGACGTGGTGTCTAGGTATCTTGTTTATCTGTGAGTGCACCCTGATATGCCGGGTCCTGTGGTAGATCGCGTAGGTAACAGCTGGGTTGAGTCCTCTATAGTCCACCCCCCGTATGTAGGCCAGCAGGCATGGTCGCGAAGTTGGATGATGACTCTGTTTCACATCCTTCCTAGATGATGCCCTTTGCATGTGATCATGATATAGGATTAGTCTAACAATGATTGCTAGATGTAATTGCACTAATTAGAGTTATTCATTGATGTAGTTATAGAATTACCTTTGATATTAATTCCTTAGTTTATCCATTGGCTAGCTATTACTATGACTAGAGAAGTGCTCTGATGATTATCTTTTATTTATGATGCTTGATCATACTTATCACCTTTATCTTTATTTACCTTGTGACCTCTACCTGTTATGAGTAGAGTAAATGACACCGGTAATGTCACTTATCCATTGTATATCATCACTATCAATATAATAGATTAAAGTTTATCATAGTCCTTCCCAGTGGTATAAATATAAATCAACAACCTGGTAGAACTCCCTAGGTAAAATGCTACAATGGTATAATTATCTGTCCACTTGCAGAACTGATCTTAGTTTATATTATTTATATTTATTTCTACCTAGTCACATAGATTAATATATAAAACCTTTATTTATTCTTAGCATTATTAATTAGGGATAACAACCTAGTTCTTGCATAAGAATGTTGGTAATAGAAAAGTTGCTAATGACAAGTTAATTAATTACCATTCATCTTCTAATCTCGCCTCTCGCATTAAAAGTTATATAGTTATATTTGGCGACGTTAGTAGATGTCAACAAGAACCATATGTCAACATCAATTGGTTCTGATGCCTGTCTTCAAAACCATTATTTAACAAGGAGTGTAGCTCCTCCTCACTAGAACCCCTTTCCCAGTTGTTGTTCACCTTGCTAGAGTATTGAAAGGTTTCTAACTGTGGCAACAGCCTGGTTCTGTGGTGAATCACTAGGATTGTAGTGTATCAGCCTCTTATTATATTTTTCTAGATATGTTTAGTGATTTCATTTTTTATTACAAGGGATGTTCTATAACGTGTTTCATGATGTTCATATAGTACATACGTGATGTTCTACGATGTATTTTATGTTATTCAGGTAGTATACATGTGATGTTCTACGATGTATTTTTATGATGTTCACGCAGTATGCATGTTCTACGGTTTATTTTGCGATGTTCATGTAGTATAGATGTGATGCCATGATATATTTTAGATGTTCATGTAGTACACATATGGGATGTTCTGTGTTGTACTTTGTGATATTAATGTAGTATACATGTGATGTTCTAGATATATTTTTGTGATGTTCACGAAGTATGCATGTGATGTTCTATGACTTATTTTACATGCTTATGTAGTATACATGTGATGTTATATAATGTATTTTAATTGAAATGAATCTGATCAAGTGCTGTCATTTGGGGCTACATGAGCCGATGATCCTGAATGCTCAAGGATCACCTAGTCAAGCAGCAGACATGTGAATCACAGGTTAACGTTTGACTTCACTAATAGAAAGCAGCAGTACTAAGCCTGGCCATCATGGGCACGACATAAAGCTCTTTTTCCAGATTCTAGGAGCTCATACTTTGGTTACAGCTCTTGGCCAACGATTTTTCTAGTTTCCCACGATGGGGCTCATGTCCTCTGAAATTAGGTACTTCAAGCCTATTCGGGTATTCTAGAGATTTACATGATACTCAAGTTGTCCGCATTGCGTGCTCAAGAGTCAGTAGTTTTAGGATTGTCTGGCAAGCCACCCAAATACCCCCCTCACTCTGATATGGCTGGGCTTTGGCATTAACGGTTCTGGGCTTCAACCACCGCATGCTCCTACCAATTTGGTGGGTTATGCTGAGCTTCAGAGGGGCGCAAATGTTGGTTTGCCCGGTGTAACCAGCAAGGCTTGGGGCCTTGGGCCCAAAGTCTGTAAGGGTTTCGACTATCGTTAGCTGCCCTTATAAGTAGCTGAGGGTGGAGAAGTTCCGTCTCTTTGCCGCTGTAGACAAAAGCAGTAGTACTCACTCCTCTGCTTACCTTGACCTAGTGGGCATCACCACATCTAGATCTCATTCCCGGTAGTCACAATGATGGCACCAAGAAGGACCCTGGCCAAGGAAACCAAACAGATTAGTTCAGTGAATGAAGAAGATGATTGCTTGAGGAGAAGTAAGTGGGGACGACAACGGTGACAACGACGAAGGAAGACATGAAGAGCTTGGTGACCGAGGGATTCCTGGTGTCGTAGGAGATCTAATGATTCTGATGTGCCCTTGGACAGGATGTTCTCATGCTTAATTTCGACGAGATTGTGGTCTCGTCGACTTCTTCCATCGCAAATTTGGCATCCCTGTTCACTAGTTCATTTGGGATCTCCTCAATTACTACAACATGCAGGTCCACCATTTGTTATGCTTCTAGTGATGTTTGTGTTGTTCTGCGAGGACTTTGCGAGGATCGAACCCCACTATGCGTTGTTCGGCTGCAGCTTAGACATTCTTCCCCAATCAGGCTGGAAGGTCGCCGGTAGCCTCTTGATAAAGGCGGACGAGGGCTCTTTTTTTTTCACATCGCCTCCCCTCTACCATCCCTAACTAGGCGAAGAGGTGGTTCTTTGTGTTTGACTGCTCCACCCCTTATTGACACCTGTGGTGGCACACATAATACAAAATCCACAAGCGGACGGGTATTGATGTAGGTTTCAACCAGAGTATTCCAAGTATCGTATCCACAAGGAAACGTGTGTTGTCTACTATTAGTTTGTCCAGAGGTAGCAATCAAGGTATAAAGTATTAGTAGAGATGATTATTATGGTTATGACCCTATGCAAGTAATGCTTTTGATTCTAATGTTCACTTCGGGGCACCGCTTAGAAATTAAAGCACCACTAACGATAACTCTGCCGACGCGACTACGGTCATACTATTTAAAAACCTACTCAATTCGGTATGGACTACAGAGCATAGTTGAGGTTGTCACCCCCCACTGCTACCACACAACCTAGGAGTAGGGAGCAAACACAGGTAGAGCCTAAGCACCACTCTTATGCTAACGTTATTACTGTAATCCAGGGATCTTACAAGAACTAGAGAACTCAAAAGAACTGCGAACCCATGAACAAAAGAGCACAAAACATACTTTAAACAGAAATCAATTACGAGAAGTATCTCAGATGCAGACTTGGAGTAGTCTAGATCTGCCAAAGTACAAGCCATAGAGGTAGCACCGACAGGCCGGCACTCCCTCCAAACTCTTCCCTTAATCTGTCTCAATATGAACTAAGACTAGACCTAACTAGAGGACTCTCTTGAAAGCTGGCTCTGATCCTGACGAGGAGAATATGAATTAGGGTTTCAGGATGTGGCTCCAGAAAGGGGGGTAGGGGCTTGCATGTATAGGCCGTAGCATCAATAATTCTGAGCCCTCTGATCTAACTGACCTTGAGCAAAGGCGTAGATTGGACCTAAATGGCGGTGGGAGAACCAACGTCAAAGAAGAGACTGACAGGTCGTAGCAATGGTTCGGCCGACCTCAGGGTGTCGTAGGCCGGCCTATTTCTATGGCATGTACCCCCCTTTGCTGAGATGGCTTCTGATGCCTTCTAGAGTCTCTTGGCGTTGGTGCCTGTGCAGAATATGCATTTTAATATGACATGTGTCTCTTGACAGTTTTCTGGATAAACCCTTTAGAAACACAAATTCATCGAAACTTGTGGAATTCTATTAGTTTAATTCCATACACCTATGTTGGTGATCACTTTTATGACCTTACTCAAGTTTTGTTGACGATTTATAATGGTTGTTAACTACCGTCAACAACTCCCCCAACCTTAACCTTTGATCATCTCTGAGCAATGTGTTGATGGTAGTTATTGATTATTTTTAACCGTCAACCAAAATGAATCAAGGGCATAAATCAATCCACATAATAGATATAGGGTTTGATTCAAACAAGTTTCACGAGTTTTGGTGTTCTCACTTGTCTTGTAGGAGATGCAAGGATATGCATGGTTTCACCATATAAAAGTATATCAAATAAGGATTTGGAGTTCACCATTGCATAGAGCTCGTCGCGCTAATCGAAATGGACCTACAGTTTGCCATATTTGGAGCCCAGAGAGAAAGATATCGAATCCGCAATGAACACCAGCATTAGAACATTCTAGAAGACACTCCACCAAAGTGGGGCCCACATGGCATAGGGGGAGTTCGGCCGAACCCACCTAGAAGCCAAATCGTCTCTCCTTTTTTGTGGACTCTTCCATTGCCTTAAGGTTTGCATATCCACCGTTGATCAAGGTTGGTTTGATCCGAGGGCTCTAATGTATCCCACCTCCCTATATAAGCATGCCCCTGGCCCCTGAGGCAATTCATTCACTGAAACCCTAATTCATATTCTCTAGCTAGGGCTTGGATTGAGAGGTGTCCCATTGAAGGATAACCTCTCTTCAATGTAGTAGATTAGTTCTAGTTGAGGGTTGGGGAGGGTCAAGCTTCGCTTAGGTTCTAGAGGATTCTTCGGAGGTCTGGTATGAACTTGTATCTTATCTTTGTAAGACTTATGCTTTAATATGGTTATCTTCTCTATTTACTTTTATGACTTTCATGTGATTGGTTAGTATAGTTACTATACTTTAGCATAGGATCTCGTATTGAGTGCTCTAGTTATAGATCGTGACTAGGGTAGTAATCGGTAGTATAGACATGGCGTCTAGACTATAGGTTACCTAAGATTGCGCCTAATCCTACGGTTTAGTTGTGGTAGACCCAGGGGTGACAGCTCTGTCAGGTCATTGTAGTCCACCACGTCAGGGTTAGTGTTCGTAGAGCTTTAGGCAGCCTTCCTCTAGATTAAAGCAAACTGATCTGACTTTTAAACTCACCCATATTATCTTCAACCATGGGGCTTCTTTGCCTTCAATTGGGTCTTGAGCAATTGAAATACAGAACGATCGAGTCAAGCACTATATCTCGAGTTCTTTGTTCAACCATTATTCCGGAAGTTTTGTATGTTTTCAAAATAAAACTTAGAGATTCCATTGTATGACAGTCTCAAGTCTCTCAATATGTGTGGTATTTGTGGATCCTCACCAAGGCAAAAATAATGATGTATCTTCTCTTTTCACTCAGAATATGTAGTATTTGTGGCTCAATAAGGCAGAATATTTTGCCTTTTCTATCAGTCTAGAACTATGGCCTACGTGGAGCTCGTAGGATGGAAGACAACACCTACGTACTTGCAAAGCTTATAATTGTAAAGTCAAACAATGGATCTAGAGAAACAAGTTATACAATTAAATCAAATGTGCATGTGTGTGGACATATGGTGGAGTGAATATATTTGGTGGAAGTGGCAGAAGCATGCTAGAAACCTAATTCTACTCTGCTCCTTAAAAACATTTCTCTCTTTTGCAACTTAGAAATACATGAGAGAACTTGGGTTACACACATTTCTTTTTTAATCAGCAGACAACTTTGTGCCATTTTTAATATATATTATTTTTTCTATATAGCCCAAGCCTCTTTCTGTAACAGAACTTTGAGAGATAACAACAAGAACATTGTAGCTTTATTTGGTGGCCTTGGGGTGATTGGGTAAGTGGAAAACCTATCAACCACGTTTTTAATGTTCACTCCCATTGCAGGAGTAGAACATTTTTGGGTGGATCTAAAATGGAAAACAAGTTTTTGCGCCCACTTTCGGTTTAGGAGTAGTGCATATTTGGGGGATTGTACATGATCATGATTTTAAAAGCATGAAAGTCTCTAAGGGCCAACAAAGCTTGACAACACTCAATGTAATAACAAGCAGCATATATGTGAAAGTTTCTATCCTAAATAACATGTATGGTTGTGGTATGAATTTAAACTCTTGTCATACAAGAACATATCATGTAGAATTGTTATGTTTTCAAAAAGTAATTCTCTAGAACTCCAGTATTATTTGGAACAAGATAAATAGCACCTCAGACCTTTGTTTACAACAAAATTTGGCATGCCAGGGAATACGGTGCAAATGTACGAGTGAAAGGGTGCGTAAGGCACGATGAGGATAATTGAAGCACATGAAGATCAGATGCATCCGTGTGATGGGGTTTGGCTCATTGGAAATAAATATTTCCTAAATTTACTAGTGGCCGGGTAACCAACCAAGAAGAAAAAGGGAAGTAATTGGCCGTTAGTTATCCGGGCATATCATGTAAGCATGGCATGCAAGACGCTAGAAAGCTGGAAAGTCAAGAAAAGATGCACACGTCATAAGAGTTCAAATACATCTATTGTTGGAGCATGGCGAGATTTGCGCGGACGGCCAAATATAGTAGGCCATGTATATTCCTATCCTGCTAAAGAGGGAGTCGGTTCATCAAGGAAAAAAGAATATTATTTGGGATAAATACGACAACGTTCCATGAAAGAAGCAAGGAAACGTGTCCTGTACGTGCAACGTACTAGACCAACCAGGTGTCTTGTTCGAATACGTGTTTTGGCAAGATGATCAAACAATGAAACTTCATCAGCAACGATTCTACCTAAAGGGAAGAAGAGTCCATGTATCTTAATGTTTCTTTTTGTTAGTTATTTCTTTAGAGGCAAGTTTGTATAACGTGACTAGCTTCAGGACTCTTATCAGCCTGGGGTACAAATATAAACCCCTAGCCATTGTAAAAAGGGATATCTCAATAAATCAATCAAACACAATGCAACTTTCGGCTCAGGCCAAACCTTAGGAGTAGGAGTAATATAGATTCTGACGAGTTCTTCATCGACAAACGGGTTGTGTCATCCGGTTGACCTTCCAGTTTGCTTGTAAGTACCGTTATGGCTTATTTTTATCTTGTACAGCCTATGCGATTCTGCCTTGCCCCCTATTGCTAGATAGATCCAAGTAGTTATCGATTCTTGTTTAATTTGAGTTGGCCTGTGCAATTCTGTTTTGCACCCCACTGCTTAGATTAGATTAAGGATTAGTTATCAGCTCTAACTAAATTAAATATTTAGTTAGATTCATTAAGTTACCGATGTTGCTTATATTTGTTGTTTATTTTATTTTAAGCAATCATCAATTTGCCCAATCTAGATCTAATTTTATCGGTTTAAATCTTATATATCTATTTTGCTTGATAAATGAACAACGATCATGTAATATGTCAAATATCAAGGAGATAGAATTGATTTTCATTAGCAGATCGATTTAGATCTTGATTGTATATAGATTGCACTCAAGTGATAATTTGAGCTTCACCTAGATCTAATGATTAATAGGTTTGATTCTAAATTTATGCCATAGCTACATTGATCCGTTCAACCCTCACTGACATAAACGAAGAATTAAGTTTATTAATCAGAGCATTAAAGTGTCGTTTGGTTATTTGCATGTATGTTGCCTATATGAAGAATCGACTGTTAAGTCGATTTCATGTGCTTTGACAAATACAAGCCGCATTATGAGACCGTTGAAGTAAATACAGTTTGAAAGATATGTTAGCCCAATGATCTTATCGTTGTACTACGGCCTGCATGATTCTGTCTCATGCCCCACTGGTACTAATTATAAGTTAGGCTCGTCGAGTCTATTGCTGGTTATGGTGGTAGATGAGATCTAATATATTCGTTAGATCTATTTTTATCAAACAGTCGATCAATGATGAGAGTTGTAATCTATACATAAAAGGAAATCGGTTATTTATAAATCATTGGCTTAGTATATGAACTGGTTAATTTCTATATCTTATTGCCTTTGATCAATATTTGTTTACATAATCATTACCAGCTTGAATGATAACCGATACTTCCTCCAAACCGTTACGTGCTTTAATTATCTTACTCTTGCATGTATGCTGGAATCGACTCTGTAGTCGATTTCCACTCACATTAGCTCTCCGAGCCATATATTCGGAACTGTCTGGCTATGCCGGTATGTTCCGCCTTGAGTTACTGATTAGCTCTCTCTTTCTTGTCAATTACAAGTCAAATTGACTGGCATGTTTTAGAGTCAACGGTACATCCAGCCTCGGGTGTTTGAAGCTAGCAGGATCTGAGAGGCATTTGCTCTCGTGCATTGATCATCCGGCTTCGCTAATGTGTTAGCTGCAAGACCACTTTTTACGTCAACACACTTTTTAGCACGTCCGGTGAGACCACATCGTTCGATCAAGAAGTCAGAGATATCAGCTTTGAATATTGAAGAGTCGTCATGGAACAACAGTTAGTGTATGGTTGCCCGAGCCGAGCCCATACGGTTCGGAGCAAATAGTAGCCGATCGGCTAGAGATGTGCCTCTGTCTGATTAATAATAAGTGCACATTATTCATGTTACCCACGAAACAAGGCTTGAAGTACTCATGATTGATTCTATTCAGCCGACGAGTATGACAGCTTGACGACCAATGAGTTGAAGGATAGAATGAAGGTGATCAGTCGAGCTAGAAATGGTCGATACGATGCGAGCATCGGGAGAATTTACAAGTTGCTGCAAGATGTAATCCATGAATGCTGCTCAGCTCGATAAGTGCCGTCGCCAGCGAGAAAGGAAAAACTGATAACAACTCAGGATAAGCATCGTGGTTCTTGCACACAGGGTAGGTACTACTGTGTAAATTGGAGAATTCACTGGTGAACTCTCATGCATCGGCAACTCCTCAAGTTGATATGCCCATGGATAATATGTCGAATCCAGTAGGTCAACAAAGGCAAAGACCAACCATTATTTCTGATCCATCAGAGATAGCAAGTACCGATCGGCTGTCCAAAAGAAGCATCGGCTAATTTTGTTTTGAGAGAAAATGGTAACAGTCAAGGGCATGATGATCGGATACTGTTGACAGGGCTACTACATACAGAAGAAGCTTTCGATTGGTTAGTTGTGGCCCTGCCGAGTTGGCCAAAGAAAATACTAATATGGTTAATATATTCATAAGCATTTTAAGTAAAGTATTTCTGAAGGTTGCGCATAGGCTTGCATAAAATAAATATAGCTCATCAGCTGTAAAATCTAAATAGCCGTTGGAGTATTAGTTGAATGGAGTTATTTTATTGAGAAGCCAATAGCCGAGGGAGTTCTTGAGATCAAATCGGCTGATTTTATTGGAAGTTAATGGTGAATTGAAAAGCAATGATGGACCAATAGAGCTGATAAAGTTAGCTTATTGTAAAGCAAGAAGGAGTCAGATCGATCAGCTGGAGGTTCCTAAATGCTTACGCTATGAGACTAAGAGTCATGGCTGGGCAGGATACTGAAAAACCCTGCAAACAACGGTTAGCGTGGCTAGCCGATAACTGCGACAGACGTCCTGACCTCAGCCTGTAGGGAAAACAGTCGATGGATGATGCAGCCAGAACACCCAGCAAAGTGGATCAATCGGTTTTATCACCAAAGCCGTACTCCTTGCTCATGTGAGCTGATTATCCGGCAACACTAATCCAACATCTCTTGATATTTGGCCAGCGCTAGAGGAATTCTGCTACTTGCCCTTGGATCTAGAATTGTCCGCCTCCTCATCAAAGCAAACAGGTGCCAGGATTAGTCTACATGAATCGGTTGTTGGAAGAAAGGGATCGACTATTTGGAAATCGGCTATTCTAATTTCTATACAGGAAGGAATATCCATACTTAGTAAATAGCCGATAAGTCGGATGTTGCCACCTCCAGAAACATCACCGGCAGGACTGATTGTCTCGGCATCTGGCAATCAAATGGCACAGTTCACACGAAATTTCCAGTAAAAGCCGATGAACCTCGAGCCAATCGAATTTGAAGTCCAGACGCTATATGTCTACTTTTGCGGGCTCTACAGGGATGGCAACATACAGAAATCCAGGTACATTGCGTTGAACTGAACTCCATTGGTGCTAAGACCAGATATACAGACATCGGCTGGGGGCCGCTATTGGATCAGTTTTCAAATCAGGTGATGCATCAAGTGATTCAGCAATGGACGATCGTGCAACGTGGATATACCTGTGACGTTCTAAGCGTACAATCGGCTATGTAGGAGCTGACGCAGCAATAATCAACTAAGTTTGCTGCTGAAACAAAGGAAAGGGACAGAGTGCATAACAGTAAGAAGTGCTCAAGTTTTTGCATAGGTCAAGTTTGCATGCTGCTATAGATAGCCGATAATAAGGATGTAGCCAATAATTTATTCTGATTCAGAGCCGACTACATCTTTGTTTCTCGACGATTACGACAAATCAGGCCCTAATGCCGATTGCGTTGGTCATGCTCGCCACATCTGCTAGAAAATCAGATTTCTTATCAGTAGGAATAGAAGTTGCAAGCTGCCTCGCAACATCGGAAGTTGCAGAACCCAAATCAAAGAATGCTTGGCCGGAGAGTTCAGATAAAAATGTAAAGGGCTGCCTCTTAACGATGATTGGCTGCTCAAAGGCAGCAAGGCGATACTGCATAAAGAAGAGAACTGTGCTGAGAGCGATCCATGATATGAATCTACGTTCAGTCAAGGGAGGAGCAAATTCAGTTGACTCCAAGTATCGGCTAAGTTATTACGTAGCAGGAGCCAATATTATTGACATACCGAGCAATTCATTATGACAGATTAGATTGTTCGGTCCAGAAATCCGAAGGCTTAGGCGTATTCCGAGCTTCAGCTTTGGTCTGTGTTTTCCAGAAGATATGGGGATTTCATATGTTGTGATCAGAGATATGAAAATTGATCTGCTGGCTGATATGCATATAATGTTACTATGTATAGCCTGGGTTTCAATTAGATTTCTGCTGAAAGAAAACAACATGAAGTCATCGCTACAGTTGACGAGATGTAGTTCTTTCAATACTGATGCATGATCAGAGAATAAGTGATGCAAGACAAAACAGTCAGAGGAATCAATAGCCGATATGGATGAGTCAATCGGCTCAAAAGAGACTCTGGCAGACTGCAGGCTGACTGGGCAGAGGAACCAGGCAAAATGCTTAAAAACAAAGAGAAATATTGCCATCGATCCTGGTGAGGCAGCTGTTTTGGGTGTGCTACGTACTAATACTACTAGCCTAACTACAGACAAAGTTCTCGTTGGAGTTTCTCTGCTCGGCACACTCAACACCTTATCGAAGCATGACACGTTAACAATGGCGAACTGGGGTGAGTTGTCGCGATTGAACAGCAGCGACAACACCACGAGTCGCTACGAGGTGATGCCGTGAAGGCAACAACGCAGCTGCGATGGCTGCCGGGCTGACAAGACTGCACTGATGATCGACGGCGAGGTCGACGCGCTACTACTGCAGTAAAGGCCGGATCTCGGCATGGATGATGATGACGGTCGACGGCGATGCTTCCGGTGGCAACTCTAAACTGGAGATGTGTGTAAAGGGGCTCAGAACAGGGTTCGACTACATCACTGTGGAGCAGTGATGGAGCTGATGATAGAAGCCAATCAGGCAAATGAGCAATAGCCGATTAAGCAAAGAGATAGCAGCAGTGTGCATTTTGATATGCATCTCCGTGCTTTGCACATATCTGTCGTGGGTTTTGCACTGATTAATTAATCAGCTAGAAAAATAAACGAGAGCATGAATGGATCGGAGTTGGTAAGATTTGGAAACTTGATCTTGGGTATGAAGAATCAAAGCAGCTACGAGATCTAAAGCGAGCCGATTCCTCATTTACAAGAAGATGGTTCTAATCGGCTCAGTATTTTCCAAGATGGACTGATTGCAGAGAATGTGCCGTTTGCCTGGTACTAATGCTGTTAGAGATTTAAGGCCAACCAGCTAATTGTATGTTCGTCGGCCATTTCAAGATAACTGGATCCGGACCAGAGCAATCAGCCACAACTATACGCCTTAGACCTTGCAGTTGGTTTTACCTTGAACGCCTGGGTCCAAGATCGAATCGAGTTGAGTTAACTCCTGCAGCGTGAAAATCAAAGGGAAGATTTATGCAAGGGCAAGGTCATCAAGTCCATTCAACAAAAGAAAGATCATTAACTCATCAGGACGTGCTGTACTGCTGCCGGAAGATAAAAGCACAAGGTATTGTCTTATTACCAGCCTGTCACATAGAGATGATTGATAGCCTATAGCAAGAGGAGTCCGAGAACAGCACTATTGTTTTGTCAAGATGATCGAACAAGGAAACTTCATCAGCAAGGATTCTACGTAAAGGGAAGAAGAGTCTATGTATCTTAATATTTCTTTTTGTTAGTTATTTCTTTAGAGGCAAGTTTGTATACCGTGACAAGCTTTAGGACTCTTGTCAGCCCAGGATATAAATATAAACCCCTGGTCATTGTAAAAAGGGATCTCTCAGTAAATCAATCAAACATAACACAGCTTTCGGCTTAGGCCAAAACTTAGGAGTAGGAGTAACGTAGATTTCGACGAGTTCTTCATCGACAAACGGGTTGTGTCATCCGGTGGACCTTCCGGTTTGCTTGTAAGTACCATCATGGCTGCCTGTGCGATTATGCCTTGCACCCCACTGCTAGATAGATCCAAGTAGTTATCAATTCTTGTTTAATTTGAGTATGGCCTATGCAATTCTGTCTTGCACCCCACTGCTTAGATTAGATTAAGGATTTGTTATCGGCTCTAACTAAATTGGCTATTTAGTTAGATTCATTAAGTTACCGATGTTGCTTGATGTTTATTGTTTATTTTATTTTAAGCAATCATCAATTTATCCAATCTAGATCTAGTTTTAACGGCTTAAATCTTATATATCTATTTTGCTTGATAAATGAACAACTATCATGTAAAATATCAAATATCAAGGAGATAGAATTCGTTTTCATTAGTCGATCAGTTTAGATCTTGATTGTATATATGTTGCACTCAAGTGATAATTTGAGCTTCACCTAGATCTAATAATTAATAGGTTTGATTTTGAATTGGAGTGTCGTTTGGTTATTTGCATGTATGTTGCCTATACGAAGAATGGACTGTTTAGTTGATTTCATGTGCTTTGACAAAATACAACCCGCATTGAGAGACCATTGAAGTAAATATAATTTGAAAGATATATTAGCCCAATGATCTTAACGTTGTACTACGGCCTGCATGATTCTGTCTCATGCCCCACTGGTATTAATTATAAGTTAAGGTCGTCGAGTCTATTGCTGGTTATGGTGGTAGATGAGATCTAATATATTCGTTAGATCTGTTTTTATCAAACAGTTGATCAATGATGAGAGTTGTAATCTTTACATAAAAGGAAATCGGTTGTTTATAAATCATTAGCTTAGTATATGAACTGGTTAATTTCTGTATCTTATTGCTTTTGATCAATATTTATTTACACAATGATTACCATCTTGAACGATAACCGATACTTCCTCCATATCATTTCGTGCTTTAATTTTCTTACTCTTGCATGCATGCTAGAATCGATTCTTTAGTCGATTTTCACTCACATTGGCTCTCAGAGCCATACATTTGGAGCTGTCTGGCTACGCTGGCATGTTTCACCTTAAATTACTGATTAGCTCTCTCTTTCTTGTTAATTGCAGTTCAAATTGACTGGCACACTTTGGAGTCAACGGTACATCTAGCCTCGGGTGTTTGAAGCTAGCAGGATCTGCGAGGCTTTTGCTCTCGTGCATTGATCATCCTGCTTCGCTAGTGTGTTGGCTGCAAGACCACTTTTTGTGTGAATAACCTTCTCATATCATATCGGTCAATTATATAGACTTAGATCAAGCATATTCTACCTACAAGTTTCAAGTTCAGATTAAATCTATAAATCAAAATAGTTTTATCCAAAACTCTGTCACAGAACCTCCTAACGTATATGGTCCCATATGCATCTATCATTGTCCCAAAAACCTCTGACGGTTATGCATGTGACCCAAATAAGTTAAGAGTTATGCCGAGTTTGCACGAAAACCCGTATTTTTCGAATAGGATCCCATTGCGAAGACATTGCAGAATTACAACATTTCATACAAAATATACATCAGAGTAAAGTGCGAAAGTACTTACATTACATAATATTACAAAACAGTAGTTTCGAACTTAAGTATAAGAGTAGTTACTACAAACCAAAGTAGTTGCAACAGTAGTGGAGTAGCTTAAGTACAAATATACATAGATTACAACAACGACCCTGCCCAAGGGTCTATACTTTCATTCATCATCAGCATCATCGTCCATCTGGAACACTGTCATGCAACAGGGCCCAAAACACATCTGGGTAGGCTACTCTCCTGCAACAGGGGTGAACAAACCCTGAGTACAAAAGTACTCTGCAAGACTTGCCCGACTAAAAAGTGGGGAGAAGACTCAGGAATACAGGTTCAGGGGAATCAAGGTAAGGCATTAACAAGAATCAAAGTCCTTTGCCGAAAAGCTTTCCAATAGTGAGTCCTTACTTTGAAGATTTTAATTCGTCATTAGTAATTTCTTACTCTACAGCGATCCAAGTCTAATTGATTCATTCTTGTCATCCTTCACATTTCTCTTGTTAACTACGATGTATGGTCAGAGGATCAAGTCTCCATATCCGAGGAGCAACGACGATTCGAATCGATTAATTCCGAGCTAGGGATCCCTAACCACACTGTATATGTAGCACCCAAGCTTGCATATGTCAACCCCGTCTACCACGGCTCCTCCAAAACCAGAACCGGTCCTATGCCACCCGGGAGCATAGTACTCCTCCAATCCAGCCTTAGCCACGAGGGTACATGCAACTCCTGTCATCTCTCCACTCCCAGTGCGCGGTTGTCGCTTCAAGTAATGGAGTCATCGGAGCCAGGGCTTCCCGTAGTATGTGGCTAGTTGCAAAGTCTCGATCACAGCAGGCCTACAATGAACGGTCCTTAATCGACTCAGTCGGAGACACTACATTGAGACTCATTTCCCAATGCAAGTCACCCGATCGGTCTCAAATTCATTATCATATATCATTATCCTTCAAAGTGTGCCACCATGGGCCATTTAATATCTCATTAAAAATTCTATGTCATAAGCATGGCTAAGCATAGCTAAGCATTTTTATTTAAAATCAGGTATCAAGGATAATATTGAAATAATCAAGGCAGCTAATGCAGCAATTAGGTATCAATCAACTCCTAATCACCTAATGCAATAATTTATAGACTCAAGTGATATAAAGTTTGTAGATCACAAGGTAGGCTTAAATGCACTGTGGCTTGCCTTGAGCAGCAGGCAGAGCAAGCTCTTCAGATGAACCACAAATGTCGAAGCCTCCAAGAACAGGTGGAGCCTCCTCGACGGGCACTTGTTTAGCCTTAACTCCTTCACTCTCGGTCACCACACGTTAAATAATGATGCATGCTTACATGATGCAGGATGACATGAATAGTAAATAGAACAAATATTAACCTAAAAATCTGAAGTACAACTTTCCTTCACGATAAAGTTGTAATCAAAATCTCAGAAAACAGGGTTGTTGTTGCAAAACTATTTTATTAATCATTTTACAGTTGTTAAAAGCCTAGTTAATCTACTTACAGTTTAATTAGTTAATTAATACAAACTTATCAAGTAATTAACTTGCCAAGGACCATTTATGGTTTTATGATCCATGGTCATCACACAATCCAAAAGTCACACAAAACCCTAAGTCATTAAGACTAAATAATGATTTTAGCACTTAATTCATTAATCATAAATTATGACTAAAATTAGCTTTGTCCAAATAAGCTACAATTTTTTTTGGAGGTAGCTCATAGCATAAATCAGTGACAAAATAAATTTCATGATTTTTGATAATTATTTTGGCCAACAAAAATCCTAGAAATCCCATTTATTAATTAAAATGTACATTTTTATTACATACAGAATGCGCTAAAAATTCACCTTTCACATTTTTGATATATACAGTTCATCACAGAGAAGCTACAGAGAATTTTTCACAATTTTTAGAATTGTATTTATTTTCCTGTGAATTTCAGAAGTTTTAGCACTATTCATTTTCTCAGAAAATGAAAAAATCATTTAAACCTCTCGGGCCAACAGTAACAGGCCGGCCCACTAAGCCCATTGCGCGGCCCAGGACCCTCTCTCTCTCAGACGATGATAGCGTGCGCGGCGGTTCCAGCTGCGGCGGCTCGCCGCCGGTGACCACTCTGGCAAAGCCGAGAGCACCACCACGCTCCCCAAAGTACGACGAACCTATCCATGGGGCTCAGCGGGAGATTTGGAGACCGGAGCAAGCCTAGTCGCGGCCATGGCGGCTTGCCTGGCTCGGAGCTCGTCGGCGTGAGGCGTTCCGGCCACAGAGGTCCTCGAAGAACCTATCCATCCACCCCCAGTGCTTACAGGAGCTCACTTAGCCTCGCTGCTCGCATCGGTTGAAGCGGACAGAGACCAGAGCTTCCTGTCAACGGTGACTATGGTGATGGCAGAGCTCTTCAGCAGCAAGAACCTTGTTCCGATGACCAGACGGCTTCAAGGGGAAAACCAGCTACAGCATGAGCATCAAGGGGTCACAGGGAACCCAAAACGCGCAAATAAGCTAGATGAAGCTCACCGGAGCAGGCTGGCCACGGCGAACCGGGCTCGGTGACGCCGGTGATCGCACACAAAGAAGATGCCGGTTCGGGAGCTACTCCGACAATGACAAGCGCTAAGAACTGACACAAACAGAATGCTAGGACTAGGCGGACTCAGCGGCTCAGGGAATTGGATGAAGGTGGACGAACAACGGCCAATTTCGTGACGCTGGCAGTGACCGAGTGGGAAAAAAGGATGGGCACGAAGACGACATCGTGTTTTAAAGGGAAGAAGGCGGCCTTCCGAGATGGACACGCTCAACTCGTCGTTGCCAGGCCCTCGGACGCATGTCTGCGCACGCAGCTCATTGCTGGAAACGGTGGGCGGCGACGAGTGACGAGGTGGTGGCATGGCAGTGTTCTAGCCCCTGCTACCGTAGATAGAAAACCACCAAATTTGTTTTTCTGAAATTACTCGATATTTTGTATTGAAACTCAAAAAATACCCAAAATACGAAATGTGTAGAATTTAGAAATGAATAAGTTTGATTTTTGAAGTATATTCAAATTATGCTTAGTTTTTGAATTATTCAAAATGGGGTAAATAGACCATTTCAAATTTAGGTGTAAATTTAAAAATTTATTGAACAACTTCAAAATCTTCAAAAACAAAAGTTGCTCCATTTAGTGAGCTCTACAACTTTCATTGAAGGATCAATCTCAAATTCTCAACAGTTTTTGAATTAGGGTTTTAAATTCAAATTTTTAAACACAAATTAGGGTTTAATTTGAAATTTCAAATAATAACTTGAAAATCCCCCAATATGAAAGTTTCTCAAATTTTCAAGAGCTACAACTTTTATTTTAGGGTCAAGACCCAGTTCTATTTAGTTTTAAAATTAGGTTTTTAGCCCCAAATCTGGGTTTTAATTGAATTCAAATCAATTCACTCTAAAACCCTAAGCACAAGCAACCTATGTCAATTAAACTTGGTCTTAGTTGATGCACATCAAATTGGACTTTAACATGGATGCTCTGCGATGCTCATGATGACATGTCCAGTTTTAAGTTCAGTAAGACTAGGGGTGTTACAGCCCTTCCCCCTTAAAGAAATCTCGTCCCGAGATTTAAAGAAGAATCTAAAACCTTAGGTTGAGTAATGCAAAAGGAAATATGTCAAGCAAACACATCTCAGACTTGATCATAGAATAGGTACGGGGTTACATATTACAAGGTTTGAGTGAGATAATTTACATCTAAGATAGATGCAAAGAACTCTGGGAAATTCTCGGACAGGTAATCTTCTGATTCCCAAGTGGCTTCTTCTTATGAATGCTGATTCTATTGTATCTTGTACCACTTCGTTGTTGTTCTTCGAGTGACTCGGTCTTTTTGATCCATAACTTGGATTGGATACTCGAAGTATGTCAAATTTGGTTCGAGTTCAACTCCTTCAAATTCAATGACTTGATCGGGCACTCGGAGACATTTCTTGAGTTGCGATATGTGGAACACATTACGCACATTTGATAATTGTTCAGGTAGCTTTAGCCGATAAGCTACTGGTCCACACTTTTGCTGGATTTGGAACGGACCGATGTAGCACGGGGATAACTTTCCTATAACTCCAAAATGGTTAACTCCCTTCATAGGTGGACCTTTAGATAGACATGATCTCCCACTCTGAATGCTAGAGGTCGACGTCTCCTGTCGGCATAGCTCTTCTGATGAGACTGTGCTGCTTTCATATTAGCTCGGATGAGTCGAACCTTTTCCTCAGCTTCTTTTATCATGTCTACACCAAAGAACCACCTTTCTCTGGGTTCAGACCAGTTCAACGGGGTTCGACATTTGCGACCATATAATTCTTCAAATGGTGCCATCTTCATGCTTTCTTGATAACTATTGTTGTAAGAAAACTCTGCCAATGGCAAACACTCATCCCACCTAGTTGAATAGGTGAGAACACATGCTCTTAACATGCTTCTAGAATCTGATTGACTCTTTCAGTCTGTCCCCCAGTTTGAGGATGATAAGTGGTACTATGTAGAAGAGTAGTACCCGGTGATTCATGTAAGGACTTCCAAAAGTTAGAGACAAACTATGTACCTCTATCAGAAACAATGGTCTTTGGCACCCCATGATGCTTTAGAATGTTACTCATGTATAAATTCGCATAAGTTGCTGCCAAATATGAGGTCTTCACCGGTACGAAGTGAGCTTATTTGGTGAGGCGATCCACAATCACCCAAATAGATTCAAAACCTTGTGGCGTCTTGGGCAAACCAACAATAAAGATGTCTTGGGCAAACCAACAATAAAATCCATACCAATGTCTTCCTACTTCCCAAAGGGAATCGGCAAAGGCTATAGTTCACCAGCTGACTTCATATGTATGGCCTTAACTCTCTGACAAGTATTGCACTTGGCTACATATCGAGCAATTTCGATCTTCATTTTAGTCCACTAGAATCTCTGTTTCAGGTCCTGATACATCTTATTGCTTCTTGGATGAATAGAGAATCTTATTAAATGTGCTTCATTGAGGATCTTCTGACGGAACTCAGGAACTTTTGGGACTACCAGACGATTCTTGAACCATAGAACATCTACATCATCTATTCTGAAGCAGTCCGCTCTTCCAACCTGAACTTTCCCTTTGATGTGCTTAATACCCTTATTCACTTTCTGAGCAGCAATAATCTGATCTCGGATAGTTGACTCAATAAGATGGTCGGCTAGACTTCCTTGTGGAACAATTTCTATGTTCAGCTTCTCAAGCTCATGACACAAGGAAAGGTCTAGTGGCCTTACAGTCAGACAGTTGCAGTGAGTCTTCCGGCTGAGTGCATCGGCAACAACATTTGCCTTACCAAGATGGTAATACACTTCAAGATCATAATTCTTTATCAATTTGAGCCATCTTCTTTGCCTCATATTCAATTCTGACTGAGTAAAGATGTACTTCAAACTTTTATGATTTGTATAGATATGACAGGTATTACCTAACAGATAGTGACGCTAGATCTTCAGAGCATGAACAACTACAGCTAACTCAAGATCATGAGTCAGATAGTGTTCTTCATGGCACTGTTGTTGATGAGAAGAATAAGCAATAACTCTACCTTCTTGCATCAGTACACACCCAATACCAATGCCCGAAGCATCACAACAGACATCAAATGGCTTCTCGATGTCAGGCTGAGCTAAGACATGAGCGATAGTCAAAAGCTTCTTTGAGGTTTGAAAAGCTTCTTCACACTCAGCTGACCATTTGAATTTGACATCATTCTTGAGTAGCTAGTGATGGGCTTGGCTATTCTGAAGAAGTTTGGAAAGAATCGACGGTAATATCCCGCCGTTCCCAGAAAACTTTGGACTTGGTGGATAGTGGTTGGTGGTTGCTAGTTCAAAACATCTTTGACCTTGCCAGGGTCAACAGCTACACCCTCTTATGACAAAACATGACCAAGAAATTGAATCTCATTTAGCCAAAACTCACACTTGCTGAACTTGGCATAGAGTTGATGTTCCCTCAAGCGAGTCAGGACAATAAGGAGATATTTCGCATGCTCTTCTTTGGTTTTAGAGTAGACCAAGATCTCATCAATGAACACGACCACGAATTTATCGAGCTCCGGCATGAACACGGAGTTCATAAGATACATGAAATGGGCGGGTGCATTGGTCAGACCAAAAGACATGACTAAGTATTCATATAGAACATATCGGGTGGTAAAGGCGGTTTTTGGAATGTCCTCAGGTCAGATTTTGATTTGATGATAACCAGATCTAAGATCGATTTTTGAGAATACTTTGGCTCCAGAAAGTTGATCAAATAAAAGGTCAATACGAGGTAAAGGATACTTGTTCTTAATGGTTATCTCATTGAGTGGGCGATAATCAACACATAGTCTTAGAATCTTGTCCTTCTTTTTCACAAAGATGACAGGATAACCCCAAGGAAAAGAGGTAGGTCTGAAAAAACCCTTATCAAGAAACTCTTGTAGCTGAACCTTGAGCTCTGCCAACTCATTTGGAGGCATTCTATATGATATTTGGGAAATCGGAGCTGTCCCTGGCTTCAACTCAATGACAAACTCTACATCACATTCAGGAGGTAAGCTAGGTAGGTCATCAGGAAACACATTCTGGAAACTCACAGACTATCAGAATGTCCTGAACTTCCTTAACTGAGGTTACACAAACTCTTTCAACTACCCTCTTAGGTGTTGGAAGTTGGATGAGAAGCTGAGATTGACTATCAGGTAAGTTCACCCTTATAGTTCTATTTAGAGTATCTATAATAGATCCTCACTGATACATCCAGTTCATACCTAGGGTCACATCTATATCTTGATCCTTTAGCACTATCATTGATGTAGGGAAAATATGCCCACCTAATTCTATAGGCACTTGGTGTACCACTTCCTTAGTACTCAGTCACCCCTCAGGCGACTGTATTAAGAAACTTTCCTTAGCTTCCCCCATTGAAATTTCATGCTTGATGACAAATGTGCGGTTGATAAATGTATGAGATGCACCGGAATCAAAAAGCATAATGCCAGGGTGATTCACGACAGGAAACCTACCCATCATGACGGGTTTCCCTTTGGAATCTCTTCAACTTGAGTGTAGTAGACTTGCCCAGCTTTCTTCATGGCCTTCCTCTTTTGAGCACCTTGATCATTATTGCGATTCTGAGCTTGCTGCTGTTGACCACCAGTAACCCTCGGAGCATTGGGATTGTATTCCTTAGGAGATGGGCAATCACGAGCAAAGTGTCCGGGCTTCCCACAGTTGTAGCATGGGTAATTGTAATTGCTCTGGGGAGTAGTGGTTCGAATGCCAGGGGCATTCGGGTGACTAGAGTTTTGCTGGTTGGGATTTTGAGGAGCGACAACAGGACGAACAACTACTGTTGTCTGGGTGGATACTGAGGCTGGGGATAATGAGTACGAGGATGGTTGACAGGATGGAAGATAATTCTCTGGCATTTCTGGCCATTAGAGGATCTAGCGGACATGCTCTTCTTCTTCCTTTTCACCTCCTGATGCTGGCGATTGCTCTCTTCATAGGTGATAGCAATGTTCACAGCTTCATGATATGTGGCGTTTGGACTGCCCATCATCATTCTTTGAATTTTGGTGTTTAGGCCCCTAACAAAGCAGGCCTTCTTCTTTTGATCAGTGTTCACATGTTCTGGAGTATACTGGGAGAGATGATTAAACTATCCAACATACTGCATCACTGTGGATTCCTTCTCTCGTAGAGCAAGGAATTGCTCTAACTTGAGAGCCATCACCCCAGTTGAAATGTAGTGAGCACGAAAAGCTTCACGAAACTCAGCCCAAGTTAAACAGTGACCTTCAGGTTGAGCTGCAATAAGGTTAGCCCACCAGGCTCCAGCAGCACCCCTGAGTTGCTGAGCGGCGAACACTGGTTTCTGATTCTCTGTGCAATGGATAAGGCTGAATTTCTGCTCCATAGTATGGAGCCAATCGTCAGCTTCAAGCGGCTCATCAGCCTTGGTGAACGTAGGTGGACGGGTACCTGTGAAATCGACATAAGTGGTTTCATCTCGGTTGTTGTGACCTCGACGATCTCCATGCGCAGCCTGGTTCTGTGCTAGTAAGGTGGTGGCGTTGACCAGCGCTGCAACTGCATCAGCTAGAGTTGGTGGAACAGGGGGGATTTGGAACTTTGCCACCATTTTGAGAGGTCCCGACCTCTTCTGATGCACGGATACGGACAGTCATCTGTTGATAAACAAACCAAACTTTATTTACATGCATACGGAACTTACAAGAGTACGTTACACTACTGGATTCGCCCTCTTTGCCGACTGCTGAAACCAGTCGGCAAAGGAGGATTTGCCGACTGCATTTCTTGAGGCAGTCGGCAAAGGGGAGGTGGCAAAGCCCAAGGCGGCAAAGGCCACCTTTGCCAGCTGCCATGAAAGGCAGTCGGCAAAGCCTTTGCCGACTGCCGCTCTGGCAGTCGGCAAAGCAAACGCGCACAGCCGTTAGAGTTTTCTTTGCCGACTGCCTAGGTGGCAGTCGGCAAAGAATTTTTTTCATTTTTTTTAATCGAGGCAAATATTTTTTTTTCTTTTTTTTAATCGAAGACCTTTGCCGACTGCCTTTATTGGCAGTCGGCAAAGATTTTTTCCATTTTTTTAAAAAAAATATGTATATCTTTGCCAGCTGTCAATTCAGCAGTTGGCAAAGGCTTTGCCGACTGCCTTGCTTCGTGGCAGTCGGCAAAGCTGGGTATTTTGCTTTTTTTGTTCCCAGCTTTGCCAGCTGCCGTGGCAGTCGGCAAAGCTGGAAAATGTAATTTTTTTTGCTGTTTTTGCTGATTTAGCTCACGTATCGCAGCAACCAAAACACATATATGTACATATCACAGAAATCCACATATACATCACAGAGATTCACAAATAATCCATAACCACAACATCCATCAAGTCGCACGCACGAATGCAACATCCAACAAGTCGCACAAGTCCAACATCCAACAAAGTTGCAAAAGGGTCTAACATAACAAAGTTACATCCATTATCCAACAACATGCACCGAGCCACTCACTCGTCCTGCGACCAGTCGCCACCACCGTGGTGTGAGGAGCTCCCTGTCGGCCACGAAGACCACCCGGACGGTCCGACCTGCGGCTGTGGAGAAGGTCCAACTGTCAGAGACGGGTTCGAAGCCGCCGATTGCAGCTGTACGGATAAGCGATCTCATTAGTACCTAAGGGATGGCCGCACAAGCGAAAACAATAGATAGGCTGCCAGTAACTCACCGGAGTCCTTATAGGCGGAAGATCAGGGAGTGGAGGGAGAACAACCGGGGGTGGAGTGAACATCACTTGCAACGGAGGGGGTCTGTAATTAGGGATCTCCAGGCCCTGAAAGTAGCTGGAAATCGAGGAGGCAAACTGCGTCATCTGTTGCTGGGACTGCTGCTGGAAAGCTAGCATCGCCTGCCGATGGGCCTCCTGTTGGGCCGCCAGCTGCTGCCGATAGGCCTCTTCTCGGGCCGCCTCTCTTGCCTGTTGGGCCGCCTGTTGGGCCCGCATCTCTTCCAGTTGGACCTGCAATATTACACAAGCGATGTTTAAACAATGCATAAACATTCAGCAACATATGTAAAACCAATGAACGACGAATAGTTACCTGAAGCGCCGCCATCATCTGTGTGGAGCTTGCCCGCCGAGGTTGTATGGGGACATCGGAGGAGGTACCGGCACTGCTATATCACAGAATCCTTGCCCGCCGACGAATAGAGTACTTGCCACCCTTCTTTAGCCAGGTGAACATCACAGAATCCTTGCATACTGGGCAAGGGAACTTCCCATGAACACACCACCCACAAAATATGCCATACGCCAGGAAGTCATGCATTGAATACTGATACCATACATGCATTGTGAAGTTCTTCTTTGTAGCTCGGTCGTACGTCCGTACCCTATTTTCCCAGGCATGCTCCAATTCATCCCACAGTGGCTGCATGAACACACCCATATTGTTGCCCGGGTGTCCAGGTATTATCAGCGACAATAACACGTTCTTGGGTTCAAACATGGCGCCGGGGGGAAGATTGAGGGGGATCACGAACACGGGCCAACAAGTGTACGGGGCCGCATGTGTTCCATACGGGTTGAACCCATCTGTTGCTATCGCTACACGTACATTCCGAGCGTCCCTAGCTTTCTCAGGATACTGTTCGTCAAAGTACTGCCATGCCTCAGCATCCGCTGGGTGTACCATCTTGTCACTGTATCTTTTGCCATCCTTGTGCCATGTCATCTGCTTCGCCAACTCCTCTGTCATGAACATCCGTTGGAGCCTCGGTGTGAGTGGAAGGTACCGTACGACCATCTCGGGGATCTTAGACTGTTCCTTCTTGCCATCAATAACGTCCACCTCCACATACCTAGAGGCTTTGCACTTTGGACAGTGCGTTGCTGCCACTAGTTCAATGCCCCTAAATAGGACACACCCGTTACGGCAAGCATGGATCGACTCATATGGCATCTTAAGTGCACGGAGGAGCTTCACTGACTCGTACGTGCTCTTCGGCAGCGTGTGGTCATTCGGAAGCATTGTGCCGATCACTTTCAACATGAGATTGAAGCCGTCTCGGCTCAGGCTCAACTGCGACTTCAACCCTAGAAGACGTCCAATGGCATCCAGTTGGGACATTGTTGTCTTCTCATGAAGAGGCTTCTGTGCCGAAGACATCATTTCATAGAACGCCTTTGCGGTTTCCTCTGGATCCTCCTCCACCAATCCTTCATTGCCACGTGCCTCGTTATAGTCTACCACCATGTCGACCACCCCGGCATCTCCATCAAACTCCTCGAGGCATGCTCTCACCTCCTCCTCTCTAACATTCGCTTTCGCTTCACCATGGAAGATCCACCTCTCGTAGTTTTCCACAAATCCATGCTTCACAAGATCTTTGTATACCTCCCTCTCTACTTTTCTTTTTTGGTTCTTACAGTCTTTGCAGGGACACAGCGTCCGATCGGACCCATGAGCAGCCGGGCCAAATGCTTGCTGCAGGAATTGATTGGTCCCGTGAACCCATTCAGCGCTCTTCCTCTTTTCTGTCCAGCCTGTGTACATCCACTTACGGCCAGCCATCTTCTGTCATACGCCAATGTATGTGAGTAATAAAACCAGCATTTGCATGTACAAGGCGTTCCTACCATCTAATAGGTGAAGGATAGGTCCTAATCCCACCCGAGGATGCGTAGATGAGGTTAGCTTCCATGCTCCGCTCCCGACCGAGACGGAATTTTGGCAGCACCTCCCCGCTGTTCTCCCGATACACGTCCCGGTTTGGGGAGAGTGTGTATCCGGAGAACAACGGGGAGGTGCTGCTGAAACTCCAGCTCGGACGGGGGCAGAACATGGAAGCTAACCCATCTACGCATCCGCGGGCTATCCAAGAAACGTGGACAATCCGAAAGAGATACCGTCGCAGATATGCACTGACCAGCATACCAACGACCGTGTATCCCTTTCGGACGGGAGATGCCTAACTTGGTTACGCGACCTAAGTACGACAATGGGTAAGGAAAGGAGGTGATTTATACCACGGGTGGCGATGGCGAGAGGCTAGCGGGGCAGTGGCGACGAAGCCGATGAGGGTGGCCGAGTCCCTCCCACAGGTCCTGCAAAAAAAGACAATAGATTAGAATCAATTGAAAATTTTGGCAGCACCTCCCCTGCACGGGGAGGTTCCAAAATTAAACCTGCAGAAAACATAGGCACGAAGGCCAACATTTTAAACGGCACGAAGGCCGACAACCATAACGGCATGAAGGCCGACATTCACAACGATCAGCATACCTTCGGTGGTGGCGGGGCGTGCACGCGGAGAAGACGACGCCGAGAACGAGACGGGACGTCGCTGCGTCGGCACCACCTCCTCCTTCTTCTTCTTCTTCCTCTTCTCTTCCCCTTCCTCCTCCTTCTCCTTCTTCTCCTCTCCTTCTTCTTCCCCTCACTGCTTCTTCCCCTTCCTCCTCCTTCTTCTTCCCCTTCCTCCTTCCCCTTCCTCCTCCTCCTCCTTCTCCTCTCCTTCTTCTTCCCCTCCCTGCTTCTTCCCCTTCCTCCTCCTTCTTCTTCCCCTTCCTCCTCCTCCTCTCCTCCTCCTCCTTACACGAGCAGAAGGGGCGACGGTGTGGAGCCGGAGCCGCGGGGCGGCGGGCCAGCAGCGGCGCGGGGCCGGGGCCGCGGCGGCGCGGGAACGGTGGCGGCGGGCCCGGCGGTGCGGGGCCGGCGGCGCGAGGACGGGGCGGCGGGGCAGCAGCGGCGCGGGGCTGGGGCCGCGGTGCCGCGGTGGCGCGGGGACGGCGGCTCGGGCCCGGCGGTGAGGGGCCGGCGGCGCGGGCCACGCCGGCGAGCGGACGGAGGCACGGGGCCGCGGCAGCGCGAGGAGCGGCGCGCGCGGCTCGGCGGCGGAGCGGCTCGTGGGCGGGGGGCGCGGCTCGGCGGCGGGGGCCGGCGGCGGAGCTGCTCGGGGGCGGGGGGCGCGGCGCGCGGCGGCCGGTGGCGGGGGGAGCGGCGGCGCGGCGGAGCGGGAACGGCCGGGCGAATAGCTAGGGTTGATGACAAAATGTTGGGCCGCTGGGCCTTATCCGGTCCACCTACTTTGCTGACTGCCGTAGCAGCCGGCAAAGCACTCGTTTGCCGACTGTTTACTTTGGCAGTCGGCAAAGCGCCTCTTTGCCGACCGCCCAAAATGGCAGTCGGCAAAGTTTCAATTTTTTTTTGAATTTTGAGTTCAAACTTTTTCTGTGGCCTATGTGTATTGTTTACAGGCACATGTTCTATTTTGGGGTCTTTTTACAACATTTTGCTATATTCCGTTGATTTCTTTTGTTTCCTTGAATTTTCCCGTATTATCCAAGTTCGAACTGTAGGTGCATGAAATAATGAAACTTAGCCATTCTAAAAATGATATTCATGTTGGAGAGTGTACTTTGAGGCCGTGTCTAGAAGCTCACCTAAAAGTTTGAAGTCCTTGCCCACGAAACAGGACTTTCCAGGCGTGATAGAGGTGCTTTTTAATTATATAAAATCCAAACGAAGTCAGAAAATCACGAAACTTGTCAAGGTGCCATGTTATCGCATGTGGAGCCTATGATAAAATTTTCATAAAGTTTGAAGCAAGTTGCGGCGTCGGATGTCCAAAACCCAGACATCTCCACAAGTGATCACACGTGGAGATGTCTGGGTTTTGGACATTCGACGCCGCAACGTACTCCAAACTTTTTTAAATTTTTATCATAGCGTTCACATACGATAACATAACACCTCGTCAAGTTTCATGATTTTTCGACTTTGTTTCGATTTAATATAATTAAAACACACTTCTACCGTACGTGGACGGTCATGTTTCGTGGACAAGACTTTCAAACTTTTGGGTGACTTTATGGACACGGCCTCAAAATAAACTCTCCAACATGAATATCATTTTTTGAATGGCTACATTTCATTATTTCATGCACCTGCAGTTCAATTCTGCACTGTGCGGAAAAATTCAAGTAAATAAAAAAAATGAACGAAATATAGTAAACTTTTGTAAAAAGGCTCCAAATTTGAACATGTACTCTTAAACAATATATATGGGTCACAAAAAAAGTTTGAAACCAAAATTCAAAAAAAAAATTAATACTTTGCCGACTGCCAGCTGGGGCACTCGGCAAAGGGCATCTTTGCCGACTGCCGCTGATCTGGCAGTCGGCAAAGAGGCCTGCTTTGCCGACTGCCAAACGGCGTGACAGTCGGCAAAGAAGACAGAGACGGACGCCATCCCGACGCTTGCAAGGTATGCCGACTGTTTCCCTTCGCCGACTGCCGGGAGCAAGCTGGCAGTCGGCAAAGACTGTCTTTGCCGACTGCCTTTCTTTGCCAGCTGCTCGGAGCAGGCTGGCAGTCGGCAAAGATTTTCTTTGCTGACTGCCTTTCTTTGCCAACTGTTTTGACTTCTGCAGTCGGCAAAGATAGTCTTTGCCGACTGCCCTAGATATGGCAGTCGGCAAAGATGCTGGCAGGCGGCAAAGACCCTGTTTCCCGTAGTGTTACATACCTATTATACAAGATTTATTATTTATTACACACATCTTGCACTTAGGCAAGATCCCAGTTCTGCAGTTAACTTAAAAACACAGACAACTATTCTACAAGTTCCCCTAGGGCACTTCACTCATCCTAGGCAATGGACTCACCGGGTGCATTGCTTCCCATGCTGGAGTCTTCTTCCTTGAACTCCACTTCATCTGGATCTTCATCTTCTTCGTTCTCCTCGTCGGAACCTTCTATCATCCCAAGATCGTTCTCTTCTGCCTGTGGTTGATAGCTGGGATTCAGCAGGTTATTGAGCCTGTGCACCTCTTCGTGCAGGTTGTCATTGTATTCTTCGATGTCCTCAACGTAGAACTCTAACTCGTGGACTTGGGCTCTCGCGGTGTCCTCCCGCGGTGCCATGCCTGTCTCTCTCTTCCATGACGTCAAGCAGGCGACTCTTCAGTTGACGGATCTGGATGGCATCCATGCAACGATCTTTGGTAGCCTGAGCCAGCTTTTTGGAAAGCCTTTTAACTTCAGGCAAGAGGTCCGGCTTGCTGCTGCTTTCGTCAACTCTTGGCGCGATCTGGTGTCGTGGCACAACCATTGGGCCAGAGGACTTGCGGGACGTCAGCTTTGTGCCGGCCATCTGTAGAGGGTAAGTTCAGGATTAGTTTAAGAGGATCTATCTGTTAGCAAGAATAGGTTTGATTCTACTTAACCCATATCAGTTTGAGAAGGAAGGTAATTAATAGGTTAATTAATCATGATGCATAAATTGAACTTACGAATCAATCATACAATATGAAATAAACATAATAATAGCTTTTAGAACATAGGGCTATTAAACATGCTGATCCACTACTAAACAGACTAATAATGAATTAACATCTAAAAAATGAATAAGGAAAGATCATAAGCAATTTGGACCAAAGTATCAAATTAGTTTTTGATCCAAAATATTTTAAAGTTTTGTAAAGTAATACTGCAATAACCTTGACAATGGATCGCTCTTATACCAGCTGTCACAGAACCTCCTAACTTATATGGCCCATATGCACCTGTCATTCTCCCAAAGACCTCTGACGGCTATGCTTTTGACCCAAATAACTTAAGAGTTCTGCCGGGTTTGCACGGAAACCTGTATTTTCCGAATAGGATCCATTGCGAATACATTGCAGAATTACAATATTTCATACAAAATATACATCAGAGTAAAGTTCGGAAGTCTTACATTCCTTAATATTACAAACCAGTAATTCCGAACTTAAGTATAAGTGTAGTTATTACAAACCAAAGTAGTTGCAACAGCAGTGGAGTAGCTTAAGTA
Source organism: Eremochloa ophiuroides (assembly GCA_038502445.1). Lineage (NCBI taxonomy): Eukaryota > Viridiplantae > Streptophyta > Magnoliopsida > Poales > Poaceae > Eremochloa > Eremochloa ophiuroides. Next base: position 43,739,692 of record JAHLJS010000004.1, read on the forward strand.
CAAGTATACATAGATTAGACTAACGACCCTGGCCAAGGGTCTATACTTTCATTCATCATCAGCATCATCGTCCATCTGGAACACTGTCATGCAACAGGGCCCAAAACACATCTAGGTAGGCTGCTCTACTGCAACGGGGGTTAACAAACCCTGAGTACAAAAGTACTCCGCAAGACTTACCTGATTAAAAAGTGGGGGGAAGACTCAGGAATGCAGGTTCAGGGGAATCAAGGTAAGGCTTTAGCAAGAATCAAAGTCATTTGCCGAAAAGCTTTCTAGTAGTGAGTCCTTACTTTTAAGATTTTAATTCATCATTAGTAATTTCTTACTCCATAGTGATCAAAGTCTAATTGATTCGTTCTTGTCATCCTTCAACCCTTTTCTAGTCTCATTCTCATAATCACATTTCTCTTTTTAACTATGATATATGGTCAGAGGATCAAGTCTCCATATCCGAGAAGCAACGACGATTCAAATCGATTAATACCCAGCCGGGGAGCCCTAACCACACTGCGTATGTAGCACCCAAGCTTGCATATGCCAACCCCATCTACCATAGCTCCTCCAAAACCTGAACCTGTCCTACGCCACCTGGGAGCACAATACTCCTCCAGTCCAGCCTTTGCCACGAGGGTACATGCTACTCCCGCCATCTCTCCACTCCCAATGTGCGGTTGTCGCTTCACGTAATGGAATCACCGGAGCCAGGGCTTCTCATAATATGTGGCTAGTTGCAAAGTCTCAATCATAGCAAACTTATAACGAACGGTCCTTAATCGACTCAGTCGGAGACACTACATTGAGACTCCTTTTCCAATGCAAGTCACCCGACCGGTCTCAAATTCATTATCATATATCATTATCCTTCAAAGTGTGCCATTATTGGCCATTTAATATCTCATTAAAAATTCTATCTCATAAGCATGGCTAAGCATAGCTAATCATTTTCATTTAAAATCAGGTATCAAGGACAATATTGAAATAATCAAGGCAGGTAATGCAGCAATTAGGTATCAATCAACTCCTAATCACCTAGTGCAATAATTTATAGACTCAAGTGATAGAAAGTTTGTAAATCACAAGGTAGAGTAAAATGCACCGGGGCTTGCCTTGAGAAGCAGGCAGAGCGAGCTCTTCAGATGAACCACAAATGTCCAAGCCTCCAAGAACAGGTGGAGCCTCCTCGACACGCACTTGTTTTGCCTTAACTCCTTCACTCTCGGTCACTACACGTAAAATAATGATGCATGCTTACATGACGCAGGATGACATGAATAGTAAATAGAACAAATATTAACCTAACGACCTTGAGTACAACTTTCCTTCACGATAAAGTTGTAATAAAAGTCTCACAAAACAGGGTTGTTGTTGCAAAACTAGTTTATTAATCTACTTACAATTTAATTATTTAATTGATACAAACTTATCAAGTAATTAACTTGCCAAGGACCATTTAGGCTTTTATGATCCATGGTCATCACACAATGCAAAAGTCACACAAAACACTAAGTCATTAAGACTAAATAATGATTTTAGCACTTAATTAATTAAGCATAAATTATGAATAAAATTAACTTTATTCAAATGAGCTACAAATTTTTGTGGAGGTAGCTCACAGCATGAAAGAGTGACACAATAAATTTCATGATTTTTGGATAATTATTTTGGCCTACAAAAATCATAGAAATCCTATTTATTAATTAAAATGTACATTTTTATTACATATAGAAAGTGCTCAAAATTCACCTTTCATATTTTTCATATATGTAGTTCATCACAAAGAAGCTACAAAAAAAATTTCACAATTTTTGAAGTCGTATTTATTTTTTTGCGAATTTCTAAATTTAGCACTATTCATTTTCTTAAAAAATGGAAAAATCATTTAAACCTCTCGGGCCAACAGTAATAGGCCGGCCCACTGGGACCATTGGGTGGCCCAGGACCCTTTCCCTCTCTCAGACGATGACAGCGCGCGCGGCGGTTCCAGCCGCCGGTGACCACTCTGGCAAAGCCGAGAGCACCACCACGCTCCCCGAAGTACGAAAAACCTATCTATGGGGCTCAGCGGGCGATTTGGAGACCGGAGCAAGCCTAGCCGTGGCCATGGTGGCTTGCCCGGCTCGGAGCTCGCCGGCGTGAGGCGTTCCGGGCACAGAGGTCCTCAAAGAACCTATCCAGCCACCCAGCACTTATAGGAGCTCACCTAGCCTCGCTGCTCGCGTCGGTTCAAGTGGAGAGAGACCAGAGCTTCCTGTCGACGGCGACCATGGTGACGGCGGAGCTCTTCGGCGGCAAGAACCTTGTTCCGATGACCAGACGGCTTCAATGGGAAAACCAGCTAAAGCATGAGCATCACGGGGTCACAGGGAACCCAAAACGTGCAAATAAGCTAGATGAAGCTCACCGGAGCAAGCTGGTCACGGCGAACCGGGCTTGGCAACGCCGGTGACCGCACGCGAAGAAGACGCCGGTTCGGGAGCTACTCCGACAATGGCAAGCGCTAAGAACTGACCCAAACGGAATGCTTGGACTAGGCAGACTCGGCGGCTCAAGGAATTGGATGATGGTGGACGAAAAATGGCCAATTTCGCCAATCACCGAGCGACGCCGGCGGTGACCGAGAGGGAGAAAAGGATGAGCACGAAGACGACGTCGTGTTTTTAAGGGAACAAGGCGGCCTTCCGAGATGGACATGCTCAACTCGTCGTTGCCACACCCTTGGATGCGTGTCTGCTTGCGCAGCTCGTCGCAGGAAACGGCGGGCGGCAGCGAGTGACGAGGGGGTGGCGTGGCAGTGTTCTGCCCCAAATTCGTTTTTCTGAAATTACTCGATATTTTGTATTGGAACTCGAAAAATAACCAAAATACAAAATGTGTTGAATTCAGAAATGAACAAGTTTGCTTTTTGAAGTATATTCAAATTCTGCTTAGTTTTTGAATTATTGAAAAAGGGTAAATAGACCATTTTAAATTCAGGTTTAAATTAAAAATTTATTGAACAACTTCAAAATCTTCAAAAATAAAATTTTCTCCATTTAGAGAGCTCTACAACTTTCATTTAAGGATCAACCTCAAATTCTCAATAGTTTTTGAATTAGGCGTTTAAATTTGAATTTTTAAACACAAATTAGGATTTAATTTGAAATTTCAAATAATAACTTGAAAATCCCCCAATATGAAAGTTTCTTAACTTTTCAAGAGCTACAACTTTTATTTTGGGGTCAAGAGCAAATTCTATTTAGTTTTGATATTAGGATTTTAGCCCCAAATTAGGGTTTCAATTGAATTCAAATCAATTCACTCTAAAACCCTAAGCACAAGCAACCTATGTCAATTAAACTTGGTCTTAGTTGATGCACATCAAATTGGACTTCAACATGGATGCTTTGCAATGCTCATGATGACATGTCCAGTTTTAAGTTTAGTAACACCAGGGGTGTTACAAACTCGAGAGAATTCGTGGCTGAAAACTAGGCACTTCAAAGGAATTACAACATAGCAACTATTTGTCATTACCATTTAAGATATTATTCAAAGTCCTCTTTTTATTTTATTCACCTCTTAGAAAGAAACTAAAGCAAGTTAGACACACCTTTTTATTTTATTTTCATTCATCATTATTTTTTTACTATTTTAAAGGAAACTAGATACTAAACCAATGGGAAAGAATACTACTTGGATACACAGTGGTGCCTCTCCCCCAAACTAGATGTTGACGTAGTCGTTTAATCTTGCAGCCTGATGTGAGCAAGACTTTCAGCGGAAATGTGCTTCCTCCAGTGGGGCATTGATTGAAGTTGATGATTGTGGTAGTGCTCTTGCAGTGGATGAAACATCGTCTTACTCTTCTTGATAACTCCCGCAAATCTCAAATAGACAACAAAACTCGTGGAACAAATTAAGAGTTAGGCATTTGAGCATCAGTTGTCTAGAGCATTGGAGATTGATTATGATATGTCTTCTAAGAGGAACTCAGCAGGATCCCTGTCTCAATACTATATACATATTGTCAGTGCCATACACTCGGATACCCGATGACGAGGATTTCCAAGTACCAACTCTCATAAGCTAAAGGAGTCCAAGAAGGATACGACGGCCTACTCAAGGAAGGAAAGGCCGAAGATACACTAGTACGCAGACGGCCATTACTGGCGGTCGAAGATATATTTGTACAAGCGTTTCTCCATTCTGTTAGTAAGAGAGGCTAGTGGAAATCAATCTTTCCAATGTGTTTTACACTGGTGGTTTGTAAAGTTAGCCGGCAGTGCAAACTGGCAGTTTGAAAGGACAACCGCCAGTGTAAATTTGTTTTACACTGCCGGTTTGTCAACTTAACTGCGAGAGTTATGTTTTCTGAATTTTACTTTCCCGCCAAATATATTATTACTAAATTCTAATGGATGGTGATCAATTTTTGTTTTTGAATTTTCATTTCCCGCCAAACGTATTATTACTAAATTCCAATGGATGGTGACAAAATAATTAAAAATATATACATTATATGCAACTTAATTATATCATACATAGCTTATATACACATACATCATTCACTATTACATGTCGTGCACGAACCCAAGTCTTACATCAACCACATAGCTTATATATACACACACATCAAAGTTCATGTACATATACACACATCAAAGTCCCTATTAATCGTCTCTGTTTAGATTTAGCCTGTCAATCTCTGTTAGCACTCTGAACTCTGGCCTTGCTAATACGCTGGTAGCATCATGATATTTTCCACTCCAGGGAATAATTTATTTCATGATGAATGAGCACATGTCCACGCATATGTTACACAAAGTGCTAGTGCTCATGCTCTTTGCCTTGACTACTTTATATGCCTGAAAATAAGATTATGAACTTCACATGTTTATACTTGACCATATATTTGAAACTTTAGTTACAGAACTTTATACATGACAATTACTTACCTTGTCAATGTTCTTGATGTATCGGCCGTTCTCTCTGATAAACTCGCACACGTAGAAGCCACAGAGAACCAATCCGGGTGGTTGTTTATGGCACTATATAATGGGCAAGTGGCTATTTAGTTGCTTTATGGTACATCATACGTTCTATACATGCATAATATGTTATCAGAAAGCTACATACCGGCCAATCAGTATATACGACCAATGGCATCTCTTTTCGGTTTAAGTCGTAGGGTCCTCCTTGCAGCTTATAAAACCTATATGCCCTATATTCTCGATTCAAATCATCAAGTTATGCTCCGTACCCCTCTTAAGCTAAGTATGCATGCGTATCTCGACTTACCTCTCTAAGATGGTCAAGAATGGTTGATAAGTTTTGGGAGCGTAATTTGCAGAGTCTAGGACCACCACCTTTCCTAGTCTAGAATAAATGAATAGGCAAATCCAATGGTCCCTGCATTAATCAAATCTGTGATGGTTATTTATTCACACAATAATTTTATGAATTGAAATTATTATTAATTTGAAGTATGTAAACTCGAGCTCACACTTACTTAAAGTTGTAGGGCCACTACGCATTCCCTGTCCTTAAATTGAAGCATAGCGTTTGCTATGTATAGAGCGTATTTGCCATCAAAATCCTTTTTCATTTGCGAGATAATCTCCTCAGCTTCTTCATCGGTCTTGTCCTTTAATTTTAGTTCGTCCTTTCCGAGTTTGCATGTGTGCTCATCCTCGCATATTCTAATTGGGCTAAGATACCCAACCCTTTGTCTTGCTTTATTAAATGGATCTTTGCCGTATCGCCTCTCATGCTCATCATGTTGCATTCTGCAAGGCACACGTGCATGTCAGAGATTGAAACTTGTTGCAGCATGATAATAAAAATACTTGTTTGTTAATGTGAGTGACACTTACATGCACCACAACATTATGAGCTGTGTGCTGAGTCTCTTGAGATTAAACATCAAGTGCATATCCTCGAAGGTATTTATAGATGTGCTTTGACTAGTTATAAAAGCTTCTGGTGGTATAGATACGTTGATCGTGTCGATTCCCATAAAATATGCTCTCATGTACTAATCATGCAACCTTTTCATTAGAGATGGAACCTTTTGGAGGTTTTTTCAATTGAGTAGCGGCCTGCCCGGCACATAGTTTTGAGGGACATTTTCGTAATCCCATGCTGTTGGCCTCCGAATAACTATGGTCTTCACCGAGGCATCCTTTGATTCTTGGGATTCTCATAGATAACGGTGCGTGACGTGCAGGTCCATCCAATTCCTGACAAAAATGTGATTGTGCCAGCAGTTTTTTTCTTTCGCTCGTTCGGCAAAACCAATTTCGGTATGGGAAATTTCTTTTTAGGAGCCTCTTGGCTCTTCTTCGGCGCTGATGGTGGCGAGGTTTATTCATGGTCTTCGATAGGGGAGGATACAAAATGGACTGGCGATGATGTTGGCGGAGTTTGTGGGTCGGGAAGAGGCTCGTTAGGTTGGGCATCTTGTTCTTTGCTCGGAGAGGGTGGATTCCTGATTGGTGATGGTTGTGGAGTCGGAAGATGCTTTTTAGGCTCCTGAGATAGTGGAAGGGCACGAGACCATGAGGCTCGATCGCTCAACCTGATGTCGCGTCTAGGCCAAAGAATGAAATCCTTGATAGCCTGTCCGAGTTTCTCAATACCCTCTGGACCAAGGATGTCTAGCCAATCGTCCTCATGTCCTTGCGCGACCGTCAACATTTCAACCCTGCAGTAATCTTCTGGAATGTCGTTACCATGGAACTTGCATCCTGGAATCACGAAACCGGTGCCTACTTCCCTTGTACGAACATTGGTAAGCCCATATGATATGACTAGGGAGCAAGGCGATGGACTTTCATTGTCATCAACTAGATAGCGAGGCTTTGCCGTAGACGCGACACTACTAGGAAACACTGGAGACTGTGCGATCATCTGTTGATCACCCCCCACGGGTTATGTTGTGACGAGCTGCATCTGTGGAGCCTGTGTGGCCATCTGCTGAACTGACATTGCACTCGCTAGTTGCTGAATCACTTCAGGATCAGGGTTTGATAGTAATTTGCTCATCATTTCTTTGAAGTCCTTATTAGTCTCCTCCACAGAGTAATCCTTCATCGCTTCCTTATAACGAGCGTGTTTCTTGTACATACCTGATCACTCCTCACTGAATCCTTCTTTCCATCCCAACCTTGACGAGATGCCTCGTACACGACCAGGATACTCGGGGTTACCCAGAGCAAGACTAAGGATGTCACTCTCCCTTTGTGGCTTGAATTATCCTTCCTTCTCCTTAGCTGCCATCGCATAAATGCTCTTAGCCGCTTTTTCGACCATTGGATCAGGAAAGGACAAGCCGATCGTGGTTTCCTTTGGTCTTTGACCATGAAGCCAATTGGCCCTCGTTTCGTCAACTTGCTCAGATAGCACCAGCAACCCAGCCGCCTTCTTTGCAGACTCTTTTGCCCTCTATTTGGGAATCTGACGCTTGTAACAACCTGTGCCAAAGTGGTGGCGGTACTTGTTCTTCTTTGCAAGTTCAGAGTTGGCTTCACTCCGAGCTAAGAATTATGCCGATATCTTCTGCTCTTTAAAAACTGCTCACTGACCTTGCGTAATTTTGTACTTACTTGTGGGGTCCAACCCTGTCTTGACATATTTCGTATTCATTTCGGACCTCCAGTTTCGGAACGAGATTGCAAACTGCCTCATTGCATAGTCCTTCACAAGATCTTTTGAATCCTGAGGGAAAACAAACCTCGTTAACAACTTATCCCATAAGTCTCTCTTCGTACCATCAGAGACATCCTTCCAATTAGGGATTGTGATGTCAAGCATATCCCTAACTAAGAAACCAATTGCGTTCCGAAACTTAGCTGACGCCTCTACAGGTTCTAGGGGCTCTTCTTTCGGGCTAACGTCTATAACCCTAAATGTGAGGTCCGGCCACTTGTTTGCTCCTCTATCACCTCGTTTCCGATCACTCTGTTTCCTCTTCCTTGTATTCTCGGTGGTTGTCTCGGTCGATTCTGGCGCATAGCCATGTGGCACTTCTTCTACATCCGCTAATATATCACGCATTTGAGACATAACCTCCTCTCCATTAAATCAGTTACATGCATGACATCATGGATGGGTACATATACATGAATACATGAACTTGGTTTATACTTTAATTTACCTCATCTGCCGGATTGTACTCAGGGTCTTTTTCCATCTCACGACGACCCGTCCTATCTATGCTAGGACACGGATCGCTTGGGTTGTGGTATTCTTGCTCTTCTGAGTGATTGTCTCGTCCTTCCAAATAACTATGACCGCGGCCATGGGCATCTGCCTGGTCGCCGTCCTTTGGAGAACTCATCGATCTAATAGCGTGCACAAGTAAAACCAAACCATCCAAATAGGGTACCATCTAAATAGGGTGCAGAAGTACAACAGAACTAAGAACTAAGAACATTTATTTGAATTTTATTTGATTTTATTTGATTTTTACAAACTAAGAACATTTATTTTTACAAACATTTAAATATAATCATGAAGCAACAAACATATCTATTAACACACTAATATGTAGAAGTCCAACAAATTTACAAGTTAACATATGAAATATTTATTAAGAAAAAATAAAAATGACAAAAAACAATGGGCCGCACGGCCCAATAACCTAACCTACTAACACACTAATATGTAGTGCAACATATTACAAGTCTAATAAAATTTACTTTACCATTTTATGATTTTTATTTGATTTTATAAGATTTTTACAAGTTCGTAGATGCAACATTTAGTAAGAAAAAAAATGAAAAACGAAAAAAAGGGCCGCGCGGCCCATCTAATGGCCTGCCGTGCCGAGCCCCAGCTCCCTCCTCACCGCGCGCCCTCACCGCCGCCGCCACTCCCCGCCGCGCGCACTAGCCCTCGGCCCGCCGTTGCACAAACCCTCCCCTCCGGTTTGGACAACAGCAGTACTGTTTGGACTACCTCGCCGTTGACGTACGCTGCCGGTGTCAAAGATGACGACCCGCGCGTGGACCGGGTCGACGGAGAGGCGCAGAGCATGACGGAGAGGCGCAGCACGTCGTCGCGAAGCCAGAGCGTTGACATGGAGAGGCGCTGCACGCTCACCGGCGTTGGCGTGGAGGCGCGTGCGCGGGGCGGTGCTCGCCGGGCTCGGGGAGCACAACGACGGTGCGGCACGGGGGCGGCACTCGATGGTCCGGGGGTGGCGCTCCACGGTGCTGCGGCGCGGCAGCGGCGGGTGGCAAAAAAATTGGCAGCCTGCCGGCGTCGCGCGGGAAGAATGGCACCTCCGGGAGTTAGAAAATTTTGGGAGGGCGTCTGGAAGATATATATGTAGGGGGTTTGTACTGGCAATTGACAACAAGAACCGTCTATACAAATTGTTTGTACTGGCGGTTGACAACTAAAACCACTTGCACAAATTGTTTTTACTGGCGGTTGACAATTATAACCGCTTGTACAACAGGTTTACACTGGCGGTTCATGATATCAACCGCCAGTAGAAATGTTTTTCTTTTTTATCACTCTGTTCGGCTGAGCTGAAATTCGGCTGGGCTGAATTATACAGCTGAATTGTTGTGAGAGAAAAATATTATTGTGTGGCTAAAAATAAGCTAAACCTAGCTCAAGTGAACAGAGCTTATATTTGGAAAAAAAGGAGATGATCTTCCTCGTTTAAAGAAATACTCATAAACAATTTTTTCTTTTAGGTTTTTAGGGTTTAGTTGTATTATTTACTTTTTTTCATTAAACTTTTAATAACCAGTTTTTATTTTTTCTCTATGAATTAACTAAGTTAAGTACTCCCTCCATTTCAATTTATAAGTCGTCTGACTTTTTTGGCCTAAAGTTAATAAAATATCACTTCTTTTGTTATAACTTGCTTTATTAATAAAAATTCTTCATGATTGATTTAAATTTAACTCTTTTTGCGGAGGGTTGAACTTAGGGTTGAAAAAGTTAAATGACCTGTGTAAATTGGAACGGAAGGAGTAGATTTCAAATAATCCTCTGAGTGAAGGGTAGCTGATCGACATCAATGTTTATTGACACATGTACAAATACAGAGGGAAGTCGTAGGGTGCACATAATAACTGATACATGAATTACATGAGAAATGACGTCGTCTAGCTAGCTACTGTTCTTACTTGTCCAACGAGGCGCACCTAGGGCAACGAATTTTGTGGGATATTTTGCTGAACATTCCTTATCTTCTCTAGATAGTCTATAAAGAGGGACATTGTTGGCATTTCTTAACGTCGTTACAAAAGATAGACTAAAAGTCCATCTCCCGCAACGACGCTAGAAATGTCTGTTGGCATTTCTTAACGTCTTTACAAAAGATAGACTAAAAGTCTATCCCCGGCAACGGCGCCAGAAATGTTTGACGGCGTTTCTTAGCATCACTACTAAAGATAGACTAAAGGTCCGTCCTTAATAATAATACTAGAAACATAAGTTGACATTCCCAACCACCATTACATCAGAAAGGTAATCCTTGGCTCTTAGTGGCATCGGCCTAGGTAATGCAGTCTGATAATAGTAGTTAGAAGTGCCGGATTGGCCTTCCTAACCGTCATTACTTACCATATGCACAAATGTGGCACGGCGCCATGGGGTGCAACAAGAATTACAATCCTTAAGTAACGGTACTTAGGTACGCCAATCGATAGCTCAGTAAGGAATAAGATTACTCTGCAAGCGCACAGAACTATCATTGTAGCATTTCAACCCGTGAGTATTTAAGGGTATCGTATTTATAATTTCCCGTAGGAGGGCATGATGAATTCCATCTAGCTTTTGGTATAAACATGATCACTTATTGAATGCATAGGTAGGCATAGCATAAGCAGGGGTTAAAACAGGTTTTTAAGATAGTGGACACACACAACAGAGCAACCTCAAGGATAAAAGATAAAATAAAGAATAAAGAATAACTACGTGAGCAGGCATTGGTCATATACAGCTATGCAACGAATAGTAATTACATCGAATTAATAAGACTAGAATCAGGACTAAGTCTGAGATGATAGGGAGATCCCCGCAGCTGGTCTGCCAGCCGATAGAGACTTTATGAACTCCTACTCAATACCCGAACATGGGGGAATGCTAGGGATGGACAGGGCTGTCACCACCTGCCCACCTACCCCTCTGCCCGTGGGGTATCGACATATCCGCTGATTCCCACATACCCGAGTACCACGCCCGTGTAATTGGAAATAGCCCCTAACCTCCCGGGACCCCAACCCTTCGGATTGACAGGCTCGGCTAGGAGCAACCATGACAGCACAACGAACTATTATCCCATCCATAGTTCTTCCTCTATTCCTACTAATTTGATGAACGATGAAGAACTTTGATGAACATATCAAGAACATAACACATAGACTATGAACTAGTTTACATGTTATGATCATAATATAGACAAGACTACACTCTAATTCAGATGCATTGCTATATAAATAAGATAAGAGCTTGCTCATAGAGGAGAACCGATGTGTATTCATACCAAGATGTTCTTGATTCCTCCAAGGAGACAAGCTCTCCTTGATAACTTTGCCTTGCTCTACTACTACTAAATTAGAGAGAACAAGATTGAAATGTGAGGTGTAGTGCTCCAAATGTTGGTGTGTGTTTTGGAGGGGGTGAAGAACATCTATTTATAGTTGATCAAGGGCGGTTTGGGCATTCTAAGTATGGAAGGAGGTGAAACCACCTTCAGGGAACCGCCATGAGCACTATCGCTGAAAACTGGGCCCGGGAAGTGTCAACTGGGGGGCGGCCGCACCCGGGGGCGGTCGGTCCCTGGGAGGCGGCAACTGGCCACCGCCTTCGGGTGGTCGATTGCTCCCTGGGCCTGGGCCTCCCCCGCGGTTACGGATGGATCCCGTTCGATGGTTTGATGGGCTTTTCTCTTTTATTCTTGATTTGCGCCTTTTCTGAATATGTTTTCTGGAAGTGCGCTTTCCAGTGATTTTTATGCATTTCCACGTGCTGTCCCTGTAAGTTAGGTACAACAAAACTCGTGGAAGGATTAGATAAAGCCCTATTCTCTATTTCTTTTAGTATTAAAATGATGCTATATTTATGTTGCTAAGGACCGCCAACAGACATCTCATTGAACTGGTTCAAATCCTCTAGATCAGTTACACCATCAACTCCTATGCCTTGTTGCTTTCCAGGGATAACTACATGCTTCGGCTTGTTTGTACTTTTTTTCTCATTCTTAGAAAGGATCTACTCAGCATAGAAGACCTGTGAAACATCCGAGATTCTCCACGAAGGGAAAATCCACAGAATGAGCTATAATGTGATAAAACTAAAGGTTGATTCCATCACATTATCATATATCAGATGATATCATAGTCATACATCGTGAGAACACACCTATTATAGGGTTAATCTAGCGAAAGCATATCTAATCGTCATCAGAGTTGGCGGAACATGTCGTCGGGTGAAGGCTCCTCCTTCACAGTATCATCTGAGTTATTCTTGGCGCAACACAATCTTCATCTCGTGAACCAAACTCGAGCATAAGCACGAGACCTTCTAATCCATCTTACGTCGACATCTCCGAAAGTCAGGAAATCTGCACACCGCCAGATGTGTGCAGGCCATGGTCAGCACCGATGAGCTTTAGTGGAAAAGAAAAAACAAGGGATCTGTGATCTTAATATTTGGCTGTGGTTTGCATCCTTAGCGCATGCGAAGTAGCGTCAAGTAGTAAATATTATAATACTTTGTCAAGTTTTAACCCATCCCAACACCATCTCATCCATCCATCATATCCATACACCATCTCACCCACCTCACTCTCAGTCGACACGCCCAACTCCCTCTCAGGCCTGCCTTAACAGCACACTGCCATACCCAAGCACACTGCCGGAAAGCATTAACCGGGGGAAGAAGAGAATACACCACTCCTATCTAGTGAAGCAGGTCACAGGAAAGGTCCATAGTCGACAGGTCGGCATATGTATGGATCGATCAACCATAACACTCTGCAGAAGTTTCGCATACTCACAAGATTAGCCATCATCGATGCTGTACAATCATCTAGGCAGAATTCTGGGTGCTTGCTTGCCTAGGTCGATGCCACCCCACCACTCAACCTTGGGGCACTCCGGGCATGAAACCGAAATGCTGAGACAGGGAGACGTAGTACCGGGCCCAATCAGTGGTACTACGCATCTAGAACGGCACGGGAACTTCCAGCATCCGTCACTGCCCACCCTATCACCTCACAACCTAGCAGTAGTGGCACCGCCCTACCAAATAGTCCAGCCGTCTCCCTCCCATTCAAGAGTGAGTGAGTAGCGAAGGATTCCGGTGATTCTGAGTACTAGTAAGTCCTTAGGTTTCAATTCAAGCAGGCATCTCCACTGCGGGGATGCTCTCCCTGTGGCATCACAGCACCTCCTTTCATGGGATTTCAATCCACGCAGGTTATCCGTCCCGGAATCACCTCACATGTTTACCCGCCACAGGTATCTCTCGTGGAAATGCCCAGGTCGCATTCCCAGCAAGACTGGCTCAAACAACTCGTCATACATCCTTGGTTGGTCGTCACAACCCTCACCACACACGCGAGACACACGCAGCATGCTCATAGTCCACCAGTCCGGCATCCCAAGCCAAACCATTCCCAGGGGTTCACCACCAGCATCACATCACAGATACAATGCGAGTGGTATTAGAGCAAGTATGGTGATATAACATGCAAGCAAGCAGGCAGGTAAATATATAAGAGAGCGTGAGCGCAAAGCTAGGTGATATGGTGGAGTAGTTACAATCAGGGTAATAATGGCTCAGGCAGTAGCATGCATCATATACTAGCAAAGGAGTAAATATAAAGCGCTAGCAATTCTAAATATGCAATGTATAATAGGATTCTCTAAAATAAGGTGCTGCCATGACACCTGCGATGTCGACGTAGTAATGGTGCAAATCTCCTTCCGTTGGTGTTGTTGATCAGCGGAGTCAACTCCTCCTAGGGTGACTCCATCCCATGGGTCCTGTCGTCGTCCACGTTCTCTTCCTCCAGCGGGTCTCGATCCGACCGTTGCTAACCCCGAAGTAGCTACTCCGCAAAGCGACACATGGCAAGAAAACACTCAATACCCCAAAAAGATGACAAGACACAAGAAGATCCATTAACACCAGAGAAATGATAAAAAGGTACACAACATAGCCCTTTCAGCGTATGTCCGATTTCCTTGGGTCAAAGAAGCAAGAGTGGGGTTTGCTAAGCACAAGCTTAAGTCATAGCCAAGCCAGTATAGCTTTATGATAAATGGTTTAAGCCAGAGCTTATCCAAAGGAAACACCATGGCTCACGTTCTTCTGATCCGGGCGTCATGGAGGAGACAGGAATCGGAGGATGGCCAAGCAATAGAGAAGAACGAGTGATCATTGGCAAGAAGTGTTGCACAAGATAGTGCGAGTGCTTAATCCACTTGTAGGGTACCAAGGCTGTGGTTCAAATGGGTACAACTATACAAGGGCTTAAACACCAAGAATCAAGAGAGGGGATTAGCAAGGCACATCCATATCATGTTCTCGGTCACATCTTTAGTGAAGATGTTATTAAGCGGTCGATCGGGTCGACCCGCACAGGTCCGAGATCTCAACATAGACCACAGCTTCGCTAACTAAAAAGAGTTAGTCCGGTCTTTGACCCAATTGCCATGAACAAGACGGGATCGAACACAACGGGCTAAATGGAAACAAAGAGCAAGAAACATCAGAGGGCGGTGGTCTACTTCTTCCAACGCACACGCCACAGCAAAAGACGGGGCATCAGAAGGGAGCGACACACAAAAGAACACAAGTGCACAAACCACTCATAGGGTACCACAACCTGGGTATATTGGCACTAAGTCATCTCTCGGATTCGTAGTGGTGCAGTTGTCACTACAAGAATCAAAGGAACGCGACATTTGAACAAGGTATGAGCATACGAGGGCTTGGGCACGAAGAATCAAAGAATGGCAAATGGGAAGGTATAGCTCCATGGTCATGGCGAGGCGCACTTGGCCACAAGCTACACCAACGAGAGTTGGCACCCATCATTCCACAGTTGTTATCTCCTAGGTCATCTCCCACAGGACTACATCATGATAGGGTTGATGTGAGCGGGTAAGATCCGCATCGATATCGATATCAATATCGAGTAAATCATGACCATGTCGTAGGGTCAAAGATAGGGGCTAGCACTCGTAGCTCTAAGGGTCAACTACAAAGCGAGAGGTTGAGTTACACTTGGAATTATAGCCATGGCGAGACGAATCCCGCGATCGCAACGTTCAAATGAAGTACGATCCCCAGCCGGCTCAATGGCACGGCACACAGACAAACAACATAAAGAACCAACGATAAGAACCAATGACACAACCAAAAGACAAATCAACCCGACAAGACAGTGGAGTAGCACAATTTCATAGCTCGAAGATGAATGGGTCCTGTATTACAGACAAACAGATCGTGAGGATAGGATACAATATTGTGGACAAGTGTACGAAGAGGTAAAAGGAGGGGCCGGCCATTGTGTCGGTAGGACATTGTCTATGATTCGGTCATTAGAAGGTCTAGAGGATATCGTGGCTTGTCTCGAAGGGTCACGGCTTGCTTCTAGCCAGCTATGGCCAGCTATGGCTTGCTACAGCTTCGGTTGGCCAGTCTCGCGAGGCTATGGTTGGCCATGGCTAGCCGAATGTGGTACAGGTGGCCAGGGATTGGCTAGCACATCGGGTGATTGGCTTGAGGACCCGTGCGTGTGTCGTGCTTCGGTAAGGCCATGTCCATGGGCCTTTGAGGTCCAGCAGTGGAGGGCTACGGCACAAAGGCCAGACAGGGTTGGTCACCGGGCCAGGGCGGACAAAAATGGGGCTTCAGGGTTCAACTAAGGGATTCTTGTTGGGCATGATGGGTCTATCAAGGGCTTAAGGCAGGTCCGTGGTGGTCGCGTGTGTGTGGTGCACGTGTTCCAGAATCGGGAAGGGCTCGGCCAGTGCGTTCCCTGGTGCGGATCGCGATGGCGTACATGGCGGGTCTGGTATGGTGGCGGTGCTCACTGTGGTTTGAGAAACTACTGGTCAGCATCGGAGGAAAGCATGCCTGCGTTGCCCAGTGTGGTCGCAGTCGTAGGTGTTCGACGCAGCGGCTTCGACGTGGCGAAGATCGGGTCGACGTGGCCACGACGGGCACAGAGTGGCACTGAGAACGACGTTGAGGCGAACTGGGGCACGATGAACAGTCGCAGCAGCTTCGTCAGAGCAGCAGAAGCCGAGTTCGGTGGTCACCGTGCCTCAAAGTCGTGGTGGTGATGGCTCGGTGGGCACGAGGTAGGCGGGGCACGGCCGGTGGCAGGGTTGGTGTCCAAGCTTGACGACATCACGACGCGGCGGGGAGGGCACCGCGGTGGGGGCGCTGCAGGTCGTCCGCTGCCCGGCTTCCCAGAGGGGGCCGAGGAGGTGCCCGGGGAAAGGAGAACGAGGTGTAGCCAGCTCCGGCTTGCTCCTGGCTGGTGGCAGCCGGCAGCAGCCCAGTTTGGCCCACCGTGGCGAAGCTGGGGCCATCTATCGGTGGCCAGCGGCTAGGCATGGCCGGCTGGGGCCGGCTGCAGGTGTTCGGACAGGCTGGGAGGTGGCCAGGAAGAGCCAGTCTGCACTGCTTCGCTGGGAAAGGAAGCCCGGCGTGGTCGTCCTCATAGTGTAGGAAGGGAAATGGTCAGGGACGGTGACAGAAAGGAGAATGGTACAGGCTTGGGCATTGGGAAAGGCTCACCAGCGATGAACGAACTCTGACGAGGTGCACTGCTTGGCGAATGCAGATTCAGACGGGGACGAAAAGGAGAAATGTGCAGGCTTGGGCTTTGGGAAAGGCTCACCGGCGATGAACGAACTTCGACGAGGTGCACTGCTTGGCGAAGGCAGATTCAGGCACGACGGGAGGCGCACGGCACGGCGAGCCGGGCAAACGCGGCGCGACGTGGACGATGCAGGGCGCGTCATCGGGGCAGCGTGGTCGCGATCATGAGTTCGAGGGCGACGCAGTGGCCGAGGCTCGAGGTCGGCGGTGAGAAAGCCAAGCATGACCGGCTGGCAGCCTGGCCTTACGGCGTGGAGGCCAGTTGCGGCTTCGGCAGTGTGGCCGTGGTCGGTCGGAGGTGGCTCGGCGTGGCCAGGGAGGGTCAGTGGCGGCACTTGTGGACGCTGGTGAAAGAAGGTGGTGTGGTGGTGGTGCTCGTGGTGGCCAGTGGAAGCGTGGCACGGCACAGCTGCGGCTACGGCAAGGAGGCGGCCGGACCGACGAGGTGGTGGCCAGGCGCTTGAAGCGGGAGAAAGGGGGTGGTGGCAGCGGAGAGGAAGAAGAGCAGGGTGGCAATGGCTTGGATTTTTATAGGGTGCGACGCTAGGGCTCCCTCGGCGTCGACATCCGGATGCCTCGACATCCGTACCCCTCGACGGGCGGGCGCATTGGCACGGACGCTGAGGTGGGGCTACGCGTGTGCGAGGGGCGCCTGCCTGGGTGGCGGCAGCGGCTGGTTGCCTTGGGGGTGGCTCTGCCCTATGGTTTGGATGGTGTGCGCGAGCTGGCCCGGCTTCTGGGCCGTATGTGTGCGTGATCGGGCCTAGAAGGGTGCGGCTCGCCCAGCGCGGGGAGAGAGGCACTGGGCCGCGTGGCTCTTGTCTTATTGGGCTACTGTGGCAAGGGAGGGAAGAGGAGGGAGTGTGGGTTGAGAGGAAGAGGGGAGTTGGGCTGGTGGTGAAAGAAAAACAGAGGGTTTCTCTTTTGTTATTTTGGGAAATTTGGGTGAGGCTTGATCTGGATTCGTGATGAATTCGAGAATGATTCGAGGGAATCTCAAGGTTTTGAGGGGGATCTGCTAGGGACTTGCTATGAAGCTTGGATCAAACGCGATGGACAAATTTAAGTGGTTCACAAGGAGAGGGAATTACGAAGGGTTTGGGAAGGGAGTTGCTATGGATTTGTGCACCGAACAACAAACGGAACTCGAACCCTAAACTGACTCACGACACGAGCACACCTCTACAAACAATTCTATATGAATGCAACAGTTGTTAGTGGGTTAGACTCGGTTTGACCTAGAAACTACATGCTTCACACATTTGCAAGAAAAATTTTAAAAAAGTTCGCATTTTTGTTATCCGGAAAAACCCGGGATGTTACAGTCCACCCCCTAACAGGAATCTCGTCCCCGAGATTTAGGGGTTACTACTCTACGAAGGGTTGTCCTATAGGTTTACTACAGATTGAAAGTTTTCGGTAGGTGATCCACATGCACTATTGCACTGTTTTGAAAAAAAAGTTGGAAACAGATTTAAGGAGTCCCAATTTTTTAAAAGCGTTCGTTTGAAATCCTTCAAAAAGGAGAGAGGGAAGAGTTGGAGTACTTTTGTAGACCAAATTGGTTTGTAGAAAATCCATTTTCAATCGAGGTAAGGGGAGAAGCTTTTGAAATTCTTGTAAGCCAGTTTCAAGCATCCTTTGAAATTACTTTTCAAAAATCCATGGTTTTCGGGAAGCAGGATTTTTAGTACCAGTTAAAAACATTTTGGATAACCCAGATTTCGTAAACGGGTTTTGAAACGCATTTTGGAATAATATCCTTTTCCACATATTTTGGTTTCTCAACAAACATCTTTTAGAAATTGTTTTCTCTTAAAATGAAAGCCTTTTGAAACCATTTTCTTCAAAAAAAATCATAACTCTCTCATTTTTGGAATTGAAATCAAAACCTTTCACCACTTTGCAAAGCATTTTCGATGACACCTTTGAAAATCGGTTTTTCGTAACTTTTTTCTTTGGAAACGCTATTTAAAATAGGGAAACTTTCCTCAAGTTTTACAAGAGAGGTTAGCAAGGGGTTTTGGAACACGTCTTTTCAAATAACATTTGAAGTCAAAGCATGGTTTTGAAATCATAGAATCAATTCAGGAGTTTAGGTAGGAGAGGAATTATTCATAGACAAAGCTTTTCCAAACATTTTGTTTTCACCCAAATATTGTTTTATCCAAAATAAAGAGGGGGTTTACTTTTTGGAAACTTCTGATAAAACATTTGTTGAAAACAAGAGGGGTTGAAGGCACTTTTCCAAAACTTCAAGTCAAGCTTAGTTTTAGAAAATCAATATTAAATAGCTCGCCTTTATAAAAGGTTTTGGAAAAGCAAGGAAAAGATCAGGACTCTGGTGATTCGCGGGTACCACTTGAGCCGGTCACAGTCACGTTCCCCGATACTAGCATACGCTCGGCAGCAAGCCATATGGATGCATCACACATGGGGCCCCAAGCTTCACAGCGGCACCGTGGGTTATGATCACGACACGCTAACAAGTGAGTCACCTACGGCAACTCGAAGTCCCAAGCTTCAGGGGACGGGACTCGTTAGAGAGAAGGCAAACCCTTTATAAAACATTTCAAAAATCCCTTTAAAATCCCTTTACAACCTGTAGATTTTTAAAATCAAGACAAGGATGTTTAAAATAGGTTGTAGCCCATTTTGATTTTTAATCTAAGAGTTTAAATTAATTTTTTTAATTTTAATTTCTTTTAATCTTAGTACAAACCCTCAAACGTGTTTTTTAATGATTTTGAAAAGTTTTCGATTTGTCAAATCAAGATTTTCAAGAATGAGTTTTGCTTTATAAATCTTATTTTGAGAAAATTTTTAAGAGCACTCGAAGCTTTTTGCAAATGATTTTTTCTAAACTCTTTTTCAAAGCAACATTTTTGAAAGTCGATTTTGATAGTGTGTTTTGTTTTCAGCAACATTTTTGAAACGATCCTTTTCAATGAAAGTCATTTCGCAAAAGTTCTAGTGGACAAAATGTTTTGAAAACCGTTTCAAAAGTGAATTTTTGTTTTTCGTATAGGATTTTGACTCACAGAGTGAAAACGAAACTTTTGAAATTATCTCGAGTCAAGGATCTTTGTTTGAAGACATTTTTGTTTTGCAAAAAGGGATTTTGCAACATTTTTCAAAGACTAGCTTTCAATTATTTAGAGGAAGACATTTGAATTCAAAACGGAATTTTGAAAGTAAATCAGGTTTGAACAAGAAGTAAAGTCTATTTCTTTTGAAAGGGGAGGATCTTTCAAAAACTTTTGAAATTGTTTCTTTTTCCTTTTTAAATGAAATCATTCTTTTTGAGGTAAGACTTGTTCAAGTAAGGGATAAGGGACTATTTTGAAATGAATTTCGTTTGGAAAGTCGAAATAGTTTTGAAAACAGTTTGGTAAAGACATGATGCATCAGCTTTGCTATTTCCTGGTCACTAACTAGTCATAGGATGGTCATAGGTTTAGGCAAGCTGGGGTGACCAAGATTTGGAGCCTCACGTATAGCACGCAAAATAATTATGCTATATCCTATATTCAGGCAATAAGAAGCACAAGAAGCATAAAAACATAAGATCCAAACAATCAGGCAGCATTACACTCCTATATAAGCAGTGGTTGACCTAAGGCAGCTCCTAGGCCATGAAGTCTCACACAACTACCGCTCTATAACGTAGGTGGTAATCAGGGAGTTCACCATAGATTAACTTTGGTAGCAGAGGGGTTAGAGCTACGGTAGCAGTCAAAATTCAAGGCAAAGGGGAAAGGAGTTTTCAGAAATAGCTTTTAGATAGACTTGTTGGCTTTTAAACTAGTGTTTGGTCCTAAAGGTCTCATCCTACCGTCAAGTATGGCTCTGATACCACCTGAAACATCCTCGATTTTCCACGAAGGGAAAATCCACAGAATGAGCTATAATGTGATAAAACCAAAGGTTGATTCCATCACATTATCATATATCAGATGATATCATAGTTATACATCGTGAGATCTCAAGCTTACAACATATTACATCAATTGAGAACACATCTATTACAGGGTTAATCTAGCGAAAGCATATCTAATCGTTATCAGAGTTGGCGGAACATGTCGTTGGGTGTAGGCTCCTCCTTCACGGTATCATCAGAGTTATTCTTGGTGCAACACAGTATTCATCTCTTGAACCAAACTCGAGCGTAGGCACGAGACCTTCTAATCCTTCTTACCTCGACATCTCCGAAAGTTAGGAAATCTGCCCATCGCCAGATGTGTGTAGGACATGGTCAGCACCGATAAGCTTTAGTGGAAAAGAGAAAATAAGGGATCTGGCGATCCTAATATTTGGCTGCGGTTTGCATCCTTAGCGCATGTGAAGTAGCATCAAGTAGTAAATATTATAATACTTTGTCAAGTTTTAATCCATCTCAACACCATCTCATCCATCCATCATATCCATACACCATCTCACCCACCTCACTCTCATTCGACAAGCCCAACTCCCTCTCTGGCCTGCCTCAACGGCACACTGCCATACCCAGGCACACTACGGGAAAGCATTAACCGGGGGAAGAAGAGAATACACCACTCCTATCTAGTGAAGCAGGTCACAAGAATGGTCCATAGCCTACGGGTCGGCATATGTATCGATCGATCAACCATAACACCCTGCAGAGGTTTCGCATACTCACAAGATTAGCCATCATCGATGCTGGACAATCATCCAGGCAGAATTTTGGGTGCTTGCTTGCCTAGGTTGGTGCCACCCTACCACTCAGCCCTGAGGCACTCCGGGCATGAAATCGAAATGCTAAGACTGGGAGACGTAGTACCGGGCCTAATCAGTGGTACTACGCATCTAGAATGGTATGGGAACTTTTGGCATCCGTCACCGCCCACCCTATCACCTCACAACCTAGCAGTAGTGGCACTGCTCTACCAAGTAGTCCAGCCGTCTCTCTCCTATTCAAGAGCGAGTGAGTAGCAAAGGATTCTGGTGATTCTGAGTGCTAGTAAGTCCTTAGGTTTCAATCAAGCAGGCATATCCACTGCGGGGATACTCTCCCCGTGCCATCAAAACACCTCCTTTGACGGGATTTCAATCCACATAGGTTATCCATCCCGGAATCACCTCACATGTTTACCCGCCACAGGTATCTCTCATGGAAATGCCTAGGTCGCATTGCCGGCAAGACTGGCTCAAACAGCTCATCATACATCCTTGCTTGGTCGACACAACCCTCACCACACACCCGAAACACCCGCAGCACGCTCACATTTCACCAGTCCGGCATCCCAAGCCAAACCATTCCCAGGGGTTCACAACCAGCATCACATCACAGATACAATGTGAGTGGAGTTAGAGCAAGTTTGGTGATAGAACATGCATGCAAGTAGGCATGTAAATATATAAGATAGCGTGAGTGCAAAGCTGGGTGATATGGTGGAGTGGTTGCAATCAGGGTAGTAATGGCTCAGGTAGTAGCATGCATCATATACTAGCAAAGGAGTAAATATAAAGTGCTAGCAATTCTAAATATGCAATGTCTAATAGGATTCTCTAAAATAAGGTGCTGCCACGACACCTGCGATGTCGAGGTAGTAGTGGTACAAATCACCTTCCATTGGTGTTGTTGATCAGCGGAGTCACCTCCTCCTAGGGTGACTCCATCCCACGGGTTCTCTCATCGTCCACGTTCTCTTCTTGCAGCGGGTCTTGATCCGGCCGTCGCTAACCCTGAAGCAGCTACTCCGCAAAGCGACACAAGGCAAGAAAACACCAAAAAGACGACAAGACACAGGAAGATCCATTAACACCAGAGAAATGATAAAAAGGTACACAACTTAACCCTCTCGGCGTATGTCCGATTTCCTTGGGCCAAAGAAGCAAGAGTGGGGTTTGCTAAGCATAAACTTAAGTCATAGCCAAGCCAATATGGCTTTATGATTAATGGTTTAGGCCAGAGCTTATCTAAAGCAAGCACCATGGCTCACGTTCTTCCGATCCGGAAGTCATAGAGGAGACGGGAATCGGAGGACGGCCAAGCAAAAGAGAAGAATGAGTGATCATTGGCAAGAAGTGTTGCACAAGATAGTGCGAGTGCTTAATCCACTTGTAGGGTACCAAGGCTGTGGTTCAAATGGGTACAATCATACAAGGGCTTAAACACCAAGAATCAAGAGAGGGGATTAGCTAGGCACATCCATACCATATTCTCAGTCATATCTTTAGTGAAGATGGTTTTAAGCGGTCGATCGGGTCGACCCGCACAAGTCCGAGATCACGACATAGACCACAGCTTTGCTAACTAAAAAGAGTTAGTCCAGTCTTTGACCCAATCGCCATGTACAAGACGGAATCGCACAGAACAGGCTCAAACCACTCATAGGGTACCACAACCTGGGTGCACTGGCACTAAGTCATCTCTCGGATTCGTAGCGGTGCAGTTATCATTGCAAGAATCAAAGGAACACGATAGTTGAACAGGGTATGAGCATACGAGGGCTTGGGCACGAAGAATCAAAGAATGGCAAACGGGGAGGTATAGCTCCATGGTCATGGCGAAGCGTACTCGGCCACAAGCTGCACCAACGAGAGTTGGCACCCATCGTTCCACAGTTGTTATCACCTTGGTCAGCTCCCATAGGACTAGATCACGATAGGCTCGATGTGAGCAGGTAAGATCCACATCGATATCGATATCAGTATCGAGTCCATCACGACCATGTCCTAGGGTCGAAGATAGGGGCTAACACTCGTAGCTCTAAGTGTCAACTACAAAGCGAGAGGTCGAGTTACACTCGGCATTACGGCCATGGCGAGATGAATCCCGCAATCGCAATGTCCGAATGAAGTACGATCCCCTAGCCGGCTCGATGGCACGGCACACAAACAAACAACACAAACAACCAACGATAAGAGCCAATGACACGACCAAAAGACAAATCAACCCGACAAGACAGTGGAGTAGCACAATTTCATAGCTCGAAGATGAATGGGTCCTGTATTACAGACGGACAGATCGTAAGGATAGGGTACAATATTGTGGATAAGTGTACGAAGGGGTAAAAGGAGGGGCCTTCCATTGTGTCAGTAGAACGTTGTCAATGATTCGGTCATTAGAAGGTCCAGGGGATATTGTGGCTTGTCCCAAAGGGTCACGGCTTGCTTTTGGCCAGCTATGGCCAGCTATGGCTTGCTACAGCTTTGATTGGCGAGTCTCGCGAGGCTACGGTTGGCTCTGGCTGGTCGAACATGGCTACAGGTGGCCAGGGGTTGGCTAGCACATCGGGTGATTAGCTTGAGGACTGGTGCGTGTGTTGTGCTTTGGTGAGGCCATGTCCATGGTGCTTCGAGGTCCGGCAACGGAGGGCTACGGCACAAAGGCCGGACAGGGTCGGTCATCGGGCCAGGGCGGACAAAAGTAGGGCTTTAGGGTTCAACTAAGGGATTCGTGGTGAGCATGACGAGTCTATCAAGGACTTAAGGCAGGTGTGTGGTGGTCGCGTGTGTGTGGTGCACGTGTTCCAGAACCGGGAAAGGCTCAGTTGGTGCGTTCCTTGGAGTGGAACGCGGTGGCATACATGGCGGGTCTGGTATAGTGGCGGTGCTCACCGTGGTTTGAAAAACTGCTGGTCGACATCGGAGGAAAGTGTGGCCGGCGTTGCCTGGTGTGGTCACAGTCATAGGTTTTCGGCGCGGTGGCTTCGACGTGGCGAAGATCGGCTCGACGTGGCTGTGGCGGGCACAGAGCGGCACTAAGAATGGCGTCGAGGTGAACCGGGGCACGACGAACGGCCGCAGCAGCTTCGTCAGAGCAGTAGAAGTCAAGGATGGTGGTCGCCGCGCCTCAACGTCATGGTGGTGGCGGCTCGTAGGCAAGAGGTAGGCAGGGCACTGCTGGTGGCACGGCTGGCATCCAGGCTTGACGACGTCACGACGCGGCGGGGAGGACGCCGCGGTGGTGGTGCTGCAGGTCATCCGCTGCCCGGCATCGCAGAGGGGGCCGAGGAGGTGCCCGGGGCAAGGAGAACGAGGTGTAGCCAGCTCCGGCTTGCTACTGGCTAGTGGTAACCGGCAGCGGCCCATTCTGGCCCACCATGGCCTAGCTGTAGCCATCTATCGGCGGCCGGCGGCTAGGCATGGCAGGCTAGGGCCGGCTGCAGGTGGCCAAACAGGCTGGGAGGTGGCCAGGAGGAGCCAGTCTACACTGCTTCGCCGGGAATGGAAGCCCGGCGTGGTCGTCCTCATAGTGCAGGAAGGGAAATGGTCAGGGACGACGATGGAAAGGAGAAAGGTACAGGCTTGGGCATTGTGAAAGGCTCACCGGCGATGAACAAACTCCGACGAGGTGCACTGCTTGGCAAAGGCAGATTCAGATGGCGATGGAAAGGAGAAAGGTACAGGCTTGGGCATTGGGAAAGGCTCACCAGCGATGAACGAATTCCGACGAGGTGCACTGCTTGGCGATGGCAGATTCAGGCATGATGGGAGGTGCACAGCACGGCGAGGAGGGCAGACGCGGCGCGATGTGGACGATGCAGGGCGCGACATTGAGGCAACGTGGTCGCGGTCACGAGTTCAAGGTTGACGGTGAGAAAGCTGAGCATGACCGGCTGGCAGCCTGGCCTAGTGACATGGAGGCCAGCTGTGGCTTCTGCTGTGTGGCCGTGGTCGGCCAGAGGCGGCTCAGTGCGGCCAGGGAGGGTGGAGCAGTGGTGGCACTTGTCGATGCCGATGAAAGAAGGTGGCGTGGTGGTGGTGCTCGTGGTGGCCTGCGGAAGCGTGGCACGGCGCGATTGTGGCCACGACCGACGCGGCTGCGGCCAGCGTGGTGTGAGGTGGCCAGTACACGGCCACGGCCGGCTGCGCGCCACTGCGGCTGCGGCAAGGAGGCGGCCAGACCGACGAGGTGGTGGACAGGCTGCTTGAAGCGGGAGAAAGGGGGTGGCGGCAGCGAAGAGGAAGAAGAACAGGATGGCGGCGGCTTGGATTTTTATAGGGCGCGACGCTAGGGCTCCCTCAGCATCGATGACTGGATGCCTCAACGTCCATACCCCTCGACGCGTGGCACGCATCAGCACGGACGCCTAGGTGGCGCTGCGCGTGCGCGAGGGGCATCGGCCTTGGTGGCGGCGGTGGCTAGGTGCCCAGGGGGCGGCTCTGCCCTAGGGTTTGGATGGTGTGAGTGAGTTTGGCTGGCTTCTGGGCCATACGAGCGCGTGAGCGGGCCTAGAAGGGTGCGGCTGGGCCAGCGTGCAGAGAGAGGCACTGGGCCACATAGCTCTTGCCCTGTTGGGCTACTGCGGCAAGGGAGGGAAGAGGAGGGAGCATGAACTAAGAGGAAGAGGGGAGTTGGGCTGGTGGTGAAAGAAAAAGAGAGGGTTTCTCTTTTGTTATCTTGGGAAATTTGGGAGAGGTTTAATCTGGATTCGTGATGAATTCGAGAATGATTCGAGGGAATCTCAAGGTTCTGAGGGGGATATTCTGCTATGAAGCTTGGATCAAATGCGATGGACGAATTTAAGTGGTTCACAAGGAGAGGGAATTACGAAGGGTTTAGAAAGGGAGTTGCTATGGATTTGTGCACTCCGAACAACAAACGGAACTCGAACCCTAAACCGACTCATGACATGAGCACACCTCTACAAACAATTCTATATGAATGCAACGGCTGTTAGTGGGTTAGACTTGGTTTGACCTTGAAACTACATGCTTCACACATTTGCAGGAAATTTTTTTAAAAAGTTCACATTTTTGTAATCCGGAAAAACCCGGGATGTTACAACCTGTGCAGCACGGTTAGCAAGGATCCACGGATCATCTTTACACCCCACTTTACTTAGATCAAGAACTCTGAGCCCAGAGTTATCCAGTGTGACATGTTTGTCTTGAACCCATTGGCATCAAAACACGGGTGTCCGAAATGTACCATAGTCTAGTTCCCATATGTCCTCAATGAAACCAAAGTACGTAGTTTCATCTAAGGCCTCGCACCGAACACCACTATTTTGTGTCATGCTCTTTTTGTCCCTGGAACTAGTGCAAAACGTGAAGCCACTAATGTCATAGGTTTGCCATGTCGTGACCTGGCATGATGGTCCAGATGCTAACATCTTGATAGTTTGCTCCTCAATTGTTTCCCCACCTGGAATGTTTTGCTCCTTTAGCCATGTGGTGAACCGATGCTTGTGTTCCTTCAGTACCCAATCGTCTGTGTGCCCAAGATTCTGTCAACGAAGCTCATTCATGTGTTGCTGAATGAAAGGATCAATTACCGAGAGTTGATGTTGGATGTTGTGGTGTGCCTCGAGGACTATTTTGTAATCTGACAGGATGAATGATTTCCGTCCCATTCGCCCACTTCCATGCAGCCTACCCTCGCGTCGCGATGGAGGCAAACCTATTGCAATCTGGTCTTTTAGGACACTATTGCAGAATGGACCTCCGGACTCAATGGCCTCTTCGGTACAGTACCCCTCTATCATGGATGTCTCGGGCAGTGCACGAGTTGATACATAGCCATTCAGTACTGACATGAAACGCTCATACATCCACATCTCATGCAAATACATGGGACCCAAAGCCTCTATTTGCGGCACCAAATGCACCACAAGGTGTACCATTATATCGAAGAATGATGGGGGGAAACACATCTCAAGTTGTGACAGTCTCGACTGCAAATTCCTGAAGAGACGCCGACTCATCGCGGTCAATTACCTTCTGTGAGATCTTGTTGAAAAAGTAGCACATACGTGTGATTGCCATCTTTAAGAACACCGGATTTATAGCCCTGATGGCAATAGGGAGGAAAGTAGTCAGCATGACATGACAATAATGTGAGTTATAGTTGGTGAGTGTAAGGTCTTTCATTGACACAATACTCCTTATATTGGAGCAGAATCTAGATGGAACTTTCAATTTCTTCGACCACGTACACATTGCATGTTTCTCATCTGTATTTATGTTATAGCTTGCTGCCGGGAGGTGGTCCTTCCCATTTTCTAGAAGAATAGGGTGAAGTTCTTTTTTATGCCTAATTTGACCATGTTCAGACGTGAATTGAGTCCTTTCTTTGTCTTGCTTTTTATGTCTAGCAATATGCCAATTATGCTTTCAAACACATTATTCTGAACGTGCATTCCATCGATGGCGTGTTGTACATCAAACTCTTTCCAATATGGCAAATACTTGAAGAAAACTGACATCTTTTTGAATGTAGCTCCTGGAGTTGGCTTGACGTCCTTTCTTAGTTTTCCATCCTTTGTCTTCTTCCCAAAAACAAACTTGATGTTTCGAACTATTTCGAAAACTCTTTGACCTTTACTATTGCCTGATGGAGCTGTAAACTCTAGTTCATCCATATTGTTGAAGTACTTATCCATTTTTCGCAAGTGATACCTGTGTCCTTTTGATAAGAAGCGACTGTGCCTCATGTACACTAACTTCTTAGACGCACCAAGGAACACATAAGCGGTTTCATCTAGGCATACTACACAACTGACCTTTCTCTTGAACTGGCCTGATAATACAATGAGAGCAGGGTAATCATTGATCGTAACAAAAATAATTTCTCTCAGTGTGAATGTCTCTTGGCGAAACTCGTCCAACATTTCAACACCCATTTCCCACAATATTTTCATCTCCTCCATTAAGGGCTCTAAAAATACATCAATATCAACTCCAGGTTGTGTAGGTCCAGAAATAAGAATGTTTAGCAAAAGGTATTTTTGTTTATGCAACAACCATGAAGGGAGGTTGTAGATGGTGAGGATCACCAGCCATGTGCTATGCTTGCTGCTCCTCTCGGCAAATGGATTCATTCCGTCGGTACTCAGGGCAAACCTAACATTTCTTGGTTCCTCAGCAAACTTTCGATGGTTGTCATTGAAATCTTGCCATTGCTTGCCATCTGCTGGATGTCGAAGCTTTCCATCATTTTTGTGCTCATCAGAAGCATGCCAGGTCATAAGCTTGGCATCATCAGGTTTTGTGAACAAACACCTCAATCTATCAACCACCGGAAGGTACCACATTACCAAAGCAGGAACCCTTCTCTGCGCGTAGTAGTCTACTTCTTCTTTTTCTTTGTCGCTGGGCTTTGAACTCTGTTGGGTCTTCTTTTACTTCTTCCCAATAGAAACAGAGGCTCCATTCTCTTCCTCTTGATAGTCTTTATTTGTCTTGTACCTACTTGCACCACAATTTGGACAGTTGTCTAAGTCAGCATAATCACCTCGATATAGGATACAATAATTTCTATACGCGTGGATCTTTTGAACACCCATAGTAAGTGGACTGATTAGCTTCTTTGCATAGTATGTGTTAGCAGGCACTTTGTTCCCTTTTGGAAGCATTTCTACGAGAACACTCAAAAACACATCGAAGCCAGCGTCAGACAAACCATATATAGCCTTTAGCATCAACAACTTCAGCACATAATGTAATGGCTCTGCTGCTGACTGCATCAAGGCCTCCATACCTCTCATGAAGAACATTGACGGATCTGTATGACGACGCAATAGTGATTCTAAGAATTCTGCATCTTCATCCTTTTCATCGACCACATGTGTTTCCACGCTTTCCTTTCTTCCAACAAATCCCTCATCAGTAACATTTGGCAGATCATGTTCACTATGGGGACAGTGCTGTTGTGTCTGGTGTACCAACCAACATCTGTCGATGTCCGCTGGGTATGTAGTTGTATGAGGCGCAGAGCTACCCTCCCCACGTTTTGCCCAAATCAAGTAATTCTTCAAAAATCCTCGGCAAACCAGATGAGAAATGATTGGTTCCACCTCATCAAATACAACAATATTTTTGCAGTCTATGCATGGACAATATATGTGGCTCGACTTTGTTCTCCAATCATGCCTCTTAGCGGCATCAATGAATGTATGGACCTCCGGTATGTAAGATGGATCTACTCTGGGTAAGTCATACATCCAGAATGACCTATCTATCATTACCTGTACAAAAAATAACTAATTCCTTGTAATGGAAAAATAATGAATTTTTTGTTTTTATCAACCTTGTTCAAAATGAAAAGTATATTTTGCAATTTGTACACGTCGAGAAATGAATGCCTCCCCCTAAAAGTAGAAATGAAAATGAGTACCTAGCTACGAGTACAACTGATTCAAGATCATTTGCATAATAAATCTTAATAAAAAATAAATATTATTAATTAATAATTTACCTCATTTTATTTTTTTGCTACTAGTAAACAAAAAATCTTAATTAATTAATACGTTACCGCATTTGCATATTTTGCTCCTAATAAACAAAAAAATCTTAATTAATTAATAAGTTACCTCATATAATTAATACTAGCCAAACCTAGGTAGCTTCTATATTGTTTCTCTCTCTAAAAACCCAGATGAACACACCATGACATGTATCTAATCTAAATAAATAGTAAGGGAATGAAATTGAGGAGCAATCATGGAAAAAAGATAATAGAGACATCATCTAACCATATTAACCAACCTCATTTAAGGAAACAAAGAAAAAAACCAAGCATTTACTCTCTTGAAGACATAGTGAAACCCTAGATTGAGCAAGAATGGTTTTAAAGAGGCATGGGAGGCATTAACTAAGCTTTTGTACCAACCTTCATCGAACAAAGATCAAAACCTCTCCCCTTGTATCTTGTGAAAACTGGACCTCCAATTCGCCTCCAATGGAAGGTCGGCGGTGGTTACAGTACTGGTCAGGGAGGAAGAAGGGGCATTTATAGCGGAATCTACACAGGCGGTTGAAATACAAGCCGCCAGTGTAAATATTAACACTGGCGGTTTTTGTTACAAACCGCTAGTGTAAATGTTCATTGCGCTAGCGGTTTGTAATGAACACCGCCAGTGTTAATTAAGATTTACGCTGGCGGTTTGTAACAAGAACCGCCTATGACAATCTATTTATACAGGTGGTTCTTGTCTTGGGCCCACTGTTTCAACTATACTGGCGTCATATTTTTAAAGCCGCGAGTGCAAATTTTTGACAACCGTCAAGAGAAACCATTTCTATAGATAGAGTCCTAATAGGATTATCCTGCATATAAATAACGGGGTCGGTAGGCTAGGATCCCATCCAATCATTATTGAAACTCTCATAGGCATAGCGCTTTGTAATCTGTCATCTCGTCATTCCGACAAGATAATATAAACAAATAGCTGTTGGACGTAAAGCTTTTAATCGTTTCTCGGGGGCCTGAACCACCAGTACACAGATCATTTCTGCTGGCATCTGTACTTTTTTCGCAAGCGGTTTGACCGCAAGAACAAATAAAACAGTGGGGCCGATTTATCAACCGTCAGTGCAAAACAGTTTGCATAGATGGTTTTCTTTGAAAAAACCGCCAGTATAAACGGACGATTTACACTGACAGTTCACTTAAGACAACCACCAGTGTTAATCCTATTTACACTGGCGGTTGGATTAAGTGAACCGCCAGTGTAAACAGAACATTTATGCTGGCAGTTCTCTTAAGAAAACCGCCAGTGCAATTCGTTTTGCACTGATGGTTTGTTAAGACAACCGCTTGTGCAATTCGTTTCTATATATACCCCTTCTTCCTCATAGCTGCCCGACTAGAACAGTAGCTCACAGCCACCTTTCATTGTTAGTGATTTTGGAGGTCTAGTTTTCACCAAATATAGGGGGAGCGGTTTTGATCTTCTTTTTTAGGAAGGAGGTTGCTAAGAAAGGTTAGTTTGTGTATCTCTTGCCTCTTTTTGTTCATTCTTGCTCAGCCTAAGCCAATTTTTGGATTTAGGGTTTTACCATGAGTTAGAGAGAAACAAAGCTAGGTTATTGACTTTATTCCTTCAAATGAGGTTGCTTGAGATGGTTACATAATGTCTCTATTCTCTCCCTTTTCATGATTGCTTCTCAATTTAGTGTATCCATTATATACTTGTTAGTTATGAATGGTGTGTTTGTTGTGTATTCATGTAGACAGACAAAGTAAGTATTTTCTTATTTTTTAATTATTTTAATTACGTATTTATCTTCAGTCCTTGTGTATTGTGTTATTTTAATTATGTTTAATAATTGCAAAATATGAATGAGGTCCATTAATAGGGTTTCATGGTTTTCTTCAATATTTTGTGATAATATTTTTTACACTGTGAATGAGTCTGAACTAACATGATTCTTGTAAATTTTAGTGAACTGAGCTTTGAGGTCTACAAATTGAAAAATACACAAGTAGGTGACTTTCATCTGTATTTCTTCGAAGGAGGTTGCTGATATAAAAAGGTGCGTTATTCATTAATATCTCCAAACAATCATTTTTTTGCATTGATTACAATAAATTCATTATATTTGCAACAGGTAAAGATGGAGAGGTCATTCTGCATGTATAATCTATCAAGAGTTGATCCATCATATATATCCGAGGTGCATAGGTTTATCGATGCCGCTAAGATCCATGCTTTGAGGTCAAATACTCAGCACATATATTGTTCATGCATAGACTGCAAGGATTTTATCGTATTTGATGACACAGAAGCAATCATTTCTCATCTAGTCTGTCGAGGATTTATGAAGGATTACTTGATTTGGACAAATCATGGAGAGGGTAGCTCTGCAGCTTACACAACTACAAACCCTGTGAACATCGATGTCGATGGTCCAGATATGCTTGATGACGGATGTCAGTTTGTACACGAGAGACAACAGCCATGTTCTCAGAGTGAGCATGTTGTGCCCAATGCTACTGATCATGGTTTCGTTGGAGGCGATGAGGGCATGAGAACTGATGGTATGCCAAATCTTAGTGCTGAGGAAGATGCAGAGTTCTTAGATACAATATTGCGTAGTCATATGGATCCATCACTTTTCTTCATGAAAGGTGTGAAGGATTTGATGAAGGCAGCAGAAGAGCCTTTTTACGATGAGTCTAAGGGTTGTACGAAAAATTTCACGACGCTGCGGTCTATGCTGAAGTTGTTGATGGTAAAAGCTAGATATGCTTTATGTGATGCTGGCTTTGATGCATTCTTGAGTATTCTCGCAGACATGCTTTCAAAGGAAAACAGAGTGCCTGCTAACACGTACTATGCAAAGAAGCTAATCAGTCCGCTTACTATGGGTGTCGAAAAGATCCATGCGTGTACAAACCATTGCATCCTATATCGAGGTGATGAATACAAAGACTTCGAGAGCTGTCCTAACTGTGGTGCAAGTAGTTACAAAACGAATAAAGACTATCGAAAGGAAGAGTGTGCCGCCCCCATTTCTACAGGGAAGAAGCGAAAGAAGACCCAACAAAAGACCCAACCCACCAGCAAAGAAAAAGAAGAAGTAGACTACTACGCGTAGAGGAAGATTCCTGCTCTGGTTATGTGGTACCTTCTTGTGGCTGATCGATTGAGGTGTTTGTTTGCAAACCCTAAGGATGCCAAGCTTATCAGCTGGCATGCTTCTGATGAGCACAAAAATGATGGAAAGCTTCGATATACAGCCGATGGCAAGCAATGGCAAGATTTCAATACCAACCACCCAGAATTTGCTAAGGAACCAAGAAATGTTAGGCTTGCTCTGAGTACGGATGGAATGAATCCATTTGCCGAGAGGAGCAGCAAGCACAGCACATGGCCCGTGATCCTCACCATCTACAACCTTCCGCCGTGGTTGATGCAGAAGCATAAATACCTTATGCTAACCATTCTTATTTCTGGACCTAAGCAACCTGGAGTTGACATGGATGTATTTTTGGAGCCGTTGATGGAGGAGATGAAAGTATTGTGGGAAATAGGAGTTAAAATGTTGGACGAGTACGAGAAAGAATCATGCACACTGAGAGCAATTATTTTTGTAACAATCAATGACTACCCTGCTCTCTTCATATTATCAGGGCAGTTCAAGGGAAAGCTTGGTTGCGTAATATGCATAGATGAAACTGCTTACGTGTTCCTTGATGCATCAAAGAAGTTAGTGTACATGAGGCACAGACGCTTCTTATCGAAAGGGCACAGGTACCGCATGCGAAAGATGGATAAGTACTTTGACAATAATGATGAACTACATTCTGCTGCTCCATCAGGTACCAGTTAAGGTCAAAGAGTTTCCAGAATAGTCAGCAACATCAAATTTATTTTTGGGAAGAAGACAAAAGATAGAAAAGCAAAAAAGGATGTAAAACCAACTCCAGGGGTTACATTCAAGAAGATGTCTATTTTCGTCAAGTATTTGCCATACTGGAAATAGTTAGACGTACGGTACATGATCGACGATATGTATGTTCAGAAGAACGTGTTTGAAAGCATAGTTGGCACCTTGTTAGACATAAAGAGCAAGACAAAGGATGGACTCAACTCTCATATGGACATGGTAAATTTGGGCATAAAAAAGAACTGCACCCTTTTCTTCAAGAAAAATGGGAAGTACCACCTCCCGGCAGCAAGCTACAACCTCAACACAGATGAGCAACATGCGATGTGTGTGTGGTGGAAAAATTTGAAAGTTCCATCTGAATTCTGCTCAAGCATATGAAGTATTGTGTCGATGAAAGACCTTGCGCTGACCAACTACAACTCACATGATCGTCATGTCATCCTGACTACTTTCCTCCCTATTGCCATCAGGGTTATAAATCCAATGTTCCTAAAGATGGCGATCACACGGTTGTGCTACTTTTTCAACAAGATCTCACAGAAGGTTATTGACCGTGATGAGCTAGCGTCTCTTCAAGAATTCACGGTGGAGACATTGTCACAGTTTGAGATATGTTTTCCCCCATCATTCTTTGATATAATGGTTCACCTTGTGATGCACTTGGTGCCGCAAATAGAGGCATTGGGTCCCATATATTCACATGAGATGTGGACGTACGAGCGTTTTATGTCAGTACTGAATGGCTATGTATCAACTCGTGCTCATCCTAAGGCATCCATGACAGAGGGGTACTTGACCAAAGAGGCCATTGAGTCCAGTGGCCCATTCATCAATAGTGTCCTAAAAGACCAGAATGCAATAGGTTTGCCCCTGTCACGATATGATGGGAGGCTGCATGGAAATAGGAGGATGGGACGGAAAGCATTCATCCTGTTAGATTACACAAGAGTCCTCGAGGCACATTACAGCATCCTGCATTAGCTCTCACTAATGGAGCCTTTGATCAAGCAACACATGAGTGATCTTCGCGAACATAATCATGGGCACACAGACAATTGGGTCATGAAGGAACACAAGCATCGATTCACCGCATGGCTAAGGGAGCAGGACATTCCAGATGGGGAAACGATTGAGGAACAAACCATCAAGAGGTTGTCGTGTGGACCATCACGACAAGTCACGACATGGCAAACCTATGACATCAGTGGCTTCACGTTTTGTACCAAGCCGAAGGACAAGAAAAGCATGTCACAAAATAGTGGTGTTCGATGTGAGGCCATAGACGATAGAACTGGTGAGATTAGTATATACTTTGGCTTCATTGAGGCCATATGGGAACTAGACTACGGTACATTTCATATCCCCGTGTTTCGATGCCAATAGGTTGAAGACAAACATGTCACAGTGGACAACTATAGGCTCAGAGTTCTTGATCTAAGTAAGGTAGGTTACAAAGATGACCCGTGGATCCTTGCTAACCGTGCTGCACAGGTCTTCTATGGCGAACAAATCCTCTCTAAAAATGAGAAGAAAAGTACCAACAAGCCCAAGCATGTAGTTTTCCCTAGAAAGCAACAATCTATAGGAGTTGATGGTGTAACTGATCTACAGGATTTTAACCAGTTCAACGACATGTCGCTCTTTATAGACCATCCAGTGAAGATAAGGAATGTTGAGCGAAGCAACCCACAAAGTTCGTTGCCATAGGTGCGCCACGATGGACAAGAAAGAACAGTAGCTGGCTAGATTCTATTTGTCATTTGTCATGTAATCCATTCCTGTAATAATCTGTACCCTATGCTACCATTTCTCTATTTTAACATGTTTACATTTCTCTATTCTAATATCATTTCAACCAAGATTAACCCCATATTAACCACTCTCAAAAACCCTAGCTTAACCCTAGGTTAACCCTAGATCAACACTAAACCCCTAGTTAAAACCCTAGCTAAAACCTAGGTTGACCCTAAACACCAACCTAAACCTAGGTTAACCCTAAACCCTATACGCTAAAACTCTAACTAAACCCAAAACCCAGGATAAACCCCCATTAACCTACCTAAACCCAAGCTAAAAATCCACTAAACCCTAAACCCTAGCTAAAAACCTAGCAAAACCTAGCTACAAACCCAGCTAAACCCTAAACCTAGATGTAACCTAAAATTATTTCTACAGGCGATTGGCAAAGACAGCCGCATGTACAAAAGGTTTGTACAGGCGGTTGACATTGTGAACCGCCTGTAGAGAATATTTTTACTGACGGTTGACAATGTGAACCGTCTGTACAAACCATTTTTACAGGCGGTTGACAATGTCAATCACCAGTACAAACCGGCCCGTATCTAAACTGAGCCCCTCCGCCTCCCAAATTTTCTAAGTTCAGAAGACGCCAGTCAGTTCAAACTCGCCATCGGGCTACCGCGCCACGCCACGCCGCCGTCGCACCAAAGACCGTCGCCCGTCCGCCGTCGCGAGCCGTGCCTCTCCAGTCCTCGCTCGTCGTCATCACCGGAGACCTCCGCCAGCATGCAGCCACCATGAGCCACCCTCTCTGGTCCTCGCCACGCTGCCATCTCCCTCTCTCCGTCTGGCCATCGTCAAGCTCCTCTCCGGTAAGTCCCCTAGCCCGTCCCTCTCGTTTCTTCCTCTCGACAGGTGTTCCTCGGCGTGCGCGGTGGTCCTCGATGGCGGCAGTGCTCCTCGACGGCGGCAATGGTGCTCGGTGGGCGCGAGCTCGCTCGGCACGCGGTGGCGGCACGGCCGGCGCTTTTGCTTGGTGCGACGACGGGTGGCACACGCGTGGGGGGCGATGGAAGCTGCCCTGGATGCGGTCCTCTGCGGCGACGGCACGGCGCGCGGTGCGGCGGCGGCTGCCATGGCACGGCGGCGGCTGCGCGGCGCTGGTGGGCCGGCCTGCTACCGAGTGGGCTGGCCCACTGTAGGAATAATTTTTATTATTTAGTTTAATTAGGGTTTGGCAATATTATTTAGCAATATTTGTATATATGTATATGTATTTAGCATAAAAATTAAAATACTTTTTATTATTTAGTTTAGTTAAGGTTTAGCAATATTTGTATATATGTTATTTAGCAATATTTGTATATATGTATATGTATTTAGCATAAAAAATTAAAATACTTTTTATTATTTAGTTTAATTAGGGTTTAGCAATATTATTTAGCAATATTTGTATATATGTATATGTATTTAGCATAAAAATTAAAATAATTTTTATTATTTAGTTTAATTAGGGTTTAACAATATTATATTATTTAGCAATATTTGTATATATGTATATGTATATGTAATTGGGTTCCACTTTGATATATAGACATGATTAGTTCCACTTCGATATATAGACATGATTAGTTCCACTTCGATATATAGACACATGTGAACTCTTTCATTATCAAGCAATATATGAACCCTGTGAACACCTCGCTCTCAGGCAACCCAAGCCACGATGACTTCACCAGACAAGGACCAAGCATCAGAGTCGTCTCAACCTAAGGAGCCGAGTGAACAAGAATATGAAAGTCCAAGTGATCCATGTCCCAGCGTAGATAGGAAGGCTCGTCGTGAAATGGAGCGCGACCCTACTTACGATCCACGAGAAGATGAGGTAAAATACACGAAGTTCAATGAATCCTTTCACACTGTCTATGTGCACCCGTACATGATTTCATCTATGTGCCCAATTACATGAACAGGAGGTTATGTCTCAAATGCTACAATTAGGAGATGAAGTACTGCAACACGGAGACGAGGCACCAGAACCGATAGAGATGGTCATTGAGAAATCAAGGAAGAGGAAACAGAGTGATTGGAAACGAGGTGAAGAGGAGCAAACAAGTGGGATAATACCACATATAGGGTTCTAGACGTAAGCCCAAAAGGAGAGCCCCTAACACCTGAAGAGGTGCAAGCTAAGTTTTGGAACGCGATTGGTTTCTTGGTTAAGGATAATCTTGATATCACAATATCTGAGTGGAAGGATGTACCAGATTCGGTCAAGACAAACATATGGAAAAAATTATCAAAGAAGTTTATTCTGCCCTGGGGTTTAGAGGATCTCGTAAAGGGTATGCAATGAGGCAATTTGCTATCTCGTTTCGGAACTGTAGGTACGAACTGAATAACAAATATGTGAAGACAGGGGAGGACCCGACGAGCAAGTACAATATCACTGAAGCTCAGTGGGCGGTCTTTAAAGAGCAAAAGACTAACCCAGAGTTCTTGGCTAGGGGCGAAGCCAATTCAGCACTTGCAAAGAGTAACAAGTACCACCACCACCTTGCCACAGGTGGTTACAAGTGCTAGGTTCCCAAATGGAGGGAAGAAGAGGCTGCGAACAAGGCAGCAGGGTTGCCGGTACTCTCTGAGCAACTTTGCGAAAGGAGCGCAAACTGGTTTTGTGCTCGCAAACCAAGAGAAATATCTGAGACAAATGTATCCTTTAGCGATCCAATGGTCGAAGAAGCTGCGAAGAGTATTTATGCGGTGGCAGCTCATGTGAAAGAAGGAAGTAACAGGTCGCAAAGGGATCAGGACATCCTTACTCTTGGTCTTGGTAACCCCGAGCATCCTGGTCGTGTACGAGGCATCTCGTCAAGGCTAGGATGGAATGAAGGATTCGGCGAGGAGTGGTTCAGAATGTACAAGAAACGTGATCGGTACAAGGAAGACATGAGAGATTTTTTTGAGGAAGAGGCTAAGAAAGCCTTCAAAGACATGGTGTCTAAATTAGTAGCCAATCCTGATACCGAAATGATGCAGCAACTAGCGGGTGTCATGTCGTCTACTCAACATAGGACGACCACCCAGCAGTCTCCGCAGTTGCAGCTAGTGCCGACAACGCAGCCCTTGGAAGCTCAGCAGTTGGTAGCACAATCTCCAACCATTCCAAGCAGTGTCGCATCTACGGCAAAGGTTCACTATCCGGTAGATGGCATTGACACACCGACGCCTTGCTCCCTAGTCATAAGCTATGTGATTACCAATATTTGTACTAGGGAAGTCGGCACTGGCTTTGCTATCCCAGGACGTAAATTTCATGGTGCGGACATTTCAGAAGAGTACTGCAAGGTTGAAGTGGTGACCGTCATGCAAAGACACGAGGACGACATGCTAGACATCCTTGGTCCCGACGGTATTGAGAAACTCGGCCGAGCTATCAAGAATTTCATTCTTT
Organism: Eremochloa ophiuroides; assembly: GCA_038502445.1. Lineage (NCBI taxonomy): Eukaryota > Viridiplantae > Streptophyta > Magnoliopsida > Poales > Poaceae > Eremochloa > Eremochloa ophiuroides. Next base: position 43,778,822 of record JAHLJS010000004.1, read on the forward strand.
GGCCTAGGCGAGACATCAGGTTGAGTGGGCCACCACCATCCACCGAATATGCCATTCCTAATGACCCACCGTCATCTCCTAACCTGCCTCTTCCTAGCCCACCGTATTCACCTCCCCGGCCACTTCCAGAGACTCCGCCACCACCATCTCCTATCAATTATTCACCTTCCCCAGCAACTAAAGATCCTGAACAAACTTTGACCCCACCAGACCCACAAGCCCCACAAGACAAACAAGCTGAACAACAAACTTTGACCCCGCTAGCCCCACAAGCCAAACAAGGTGGACAAACCTCGACCTCGCTAGCCCCAGAACCCAAACAAGCTGAACAAACTTCAACCCCACCACCCCCACAACCCAAGGAAGCTCCCACACCACCTGAGCCAAAGACGAGAAAATTTTCGATACCCAAATTAGTCTCACCCCACGAGCCAAAGAAAAAAACTGCTGGGACTATCCTTTTTCTTTCAGGAATTTGACGCACCCTCACATCCCGTGTCGTTGACTGTGATGAGGCCGAGAAATCCGCGAAATCATCTTTGAAGACCATACAGATCAGGAGGCCAACGAAACAGGATTATGAAGATGTCCCTGATAGATATGTGCCAGGCAGGCCTCTACTCAGTTGGGAGAAACTAAAGAGCATCCCATCTCAAATAAAAAGAATGCATGACTAATACATGAGAGCAGCTTCTGTTGGCATCGACACTATAAGCGTGTGTATACCACCAAGAGCTTTTATGAGTGGGCGAGATATGGCTCTGTTTTCATTCTAGGACATCCACTTGATGTTGAACCTCAAGAGACTCGACGTTCAGCTCGTAATGGTGTGGGCCTTGTAAGTGTTTTGCTTAGACTTACACACACATGTGCTAATATTATTTTGATGTATCAAGTTAAGTTTCAATCTCTGACATGCAGACTACAACATGAGGAGCAGGAGATGAAATACGGCGAGGATCCTTATTCTGGTGCAAGTGAAAGGATTGGCTATATGAACCCAATCGAAATATCCGAGGAGCGGCACACATTCATTATCGGAAAGGACAATGATGATATAAAAGACAAGACACTGGAAGAAGCTCAAAAGATTATTACGGAGCTGAAAAATAAATTTGAGGCCAAATACTGCGCCTACTTAGGACATGCCATGAGGACGTTTCAAGATAGGGAAGTCATAATGGCTCCGTACAACTTTAGGTATGTGTTAGTTTATATAGGTCAAAGTAATATTTATTTTTACATTGTTCTTGTCTAATCCAGAGTATGTGCAGGGACCATTGGATCTATTTTTATATTTATCCACGGCAGGAAAGGGTGGTGGTCCTAGACTCTGCAAATTACGATCCCTCTACGTATGCCCCATTCTTGACCTTCTTAGAGAGGTAAGCCGAGATATGCATGCATTCTTTTCAGGATGAGAGTTTGAGAATAACTTGGTGATTATATCGAGATCATAGGGTATATAGGTGGTATAAGCTAAAAGACGGAAGGCACAAGGACCGAACAGGGCGTCCATTGATAGTACGTCACAAATGGCCGGTATGTTAGTTTATCAGTATATGTCATACATGTAGAACGCATAAGACGATGTTGCAACTATATAAATAACCAATTGCCCGCTATATAGTGCTACAAGCAACCACCCAGATCGGTCCACTGTGGATTCTACGTGTGCGAGTTTAGGAAACAGTCTGGACGATACGTCAAGAACATAGACACGACTAAGGTAAGTAATAGTCATGTATGAAGTTTTGACCTTAAAGTTGCAAATGTATTAACAACTGTAAACTTATGGTGTTTATAAATTAACCTCATTTGCAGAGATATAAGACATGCAAGGCGAAGAACATGAACACGCAGACTTTATACAACATAGTTGTGAATATGTGCTCATTCATCATGAGAGAAATTATTCCAAGCAACGAAAAATATCATGATAAGAAAGGCACTTTAGGAAGTGAAGAGTTCAAGCCGCTAAGAGAAATTCATAAGTTAGAACTTAGCCGAGATGATTATTAATTAAAGGCTACACATTGAACTTTGATGTACATACATGTATATATATTGTGGGCACGTTGATCATGATCTAATTTCATGTGTAAACTTATGTGTACATACATGTTATAATTAAATTGCATTTCGCTACATTTGATCATGATCTAATAGAATTGAATATATACAATAAATACATATATTATATATAAATATATAGTGGGGGCTGAAAATTGAAAAAGGGTGGGAACTTTCATTGGCGGTTGGTTAAGAGAACCGCCATTGGAAACCGTTTCCACTGGCGGTTCTCAAGCAATCGCCAGTAAAGACATTTATTTTCACAGGCCTCTCCCACTAGTGGCGCTAAGAAACGCCAATGAAAATGGCTTATCAGCCGCCACTACAGAGCTCCTGTGTACTAGTGAATGGATCCTACCCTTAAGGATGCCTATGAGAGACTCAGGGTGATAGATCTTGATTTTAACAAAGTCATCACACAAGCTCCTTATTGTCGACCGAACATATATCACCACCCTCTAAAAACAATAATTAGCCAAAATACAACCACTCATGTGACATAAGCCGTAGACATGTTCCTCCATAGGTATGTACCGTAATCAACTAAGCTAAGCTTAATTTTTTTTTGACAACAAGCTAAGCTTAATTTGAACATTTACACCTAAACATCTATCTTCTAAACAACAACTAATAGTAACGATATCATGTCTTGAAGCGCCACAATGGAATTTAACGGTATAATCACTGATACCTTGTAACACCCGGTTTTCCGAAGAATACCAAGCGTTAACTATATGTGTGCCCAGGATGTCCACACAACACATATAGCGACAAATATGGTAAATATCATAAGCAATGCTTTATTACATTGCGAAACATAATTACATTAAGACTTACAAATATTTCATAGCACAGCGGAAACTATTCTTGGTCTTCTATCTTCGGGTCACCATACTCCACAGGGACGGTTGACTGGGGGAGCACTCGCCTAGTACTTTTGGAATAGCTCATGAAAGCACCTTACTTGAACCACCATCTGGTACCCATCCGGGATTTTTATTGGTGACAACCACAAGTGTCAGCTCACCATGCTCAGCAAGTATAATTATGGGGGATGCAAGGCTCAAAAGGTTGACACAGGCTTACAGCAGTAGCTTTTAGTTGGTCAGGTTTTATTTAAAGTCTACTTTACTATTTTAATGAATAACCCATTTCCCAAGTAAAACAAGTTTATCTCTGAGCATCTTCTTTTAACAAAATCCATCAACACTTCCATAGGTATCAATTGATACAAAAAGGATTCCAGGCTGCTCGTGACCGTGAGCACGGCTGATATATCAGATTGGAAGAATTCTGCAGAATTTGTACAACTTTAACCCCGAGTCGTGTATACCCATATGCTCGGGGTAGCGATCCCCATAACACTGCCGAGGTGAGTGAGCAGGGTAACACTGCAAAGCTTTTCACTAGTCACCCTAACAAGTTAGTAGCCGCGAGGTTTCAAGCAGCAAGGCGAATGGAGGCCCCCTTCAAGAATGGCACACCATTTGACCGCAGCCCAGCACATATCTTGACAGGCTCGGAACCCATTCTAAAACCCAGGCTCCCCCTCTTGCGCCTTTCGGTAACCACTAACAAGATAGAGAAAAATCTAGTTACTTGGCTAAGATCAGAGCCCATTGATTCTCGTGGATGTACGGGTTTCCTGGGAGGTCAACTTTCAATGGAAGTCCTGACGGAGGGCAACTAGAGTACAAAAACCCATACTCCAGTGCCCTTCGAGCTTTGTTGATAAAAACATATTTTATCCAACATTTCATAATTCTTAAGTCAAGATTCCATAATAGCATTGTTGAGCATAGAAGCTAGTAACTCTAATATGCATAAAACCCCCCATAGGTAACAAGGTGATTGGTCAATAAAACCTAAACGGGTATATATGTAGCTAGGGCTCACAAGATTAGACACATGCACATGAATGTATTGTTTAATAGCTGCTAGGTAACAAGGAAAACCATAGGTTATACTTGCCTCCAAATGCTTGCTATCCAAACCTTCCGACTTCTCTTCTGTATCTTCCTCGTATAGCTTCTTTTCTATCGATCGCAACAACCAACACAAGCTTCACATTCAAACCTAGAAACAATACACCAAGCATTATAAAAATAAAAAGGTTTTGAAAACATATGGCTTGTTCTATAATCGTGTGAGCGCGAAAACTAAACAAAACAAGAACCAAAATTAAAAGATGCGAGAGTTGAAGTATTTGTGGCAAGGTTTGGATTAGATGACTAAGTTGGAATTTGGACTAGAACATATCTAACATAACAAAAAGGATTGTATATGTATTATGGTGTGTGGTAGAGAAACTGGAATAGACAACATTGGAGAATAATATTGAATTGATATACATCATGTGGCATTCTCCTAGGAATATATGATAATTAGTGATATGATGTTTCCATCACTAAGCTGGAGTGACTTATCAAGGTGGATAGTAAGGATAGACGTTTATTTGTGGCGAGGATATAGTTTATGAGAGTTGATAAGGCATGACTTGAATAGGACAAGTATGTTTAGCGGTCACAAGCTCATGGTTTTGTTTGGATGATGTAAACGATTACCAAAAGATGGAAAATATGCGTGCAACATGTGAGGGCATTGAACGTATGGCACATGCTTTGGTTATACCTTGAGGATATGAGTTTGGTATCTTGGGTGTGTAGGATATGTATGATGACACTCCATGATCAACTAGTGCATATTGACACATGATCAATGGGGGATGTAGTTGTAGCGACTAGTGCATGTGAGACATATATGTAGGCGGACAGCGAGGGTTTCGATCATCATAGGCATGGTATTTGTAGCACTAATTGGTGATATATTTTGTGGAAATGTAATGGAAAGTATGAAGTATGTTATAGTAAAATGGCATGATGTTTTGATGGTCGGTCAGTAGGAGAATGCAATTGCAAAACATGTTACATGGCTGTTTCAGGACAGCAAGAGTAGCAGTTAGTGAAACCTTCATATCTTGGCCATGATAGCATGTATGAGCAAACCAATTTTTGTAGGCATGTGCCATGATATGAAACACATTTTGGTTGAAGGGCTTGATCACCGGAGCGATGAACCATCGGGAACACGCATGCCAACCGGCATCAGCGCGGCTGCAGGGCAGCAGGACAGCGGGCACACAGAAGATTATATCTCCTTCATCATGGATCCTATAGACATGAAAATTTGCAGAGGCATGTGCAACTATATTAAATATATTCTATCCAAAGTATGCATCATTTTCTTCAATGGATCAACGGGAACGCCACTGCCAAAAACAGTGTGTCTGCTGTTTGGACAGCAGGGGTGCAAGGCATGTTGGTGCCGATATCTCGGCCATCATGAATTGTATAACCAAACCAATTTGTGGGATCATGTGTAGGGATGCAATGAACAAGTTTATTAAAGGGATTGGTGATTTGAACAGAGGATTAGCGGGGAACGCCAAAACAACTTAGAGATGCCAATCTGTCCAGACAGCAGGGACAGTGGCACGGTGATGACCATATCTCAGGTTTCTCAACTCCTATGAGGAAACCATTTTACAGGGACGTGTTCAAGGATATAAAATACAATTCCACCAAAGGGTTTGATGATTTGATCAAAGGAACAGCGAGGAACGCCGTTTCTACAAACAGCAGCGCTGCTGGCCGCCAGGACAGCAACACATACACCGGGTAAAATTCAACGGGGATCAACCATATCTCATCAAAGGTACTTTATATTCATAGGACAATATGAGAACATGTTGGGAGAGATGATTTAGGGTTCTCACCATGGGGATTGGTGGGGTGGAGCGGGGAATCACATCAACGACGGCCGGTGATGACAACGCGGTTCAACGGCGTATCCTTCTCGCGATGCGGTTGATCGGGGCGACATCCATGGTGGTAGAGGCCATCACCACGACTTGAACAGCAGGGAGGGTGATGATGATGTCCTCCAAATCCTTGTTGGGTGCTTGAAAAGGGAATCAAGGTGGCAAGATGGGTTGCAATCGCCGAAACACTTCGTTTCCATGGACGGGATGGAGAGAAAAATTGGGGATTGGTTGGGGCAGCCATGGGGGAGAATGAGGAAGAGTAGGGGCATCTCCCCTCTGTTCTTGACATGGGAACTGAAGGGGGAGGCGTGAGGGGGCTGTGGGGGAGTTATCCTTGAAGGGGAAAGGGTGGGAGACCAAAGGGTTGGAAGGCAAAGGGTCTTGTCTTGATATTTTCTTGACTTGGTTGATATTTTTGTGCAAGATGGAGAGGACATCAGGTGGGTGACGTGGGAGAGGTGAGAGGAAGAGGTAGAGGGCTGGTTGGACTCTATGTTGAACCACAAAAGAGGGGAGGGTGGTTGGGCTTTGACCCGCGGCGAAAGATAACTCAAAGTTTGAACTGGATTCGGTTCGAAGCGATGTCGGAGGATGAAATGAGTTGGGTTGACCCATTAGCAATAGAAATAAAGATGGGGAATATGGTTTACTAATGGGATAGATTTAGGTGCTTGTATGAAAACAAGAATATAATATGGAATGATAGTGTTGAGCTCAGCCCGCAAAATTCCCAGCGACACGATAAGGCTTTTCGGAAAATTTAGCTTTCCAAAACGGTGAGACCAAGACCATATGGTTTTCAAGGATGGTTCAAAAATATGTTTGGCTTTGATTAAGAGGAGAATGAGTGGAGGAGAAATAGTCCATGTGTATGTGGCCCAAAGGTCGGGGAAGGAGAAGAAAGTTGAAATTGAGATTATCATGGGTACACAACATGTGATTATTTTGACTTGAACAAAGTGATGGTAGAGTTGCATGAGAGGAATGGGATACAATGATTGATCATTAAGCATATGTTTTGAGATTTGGATAAGACTCAGTCAAAGAGGATTGGAAGCTCAAATATAAGGAAGAAAGGATAAAAAAGAGAACAAGTTAGGATATGAAAAGTTAGGGATTTTGAGAACATGAGCTTGGGTGTTTAGCAAGATGAATGTTTGGAGATCCATCAAGGATTTTTAGAACAAGGATCAAGGTATATGGTTCCAAGGATTTAATTATAGATGGAAACTTGATCAAAGATCTTAGGATATTTGATTCCAATAAAACCCTATGCGCATTTGAAAACATTTAAAAATTATTTTTCATACAAAACACTATGCAAAGGCATGAATGAAACAAACCATTAAATTCAGTTCCAAAAATTTTGGAAACTCACATTTTTAATATTTAAATTGTAAATAACTTAAATCTAAGTTGGTATTTTTAGAAAAGGGTAAAAATCTTTTGTTTTGTTTTTAATGTTTTCTAGTCACATCCCAAAATAGAAATTTTGGGGTGTGACATACCTCATCATAGTGTCGTGGATTTTACCCTAACTAATATTCCTTGCAACCATATGTAGTGTCATGGGCATGATTAAAGTTATATTAGACCTCAAGTGCAATTTCGATTTGGATCCGAAGTTCACCTTTAAATATGTGACTATAGTTGCCATGGCAACTGTGTCATACTCTCTCCGTCTCAAAAAGAACATCGCTCTTACTTCTCAAAAATTATCTTTGATTAAATTTATATAAAAAATATTAATATTTATAATATATAATTCATATTAGTAGATAGGTATTAGAATTTTTTAACAAATTTATTTAGAGATACAAATATTACACATATTTTCTATAAATTTAGTTAAAAGACACGCACACTAATAACGATACTTTTTCAACTGAGGGAGTACTAGGCTAGGCTATCCTCTCGGCGTCCACCGCCGCACCCCCCTCTTCACTTTTTAATTTCACGGATAGGCATGCATTTCTCGTTGTGATCGGAAGTCCAAGGAGATGCGATCTGGTTTCATTTATCCAATCAATTTTCTCAGTGGGCACAGCTGGTACTGCAGTAAGCGACAAATTCACATAATGTCATGTTAATTGGCAAACAGGATAGTGTCCAGTTGGAACTGTTGACCAGCGGGTAAGATAAAGCAATTGCAAGACCTCGAAGATTGGGATATAGAGAGGTCCACCCGTCCTCCTCTTCACTTTTACCTTAATTTCACGGATAGGCATTTCTCGTTCTGCGGGCATCCGCCTAGCTCTAATCACTCTAAAAAGACAACCCTTTCGATAATCTATCTTTTAGTATATATCTCATAATATAAATAATCCTACATTTTATTTTTACGTAAACTCGAAGTGTGTGTGAGAATATCTCTTGAATAAGAGATAGCTCTCCTCTCTCTCCTATTAAAATATAAAAGAAATTCTATAAGCTAAGCTAGCTAAGAGCTAGAGACGGCCTGAGCGTAAGTCAAACGAGATGCGATCTGGTTTCATTTATCCAATCATTTTTTTTCTCTGCCTAGTAGTGGGCGCAGCTGGATTGCTATTTGAAAATTACAGTAAGCGACAAATTCACGTAATGTGGCACGTTTATTGGCAAAGACTGGCCCGTTGGAACTGTTGACCAACGGATAAGATAAAGCAAGCAAGACCTCGGAGATTGGGATACAGGGGTTGAAATTTGACGTCAATAACGAAGAAACGCTTACACTTTGAGCTTGGTGTTTATCAATTCTTTTTAATTCCATGGGTGTATTTCGTAATTTCGCACACCATAGTTGGGGAAAATATATGTGGGACATCTTGTAACCAAATCGTGGTCCCAAGTAGCACGGAGAAAATATAGTTATATGCGCGTTCAAAAAGTTGAATATGGACATTCATATCTCGAAGTACTCAATTTTATTTTAAAGTACTTATGTTTAACAAGAATGTTGTTATTATATAAATTGACATATAATAACAATAGAAATAAGTGGTCAAAATATAATTTTGTCCCTTTTTTCCAAATATATATTTTTCTGTAGGCGGTAGAATCAAACAATTTCGTCTGATTTAGTCCGTATGTAATAGTTGTAGCCATTTTCAGGAAGGGCATCTGAATCGAGTTTTGGAAAGGTTGGCATCTAGGGTTATGGGGCAGTGGACGGATCAAAACAACTATACCACCAACCGGATCTAAGACAGATGGAGGGAGGGAGCCGCGCTGGGGAGGAGAGCCACCACGCACCGCAAGCCGCCTCGGCCCGCGTCGCGCGTTGGGGCGCCGCCGCGGAGAGTGAGAAGCGAGGTCATCGAAGGGAGAGATCAGTGGGTGTCAGATCAGAGGGAGAGAGGAGAGGGCGCAAGAGAGAAGAGAGGACGACAACTGAGGAGGGAGAGGGTGAGGAAGAGAAGTAAGTGAAAGTAACCCTAACTCCCGGTATTTATATATATTTTTATGAAAACTCCCAGTATTTATATAAAGATGACTAGGCTTTATATTGCGCCCACCTCCGAAAATAAATGTATGGAGGCAGGCTTCTTAAAATGACCGCCTCCGAAAATAGACTATTTTTTGAGGCGGTTGCCTTATGAAGCCCGCCTCTATAAATATATTTTACGAGACGGACCAAAGTGACCGCCTCCGTAAATCAAAATGCCCGCCTTTGTTAATCCATCAGGATTTTTGGAGGCAGTTGTCATTTGTGTACTAGTGCTCGAAACAGTAGACTGCCTCGCCGCACACCTCATGTTCCTCGTCGCCTCCTCCACCACCACCACGCCGCGCGCCTCCTCCGGACCAGCGCCGCCGTCGCCGCCTCCTCGTCCTCCACACTACCATCGCCACCGCCGCTGCCTTGTCGCCGTCATCGCCGCCTCCTCGTCCTCCATGCCACCGTTGCCTCCTCCTCATCATCTTCACACCGTCAACCGCTGCCCCAGGCCATCCCCGCCGATTATCATTGCTGACCTGTCAACCACGCTGACCGGTGCGCGCCCCCTCCTCCTCCTCCTTCATGTCAATGTTAGAAATTAGGTTGATTTTTAGAAATGTTAGAAATTAGGTACAAAATTTAAGAATTGTTAGAAAAGTAAGAAAATTTTATGGTTTATTTTTCATGAATCTTTACATATTAGTTAGACATCCATTTTGGAAATGTTAGAATAGTTAGAGAATAGGTAATGATGTTAGAAATTTTAGTCTTTTTTATGGAGGAGTGGAGGTTTCATTTTTCACCTTTGCCAAATAACATCGATCTCCACCTTCCCTTTTCTATTAACATCTGATCCTTTGGAGGTATATAGAAGAGGGATGGTGGAGGTTGATGCTATTTTTAATCCAAACATAAGAACTCCCTCACTTCTGATGCCTTTGTGGTTTATTTTTCATGAATCATTTTTTGGTACCTGATAAACCGGAGACCCATGGTACAATATTTGGAGCAAATTGCGTGTTTATACTAAAAATATGGCCGACCAATCGATTGATTGGTCAGCCATGTTTTTACTATAGAATGTGCACTTTGCTCCAACATTACTAAAAAACATTAACCGCGATGTTTTGAAAAGCCCTTCAGAGGTGGGCAGGAATTTAAACTGCCTCGGTTAATGCCTCAGATTAACCGGGGCGGTCGTTTTTTATTAACTGAGGCGGTTACAAAGAACCACCTCACAAAATTGATTTACGGAGGAGGTTAAAAAATATCTGTCTCCTAAAATGTATTAATCGAGCCGAGCCTTATACCCATATTTTCGGAGGCGGGCCACTTATAAGGCTCGTCTCAGTTAATTATGTCCAAGCCCACTAGCAAAGGCAAAAGCCCAAACCGGCCCGGTACACGCCCTAAAATTTAAATACCGGGGAAGCTATGGTTTCACTCACTCAGCCCCACACCTCCTCTACCACGAGTGCGATGCCGCGCCTCTCCCAGCCCGACATGTGACACCGTGCACCTCCCATCCCATCGCCCCCAGCCCTCCACTATCTCCCTCACTCTCTCCCTCACTCCATTCTCTCCCCATAGCGCGTTGGCCTCCTCCCCTCCCTCCATGGTTCTTCCTTCCCTCCCTCGTCCCCTCCCTCATCGTTGTGTGGATCTCGCGGGGAGGCAGCCTCCGGTGGTGGATCCGACGCCGCCTCCCCCTCCTTAGCCCGGCCGATCAAGATCAGAGGCAGCGGTGCGGCACCTTCCTTCGGCGGCAGCGCCCCTCCCCACGTGCGGCCGCTTCCTCCTCGGGCGTGCCCGCGTGGCCGCCTCCGGCGGCGGTGGCTGCCCTGAAGACAGCGGTCGGGCACACGATGGCACTCGTGCCTTCATCGCTCGCTGCACAAATATGGCGGCTGGCCCTCCTCCTCTGCCTCTAGATCCGGCCCGATGGCCTCCTCTTCCTCCTCCAGGATGGCTACGGTGGTCGGATTCGCGCGCGGCCTCCTCCTCCCTCCTCCACCGCCGTCGTGGCTGCAGCGGCTCTATCACGTCCACCACCACCTCCGATGACGGCTACCTCCACGACCTCCGATGATGACGATCGAGCGGATTCACGCCCGTGGTGGCCAGATCCGCCGCCGGAGGCCGGATCCACACCCATAGTGATGTGGCGAGCAATGGGCGGGCTCATCCACAGGTTTTCCTTTCTTTATTTTTTATTCGATTTACCCAAGCATTCATCCAACCGCCTTGGAAAAGGTCCCATTAACCACGACCTTTGATCCGAGGCGGCTAGCCAAAACGCCTCAGTTAAGCTCTTTTACCCGTGTCGGTTAATCTTTTCTGTAGTAGTACAAAGGGCCGATGTTGATGACTCCAAGATGCCATGTGGATTGATGTTAGAATTTTTTTTTGGCTAGAGCCGTTTGCACTGAAGCTGTTTTTCCCTTTTCACGAGCCTTTAATTCAAATGATGATTCTTTTTTTAGATATGGAAAGAAAAACATCTGGCTTCATCCCCACAGGTGAGGAATCAGACCAAAATTATTACAGGGCACAAAAGCTTAAAAACGAAATAGTCTCAGACACCAAAAAAAGTTACTTTGTAAGCCTAAAGACAAGTCGTCGATCCATTCATGTGAGGCGAAGAATGACATTGCCGCATACTACACTCCAGTGTGCGACCAGCAAAGATGACGTGTTCCTTCTTGTCTTCACAATGCTGTAATTGACTCCAACGACGGAGCCAAGAGGTACCTCGGAATTCGGTTGACTGGGAATGGCCCGCCTGGACATTAATTTTTTATATGGTATTTCAAAAAATCAAATGGAGTTGATAATCATTAATCATCGCCGGTTGATAATAATACCACTATCCGGTAGGAAACTTAGCTTTTAATGCTAAATATAAATAGCTCCTATTAGCCAGCTAAAAAATGGCTAAACCAGCCCTCATTTAGCCAATGTTGCTTAGCGCGACGGCCAAAATCGAGACAGGCCTTTATGGTTTTAGTTTGCGTGAACTTGGTGTTTGATTGATGGTCACTAAACTGCCTGAACGTTGTGTTTATCTACTGAATATCTAAACTTTATGTGTTATATTGATGATGTAATGAAGGCTACAAGTCATAGACTTGTTTCAATTTCAGTCCTTGAGCAGATGATTATTTGTGTTTTATCATGTTTGATAAAGATTCAGATTCTAATTAAGACAGCTAAATAGGGTTAGCGGACCTTAAGTTGTAGTCCGTTACTTGGCATAGCCGGCAACTTTGTACCTGGTACTGATAGACTATTAGAGAGAGAAAAAAAGGAGAGGATAAATTAAACGAGATAGTACAGCAGGCAGGCACGTGGGTAGCTAGCATTGAAGAAAATATATACACACACAGACACGGCACAAGAGTATTCTTCCTCCTTGGCATCAGTAGTACACACGTTCATTTGCGAGGGCGGAGAGTTTAGCATGAGGAGGGAGCTCGAGAGCTAGGCAGACTTATGGCGGGGGATCCCGTTGCCGTCGTGAATCTCTTGAATGGGATCAGTAAGTATTTAAGGGATATGGTGAAGGGCGATCGAGAACAGCAAGAGGATTATGAAAGAGCCCTTGAAGGTGCCAAGTGTGAGTTGAGGTTGCTTCGTACCTGGATGAATAAGGAGATCTCGGGGAGCAATGAAGGCCATGGGGAGCCGCAGAAGTGGATCCTGAAGCTGCAGGAGCTGGTATACGACATGGAGGACTTCATGGCCGACCGCAGCCGGGATCGGAAGACATCCGCTCCAACTCGGCTTCTTAAGGCCGCGGCCTTTCAAGGGGACCCCCGACCCGATCATGTCAAGTGCGTTGAAGGTTTCATGGAGAAAATTAAGGAAATAACAAATGCAGAAAGGCCAAGCCCTGCTGCTGCTGCTGCTGCTCCTCTCGGCGGCACCACAGCGGGGGGCAGCTGCCGCTTGGGGTCTGCTCCTCCATACGACGACCCTGTCGGCATGGAGCAGCCCAAGGAAGAGATGATACAGCTGCTGCAGGCGGATGGTGGCCACGAGGACGAGCGCAAGGTGGTCTCCATCGTGGGGTGCGCTGGCGTGGGAAAGACCACACTCGCCAAGGCACTGTGGTACGACCCTCGTGTCCAAAACCGATTCCCTCACACTCACCGCGTGTGGGTCCCGGCGCCGCAGTCTCCTGACAAAGTGCACAGCGTTCTGGAGAGTCTTCTTCAAGATTTTCGCCCCCATGGAAATCAAAAAAAGAGAAATAAACAGCATTGTCACCGCGCTCAGGAGGCGGCCGACGCTGCGGGGGACGGGGGGCTGCACAAGCTGCAAAGAGCTCTCCAGGAATTCTTTGGTAACAAGAGGTTCGACACCCCCTCCTCCTTGCTGTCTGCGTTGACACTTTATTTAATATATAATTTCAATTTCATTAGGAGAAAAAACGGATCGCTCAATCCAAATCAATAGCTACATATTAAGCCCATGTGTAGATTGAACTAACCTCGTCATCACAGTTGGTTCCATTGGGTGGTCAGTCTTTAGCCAATACCAGGAATGAGTCTAATGCGGCTGTGTCTGTAATGAGCAACTAGGTTTACCTGGGTTCGCCTTTTGCTCTCTGCGTGTGCGCCTACACTATCTGAACTAGATGGATTTGCTTTTTGAAATACAAAAGCAGGGGAAACCTTTTATCTAAAAAACATATTAAACCCATATAATAACTTGTAAACGTAATTAATCATGTGCTTCGCCTGAGGTATGCTATATACCCTAAGCCATTTATTTGGATAAAGAAGGTCGGATGAGAGCCCAGAGAGAGGATATTGATCCAAAACCCAAATTAAACAAATGGAAAATCACTATGGTTAGAATTCCTTTATTTTTCTTCTTCAAATCCAAAAACACATCTCTCTTTTATATTTGTACTCCCTCCATATATGAATTAGATGACATTTAGGACATGATTGTACTTACCAAGGAGTGATTAATTAGGGGTTATTTTTCTCTGTCTGCCCCTAATAAATACAGTTGCGGGTGCAACTTTTCCGAGAAAGAACCAAGGCTCAAACGGCCAGTGCAGCGAGGCGCGAGTCCTCTGTCGTGAGGTCCCGGGCTCGATTTTCCTAGTGTGGCACTATTTTTTCTTGTTGGCGGACTGATTTTGCATTGGCTATTAACACGCGCATGCAGGGGCAATTAACGCGGCGCGGGAGCCAGAGTGCGCGCATGCAGGGGCAGCGGCGTCGAAAATACTACTCCGACGCTAGGACGACTTCCTTTCCTCAACTTTGCTTCTGCGCTAGAACGACTTCTAAAACATATACGGAGGGAGTACATAGGTTGTCGATTCAGCATGGGAAAACGGGCTGGTGTCCCTTGTAGTAAAAGAGGGCAAACTTCGCCAAGAACTGTAGTGGTTGTAGTGGCAGTTTAGTAACGAATTTTGTTGTGTTCGATTGGGCTAGCTATGTTGTAATTCTTTTACTTTGAGTTGTTATTAACTTTCTATTACCCATTGGAGACTTCTTTTAGAGCCTCCACGTTAATTCTCATGAGACGTGCTAGAAAGATTTATAGGTAGATTTGAAAAATTCTCACAAAAATCAGACATCAATTTAACATCATTAATAACAATAGCAATTACACATATTTTATTTCAAGAAATTACCCACCCATCATAGTAGAAAATAAAAAAGTAACCCCTAATAAATTGCCCACCTCTGTCATTACAAAAATAATTGACTTAGCGTAACCCACTAGATCTTCATCTAATTCCACTCCTATGACAATATGTTATAAAGAGCAAAACTATGAATATAGATGAAAAACATCGATTAATTGGTAAATAAAATATATAGCATGCAGATCACATATGCATACATACATACATACAACAAGAGATGATCATATCGATTTTCATGTTAAATATGTAGCTCAGCTAAAGTTTTACCTAAACACACACGTTGGACATACATAGAGGTGCGATGTAAAGGAGAGAAAACGAAATAATATAGATTAATGGCAGATAAAGTAATTGGCAATTAAAGTCCAGCGTAGCTGGATAACGATTATGACGATATGTAATCTTTTTTTGTTAAAATATGAACGAATAAGAGGGAACAAATATAGACAAGTTTGATTAACTATGTGGGTACTCCTAGGTCCTAAACTTATGCACTCCTAGGTCCTAAACTTATGCACAACTTAGACTACTAGCTCGTGCAAGACCATGGGTAGATAGACTAGTCCATTAATTTGACGCGAGTAATGAATATTTGCATCTTATTTTCTTTCTCGAGTAATGGTGGAACCCTCTGAGCATTGTTCTTTTTTCTCATGTTAAAGGTGAACACACCTAAGTAAGCCTTGTGAGAACGATCACCCCCTCCTCACCCAACATCATCAGTTGTAAGGAGGGGAGGGTTGGAGGGATTTGCGTGGCTAGGGTCTTTGGGCGGACTATATATATATATAAAACAAGATGATGATGATGATGATAAATAATGTGACTGTATAAAAGCAAGAAAATTAAACTACTCATCATATTTCTTCTGACCCCGCGCTGTACTGTACCTGTCTTGCTCTTTCACTATTTGTTTGCCACCTCTAATCTAATAATTAATAATAATGTCATCTGAATTAGGTACTTGGTCATCGTGGACGGCGTGCAGCAGAGAGAAGTCCTGGACACCATCCTTTCGGCGCTCCCCGAGAATAAGAATGGCAGCAGAGTAGTGGTGACGACGAGCATCTGTTCCGTGGCCAAGGGCATCAGCTCCGGCGGTTACCTCTACACCATGCGCGGCCTTGGCAGCGCAGAGACCGCGAAACTGTTCTTGAGAACTCTTAACCTCGAGGATCCTTCACCAGGGGTGCAGGACGGGCTGAAGACCATCTGCGACAAGTGCGATGGCCTGCCGCTTGTGGTGGTAGGCGCGTCCAAATTCCTGCGCCGCCATGGGGCGGCTCTCAGTCGAGAGCACTGCAAGAAGGTGGGCACGGCCCTCGGTAACCACCTGGCGGGCAGGGATCTGTCCTTTGAGGAGGCGAGGACGGCACTCGCGCGGTACTGGCACAGCCTTGACCGGTACGAGCAGAATATGTGCATGTTCTCGCTGAGCTCGTTCCCCAAGGATGATGACGGCGGCATCAAGACGAAGAGCCTGCTCAGGCGATGGGTCGCCGAAGGGCTGGTGGCGCAGGACGACGGCAAGAGTGCGGACGAGGTCGCATGCGAATACCGGGACAAGCTCCTGGACCTGTGCGTCCTTGAACCCGTGTCCGTGTCCATGATGGGGCGGAATAATAGGTGCCAGGTCCACGGCGTGACGCTGGAGTACCTGGTGCACCGCTCCGTCAGCTGGAACTTCATCGCGTTGGTCCAGGAGGGCCGCCTCCTGCCAAGGGGCGGCGCTGCCAGCTCCTGCAGCATCCGCAGGGTCGCCATCCATGGCGGCGACGACGAGGGCGACATCAACCGCGCTGTGAACGACGATGATCTGCCCAGTGTCAGGTCACTGACAGTGCGCAAGACGAGCACCGTCCCTGCGAGGTTGTTGGAAAAATGCAGGATGCTTCGCGTCCTGGACCTGGAGGGCTGCGCCTGGGTCGGAATCGGAAGCGAAAGCGACGACCATGTCCGCCTCATCTGTGAGCTGCTGCACCTCAGGTATCTGAGCCTCAGGAGCACTAGGGTTGCTGAGATCCCCAGGGCCATCAAACATTTGCACAGCTTGGAGACGCTGGACCTCCGCGACACCAAGGTGGACAAGCTTCCCATGGAAGTGCTCATGCTCCCGCAGCTAGCTCACCTGTTTGGCAGGTTCGAGCTACCTGCGCAGCTTGAGGCGGATCCCAAGAGAAAGCTCGAGTATTTCTTCTCCAACAAGAGCAAGCTGGTCACCCTTGCTGGGTTCAAGATCATCGTAAACAGCAAAAGGCGAGGTCACGAGCTCATCCTGCGCCACGCAAGGACTCTTAAGAAGGTCAAGGTATGGTGCGAACTCCCTCCTGATGACGACCCTGCTGCTACTATTCGTCCTCCAAAGGGCGTCTTTTCAAAACTCAGATTTAGGAGGATGTGTCGCGATGTCCCGAGGCCCAGGAACTACAAGAAGGTTGATGCCGTCTCCTCGCCGCCGGACGGCACGCCCTCCATCCTCGACGGTTTGGTCACCTCCCTCCTCCATGAGTCGCGCGTCATCGGGTCCAATGCGCTCGATTCTCTGTCCGTTGATTTCCTCGGCAGCCACTACAGCCACTTCCTGGATTGTGTGCTCAAGGATCCCTGCGCCGTGAGATCCATCAAAGTACGGGGACGAATGGAACGCCTGCCTGACTCTCAGGTCCTAATGAAGCTGCGCGAAATCAAGGAGCTGCACCTCTGCAACACTGGGTTGGGCACCAATAAGCTTTCAGAGCTGCAGAGCATGCACTACTTGGTCTCTCTGAAGCTGAAAGAGGATACTGAGGGCTTCGGGGACGGCTCCTTCGTCGTCGAGGCCGGTGGATTCCCAAGCCTGCAGCACCTGTGCTTCCACAGCCAAAGGCTTCCGGCACTGACGTTCACACCAGGATCCATGAAATCTCTCCTCTCTCTCCAGCTCATCTGTCTAGGGCCTGCAGGCAGCGACCTTGGTGTGACCGGTGTCGCAAACCTCCCTTGTCTAGATGAGGTGATACTTCATCCTGACGCCTCTGACCACAAGATTAATGCTTGGAGAGAGGAATCACACAAGCACACCCACAGGCCCAACGTCAAGAGGCAGCAACGGAGCAACCATGCATCAAATAAATAAGCGACCTAGCTAGTGACAGACTCTCTCTACACTCGTATCTGCTCGCCGCATGCATCTTGTCTAGCTTTTGCTTGTTCAACCATACAGTATAACCTTCAAGCTTTATTTGTTCCCTTTTAATTTTCTTCCTTTTTTTCATTCTCGGATGATGCATGCGTTTATATACATATGTAATATGAACAGCTCTGATAATTTGGCTTGCCTGGTGCACATGGGCATCAGTCATTAAACAAAATGTACTAGCTGCTTGTTTGTGAATTACCTACTTGACCTGATCAATTTATTAATTTCTTCGACGTGCGTGGAGCCAGGAACTCAGGATGGCAAATTGGGGAGTCTACGTTGCAGCTAGAGCTAGGACTTGGGCCGTGCCATTTGAGAGCGGGCCGCGGCACAGTTATTTGGCACGGCCCAAAGCACGGCACGGCACGAAATATTTTGGGCCGTGCCGGCACGACCCGAACGCGAGGGCCGTGCTGTGCCTAGGATCTCAGCACGATGAGCTGCATGGCCCGGCCCGAATGTTGGGCCGTGCTTGGGCTGGCACGACATGATAAATTGTATTTTTTAGCATTTACTGTACTACCTCTTATCCAACTATTAAATAGATCATTAAAATCATTGAAACTTTTATGAAGTAGTACACTCATAAAATATATGTTTTATATCATGATTGAGTAAAGAAAACTAGTAAAGATATCGTGAGGGTCGTGCTTGGGCCGGCACGACCCGAAGGTGTGCCGGCGTGCCATGGGCCGTGCTTGGACCGAACCAAAATTTTATCATGTCATACGGTACGGCCCGATGTGCCTCACGTGCCTAAAGGACACGACCCGAAGCGGCACCAAGCACGAGAGGGCCAGGCCGGGCCGGCACGGCACGGCACGGCCTAAGTCCCACCTCTACTGCAGCAATGCTGCCTAGCCTGCTCAACCACAATGCACGTTGTCTAGCTTGCTCAACCATGCACACGGTTTAATCTTCAATTTAAATCCTTTCCCTATTTCTTTCCTTTCCATTTCCTCTGATAATATATATTGTTTTGTGTGTGCGCGAATATCCGATGATTAGGCTAGCTAACCTGATGGACGTGGCCATATAGCAAACAAAGTGTTGGAAACTTGACTTTAGCCAAGTCCGAACATGGGTGAAAGTGAAAAATTGTATCCCTCCAATGCCGTTTCACCGGTCACATGACTACATTTATAGCACCCGTGGCCTCAGGCACTATGGTCCCTCAGTCCAAGCCTCACAACCGTCCTTCATCGCGCCCGGTTCATCGGCACGACCCGTCTCTACTTGACCTTCACCTCACCATCGATCACCGCTTCCGAGCTCCACACCTGCGCACCACAAGCCAAGAGACATGTTGCGTCACAGCTATTGACAATGACTCATCATAACCCAAACCATAAGGGCACATATCAACCCTGTGTTCGCAATCTCCCCCTTGATGAATACATTGTCAACACCACCACACAATAGTAGACAAAAGGAAAAGAAGAAGAAAAATAGAGAACTCATCCAAATGACCAAAAGACAAAGAAAAGTCAAAACGAGGTCATTTGAAATAAGCAAAACTTGGTCCCCAAAGACATGGGCAATGGTTCGACGCAATGAAGTAAAACACAGCTTTCCCTTGAGAAGAGATAAAATGGGCTCAATGTGGCGGAACCGCCTGAATTATCATGGCCCCTGTGCACCTGTCGTCACTCCTAGAGTCTCGGACTACTATGCACGAGAGCCTGACAACTCCAGAAGCCCTGTCAGAAATTTCTGTGAAACCCCAAGCCCTCCAAACTTATCTCTGAGGAGGATCGTTCGTTCGGAGAGCATTATAACACTGAAGCATTTGTATCAAACTACATATCAGAGTAAAGTGTGGAAGTATTACAACACCATTTACAAGAAGGTATTAAAAGTATTACAAATTATAAGCTTTTCCTCTCTTAACCTAATGAGGTGGCATTAATAAGTTCGATAAGTACTATACCATAAACAACCTGCCCAGGGTATGTATTAAGCACATGTCATCTACCGACGTCCTTCCCATTAAACCTGCATGCAACATGACAAGAGTAGCCATGCCGAAGCGTCTTCACCTGCAATAGCGGTTTAAAAACCCTGAGTACTAAGGTAGTCAACAAGTCTTACCCGTCTATAGAAAAAGACTCCAAGGATATACAGATTTGTAGGACATGGAGAGTTTTAGCAAGAATAAGCCTTTTTGCAGAAAAGAGCTTTACTAATCTTTAGCTTCCATCTTTTATCTCTAGATTCAATACTTAAAGAAATTCAGATTTAATTCTATTCTAAATCACACATATCATTAGGTGTCATAACAAAATTATAGTTATGTATTCAAGTTGTTACTACGATGAGTGGTTCCACGGTTGAGTCTCCATAACCGAGGAGCAACGACGATTCGAACCGATTATACCCAGCTGGGGATCCAAACCACATGGTATATTTACAACCTAATCTGGCATAGACGAACCTGTCTTCCACGGATCCTCCAAAACGTGAACCGGTCTGCGCTACACGAGAGCATAGTACTCCACCGTCCTACACCATCCATAACGGGTTACTTGGTATCTCGCCCTTGACGGATCCTTCGATAGCGTGGGCACCCGCTACTCCCGCCATCTCTCCACTCCCAGTGCGCGGTTGTCGTTTCACAAAATGGAATCACCGAAGCCAGGGCTACCAGAGCAGGTGGCCAGTTGCAAAGTCTCAATCACAATAGGCCTACATCGGCATGGTCCTCAGTCGACACAGGTGGCACGAGCTCGATCAGGCAAACCTGTCAGCTCAAACATTTTTCCTTTTCTTACCTATAGTCCCGCCCGGTCTCCACTTATTAATATCATCATTATTAAACAATCTCAGACTCATGTTCTGAGTTGAGTAAACATTAAGTAAAACCTAATTCTCACGAACGAATAAACCGTCGTTCGACTTCTACCGAATACTAAGCATGATAACATCGGAAAACATCAACAAGGGTAATTTCTAGGGAAACCTGTAATTCAAGGTGGTTTACGCATCAACAGGTTTCAATCAAATCCTATTTACGTAAATGCACATCACATAACACAAGTGCGACAAACATTTTATAAAATACAAGGAAATGATTTAGGCACCGGGGCTTGCCTTTCGTCGAGGATCAATCAAACAAGTCCTCCGAATCTCGATCACTACATGTAGAATAACAATACATGCGTAACATGATGCATGATGAAATGATTACTATGAAAAATAGAGATTAACAAAGTTAATCACCTTGAGTGCAACTTTCCATCACGGTAAAATTGCATCCCAAGTGATTAACTACTAACCTGAACTATTTTTCTATTTTGATTATTTAAACCCTAATTAAGTTACTAATGGTTTGCCATGAAACACCTAATGTTTACGGTTCCATGGTCTCCATATTATCCAAAATGTCATTTAAAAACATTTAATTATTTTTCATAATCATTTATGCATTTATTATATTGAAGAAAAGCCATTTCTATACATGTTTAAATTTATTAATCAATTAAAAATCACCAAAATAGTACCAAACTTTTTGTTTGAGCTCCAATAAGTATAATTAATACCAACAAAAATTTTCATAATTTTTGGAGACTTAATTTTATTTCTACAAATTAAACAAGCTTCATTTAATTAAGTTTTGCAAAAATGTAAATATAAAAGTTTATATTTTTGTCTAAACATTATTTTTATCTTGTAGAATACATTTTCAAAAAATTAACAAAACAAGTTTCATATTTTTCTAACTTATCTAGAATTACTTATGAATTTTTAAATAAACAGATCACATAAATCATTTTCAGAAAACAAAAAACGGGTGAAACCCTTTTCCACCCGGCCCTAGCTAACCCCCACCCACTGACTCACGGGCCCCGAGGTCAACGGACCCACTCCGGCTTTGATCCGAGCCAGGACGGTGCAGACCGGGATGTCTGGGCATGCTCGTCCCGCCTGTGTCAGTTAAAGACCGTCCATTGTAGGCCTGCTTGTTACCGAGACTTTGCAACTAACCACATGCTTCGGTAAGCTTTGGCTCCGGTGATTCCTTGACTTGAAGCGACAACCGCGCACTAAGAGTGGAGAGATGGCGGGAGCAGCGTGTACCCTCGTGGCAATGGCCGTATTGGAGGAGTACTGTACTTTCGGGTGGCGTGAACCGGTTCAGGTTTTGAAGGAGCCATGGAAGATGGGTTGATATATGCAAGATTAAGTGCTACATATACTATGTGGTTAGGGATCCCTAGCTGATTATAATCGGTTCGAATCGTCGTTGCTCCTCGGTTATGGAGACTTGATATCCTGACCTACCTCGTCGCTAATCAATGGAACTTGATGATGCTTAAAATTATGAAATGTGATGTTTATAAAGTGAATGATTTAGATTAAGCGCAAAGTGGATACTTCTAAATACTTAAATTGGCTAAAACTTGAATGTAAGGATCCATTGGTAGATGCTTTTTTGCAAAATATTCTGAACCCTTATCCTGAGCTTTCCTATTCCTTTTAAGCTAGCATGCCCTTGGAGTCTTTTTCTTTAGTCGAGTAAGACTTGTTGAGTACCCTCAAGTACTCAGGGTTTGTTAACCCCTATTGCAAGTGAGCCGCATGAGTAGGTCTGCATTGGACCCTGCTGCATGATGGTCTTTCAAATGGATGATGATGATTAATTGATATGACCCTTTTGCCGGGTATTTAATTGTGTAATATGTATGATGTTACTTTTGCTACTCCACTACTATGGTTTGTAATAACCGCACTTAAGTTTGTAAGTTTTGAGACAACTGGTTTGTAAACTTAAGTTATGTAATGCTTCTGCACTTTTACTCCGATATATATTTTTGGTGATCCTGCTCAGAAGATCATGGATGATTCGGATTTCCCGAGGACACCCGACAGACTTCTTAAGTTATTTGGAACCCATTCGTAGCAGTCAGAGGTCTTCGGGACAATGACATGTGCATATGGGCCATATAATTTAGGAGGTTATGTTACACCTGGTATCAGAGCAGTCATTGTTGAGGCTATTGTAGTATTGCTTTACAGAACTTCAAAATGTTTTGGATCAATAAAATTAACTCGATACTTTGGTCCAAATTGCTTATGATCTCTCCGTATTCATTTCTATAGATCTTTAGTTATGTTTAAAGACTTTGTTGTGGAATAGCATGTAAAGTATCCCTATGTTCTAAAAGTACTTTTATGTATATTTTACATTAAAGTCTTGTATGCTTGATTCATGCATCATGCTTAATTAACCTGTTAATTACCTTCCCTTTTAATGTGGGTTGGGTTAAGTAGTATCAATCCCATTCTTGCTAACCTTTTGAATCCTTCCAAGCTATCCTTAATAACCCTGATCTTACCCTCTTCAGGATGGCCTGTACTAAATTGACACCTCGCAAGTCAACGGGACCCAAGGGAGTACCTCAACACCAGCTTGCGCCCAGGAATGACGAAGCTATTAGCAGCCGTGGCAGAACTGATCTACAGGCAGAAGTAGAGAGGCTGACGATTGAGTTAGCCCAAGTTACCAGGGACCACTGCCATGACGTCATTCAGATTGGACAGCTGAAGCGTCAGCTGCGTCATATGATGGAAGAGAGGAATGAAGCTTGGCGTAGGGAAGACACCGCCAGAGCTTGTGTAAATGAGTTGGAGTTCTATGTGGAGGACCTAGAAGGATACAATGAAAACCTGCATGAGGAAGTCCACAGGTGAATAATCTGATGGACCCAAACCATGAGCCTCAAGCAGGGGAGCATGATCTTGGAGTCGTAGTGGCTCCTGGTGAGGAAAGTGAGGATGAGGAAGACCCGAAAGAAATAGTGCCTGCAGATAATAGTAATGTTGAGGTGGAGTGAATCTGGCATGGACACCGCCGAGGATGACTGAGTTGGTTGAGAGTTGAGTTGTATAATAGCTTGCTTTGCTTATGTCAGTAGTAGTTGAACTGGGGAGTCTTGCCTAAGTGCAGACATGCAAAGTAAATAATGAACCATGTAAGGTGTGTGTTGTAGTACTCTTCTTAAAAGTTCAATAAATGCATGTGAACAAGGTATGCCTTGTTTATAAACAGATGCCGGTTCGTACGCGTGCGTTCGATGAGGATGGGACTTCGTAGAATGGGGGTGATGTTTCCAATCCACCACTCGTTCCACCCACTTTGGCCGATGCTATCGCAACCTTAGTCAATGCTAGGAATGAGACCACATATGTTGATTTCACCGACACCCATCCGCCGGTATTCATAAAGGCAGACAAACCTCTGGAGGCAGACGATTGGCTCCGCACCATGGAGCAAATGTTTAGTCTCATCCACTGCACTGAATACTAGAAGCCTATGTTCACAGTCCAATAGCTTAGGGGTGCTGCAGGGGCTTGGTGGGCAAATCTTCTTGCTGCCCAGCCAGCTGGTCACCGTCTAACATAGGCAGAATTCTGTGAGGCCTTCCATGCTCACTATATTCCTGATGGACTGATGGTCTTGAAGTTGGAAGAATTCCTTGCTCTGCACCAAAAAGATTCGACTGTTATGCAGTATGTTGGTCAATTCAATCATATTTCACAGTATGCTCCTGACCATGTTAACACTGACCACAAAAAGAAGACCTGTTTCGTAAGAGGTCTAAACACTAAGATTTAGAGGATGATGACTCGCAATCCCAATGCTACTTATCATGAGGCAGTCAATATCGCCATTGCTTATGAGGAAAAGAATCGTGTGCACCAGGAGGCCAAGAAAAAGAAGAATATGTCAGGTGGATCATCTGGTAGTAACCAAAAGCGTCAAAAGATCATTTATCATCCTGTTAATCACTCCCGTACTCCTTATCATCCACCACAGTTCCAAGCCAGGCAGCAAGCATTTGTCTGACCTATTGGAGTTGTCCCAAATCCACGACAGCCGAATGCCCCTGGCATTCGTACCCCAACCCCACAGGGTAACCACAACTGTCCCTGCTATAACTGTGGCAAGCCGGGTCACTTCTCCCGAGAGTGCCCGTATCCAAGGCAGTACAACACCAATGTTCCGAGAGCTCCGGTCAATCAGCAGACAGAACCATAACCGGAACAATAACCAGAATGCTCAGAAGGGCAAAGCTGAGAAGAAGACTGGGTGTGTGTTCTACACGCAAGCTGAAGCTATACCAGAAGGAGAGCCCGTGATGACAGGCATGATTCCTGTTGCCAATCATCCCGCAATTATGCTTTTTGACTCTGGTGCATCGCTTACATTCATCAATCGAACCTTTGTCATGAAGCGTGAAATTTCAATTGGGGAAACAAAAGAAAATTTCTTTATACAGTCACCCGGGGGATGTCTGTGTACTAAGGAAATGGTGCATCAAGTGCCTATAGAACAAGGTGGGCTACTTTTCTCACATCAATGATAGTGCTAAAGAATCAGGATATAGATGTGATCCTAGATATGAATTGGATGTATCAGCGAGGAGCTATTATATATACTTTGAATAGAACTATAAGGTTAATCTTACTAGTCAATCTTAGCTTCTCATCCAACTTCCAACAACTAAGAGGGCAGTTGAGAAAGTTTGTACAACCTTAGTCAAGGAAATCCAAGATATTCCTGTAGTCTGTGAGTTTCCTGATGTATTCCCAGATGATCTACCTGGCCTACCTCCTAATAGAGATGTGGAGTTTGTGATTGAGCTGAAGCTAAAAACTCCTCCAATATCTGGGAGATCTTATAGAATGCCTCCCAATCGGTTGGCAGAACTTAAAGTTCAGTTGCAAGGGTGCTTGACAAAGGTTTCATTAGGCCAAGTTTATCACCATGGGGATGTCCAGCTATCTTTATGAAGATGGACAAAACTCTGAGGTTATGTGTTGATTACCGTCCATTGAATGAAGTGACTATTAAGAACAAGTACCCCCTTCCTCGAATTGATCTACACTTTGATCAACTTGCTGGAGCAGAAATGTTCTCTAAGATTGATCTTCGATCTGGGTACCATCAAATCAAGATTCGTCTAGAAGATATTGAAAAGACTGCTTTCACTACCCGGTACGGTCTGTATGAGTATCTGGTCATGTCATTTGGCCTTACTAATGCACCAGCTCACTTCATGTACCTGATGAACTCCATTTTCATGCCTGAGACCGACAAGTTTGTGGTTGTCTTCATTGATGACATCCTAATATATTCCAAAAACAAAGAGGAACATGCGGAACACTTACGCATTGTTTTGAATCGCTTAAGAGAACAACAGTTGTATGCTAAATTTAGCAAGTGTGAGTTCTAGCTCGATGAGGTACCATATTCCTTGGGCATGTCTTGTCTGCCGAGGGAGGTGCTGTTGATCCTGGCAAAGTAAGGGATATCCTAAATTGGAAACAACCTACCACAGTTCACTAAGTTCGTAGTTTCCTGGGAATGGCGGGTTATTATCGTCGTTTCATTCCTGACTTCTCCAAGATATCCAAGCCTATCACTGAACTACTAAAGAATCAAGTTAACTTTGTCTGGTCACCAGAATGCGAGAAGGCATTCCAGACTCTGGAAAAGTTGCTAACTTCTGCACCAGTGCTAGCTCAGCCAAATATTGAGAAACCATTTGATGTTTACTGTGATGCTTCTGGTATTGGCATTGGTTGTGTGTTAATGCAAGAAGGTCAAGTCATTGCATATGCTTCTAGACAACTCAAACGTTATTGGCATTTCTTAGCATCATCGAAGGAAATAGACTTTTGGTCTATCCCCAGCAATGCCACCAAGGAATGCCTGGTGGCATTTCTTAGCACCACTGCTAGAATTGGGATATCCTAGTAGAATACGAAGTGTTGACATCTACTAACATCACCAAATATAACTATATAACTTTTAATGCGAGAGGCGAGATTAGAAGATGAATGGTAATTAATTGACTTGTCATTAGCAACTAGCCACTTTTCTATTACCAACATTCTTATGCAAGAACTAGGTTGTCATCCCTAATTAATAATGCTAAGAATAAATAAAGGTTTTATATATTAATCTATGTGACTAGGCAGAAATAAATATAAATAATATAAACTAAGATCAGTTCTGTAAGCGGACAGATAATTATACCATTGTAGCATTTTACCTAGGGAGTTCTACCAGGTTGTCGATTTATATTTATACCACTGGGAAGGACTAGGATAAACTTTAATCTATTATATTGATAGTGATGGTATACAATGGATAAGTAACATTACCGATGTCATTTAGTCTACTCATAACAGGTAGAGGTCGCAAGGTAAATAAATATAAAGGTGATAAGTATGATCAAGCATCATAAATAAAGTATAATCATCAGAGCACTTCTCTAGTCATAATAATAGGTAGCCAATGGATAAACTAAGGAATTAATATCAAAGGTAATTCTATAACTACATCAATGAATAACTCTAATTAGTGCAATTACATCTAGCAATTATTGTTAGACTAATCCTAAATCATGATCACATGCAAAGGGCATCATCTAGGAAGGATGTGAAATAGAGTCATGATCTAACTTCGTGACCGTGCCTGCTGGCCTACATACGAGGGGTGGACTACAGAGGACTCAACGCAGCTGTCACCTACGCGATCTACCACACGACCCGGCACATCAGGGTGCACTCGCAGATAAACAAGATACCTAGACACCACGTCTACATATTGTTTATCATCTATCCATCGTCCGTATGAATAAACGCTATACGAGCAATTACATGAATTCAATAAGATCAAACCAACTATACTAGACATATAATCAAAGTAGACAAAGACTATTGTAATCAAGAACACATGAACTATTAAGAACAATGTTTCCCTAATCATAATGAAGAATACAATAATAGAGAAAGAACTAGAATTATACCGAACTCCGTGCTCCAGACAGACGCCGGGGCTCCAGATCCGCTGAAGAACTAGAACTCCTCTCCTCTCTAATCTAACTAGGCTAGAACTATGAACTAGGAGGCTCTTGATGGCTTGAGGACTTGATGCCTTGAATGAATGATGGGTTGATGCCTCCAGGGGGGTCTGCCTCTTTATTTATAGCCCGGTGGAATGCACGTGGGCCGTAGGATCAAACCGACTTGAAATAAGGGCTGAGATGACTCCACAAAGGTGACGGAAGAAGACTCCATAAGCTGGGCCAAAACCCTAGCAGGGGGGCGCCGGCCGGCCCCACCCTGGTGGGTCTCGGGCCCCGGTGCTTCGGGTGTGTTCCAGATGCTTCTAGTGTTCTCATGATGATGTTTCCTTGGCGGTTAAGTTACGTGGTAATCATGCTCTTTAACCCTTCTTTTATGCTTTTCTGGAATAGCACCTGAAAAATACAGAACATGCAAAACTCATGGAAACTGTCAGTTAAAACCCTAGACTAGTGTGTATTCATGTATCCTTTGGTGTCTAAAGTTTTAATAAAAGTTGACGTTATCAACCGTCAACAACACCCCCAAGCTTACCTGTTTGTCAGTCCCTTGGCAAACGAACTAAGCCTAATTACTAATGTAATTGGATCAGGAGTTGCTACAATGTCTTCATACTTCCCAAGTACACATGCTGCCATCATAGATTCTCCTCCGAATTAGACAAAACTGCTCTAAGTTTTAAACTTACCCATTTTACCTTTAACTATGGGGCTTTTCAGTCCTTGCCTCAGTCTTGAGTAATTGAAAGAAAGAACAATCAAGTCTTGCACTATGTAGCAAATTCTTCATAGTACCACTATTCCGGAGTTTTGCAAGTTTTCAAAATAAAACTCAGAGTTTTAATTGTATGACACCCTCAAGTCTCTTCAATATCTATGGTATTTGTGGATCTCACTTAAGGCATTAATGTTATGCCTTCCTATAACTAAGGATTTATCATAGAAGTGGTAATAACAAGGTTTACGCATACTTGCAATTCATATATTGTAAAGTCAAACAATGGATCCACAGAGAATCGAGGCATACAATCAAATCAAGATGTGCATGTGTATGGAATATGGTGGATAGGTGTATATGTGGTATATAGTGGCTATTCCTAATTCTACTTTTGCTCTTTGGAAATGATTCACTCTCCTTTGTAACTTGGAGGAACACATGGGCTATCTTTATTCTTTCTCTTCTCTTTTGTTTTCATTCGGGAGGCGGGCATCTAGTACACATTGTTTTAATGCTGGGACACTTGTCCATCTTTTACTACCTTTTTATATTTTTGCATAGCCACATGTATCCTTTGAATATGAATGACTGGAGAGATAATAATAATAAGAACTTAGAGCAATTATATCATGGCTGTCCTACGCGGTTTATATATTTTTGGTGTTTACTCCTAGTGTAGGAGAAAACATTTTCATGATGAACATTGATGAAAATGGAAATGGTTGCGATTACTCCCAAAGTAGGAATAATGTATATGTACTGAAGTGTGTACGTGATCTTGGTTTTAAAAGCAAGACAAGACTCTCATATAGTATACAACAAAGGTTGACTAAACTCAATGCAAAGCAAGCAGCATGAATGTGCAAAAAGTTTCCTATCTAGATGTATCATATATTCCTTTGGTAGGAATTCATACTTTGTCATACAAAAGCTCGTCATGTAGATTTTAAGTTTTTAAAAATAAATCTCCAAAACTTAGTAATGCTAGGAATAAGATAAATAGTAGCTTAACTTTCATGAAACATATCAAGTAATTACCTAGACTTAACTTAAACACATGCCTCCACAAGTTTCAGGTTCAGAGTAAATTCTTAAATTAAAACAGCAATATCTAAAAATCAGGAGAATTTAAGTTTGACAACAAGACATTTGAAAAGTATTGTGACAGAGCAACTATTCATCATCTCCAAGATAAAATTTTAATGTTCATCATTTTTTTTAATTTAGTTCTAGCCTAGACTGACTCTAAACAAACTCTAATATATAGATAGATATTTATTTGCTTTTTAAATTTTATCTTACTAGCTAACTCACGCGAAAAAGCAATATAGTAATAATGATAAATAGGATAGAAAACTTATACTTAGTTGGATTTTAATTGAAGGGTGCCCTCCCCCAAGCTTGACGTTTGACAGGATCTTTGGTGTTGCAAATTGAGTGATCCTTTTGAGCAGTGTATCGGCAGTGTAAGGGCGTCGGGTTGACTAGCTCCTTGATCTTGTATTTTCCTATGAAACTCAATTTCCAATAAAAATACCAAATCTCATAGAAAGGGGTTAGGTTTTATACCACTCCATGGTAAGTGATTGATTTTATATTTCTAGCAGAAGCTTCCTAAGTGGAGCTTCATGTGCCCACATATTTTTGGTATTATTTTTTTTCTAAAAGGTGTGGTCCTTCATGTGCCCACATATTTTTTGGCATTTTGTGCTTGTATAAAGTAGACTCAACAATCGTACAGGTAAAGTTATCAGGTAACTAGGGGATGCTCCTCCCCCAAGCTTGATGTTTGCAATACTTTGTGCTTGAATGATCTTCAGAGTGAGTGGGTTAGTAGCAGTCCTGGTGGGTGCCACTAATAAACTCTCTCCTTAGTCATAATATTATTCCTGCATCGTTATACTCCAACAAGAAAACCAAAACTCGAGGCTCGAATTATCAAGAGGTTAGCGGTCAGCCAATAAGCACTTTGATTATTCTTTGAGTTGATTTTAATTAATATATTTTAGCAGGATTCTAACAGGTTTCTCTTTTTAGGATTTTCTAGTTTTCTTATGTAGCAATAAAAAAATGTAAGCATGCTAGTAATAATTTTTATGCCACCATAGGGAATATTTATTTCCATGGGGCTTAGGATTTTTATAATGCAACAAAGTAACTATAGATCATTATTTTTATTTTTATGCCACCACAGTAAATATGCCTACAGGATTACCATAGGTTCATTCACATGAGGCTTTAATATTTATGATGCAGTAAATAAAGAAGTAAATATTTTTGTTGGTTTATTATTTTTAATATGCAAAAATGATTGTACTAATAAAGGTGCTAAGCAAAATTACTAATGAATGCTAAATTAATTAGATAACTATCATTCTAACCTTATGGCTAGGGTACGAAATTTAAAGTCTACCGACATTACTTAGATAGAGGAGAGTACTTACTCGTTAGGTTCATTGTTTGAGGTTATCTCAGTCAATTCCCCATTTTGCGGTGGTGTAGCAGGTGCGTCTTCTTTCTCCTTCCATCTCCTTTCTGTCTCTTCTGCTTCTCTCTTTTCTAGCTCCAACTCTTCCTTGTAAGCTTCTCTTTAATCTCTCTTTATCCATTCTTCTACTTGTGCCTGAATCTCTTCTTTCTCTGCCTTAGCAATCTGGTCTATCCTTTCAGCTTCCGCTTCCCACTCACTCCAGCGTGGTGCTTGTACGGCTTCTTCTTGCTCCTTGTAGCAGTCTTCATACTTTACAATCTTGCCAGGGAACTCCTCCCATCCATAGTGAGGCTGGGCAGCCTGACGGCAGGTTTGGCGTTTCCTTCTGTTGCGTTGCTTCCTGATCTGCTCATGGTTAAGATGTGTTTTAAATTGACAGCGAACCTTTCCGGTGGGTAGGTTGAAGTGGATCTGTCCAGACCCGATGTAAATGATAGCATTGGCGGTGTAGAGGAACGGTCTTCCCAAAAGAATAGGCGAGTCATCGTCCCCCTGCGTGTCAAGAACTAGAAAATCTGCAGGTATATATTTATTTTGAATTCTTACCATGACATCCTTGACTACGTCTTCAGGGAATCTCAGTGATTGGTCTGCCATCTACAACTAAATATATGTTGGGTGTAATGGTAAATCATCAAATAATTCATCATATACCTTTTTGGACATTACGTTGACGCCTGATCCAGTGTCGCAGATGGTGTCGGGAAAAGTGATGTCTCTGATTGTGCATTCGATGATTGGTACACCTGGGTCACCTTTCTTTGTTGGAAATGGTTTTGGGAGCATATGATCATTTTCTGTGTTGATAGCATTGATTAGCTGAGCGGTTCCTTCAGGTACATGCTGGGGTTTGTTCTTCTTCCATCTTCTATTGTTCTTCTTCTTGGGTGCTGGTTGTTGTTGCTGCTCTTCTTGTTGATGGAATTGCTTCGGGACTGCTGGATTCTTGAGGATGCAGTTCTTGAATGAAAATCTCTCCTTCTTGTCTTTGATGGAGAGCACAATCTTGGCGTGTTCCTCATAGATGATGGCTTTGGTTGTGCATAAGAATGGTCATCCCAAGATAATGGGTGCCTTCTCATCTCCTCCAGTATCCATGATCACGAAGTCAATTGGGACATATGATTGCCTCACTCTGATAACAGCTTCTTCTAGTACTCCCTCGGGGTAGCAAATGGATTGATCTGCAAGCTGCAAACGCATATCTGTGTACAACAAAGGATCACCTAAAATTTTCTCATAGATTACCTTGGGCATTATGTTGACACTTGCGCCAAAATCGCAGATAGCCTCTGAAAAGCTGTGACATCCTATGGAGATAGGAATCACAGGTCTTCCAGGGTCTCCTATCTTCTCAGGTAGTGAGTGATCTATCCACTGTATATCTGCAAGCTCAATTTGGTATTGTGTTGCATTGTGAATATCAACAAGGTTAGCAGTTTCTAAATCCTCCGGCTGGCCCGGAATTTTTCCTTACTCAAATGGAGGGACAGCAGCAGTTAGCTGAGCTAATTGTGATTCTAACATTTTATTAAAGCTGTGCTAATTCTTTATAGCAGAAGCAAAGGTATCCATTCTGCTATTTATGTTTTCTAAAGCTTTATCATTTGAGGCTACCTTTCTAGACATTTGATCTAATAATTTAGATTGACCAGCAACTAAATCTCTTAATGACGGAAGATTGTAATTATTATAATTATTACCTTGGTTGTTACCTTGGTAATTACCTTGTCGAGGTTGCTGATTCCATCCTTGGTTTGGCTGGTTCCATCCTTGATTTTGCTGAGGACGATAGTAGGTGTTATTGTTGATGAAGTTTATATCCTCTTGCAACGTAGGGCAGTTGACAGCTGAATGCCCGTAATCTCCACATTCTTCACAGGTCATGCGGGAATCATTGATATGCATGACTTCCTTCTTCTCTATGTCGAGCTTCTTCATGATGAGGTCTAGCTTGGCAGTGACCATATCAGTTTCCTTGAGATGATGGATGCCTCCTTCTCTCTTACGAGGTTGAGTACATTCTTCGTTACAGCTTGAATTTGAGGCCATCTTTTCAACAAGTGCTTGAGCTTCTGGAAGCTTAAGTGACAGGAAAGCTCCTCCAGCTACAGCATCTATGGACTCACGGGTGCTTGAGATAAGCCCGTGGTAGAAGGTCTGCAATAGTAGCCAATCCTCTATTCCATGATGAGGACAGTCTTCAATGTAATATTAGAATCTCTCCCATGCTTCAGTGAATGATTCCTCATGTTGCTGTTGGAAACTTGAGATTTTCCCACGCAGAGCATTTGTCTTGCCTGTAGGAAAGAACTTTGCCAGGAAAGCAGTTGAACATCGGTCCCATGTAGTGTTCTTGTCTTTGTTGGCGTAGAACCACTACTTGGCTTTCCCTAAAAGTGAAAATAGGAAAAGACAGAGTAAAATAGCATCTCTTGGTACTCCTCTAATCGTGAAGGTGCTGCAAATATCTAAAAGGTGTTGTAAGTGTGCACTTGCATCTTCATGAGCTTTTCCACAAAACTGGCTGGCTTGAACCATGGTGATAAGAGTAGGCTTGAGCTCGAATCCATTCTCCCTCGTATTGACTGCTGGTCCAGTCCGGATGTTTTCTGTTGTTGGGGCAGAGAACTCGCGCAGCGTCTTCTCAGCCATGCCTTCAAACACAGGAGATAAATCTTCTCTTAAGTGTTATTCTTCTAATATTGGAGCTGATTCCCTTGACGAATGAGCTTGAGCAGCAATGGGTGTTTTTGATGGTAGCTTGAAATTGTCCCTCGCTTCTACAAACTTCTTTCTTCTTAGGAGTTTCTCTGGATCGTCAGTGAAATTATTTAGAAGAGAAAAACCATTCATTCATCACCCTGCATAAGATAAGCAAATGATAAAAATAAGGGTGTTCCTGTTTGAGTTAGAGATCAATCGGTAATACAATCTTATCCATTATGTATACATATGCTATCAATATTTCCTAAGTTTAATGTGCCTTCCCCAGCAACGGAGCCAAAAATGCTTGTTGACATCTACTAACGTCGCCAAATATAACTATATAACTTTTAATGTGAGAGGCGAGATTAGAAGATGAATGGTAATTAATTAACTTGTCATTAGCAACTAGCCACTTTTCTATTACCAACATTCTTATGCAAGAACTAGGTTGTCATCCCTAATTAATAATGCTAAGAATAAATAAAGGTTTTATATATTAATCTATATGACTAGACAGAAATAAATATAAATAACATAAACTAAGATCTGTTCTGCAAGCGGACAGATAATTATACCATTGTAGCATTTTACCTAGGGAGTTCTACCAGGTTGTCGATTTATATTTGTACCACTACGAAGGACTAGGATAAACTTTAATCTATTATATTGATAGTGATGGTATACAATGGATAAGTGACATTACCGATGTCATTTACTCTACTCATAACAGGTAGAGGTCACAAACTAAATAAAGATAAAGGTGATAAGTATGATCAAGCATCATAAATAAAAGATAATCATCAGAGCACTTCCCTAGTCATAGTAATAGCTAGCCAATGGATAAACTAAGGAATTAATATCAAAGATAATTCTATAACTACATCAATGAATAACTCTAATTAGTGCAATTACATGTAGCAATCATTGTTAGACTAATCCTATATCATGGTCACATGCAAAGGGCATCATCTAGGAAGGATGTGAAACAGAGTCATCATCCAACTTCACGACCAAGCCTGCTGGCCTACATACGGGGGGCGGATTACAGAGGACTCAACGCAGCTGTCACCTACGCGATCTACCACACGACCTGTCACATCAGGGTGCACTCGCAGATAAACAAGATACCTAGACACCATGTCTACATATTGTTCATCATCTATCCATCGTCCACATGAATAAACGCTATACGAGCAATTACATGAATTCAATAAGATCAAACCAACTATACTAGACATATAATCAAACTAGACAAAGACTATTGTAATCAAGAACATATGAACTATTAAGAACAATGTTTCCCTAATCATAATGAAGAATACAATAATAGAGAAAGAACTAGAATTATACCGAACTCCGTGCTCCAGACAGACGTCGGGGCTCCAGATCCGCCGAAGAACTAGAACTCCTTTACTCTCTAATCTAACTAGGCTAGAACTATGAACTAGGAGGCTCTTGATGAACTAGGAGGCTATTGATGGCTTGAGGACTTGATGCCTTGAATGAATGATGGGTTGATGCCTCCAGGGGGGTCTGCCCCTTAATTTATAGCCCGGTGGGATGCACGTGCGCCGTAGGATCAAACTGACTTAAAACAAGGGTTGAGATGACTTCACGAAGGCAGCGAAAGAAGATTCCAGAAGCTGGGCCGACACCCTAGCAGGGGGGCGCTGGCCGGCTTCTAGTGTTCTTGTGATGATGTTTCCTTGGCGGTTAAGTTACGTGATAATCATGCTCTTTAACCCTTCTTTTATGCTTTTCTGAAATAGCCCCTGGAAAATACAGAACATGCAAAACTCGTGGAAACTGTCAGTTAAAACCCTAGACTAGTGTGTATTCATGTATCCTTTGGTGTCTAAAGTTCTAATAAAAGTTGACGTTATCCACCGTCAACACTTAGGAATACCAACTTATAGGTCTTAACGATTACAGATGTTATCCGCAAGCGCACGGATCTATCGTTGTAGCATTTCACCTGGGAGTATTATCAGGTATCGTTATTTATATTTTTCCCAAGGGAAGGCAATGGTAATAAGAAACTAGCCTGAATATGCATCAATACCTTTATGTATACATAACAAATAAAGTCTATTGCAGGGGTTAACGGTGATTTGCAGATAGTGGACACAAACTCTTAGGCTATCTCTAAGGAATAAAGTAAAAGGAAGGATAAAAGAATAATCCTAGTGAGCAGGCTGTTGTTCTAATATAGCCATGCAATGAATAGTTCATCATATAATTTACATGGTTAGAACTAAGACTTGGTTAGAATGAATGGGGAGGTCCCGGGGCCTGGTCTGCCAGGCCATGGGGATTTTATGAACTCCTACACGAATACCCAAACGTGGGGGATTACAAGGGACGGACAGGGCTGTCATCACCTACTGCCAACCCCTCAACCGTGGAGCACCGTGATATCCGCAGGCTCCTGCGCACCCGAGCCCCATGCTCGCGTACAAGGAAACTGCCCATACTCCCCCAGGACTCCAAC
Source organism: Eremochloa ophiuroides (assembly GCA_038502445.1). NCBI lineage: Eukaryota > Viridiplantae > Streptophyta > Magnoliopsida > Poales > Poaceae > Eremochloa > Eremochloa ophiuroides. The sequence goes on from JAHLJS010000004.1 coordinate 43,815,272, forward strand.
TCTACGGATTGACGAGCTAGAGTATGGGCAAACCCGAAGGAACAACGAACCACCATTCTAATCTTAATCCTACTCAAATAAATCATATGAACGATGAAGAACAAGCATGAACATGTTATGAACATTTCATATAAACTATGTGCTAGTTCATACAAGATGAAAATAACAAGAACATGATTATACTCTAAATCATATGCAAAGCTATATAAAGGATATGAGAACTTGACTAAGGAAGAAGGCATCATGGATTCTCACCAAGTATCCCATTCTCCTTGGAGACAAGCTCTCCAAGTAGCTCAAGCCTTGCTCTACTACTCCTACCAGCTACTACTAAGATATATGAGAGGGTAGAGAGGAATAGCCCAAGTGTGGTGTGTGTGTGGTGTGTGGAGGCCTCCCCCTCTACTTATACTAGTATGGAGGTCGATTTGGGGAATATTCCCGGGTACATGCCCTAACCGACCTCCGCTATTGATGACCAAACCGACCTAGCAAGGTGGGCCCGAGAGGCGGTAGGGGGGCGCGGTTGCGCCCCTGGCGTGGCTGGCCGCTGCCTTGCTCTGTTGGGCCTCTAGCTAGGCCTAGAGGAGTGTGGCGCCATGGGCTTGCCCAAGTTTGTCTCTGGTTGGGCCTTTTTGCCTTCCTTTGCTTGATATGTTATTTTACGCTTTCCGAAATGGCGCCTTTTTGACTCGAATCCGTTGTAAATGGCCTTAGTTCCTGAAAAAGTGTAGATTCTACCACTACAAGTGGAATTCGGTCAATAATAAATTTATATGTGTGCATAAGTATTTATTTCTTGTCTTTTTGGTCTCCTATTGGCGGTAAAAATGTGTCGCTTAGGACCGCCAAGAAGATCCCCTAAACTTACACTTTGTTCGTCCTCGAGCAAAAAGCTAAGTTTGTTGTTGATCAGGAGTTGCTACTATGCCGATTACATTTCAAAAATGCCATGTTCATAATAAAGTTTTCTTCGGCAATTTGAATGAATTGGCATAGTACTTACCTCGTATTGTCGTGTCACTTGTGGGCTTTTTGACTTTCTCCAGTCTTGGATTGTTTTCAAGATAGAATGGCTCCATAGACCTGCCTTTCATTCATTCTTTGTTTGACACGACATTCCTGAGGTTTTGAAAGTTTTTGAAGATAAATGTGAGTTCCTCGAATGATACACTTGATCGCTCTATGTGTATAATTTCCTCACCAAAGGATTTTTGATTTTGCCTTTCTTTCATCCTACCATCTAATAGGTTTGTGTGGAGCTTTGGGTAGGTATGAGAGTGGCATACTTGCATTTTGTAGTATTGCTAAGTCAAAGAGCGGACCTTATGGAGAAACTAGTCATACACCTTGATCAAGATGTGCGAGTGTGTGGAGCTCCTTTGTTATGTTTCTCTCTCTTTTTTTGTACTCTTTGAAAAAGTATGGGCTATCTTTTTATTTTTATTTTTATTCTTTTTCTTTTTTTGGCTCATGCTTATTTGGCATGGCATCTCTTCTCTCCTTTTCTCTTTTTTTTCTTTTTTTGGGCTTATGCTTCTTTGGCATGGCATCTTTTCTCTCTTCATGCTCTTTTGGCATGATTATTATATTTTTGCATAGCCCAAACTTAAGCAAGGAGTGGTGGTTTTTGAGAGAGAGAGAAAATCATAACAATGGTGATGGAGCTTTTATTTGGTGGATGGAATAAGGCATGTTTTTGTGTAACTCTTCGTGCAAGAGTCAGGATATTTTTGGTGGGTGTACATGGATCTTGATCATGGGTGCATGAAAAATAGTCTCGACAAAAGGTCACAACCATTTGACAAAGCTCATACAAAAATACAAGTAGCATATGACTAAGGTTTCAGAATTTTGCAATGAATAAATGTCATATGGCTTTGGTAGGAATTTTAAATCATTGAGGAATTCTTTTGATTTTAGATTTTGAAAATAAATTCTTCGGATGTCAAGTCTTTCTTAGAATGATATCCTAGCAATGTCTATTTCACTAATTCAAATATTTTCAACAACTTAGACTAGATCAAGTGTTTGCGTCCCACAAGTTTAAAGTTTTAGAGGTAAATATTATTATTATTATTATTATTATTATTATTATTATTATTATTATTATTATTATTATTATTATTATTATTATTATTATTATTATTATTATTATTATTATTATTATACTACTATTGATGGTAATTATTGTATGATTTCAACCGTCAACTAAACATGAAAGAGTGGTATAAAAGCAATCACCAACATAGAATAGGGTTTAAACTGACAGAATTCCATGAGTTTTGGTAGATCTGTGTTTTGCAGGGAGTAATCAGGAAAAGAACCAAAGGAGACCCACATATCAGACTAATACATCGAATTCCACGTGGACTCCGTGTCAAGAACATTCTAGAGGACACTAGAGAGCAGACCCCCGAAGGAGGACCCACATGGAGGTGGGGGGTCGGCCGAACCCACGGTGAGGTCGGCCGAACCCTGGCCCTACCTGTCAGCCTCCGACTTCGTACGTCGGTTTTCCACCACCTTAGGGTTTTCATCTGGTCCGTTGCTCAAGGCTGGTTTGATCCGAGGGCTCTGGTTCATCCCCCCGGCCTATATAAGCAGCCCTAGACCCCAGGGTTTCATAAGCCCAATCAGTTCAAGTCATTTGATCAAGTTTTCAGAGCCAGAAACCCTAGTTCATTAGAGCTCCACCATTTAGAGCATAGCTACATAGGTTTAGAAGCAGAGGGAGGCCAGCTCCGCTTGGATTCCGGATCGCGCCTGGAGCGTGGCTTCAAGGAGCCCCTTGTAAGTTCTCTCTTGTATCTTTCTATATTTACTTTGCTAGATCCAATGGATTTGACATTGTTTTATATATTGTTTATGTTCTCAATTGTGCTATTCATTGTTTGCCTAGATTATATATTTAGCATAGTTAGGATGCATTTATATTCAAACATAAGATCGTATAAAGCTCACTCTTTGACGTCATAGGTGAGTGACTGATGGCATGTAAGCATGGTGCTTATGTGTTATTTGTCTACGGATGCACCATATATTCTGGGTCATGTGGTAGAACGCGGATGTGATACTCCCGTTGAGTCCTTTGTAGTCCACTCCCCGAATATAAGGATGGTAGGAACCTATTATTATTTTAGAAGACTTGCTTTGCTCTTGATCTTCCTTGGTAATATCCCTTATATTTAGATATGAAGTATTCTCACCATGATTGCTAGTATAATTGCACTAATCTAAGTATGGCTTATATATATATATATATATATATAGTTTAGAATGACGTAGAAATATTCCTGTGCTTCTGTCTAATCCATGCTAGTGCCACTATAACATGACCCACCTTTGCCGACACTTTTTAAAGTGGGCAAAGGTACCCTTTGCCGACACATAGCCTCCCACGAAAAGTTTTGCCAACAGTTTACAAACAGTCGCGGTAGAAGCAGTCGGCGAAAGTTTTACCGACAGTTCAAAGAATCGCAGACATTTTTGGTGTAGCCAAATGGTGTAACTTTGCCGACAGTTAAAACCTACGCCGACAGTTAAGACCTATGCCGACAGTTTCCCTCTTTCCTGACACTTTATGTGTTGGCGATACCATTTCCACTGCATGTCTTGTACAATGCCCTCAATGGCAATTTAACTGTCGGCAAAACCATATAATAGAATATAATACTAATATAATACAAATATTTTCTCAGCCATTTTGTTCCAGAGAACACATCACTTCTTCAAAGCCACTTGATTTCATTGAAAGAATATATCAGAACTTGAGATACACATCAAGTGGACAAGTCCAATATTCACAAGCATACAGCCACAACATACACATGTCCAATACATGAGTTACCTTAGAAAACAGTAAATAGACACTAAATAGTCACAAGCTATAGTGCAATTAGTCAAATAAAAAGCAAAAGCATTAAGCATCACTACACTTTCGATTAATGCACTAGCTAACAGTCTTGTGATCAATGGTTACGGCTCAAGTTCAATGTCCTGCTGCACAGAAGTCGTGTGTTCAGCAGAATCCAGCACTATAGCCAAGTTCCATGTCTTGCTGCACAATTCTTGATCACCTCAAAAAACTTCATTGTTGCACAAATGAGTTGTGTTCAGCTGATCCAATCCTGTAGGCTGCAGCTATAGCCACAAGCAAAATACTTGAGCCCCAGCTTGCTGCATGCCAAGAGCAGCTAGCTTGTAGGCTGCAGGATGCAATGACCGATTTTTCCAGCCCTATCTTGCTGCACAATCCAACACTAGCTGATAGTAGCACTTCGGAGCACGGTTATTATTGCCACTCACAAAATACTTGAGACCCAGCTTGCTGCACACCAAGAGCAGCTAGCTTGCAGGGTGCAGGCTGCAATGGCCCATTTTTTTCAGCAGTAGCTTGTTGCACAATCCAATAATAGCTGAGAGTAGCACTTCATAGCAAGTTATTATTGCCACTCACAAAATACTTAAGCCCCAGCTTGATGCACAAAAAGTTGCCAACCCAAAAGACTTGCGACAACTCAGCTTAAGTACCTAACATGAAAAAAAAAGAGAATGAACCATCAGTAAACCCAAAACACAGTTGAGTGCTATAGTGACTTCTTGTAATTATAATATCTTCAAGTAAATCACCTCCGAGCTGTGATGGCCTTCCTGTGCCACCACCTCTTGAGTGCTGCAGTGAGTTTTTATCATCCCTCATCTAGTAGAAAACAAATATAATACTAATCAGCAAAATATAATAATTAGTTTTTCAAGAATATAGAGAGGCTAGACCATTACTATGTCATGTGGCCATGCAATGCATCTCCCACGAGCCTCTAAAATGGTGGTGACCCCTTCATATGGGCGAGGCAGTATAGCATTCCTCACAAACACATGATTAACAACCACTTCACAGAACTCCAAGCCAAGAACAGTACCCCCAACAACAGCCCTTGGGTTCTTTGTTTGAACGGTAGCCTTTGCCACAGGGACATCATAGGGCCTTATGACATTATATAGTATCACATCCCTGCCACCCTATACAAAATATATTTCAGAAAGTGCATAACAGAAAGTACAGGTTGCATAAAAAATGTAGAAGCCTGATGTCTAAAAGTATGTCTAAAAATGAAACTGAACATGTACGACCATAAACTATGTCTGAAACTAAAACTCACAAAGACAAGGAAACTCTGCAGGAAGACATAAGCGGTGAGGACGAAAACATCAAAATTACCTCATTATGCTGCTCCTCTTGAAGAACCACTCGTCTACTCAGAATCAAGTTGTCATCATCATCATCTAAGTGCATATCAGCCATATCACCCCCTGCATATGATCTAGCATGTTGTTCTTGTTCTCCTTCATGTACTTCATCATCATGATGGGTTGGTGCAGCCCTTAAGTTCTAAATCAAAGCAAAACAACTGAACACTTATTTCACTAACAAAAAAAAATGTAAGAGATAAAGGTTGTTACCACCTGTGGTGCATTATTAGATCCATGGGGAGTGCTATTTCCATTTTGAAAGGATATTTGTTATTGCATCCATCTTTCCATTGTTTCCTGAAGTTTGTCTAGACGATTTGTTAGATCTTCTACTTTCTTAACGGATTGCTGACGAGCCTCTATCTCCATTTGAAGCATTGTTGATGTGTATTTTCTAGCTCCAGGCATTTCCAAATCAGCTGGACTTGGCCCCAGACCCACAACACGAACATATCCATTCTTCTCAGCTCCACAAACATGGGGATAAGCATCTTTCAATGCAGGATTATCTCTAATTACATCTTCAAGTGCATTCTGAAAGCAAAAAATTATTTTAGCAAAATATGATGCCAGAAGAAAGTGTTGTGTTCATCACACTTTCAATTGTTGTTGCAGCTCCTTTATGAGGTACTCCATTCTTGTGAGTGTGAGTTTTGATAAACAATTCATCTCTACGAGGGGGCGCCCTAGCTCCTCACCCTAAACCATATATGTTGTTGTAGTTACAGGATATAAAGAAAGGGAAAACAAGCTAACAAGATACATTGCATACCATTTCAGTACCAACACATGCATGACTCTTACTCCCAGTTTTATGGTTTTGGGTCAGCTTTGAACGATTTGCTTTCCCCCTCAAAGAACGGGCCTAACAAATTATTTCATGTTTATAGCTCGGTGTCACATACATTATGAAAATCAGCAATGAAGTTGTAACTTACAACTGCCTCCGGAGACCTCCAATGATTAACTAGCCACTTCCAGTCATCCTTATGAACTCTGTAATTGCACAGAGCAAGCAGTTCATCATCTTCCATGTCATCATCATGCACCTTTTTCAATTCTGCTTTAAACTCCTTCCACTTGGTAACTGCTGTCTTCATAAACCAATTGAAGACATGGTTGTCAACTTGCCAATATAGCTGTACAATAGAAATAATAAGTTAGGACTCAGTCACATGACTATAGTGGGTACATTTGCAACCAATTTCACTACTTGTGCATCTGTCCAAAGCTTATACTTTTTGCTTGGACAGACCTTCCTCCAATCATCATTTGCAATTGGGAAACCCTTTGTTCTCACAAGTGTTCCAATGAAATTAGCAAATTTAGTGCCTGATGGTCCGCAAGGTTGACCATGCACATTGACATCCATTTGGAGTTTAGGCTTATTTTGCCTTGCATAGATATCAGCCTTTGTCGTCAGTCCTCGAACATTTTTTTTGGGGTGTTCGGGAACATCTGGAAAACAAATACACCCAATTTAAGTATGATGATGCATTGCATTATTAGTTGTCACAACATAGAGAAGAATACCTTCAGCAAGTTGAATCTCAGCATGTTCGTTCATAGGTTGCACATCAACATGCGGAGCACTTATTCTAGAGCTGGATCGTAAGTTACGTCCAGTTGCAGTTCCCTCAACAGGAGTTCGGGTAGTTGTCTACATTTGGGGACATAATTATTTCAGATTTCGATAGACAGTTCATAGGGAAAACACTATATAGGAGAACATCTCAAATTCATGAGAATACATACCCTTTTCTTTATCTTTGTTTGCTGCAGTGCGTTGAAGGGCGGCCCTAGTGCAAGTGGTAGTGTCTTACCGCCTGTTACCGGTTGGTCCAGGGTTCAAGCCCCAGCCTCCGCATATTTGTGCGGGTAAGGCCTGTGCGCTGATTTCCCTTCCGCAGACCCCGCGTCAGTGCGGGAGCCTACGGCACTGGGTACGCCCTTTTTTGTTTGCTGCAGTGCGTTAAGTTGTTGTGCAGTGGGCAGAATATTCAGTTCTTCCATTTTCTGTAACTTTATCCTGATATTTTCATTCCTTTCATCTTCATAATCAATTTCATCCATGTTTTTTCTTTTTCCCCCTACACTTGACATTGTTTCTCCTAAAAAATAAAAATGAATTAGTACAGCAATGGCATAAAACAGTAGTGCAAGTATCTTAGCAATCAACAATTAGATCACACCAACAACAAAGCAATTATGTGAAAGAAAAATCTGCATAGCACCAGCAACAATTGAAGGCTTTTGACACTTACTTTCTCTTTCTTTCAGCAACAATGACTCCATCTATATCAGTCCTTACATGTACAACATCTCTAAAAAGACCACTGAGATCAACATTTGTATCCAAATCTGGCATTTGGGTCACATATTTCATTCTCAACCTCCATATCATATAGATCGCGTCGTTTTGACTGGGCAACAGCATGCCAATCTGATTCAGGACCTTCCTTAACATAGTAAACCTGTAAGCCTTGTGATGCCAAGATAAAAGGTTCATCTAACATTTTTTCTCCAGTATTGAATAAATGCTTTAAGTTAACAGATGTAACCCCAAATTGATCTTTTTTTACCCATTTATCTTGTATGCGATTGTCCACCCAATCACATTTAGACAAAACTATATTTCCTTTGTTGCGATAGTTTAACTCAATGATTTCTTTGATGATGCCATAGTATATATTGTTTCTCATAGCTGGGTCCACATTGTTTCCATTTTCAAAGCAAGAGGTCTGGGCAACCAAAGCTACTCCACTGCCTTGAACTGGTCTACCTTCATCATATAGGAGGCCATATGGAATTTAAATCCATTAATGGCATAGCTATTGTACATTGTTGCAATCATGAAAGGTTCATTTGCCAAAATGTGTATCTCTTGCGGTACTTCTACACCACTTTCAACTAACCCTTCCACCTGTAAATACCGCATTATGATTAGTTAATTTAGATTAATTAGATCTAGACAGAACATGTTAATCACGCCTTTACTTACATGCTTTCTAAACCAATCAAGAGATGTTTCATGATGGATACGAGTCATTTCTCGCTGATTGCAGTGACCAATCGAGGAAAGGTACTCAACATGTTTGCTGCAAAGGTGTACTACTCATTCAGAAATGTATAGACAACATAAGAAATACAATATGTGTCAAATTGTGTGGGTTGCTTACTTCAAGTATGGTTCTATCTTGTCATACTTGGACAATACATATCTATGTGCTTGAACCCAAGTCTTGTACTCTAAGGATACGGTGCACTTGCCACTCAAAGCTTGCCCTGTTGTTTGGAAGAATGGTGTAGTACAAATCTCACAATCCATACTTTCACCATTTCCTACTTGTCTAGTCTCACAGCCTTTCAAAAAATTGGAGCAGAAAGTAAGACTCATCAAATTTGTAGGCCTCACAAATTGATCCCTCTGGATAAATTCTAGTATGAACAGAGCCCTTCAACCACATCAAATACCTATGAAGTAACGGATTTAGTGTGGAATCTAACTATAAATATGTTCAATACTTCAATAGCAATTGAAAATAGTTTAGTACCTCTCTATTGCCCACATGCTACGATAGTGTATAGGACCAGCAAGTCTTGCTTGAGCAGGCAAATGCACCATCAAATGTACCATGACGTCAAAAAAAGATGGCAGAAATAGTCTCAAGGACACTTAGTGTCTCAGCTATTTCAGCCTCTAGTTTTTGCATATCACTGATACGAATAGTGGGTGAGTATATCTTCTTGAAGAAATTGCTCACACGAATTAGTGCTGCACTAACTCTTTCTGGCAATATGTTTCGAACAGCAATGGGGAGTAAATGTTGCAACAATATGTGGTTGTCATGGCTCTTTAATCTAGTTATCTTCTTTTCCTTGACTTGCACATTACGGCGCATATCAGATGCATAACCATCTGGAAACTTCACTTCCTTCAATACTTGGCAAAACACTTCCCTATCATCAGGACTCATTGTAAACTGTGCTGGACGCAAATAGAACTTATCTTCTACACTAATAGAATGAAGATCACTTCTAATGCCAAGTTCCTGGATGTCCAAGCGAGCATTTAAGTTATCCTTGGATTTTCCATCAGTGTCCAAAAGTGCATAACATCAAAATTATGACGCAGAAGTAAGTCTTTCCAATATGGCAACTTAAACCAAATGGATTTTCTTTTCCAAACAGTTGGTGGCTCATTAGCTTTCTTGCGTTTTCGCTCGGATGGCCCCTCCGTAGTTGGATTTAATGGGCGCTAGCGGGGCTTTTTGGTTGCTGGGTCCTTTCCAAAGCTTGTGCATATATTGGCTGTCAGCTCCAATATTTCCTCTCCACTAAGAGGTATAGGTGCTGGCCTAAGTTCTGTGGTACCATCAAATGAAGCTGCATCAAACCGAAATTTGTGTTCAACATCTAAGAATCTACGATGGCCCATGTAGACACACTTGCCTCCCTTTTTCAATTGGAAAGAACATGTATCTGAGTGGCATTCAGGACAAGCAACTTTGCTAGAAGTGATGCATGCCACCAAATAACCTAGACCTGGAAAATCAGATATGGTGCAAACTATCGCAGCACACAGTTGGAAGGGTTCACGCTTAGAAGCATCATATGTTCTTATACCATCAACAAACGTTTTTACCATATCATCCACCAGCAGCTCAAGAAAGACATCCATATCACCACAAGGTGCCTTAGGTCCAGGGATCAACAAGGTGAGGATGAAATTTGAAGGCTTCATACACTTCCAAGGTGGAAGGTTGTATGGGATCAGAATAACAGGCCAAATACTATAAGTTGATCTCATGGTCCTAAAAGGATTAAAGCCATCTCTAGCTACAGCAAGTCTAAGATTTCGACTGAGGAAAATAATGGATACTTGGAGTCAAAATCTTTCCAAAAAGGAGCATCAGCAGGATGCCTCAGCAAACCATCTTCTGTGCATCCTTCATCATGCCACCTTGTGTCACTTGCTGTTTTTGAGCACATAAAGTACTTTTGCAGCCTTTTCTTTATAGGAAAGTAACCTAGAACTTTCCTAGGAACCTTATGCACACGTTTTCCACTAGGACTACTCTATTCTAATTTCCATCTTGATGTATTACATGTTGGACAAACATCTTTCTTCTCATGGTCTTTCCAAAACAGTATGCAGTCATTCTCACATGCATGAATTTTCATGTACCCCAGACCTACACCTTTGGCCATATTTTTAGTTGCATTAAAGTTTTTAGGAATTGATGACTCTTCAGGCAAGACATCCTTAAATAACTCTAGTAGCATATCGAAGCTTTTGTTTCTCAATCGCCCAAGGAATTTGATATGGAGTAATCTTACAATGAAACGTAGCATCGAGTACTTGGAACTTGGATATAGTTCCTTGCCAGCATCTTCTACCATTTTGTAAAAAGCTTCCATATCGTCATCGTGCTCCTTCGTGTTCACTTCTAAGTCCCCCATGACATCTAAACACCCTGCTATGTCTTCAAGTAAACCAAAAATGCCATCCTCTTCATTTGGGTTCCCTACTTATACCATTTCATCTTGTCTGCTATTTGTGAAAAAATTGGAACTAGGTTCGCCATGATTCACCCATGTTATACATCCTTCCGTAAATCCCTCACATATCAAGTGCTCCCGTACAATACTACAGACCCTCCAACTAGAGTTCTTGCATGCCTTGCAAGGACACAAAATCTGATTTCCTTTTGCTGAATTACTAAAGGCAAACTCTAAAAACATATCCACTCCTTCTCTATACACAAGGGTTTGCCTACATATCATTATCAAGATCAAGGTTCAAGAAGGCGCTAGGCGGTCTCTAGGCGGTGACCCACTGCCTAGAGCCTAGGCGCGCCTAGGCGGGATTAGGCGTTTCAAGGCGTTTTTCTAGGCGGTGCAATATACAGACATATACCTTGTCATATACATCATAAATACGTCTAAAAGAAAAGAAACACAGAGGGCTATTGGGCCTTAAGTCGAAAAGGAAGCCCATCAAAGCAACCCAACTATTCAATAGCCCATCTCCCCACCTCATCCTCTCCCCTGTCTCCACCTCCCACCCCGCAGCCGCCTGCGCCTGCGCAGCCCCGGCCACCGCCCGCGCCCGCTCCCTCCGCCGCCCGCACAAGCTGTGCGAGTGCCCGCCGCCGCGCACGGCTCCTCCCACCGGCGACCTCCGCCAAACGCTCATCTAGCCCCACCGGCGCCGCCGCCGAGCCGCCGCCGCCTAGGGGTCCGCCTACCCCCCTAGGCGAGGCGGTCACCCTCCGACTAGAGCCTAGTCGAGCCTAGGCGCCGCCTAGGCGCCGCCTTTTTGAACTTTGATCAAGATATCAGACTAAACATCCTATGCATGAAGATTGTAGAATATGGTCAGGGACTTATAATGTACCTAGGCTGATCCATCCATGTTTTATCCATGACGCACCTTTTACAAAATAGTGTCAAAATAGTGAAATACATACAAAGAAAAAACATCCAACCTCACATCTGTTCTAAGTACTCCCAAAAGAAAAAAAAAAACTCATTCAATTCAGATTGGGTTGTTCAACAAAAAAAGAAAGATCTTGCCAAACAATTGTCCATCAACAAGAGCTATAGGGGAAATTTGAGCAAGGTTTAATAGTCCAATTTTAAGAATCCAAAATTATCACATCACAGATCACACACAACCTGCAATTCTATGCCAAGTGCAGAGACAAAGTTGATAAGGAAAGGAAAGCATACCAATCAAGCACTGACAGTAGAAGAGCTGATGAAGAGTAAAAGGCCAACTTGCTCCTGCTCCCTGTAGATAATATTGCCAATGCTAATTAATCACACAAGACAATGCAAATAAGTAGAAAACTTTAGCACAAACAAACTTACTTCCAAGTTGCGGTTGGTGGCGACTTGTGCAGAGAGAAAAATCCAAGAGTTGAATCCTTTACTGCTTCCTTATTGGATGTTTTGCAACATGCACAAGAAAGAAAGAAAAACTCAGAACACATCTTTTTGCCACAAGGACTAATTTCTTTTCGTGCTCAGGTTCCTTTTCATATGGCTACAAATTATTTCCGGGGAACAAGCAGACATCCCCTAAAAATCCATCCCTCATATTACTACCTCAGATTGTTAGGCATAAAGGAACCTTATATTGTGGCGGGTGCATACATGATACCATGCTTCTTAACTCTGTTGGCAGGATACCTTGGCCTTGTTTCAGCATAGATGAGTACCATTCATTCATTGTTTTCTTTTTCGGTTGTGGTACTTGATATAATTCAGGCACCATTATTGGTTCAATTTTGCCAGATCTATGTTTCATTAAGCAAACAACCTTATTTATGGCAAGAAGCTTCTGTAGCACTATCAAGGGTAGCTAACTAGATGTGGCTTCGTCTAGCCTACTGATCTGTAGTGATTTGTCTAAATATTGCCATTCTAGTTTTATGGCAAGAAGCTTCTGTAGCACTATCAAGGGTAGCTAACTAGATGTGGCTTCGTCTAGCCTACTGATCTACCACTTTCTGCAACCAACAAAAAAAATAAACTATGCCGAAACCACAGGGGAATGGGGATGAGAGGAAGGGGATCCCAAGGTGACGCACCTGCAGTCACAGCCGTCGTTGGAGGGCGCGCGCGGGAGATCCACTGCGTCGGTGGCGGCAGTCTTGCTCGCCGGCGGTGGGCTAGGGTTACCAGCGGGTTTGGGGGCTCAGAGCTTGAGCGGCGGCGGCGGGCTGGGGCGGGATGGGGTGACGGTGACCTGCAGCTGCCGTCGGATGCCGCGCTCAGTGAGTGGCGGCCGGTGGCGCCGCTCGTCGGTGCCACCAAGCACCGGCGCTCCTCAGTGGAGCAGCGGCGGACAGGGGCGGTGGAGCAGCAGTGGACAGGGGCGGTGGAGCAGCAGCGGACAGGGCCGGTGCTCGCGTCCTGGCGTCCTGCAGCGGCGGCTCCCTGCCCGGCGATGTCGGCGCCGTGGCCTGGTGGGCGGTGGCGGCGCCCGACGCTGCTCAAGCAGGCGAAAGCCTTTTTTTTTTTCTTTTTCTTTTTCGGATAAGGGTGGGGGAGTTTGGAGACCAGGTGTATTTTAGGCTGTGGGCTCAATTCGTTAGCCCGCCCCAAGGTTATGTTTTTGGCGCGTGAAAGTTTTTCCTTTCCCGCGCACAAGGCTGGTGCCTGTTTGTTTCTGCACCTATCCCTTTGACGACACATCGACAGTGATTCGTGTAGGCTACGACGACACTTTATATGTCTATGAACCTTCGCCGACACTTTTTTGATTGAGATGAGAAATGTCGACAAATAGGGTGTAGCCATACAAGACTATCGCCGATAGTTCATGTGACGCTAAAAGATTACACAATTGTCAACACAAAATATGTTGTTAAAACCCTTGATTTACCAATAGATGAGTGTTGAGAAAAGTGCATCATGGTGTAATGTGCCTATATAGGGAGTGCTTTAAGTGACCTACATTATATCATATGTGATTTGATCATTTACCTTTACCATTTATTATCATTTATCATGTGACTTAACCCTGTTATGAGTAAATCGAGGATACATGATTATCACACTACACCACAACGTTTAAACAGCGATGGACAATCCGTTGCTGAAAGGGGTGTACAACGATCGATAGTCTGTTACTAAAGGCTATAGCAACGGACCACTGCCGATGCTAATGAAGCCGTCGTTGTACATGATATTTAGCAACGGACAGTTCGACGATCCAACTTTTAGCAACGAACAACCTGTTAGTGCTTTTAGCAACGGACATTCCATCACGATAAGAACATTTAGCAACGGACAGTTCATCGAGCACAATTAAAGAGGCAAAAAAAAAGCTGGTCTAAAGATATAGCTAATGATCAAATATTAGCCATACCTTGATTCACAAACACAAAAGTGATGACATTCAAAAGTGATCACATTATCCATACATTGATTCATGTATCGAACAAGTACATTATATATGTCATATCACTTAACATCAAACTAGTCACTTAACATGATTAACATGATGAGTAAATAATACCATTACAAACAGCGACCCTAGCTATCAGAGTGCTATGACTCTTGCTGATCTTGTCCTTCGCCTGCTAATATCCGGCTTCAATGCATCCGACTAAATTGTCATTAGAAAAAGTTAGAAAAATTCCAAGCACCAAAGATCAGGAGCCAAAGAACCAAAATGTTCAGCACTGGAGTAATTAAAGTTGATGCTCTCAAACAAATTGTATAGTGCAAACCTGAAAATAAGCAGCACACTGAACTACTGCTGGAGAAACACTGAACTGACGCTCTGAATAAAACTATACAGCTGAACTGATGCTGCTGTAGAGATATTCTAGCTGCTCTGCTAGAACCAAGAAGCAAATGTGGCTTAGCTGCTATCAAAAAAATGTAGAGATATCCTCATGAGTAAATGTAGAACCAAGAACCAAGAAATAAATGTAGAGATATCCTCATGAGTAAGTTAGCAATAGTTTTCTTGGTTAGTATAGCTCGCTTTACAAGAAAAAAAAAATTACTAGATCGCGGGTACATGAACAAGTTAGAAATAACAAAGCTGAACAATTACAAAACAAGGAGTTTTCTCAGCAGCTAACTGGACATATAAATGTGCACCAGACCTCGTTTCTATGAAGCACCTCGTCTGTACTTATAAAACTAGCAGATACTAGCTAGGTCTGTACTAATAAAACAGAGGAAGATAAATAACAACGGTGCCACTGATATGACAATACTAAGTAAATCGAAGTTCAAAAAGTAATTTCTTCTAACTTGTCATGCTAAGTGCATCGACTAGAGGCATTTGAATATTTTATTGTCTAGTAAAACTGCAAAATCAGAGTAGGCATGACATTATTCCAGTAAACACTTTAAAACTTGGAGGCGGCAACAAGAGCTAATTACAGGAAACGATAAAAAATTATTTTATACCTTCACGAGAGCACCGCCGCACTGCAGGAGATGAGGAAAAAATATTTTATACCTGCACGGGAGAATAGAACTTGCTCAGATCTAGAAGTTAGGGAATAGAGATGAAAGAGATGCAGAGATGCCCACCATTGCTGCTACGCCTCACCATGGCCGTTCCTGTGCGGACTCCGTTGTCATGGTCCCGCGCCTGCTCAGATCTGGAGGGCGGGCGTCAGCCTGAGGAGGGCGGTGGAGCACGAGACACCAGGACTGGCAGAGGGAGGCCCAACGGCCGGCGGCGCAGGAGGCCCGAGAGCGACAACGCTCGAGTGCGAGCCGCCGTTTGGGATGGCGACGCTCGGGTGCGAGGCGCCGTTGGGACGGCAGCGCTGGGGTCAGAATCGACGCTGGGTGCAGCGGCGCTCGGAGTGGGAGGCAGCCGCTGGGGGTGGCAGGCTGGCAGCGCTCGGCTAGGTGAGACGCGAATGGAAAGAGAGCGGCGGTGGGGGTATTCGTGCGGTGACTTAGGGTTTACAAGTTTTGGGCCAAAATTTTTGCGGGAATGGCCCAAAACATTGCATCAATGGATAATTTCTTTAGCAACGGCCGATCTAACTTTGTTACTGATATTTAGCGACGGAGCGTTCACTGCAAAAGCGAAATATTTTTTTTAGCAACGGACAATCCATGGCAATATTCGATTTTAGCAACGGACAGTCTGAGGACAATCTTTAGCAACAGACCGCTCAACGCTAATTTTTATCTTTAGCAACAGACATCAGATGCTATTATAGTGTTGTGGTGTAGTGTCTCTCCAATGCATGTGCATATGAGAACTATCTATTTTCCTATCAATGTCAGTCCCTTCCCGGTGATAAAATATAAATCGACAACCTCGGAATACTCTAGGGTAAAATGCTACAATCGTATATTATCTGTGCGCTTACAGATACCTAGTAATCATATTGTTTATATTATATCAATCACTTGCAATAACTATTTTGTAGATACATGGTAGGGATGACAACTTAGTTATTCTAAGAGATAGATGTTAAAGTAAAAGTAACTAGATAGCTCAACCAAGTGTCACGATAAGAAGTATCAATAACTATTACTACTACTATTATTATTACTACTACTATTATTTTTGTTATTATAAGAAAATAAATTGCAAGAAAGTAAACATGCAAATGCAATGGGAAATAAAATTTGAGGAATTAAATATGCAAATGCAAGATACCTAGCAGGGGTCCTCCCCCAAGCGGGTCCTCCCCCAAGCTAGCTTTGAGGCCAGGGTAACCGCTCTCTTTTTTGTTTTGCAAATTTTTATTTTGTTTTCTCTTTTGTTTGTTGCCTTCCTTGGGATTATACCCATGCACATGGCTAGTGCTTGTCTGCAGGGTTAGTCCAACAATTTCTAAGGTCTATACTAATAGCTTCTGCCTTGATGATTAGACCAAGGCTAGCTTGATTTGATCAAGGTAAGCTAATAACTCAAGCTCATGCTTGCGTTAAAAACTTAAGAAAGAAATGGTTTGACCATTAATTTCCAAATCCTCAGCATACTAGTATAAACAATGAAATTTTGAAATTTTAAGAACCAGGCAATCAAACATAAGGGTAAATTATTTCATTTCCGATGACAATTCCTTTCTTTACCCATGCTAACAATTCTGGTTCAATGATCTATTTTGGTGCAATTTGATCAAGGTAGGTTGGTAATCTAAGCACCATGCTTACATTATCAACCTATGAAGATATGATGGTACACGTATCATTCTTCAAACCAAAATAGTTCTCATGAATAAGGATTAGAATTGAACATCAAGGAATGAAGGTTTTATTTTTAAAAGGAAATAAAATTTTTATTTGGTTGCTCAAGTATTTGCATTACTAAATAGTCTTTAGTTTTTGGAATCAGATTTTGAAAATTGTTTATTTAAGCTGACTTGATAATCTAAACTCCATGCTTACATTAACATGACCACAGAAATATAATTTTCAAAAGCATCAACCAATCCAAAAACATATTTAGCAATGAAATAAAGAACAAGCAAGTTTTATTCTTTTCCTCATCTCTAGTTATTATTTTTTCTTATGCTCCAAAATTTTTTCATTGATAAGCAGTTTTAGTTCAAAAATAAAATTTGACAGTTTGTCTAGTTTGATTTAAGCAAACCTAATAATCTAAGCTCCACGCTTCCATTAAAAAAGTCTAAGGAAGAATGATGCTAACGAAATCACATTCCTACTAAAAGCATGCATAGCAAAGAAATTAGTAAGCATAATAATTTTATTATAAAGAGATGATTTTATTTTAAAGGAAATTCTTTTTATTTCTTTTCTCGTTGCTTGGTTATTTTGATTCAATGATCAAAATAGACTGTTACCTCCATCTGATCATAGCAGACTTAGATAATCTAAGCGCCATGCTTACATTATCAAGTTTATGAGTTTATGATAGCTCACTTCATAAACTCAAATCAAAATAAACCTTGCAAGGAGAGTTATTGTTTTATACTTTATTTTTTCTATCTATGAAATAAAGATAAAAGATAACTACCGATTTTCCTTTGGCAAGGACATATCTTTTTTAGGTCTGATATGTAGGACCCTTTCCCTTCTTCAATTGAATTCTTTTAGCGTGCCGAAGTCAGGGGAAGAAGACTCCGGTGTCGTAGCCTTGATTTTCCATACCGGCTTATTGGGCGGAGTTCTGGGTTGTTCTTCTGGTTGTGAGTGTCTCCCGTGAAAGGACACCTCACAATCTTATCCTTGATTTTGAAGTTCACAAACCCAGCGCCACATAGATTGCGGCCTTCGTGGTGTTGAGGAAGGGTCTCCCCGAAAGGAGCAGAACTTCCTCACTATGCCCCATGTCAAGAGTGATGAAATCTGCAGGTACGTACTCGTTCTTGATTCTGACCAGTATGTCTTTGGCCATCCCCTCGGGTACCCTCGTTGAGTTGTCGGCCATCTGTAGATGAAATTTGGTTGGGGACAGGGGTCCCCCATGGATCCGCTCATACGTCGCCTTGGACATGAGATTGATACTTGCGCCAAGGTCATAGAAGGTGTTGTCGAAGTCATAGGGCCCGATTGAACAGTTGATGGTGGGGCGGCCTGGCTCTTCCTTCTTTGCAACAAAAGGTGGGTCCAGCAAATAATCATAGTTCTCTTGGAAGTGTGGCTTACCAAACCTAGTTGATATCATTCGGACAGATTCCAAGGAATGCTGTCCTTTGTTCTTAGTAGCCTGGCTGGACTTCCCTTTTTCCTGCACCATGGTGATTGGCTCGGTGCTGGGATTGAGGTGCATGCTATCGATGGCGTCAACGAGCCTGTTAGGCACGTTGGCATCAACGAGAGCGGTGGTCTCACAGGTCATCTTCTGAGCCATTGCGTTGTTGCTTGATGGAGTAGGGGTGACTGTTCCAGCTACCGGTTGGTGAGCACAAGAGATGTGAGTTCTGTTCTTCTTGAGTATTGCTTCCAGATCAGTAATGAAATTCTCCGGCAAAGACAATACTTATCATGCATGCATAAATTCTTGATCATATCCTTCTAATTTCTTATTTCCTATGTTGTAACAGAACCGCCTAAATCACATGGCCCACAGGCACCTGTCATTATCACTAATGACCTCTGACAGCCGGGCCCGTGTCCCAAATGATCTAGAAGGTCCTGCCGGGCTACATTAGCGCCCGTTTTCCTCCGACAGGATCCCATTGCGAAGCCATTACAGAATTACAACATTTCATAACAAATTATATCAGAGTAAAAGCGTGGAAACATTATAAAGTACTTAGATTACAAACCGTTTGTCCAAATAAAATTAAGGTGCAGTTATTACAGACCATAAATAAAAGTAAGTAGCAGCGGAACGATGATACAACATTTTTAAATACTTAACAATAAGAACCCTGCCTATGGGTCCAATCTTACTCCTCCTCACTTCCCTCTTGGACAATTGTCACACAGCAGGGGGCGAGACAGACCTCCGACTGCTGTATCACTGCAACATGGGGTTAACAAACTCTGAGTACTGGGGTACTCAGCAAGACTTACCCGACTAAAAAAAAGGAGTGATATTCTGGAATGCAGGCTGAGAGGAGTCAAGGGAAGGCTTGAGCAAGAGTCAAAGAGTTTTGCAGAAAAGCATTACTATCCTATTTCAACATTTTACCTTAAATTTTTATTTTTAAGCATAGTACATAATTACAAATTCATTATCATATTTCATCTTTCTTTCCATTTCTTAACTCATTCTCAAGACACCAAGTTCTGAAGCACTTTTCGTGGTAGGGCAGTGGATCAAGTCTCCATTGACCGAGGAGCAACAACGATTCGAATCGATTAAATACCCAGCTGGGGATCCCTATCTACACTACATATGTAGCACTTAAGCTTGCATACACCAACCCCGTCTACCACGGTTTTTCTACCCCTGAACCGGTCCAGCGCTACCCAAGAGCACAGCACTCCTCTCGTCTTCAGGCATGATGGCCACGAGGGTACACGCTACTCTCGCCATCTCTCCACTCCCAGTGCGTGGTTGTCGGTTCAAGCAGTAGAGCCACTAGAGATAGGGCTTCCCGGAGTATGTGGCTAGTTGCAAAGTCTCGATCCAGCAAGCCTATAACGAACGGTCCCTAATTCTTTTCCGCCGGTAACATTGCATTGGGACTCTAACCCAAATACAAGTGTCCCAACGGTTTTCAAATCCCTTTTCCGCCGATGGTTAAGCTTTGGGACTCTAACCCAAATTTACAACCAACGAACGGAAAACCCCTTTCCGTCGGTGATGGTGCATTGGGGCTGCTACCCAAGTACACAATTCCCGAACGGACTCATGTCCCTTTTTCTTTCTCATAACTCATAAACATCACATTCCCATAGGTCAAAAATAGCCTTTTTATGCAAATCTAAATTGATTAAGCAGTAATAAGCATTTTTGAACATTTTTATTTTTAAATAGGTTTCAAGGGTATTATATATATCAAGGCAGGTAATGCAACAATATAGGTGGCAAACAACTCCTAACAACCTAATGCAATAATAGACTCAAGTTATAAATATTTTATAAAACACAAGGCGGGGCTGAATGCACCGGGGCTTGCCTTGGATTGTGAAAAGTGTCGGATCGGGCTTGGTTCCGCAGATGTCAAATCTCTGGACGACTTCGGGAGTCACCTCCTCCGGAGTGGCCTCAACCTTGACTTCCTCGGTGACGGGCACTACACGTATGCAATGATGCATGCTTAGCATGGTGCGAAAATAACAGATAAAATCCTCAAAAGTAAACCATTTTAGTCCTTGAGTACAACTTTCCGTCACGGTAAAGTTGTAAACATTTCACAGAAGATAAGGTGGTGTTTTCATACTTTGTTTTTATTGACCATTTTAACAGTCATAGAAAGCCACTGCACAGCGTTACTACAACTACCAAGTGGCATCATTACTTTTGTCAAGGATCACTATGGTGAAAGATCCATGAACCCTATCAATCCAAAAATCACACAAATCTACAGGGATTAATTGTGTATATTCGTTTTATTATCTAATAAATCTAACACTTCATCAATAGATGATCTAACAGCTTTCATTTGACCCCAAACTTTACCAACATATAGATTTTACCCTAAAACAGTGCCATATAAATTTTCATGATTTTTGGACTACCCTAGAATTTATTAAAATTGCTCAAAGTTGCATTTAGCAATTATTATGCTGATTTTTAGTTCCTACAGAAGGTGTCCAAAACTTATATTTAATATTTTTATAAAATACTGCATGCTTCAGAGAGGACCCACAATTATTTTCATGATTTTTAGTTCAACAGAAATATTCCTATGAAAATAACAAATAACACTACTATACATTTCATCCAGAAATAGAAAAACACCTTTAAATCCATCGAAAATAGAAAAATCTATTCGGCCCGAGTCGGCCCATGAGCAAACAGGCCGGCCCAATTCGGCCTGCCCGCGCGGTGCCCTGGCCACTTGGCCAGAAACCCCCCGAACTACGCAGCAATCAACCCGTAGTCCAAAGCTCACTGTTCACATGAGTCATCCACTTTACAAATAACCCCCTGAACTTCTATTCCTTCTAACCTGAGGTCCCTCTCAACACACACAGTCGCTGACGGCCGGCCCGTCGGCTCTGACCGGCGCTAGCTCGCTACCGGCGAGGTCTCCGGCCAAACCGACTGGCCCAACACACTCCCGAGACACAAACACATCCATCGAGGTAGGTTTTGGGGCTACTAGAGCCTAGGGCTTTGCACAGCTGCGAACATGGCGGCCCGGCCGCGGCGGCACGCCGCGCGCCGGCGAGGTCACACCAGTAGCGCTCGAGGTTAGGGGCTTTGCACAGCTGCGAACATGGCGGCCCGCCACGCGCCGGCGAGGTCACACCGGTAGCGCTCGAGGTTAGTTAGGCAAGGAGATCGAGCTGGAGGCGGTGCCGAGGCGTGAGCGTGACGACGACAGCGGCTGCAACGAAGTTCACCGGCGGCGTGCTTTCCGTTCCGATGGCCCTGAGGGACAAAATGGAAAACCGTCACGTGCATGGTGATCAGTGAGAGCTATAGAGCGCGAAACGTGAGACCGCGAGGGGAAACGCTCATCGCGGAAGACTAGCCGCAGAGGAAGTGCTCGCGGCGGTGCTCTTGCCGGACCCGAGAACGACGACACGCGTTCCCGGACCCTCGAAGCACGAGAGTTGGCACAAGGTGAGTCTAACGGTGCTCGGGGTGGTGGAGATGCTAATGGCGAGAGGAATTTGGAGAAGGTGGATTGGAGGCGGCCAATTTTGGCACGGGACCGAGGCGGGCGCGGCGGTGACCGGAGTGGGGAGGGGGCAGAGGAACGGGCTGGTGCCATTATATGCCAGACAGAGGGGAGGCAGGAGCGGCCCAATGGTGGCACGAGGTTCCCTACACGCGTGGCCACGCCGGGGAGCAAGATCCCGGCCGGCACGGGCGGCGCCGCATGCGTGCGGTCCGGCGGGCGGCTGTCTGTGCGCGAACATGGAGGGAGGCAGGGCACTGTAGCGAATTAAGTTCCCCCCTCACACTGTTTTTTGACCATAACTCCCAAAACCGTGTAGCAACTTGAAAATCAGCCAATACAAAAGTTGTAGGGTTTTAAAATCTGCACAACTTTGGTTTTGGGACCAAGTTCATATTTTTAATAATTTAGAATATATTCAAAAAGGGGTAAAACTAACATTTGAATTTTATTTCTAATTCCATTAAATTCTCCAATTTATTCTCAATAACATGAAAATCTTCCAAAATAAAAGTTGTTCTATTAGTTGAGCTTGACAACTTTCATTAAGGCAGTTTAGTCAGATTCTCAATAGTTTTTAAATTAGTATTTCAAATTTGAATTTTAAAGTAGTAATTAGAGTTTAGTTTAAATTTCTATTAAAGAACTTCAAAAACACCCAAATTAAAAGTTGTTCCATTTAAAAAGGTCTACAACTTTTATTAAGACACCACCACCTGATTTTAGGTAGATTTTGATTTAGGGTTTTAGGGTCCGATTAGGGCTTAATTTGGATTTTTCTTTCGCTTTTATTTTTAATCACCCAGTACGGATTCAATTGCAATATCAACCTCATTCATAAATTAGCCACTCTAAAGTCCGTAAGCACAATCATATGCAGGTACTTAAAATAAACATGATGTCATGGCATATTTAATTAGCTGTAATAACCGGGGTATTACATATGTCTTCCCTGGCAACGGCGCCAGAAATGCTTGTTGGCATTTCTTGACGTCATCGCAGGAAATAGACTTTTGGTCTATCCCCGACGATGCCACCAAGGAATTCCTATTGGTATTTCTTAGCACCGCTGCTGGAATTGGGATATCCTAGTAGCGATACTAAGGAATACCAACTGATAGGTCTTAATGATTACAGATGTTATTCGCAAGCGCACGTATCTATCGTTGTAGCATTTCACCTGGAAGTATTATCAGGGTATCGTTATTTATATTTTTCCCAAGGGAAGGCAATGATAATAAGAAACTAGCCTAAATATGTATCAATACCTTTATGTATACATAATAAATAAAGTCTATTGCAGGCTTTAACTGTGATTTGCAGATAATGGACACACACTCTTAGGCAACATCTAAGGAATAAAGTAAAAGGAAGAATAAAAGAATAATCTTAATGAGCAGGCTGTTGTTCTAATATAACCATGCAATGAATAGTTAATCATATAATTTGCATGGTTACGACTAAGACTTGGTAAGAATGAATGGGGAGGTCCCGGGGCCTGGTCTGCCAGGCCATGGGGATTTTACGAACTCCTACATGAATACCCGAACGTGGGGGATTATGAGGGACAGACAGGGCTGTCACCACCTGCCGCCTACCCCTCAACCGTGGATCACCGTCATATCCGCAGGCTCACGTGCACCCGAGCCCCATGCTCGCGTACAAGGAAATTACCCATACTCCCCCAGGACTCCAACCCTACGGATTGACGAGCTAGAGTATGGGCAAACCCGAAGGAACAATGAACCACCATTCTAATCTTAATCCTACTCAAGTAAATCATATGAATGATGAAGAACAAGCATGAACTTGTTATGAACATTTCATATAAACTATGTGCTAGCTCATATAAGATGAAAATAACAAGAACATGACTATACTCTAAATCATATGCAAAGCTATATAAAGGATATGAGAACTTGACTATGGAAGAAGGCATCATGGATTCTCACCAAGTATCCCCTCCTCCTTGGAGACAAGCTCTCCAAGTAGGTCAAGCCTTGCTCTACTACTCCTACTAGCTACTACTAAGATCTATGAGAGGGTAGAGAAGAATTGCCTAAGTGTGGTGTGGAGGCCTCCCCCTCTACTTATACTAGTGTGGAGGTCGGTTCGGGGGGGGGGGATATTCCCGGGTACATGCCCGAACCGACCTCCCATATTGATGACCAAACCGACCCAGCACGGTGGGCTCGAGAGGCGACAGGGGGCGCGGGCCTCTGGCTGGGCCTAGAGGAGTGTGGTGCCATGGGCTTGCCCAAGTTTATCTCTGGTTGGGCCTTTTTGCCTTCGTTTGCTATTTTACACTTTCCGAAATGGCGTCTTTTTGACTTGAATCCCTTGTAAAAGGCCTTAGTTCCTGAAAAGTGAAGATTCTACCACTACAAATGGAATTCGGTCAATAATAAATGTATATGTATGTATAAGTATTTATTTCTTCCCTTTTTGGTCTCTTACTGGCGGTAAAAATGTGTCGTTGAGGACCGCCAACAAGCGTCATGAAGAGCATTATCCAACTCGTGATTTGGAATTAGCAGCTGTTGTTCATGCATTGAAGATATGGCTGTTGGCGTGTCTTAGCGTCGTCACCAGAAATAGAGTTGGACTCTATCTCCGACAACGGCACTAGAAAGCCTGTTGGTAATTCTTAACGAATGTAGATGAATCCGCAAGCGCACGGAAGTACCGTTGTAGCTTTCACCCGGAGTATTCAGGGTATCGTATTTCCACGAGGAACGAGAAGTGAACTAGAAAAGAATCAATGTCGTCAAAAGGGATGATAGAAGGATGTTTTTGTAGGTAGAGAGGGGCTTTCTAAGGTCCTCCCAAGGTCACTAGATAACTAATGTTTAGATTTACTATACTCGCTTACTTCGGAGCAGCGGTTCCTTTCCGATCATCGAATGAGGTTGGGAAGGGGTGATCGGGAGAAGGCCGCTTGCAGCTCTACGAATCACCAATCCGAACGTGGTGGATTGCAATGGCCTGATCGAAGCTATCACCTCTGGGGCTACCACAACTATCCGTGGGGTTGGCCGCAAACTCAGGTAAACACTAGCCAAGGCGCCATGCCTACGCTAACGATTACTACTCTAGTCTCACGTGTAAACTAGAGTATTCGGTTGAATGGAGTTCCCGTAAGCAAATAAAGTAAACGCTAAATTTAATTAAATAGAGAACTTGGAAATTCCAAAGAAAGGACCTAGATATTACTCACGAATGAGTCGGCTCTGTAGAGGTACAAAGTCAAGGAAGACCCGACAAGACCGGCCCCCGGTTGACGAAGACCCGACAAACCCGGCCTTTCCTCCGCTCTTTCCCTCTCCTCTCTTCCTCTTTTCTCACTTATACAACTAGGTAGGAGCACATGGAGGGACACTACTACACTACATATGATGTGGAGATGAGGCTCTTAAATGGTGAAAACCGACTTAGGAGGTTGGTTTGAGCTCTTGGGCTGCTTCTCCAACCGTCCTGGAGCTTCCTTAGGCCATTCTCGCGCATTGGGCCACGCTCCCGCTGGCCTGCAGCCGAACTGGGTTACCTCCCCACACGCATGAGCCAGGTCGCATCCCTGGGCCTTGCCTAGCCGCCGTGGGCCGCGCAGCTGCCCACCTGGGCTGGCCTTCCCCCTGCTGGGTGTTGGCGCTTCTTAGCGTCAGCAGAAAAGTCCGCAAGCGTACAGAAGTACCGTTGTAGCCTTCACCCGGAAGTATTCAGGGTATCATAATTTCCCAGAGGAACGGTCTTTGTACTTAGTCTCTTAAACTAGTTTACTCAGAAGAGACGGAAGGGATAGCTTGGGTAGAGAGGTTCTTCTAAGGTCAAACGCATATAAGCGATGGAAACTTTCCCACTACTTGCTTGCTTCAGGCCCACTGACGCACCTGGTCTGCCAGGTGATACCAGTATCAGCGCTATTCCGCGTCCGAATGTGGGGGGATGCTGGTACGAGTGGACAGGGCTGTCACCACCTGCCACCTACCCCTCTACCCGTGGGCGCGCGCAACATATGAAGGTAGACTCCGACCTAGACACCACGTCTACGAAGGCGACTACTACTCTAGCGGCGTACAGGAACATCCGTCTCTATCAGGAGTCCTCTTACTAGAGCATCCGTCCAAAGGACGAACGACGATCCCACAAACAAGTAGCTTTATGAAAGTAACATGCTTAATGAATTAAACCAAAGTTGAACATGAACTTCTTACTTCAAGTAGCAAGACGATCGTGGAGGTACAAGTTGGATCGAGAGCCGACAAGCCTGGCACTTCGTCCACCCGGAGGTAGAACTGCTTCGACTCCACTCTTTCTCCAACTCTTGTCCCTCTCTCACTCCCTATACTAAATTAGCTAGAAGCTAATGGAATGGAGCTTGCTCTTCCTCTCTACATTGTGACCTCTTGTGTTGGTGAATGAATTGATTAATAGGTGTAGAGAGGAGGCCTCCTTTTATAGCTTGAGAGGAGGGGGTTCTATGCAAAAGTATCATCCCCATATGGAAGGACCCAAATCGACCTCTAAAGGGCGGTTTCCACTTTTCATCTGTGTTGATCGTAGGTGGGACCGTCCTTGGGGAACCGCCCTACACCTGTCAGAAGAAAACTGGGTCTGAGAGGCCCCACCAGGGGTGCGGCTGGTCCCCTGGTAGGCCCATCTGGCCACCGCCTTTTGGGAGCACGTGGGCCTCGTCGATAGCTTCGTTTTGACTGGTGATTCAGCCCAATCAGAGTTCGGATGAGTGAGTTATGGCCAAAATACTCAAGCCTACTCGTGGAGTTCTAAATTGGATTCGAACTTATATATCTTTTTATTGGGAACTCCAAATAATGCAAATAATATATGCATTTTGATCAGCACGACGAGCTCTCCGCAATGGTGTAGTCCATTTTATTATTTGAGATACTTTTATGTTGTGAAAACTCGGATATTCCTGCAACATAGTGCAAAACACCAAAACTCGTGGAACTTATTAATTAAAGAATATTTTTCTATGACGTCCCATTGATTTATATTATTATTGGCGCAGCCCACCACACTTAAGAATATTTTTCTATGATGTCCCACACTGGGCCGCGCTGCCCCCGCGCGCGCACCAGGCCTACGTGGGCTGTGCCCAACCACCCGCTGTGGGCCGCTAGCCCCTCTGTGGGCTACGCCAGCGTGCTAGGCCGCGCCTCTCCTGGGCGCGTGCCTGGCCGCCAGGCTGCTGGGCCGCCTGCCCAAGCACCGCTGGGCCAGCCTCGCCCGTGCTGGTTGGGTGGCCGCCCTGGCCACAGCTGCTGCGGTGGGGCCCACGTGCATCGGCCCACACACGTGGGTCCCACCAAAAATATAAATATATATAAATATATATATTAATTATTAATTTAATACCTTTTTGCTCCGAGCTCTAAAAATAGCAAATAATATATCCGTTTCGATCAGCGCGACGAGCTCTATGCAATGGTGCTATCCATTTCACCATTTGAGATACTTTTTCTCTGTGAAAAATTGAATAATCCTGCAAAGCATTGAAAAACATCAAGACTCTTGGAAATTGGTTAAATAAAGACATATATCAAGGTGTTGGGATCCAATTCTTATCTTTTTAGGCATAAAATGATGGCTAAATTAGGGCAATAAGAGTCATCAACAATGGCGTCACTACTTGTTGGGTAACACCTATCATATATCTACACAGATCACAAAAGTCTAAAGTATATCTTCACTTAATCAGAAATGAACATGAGGCAAAGAAGGTGGCTCGAATTGATAAAAGATTATGATCTTGAAGTGCACTACCATCCTGGTAAGGCAAATATGGTTGCCGATACGCTTAGTTGAAAAACTCATTGTAACTACTTGACTAAGAAGCCACTAGATCTTTCCTTGTGTCATGAGCTAGAGAAGCTAAACATAGAAATAGTTCAACAAGGTAGTTTGACCAATATTAGTATTGAATCAACTATTCGAGATCAGATCATTGCTGCTCAAAGAGGGAACAATGGTATCAATTGTATTAAAGAGAAGATTGAACTAGAAAACCGTCCTACTTCAAAATTGACGATGCAGATGTGTTATGGTTCAAGAATCGTTTGATAGTACCAAAAGTTCCTAAGTGAAGTCAAAGGATCCTCGATGAAGCACATTTGACAAGGTTCTCTATTAATTCAGGAAGCAATAAGATGTACCATGACTTGAAACAGAGATTCTGGTGGACTAAAATGAAAATTGAGGTTGCTCGATACGTCGCCAAGTGCGATACTTGTTAGAGAGTGAAAGCTGTGCATATGAAGTCAGCTGGTGAATTACAGTCATTGCCTATTCCAGCTTAGAAGTGGGACGATATTAGTATGGACTTCATAGTTGGGTTGCCCAAGACATCAAAGGGTTTTGATTCAATTTGGGTCATTGTGGACCGACTCACTAAATCAGCACATTTCCTCCTGATCAAAAAGTGTGGATACAGCTATCTGTTATGCAAAGTTGTATATTGCGCGTATTATGAGTCAACATAGGGTACCAAAAACTATTGCTTCGGATAGAGGTACACAGTTTGTCTCCAATTTTTGGAGGCACCTGCATGAGTTACTGGGTACTGAACTTCTATACAATATATCTTATCATCTGCAAACCGGAGGACAGACTGAAACAGTCAATCAGATTCTAGAAGATATGTTGAGATCCTATGTTCTCACTTATTCAACCAACTGGGATGAATGTCTGCCGTTAGCAGAATTTGCTTATAATAATAGTTATCAAGAAAGTATCAAAATGGCATCATTTGAAGCATTATATGGTCGCAGATGTAGAACTCCGCTGAATTGGTCTGAACCTGGAGAAATATGGTTCTTTGGGGTTTATCTCATAAAAGAAACCGAAGAAAACGTTAGGCAGATACAAAATAACTTAAAAGTAGCTCAATCTTGGCAGAAGAGCTATGTGGATAAGAGACGCCGACCACTGGTGTTGGCTAAGCGAGACTATGTGTATTTGAAAGTCTCACCTATGAAGGGAGTTAGTCATTTCGGAGTCAAAGGTAAGTTGGCACCTCACTACATTAGACCATTTCAGATCTTGGAACGATGTGGAAAAGTAGCATATCGCCTAAGATTACCTGAACAACTTTCAGCTGTGCATAATGTGGTCCATGTATCACAATTGAAGAAATGTCTTCGGGTGCCCGATCAAGTTGTTGATTTCGATGGAGTTGAACTTGAACCTGACTTTGAAACGACCTCGATTTCCACGAAGGAAATTCCACAGGCTCGAATTGTAATTCAACAGATTGCTTGGGACAATCCATGAAATTACCCATATCTCAGTTGACACCAGGATCCATACAACGATAATTAAGTCTTACATAAATATTTATTACATCGCCACACTGGCGGAATCAACAATCAGAGAAGCTTTAGAAGATGCGGAAGCGATTCATCCTTCACGGCCAACTTGAGTGTAGCACGCGACCCTATTCCTCGTCATCATCTCCCTCGAAGTCGTACTCATTCTCGTCACCTGACAGCAAATTTATCAGTACGATTTGTACTGGCCACGGAGCCCACCTATGCAGCATTTGCTTTGTGGAAAGTGGATGCAAGGCTATACAAGCAGACCTATAGGCTGAGGTTTTCCTATGCAGCTGTAATCAATGTTTAATTAGTCAAGTTTTATCACCAGTTAACACCATTTTCCCTTTTCCCATCACCACACCTCACATACACACACCTCGCTCTCATTCGACAGGCCCAACTCCCTCTCGGGCCTATCTCAGCGGCACACTACCACAACGGGTACACTGCCGGAAAAATGTCATCCAGGGGGAGAAAAGAATATGCTCTCATCTAATAGTGGTTGCAGAAACATTAGGAAAGGTCCATAGCCAACGAGTTGACTTATGTATCGATCGATCAACCATACACTCTGCAGAGGTTTTACTACTCACAAGATTAGCCATCATCGATGCTGTACAATCATCTAGGCAGAATTCCGGGTGCTTGCTTGCCTAGGTCGGTACCACCCTACCACTCAGCCCTGGGATATTCCGGATCCAACACCGTCATGCTGAGACTGGGAGACGCAGCACCGGGCCCAACTAGTGGTACTGCGCATCTAGGACGGTACGGGAATCTCTCCATCCGTCACCGCCCACCCTTATCACCTTTCAACCTAGCAGTAGTGGTACCGCCCTACCAAGTAGTCCAGCCGTCTCCCGCCCATCAGAAGCGAGCGAGTAGCAAGGGAATCCAGATGTTTCCGGTCACTAGTCAGATCCTAGGTTGTGACCAAGCAGGCATCTCCACTTAGGGGATACTCTCCCCGTGCTATCACAGCACCTCCGTCCACGGGCTTCAAACCACCAAGGCTATCCCACCCGGAACCTCCTCAACAACTTTACCCGCCACAGGTATCTCACTTTGGGGATGCCCAGGTTGCACCCCCGGCACGACTTGCCCCATGGGCTTGTCTCACATCCCACTTGGTCGACATCAACCCTTACCACGCACCCAAGACGCACGCAGCACTCTCTCCCAGTGGTTATAATCAGTTATACACCGTCCCAATTCCACCACATAGCATATAGCAAGTAGAAAGTAGTGGAAGAGTAACAGTAAATTAAGCAGCAGCTAACCTAACAGCGGATAGCAGGGTAAAGTCTTATCAAGGCAGGGAATTCAAATATACTACCATGCAACCAATCCATACATAATCATAAAGCAATAGCAACAATGTCATTTGCAATGCGTAATAGGATCTAAGGATTTGGTGGGACGTGGCACCTTCGTAGTCGTCTCCTAGCTCTTGGAAGTACTCGTGGTCGTCTTCCTTAGTCAGATCCTCCTCCGGCTCTGAAATCGAACACGAAATAGTCGCGTCAGCGACTCCTATAGAGTATTTCAGAAAAATCCAATAAAATAAAGAGCCAAATGCACACAAACATAGTCTTAGATTGTAGATCTCATTTTTCTGAGAATTTTGATATATGGTGCGCAATTTTTGGACTTCATATGAATAAGTTATGAATTTCCGAAGATTATCCTATTTTCTGAAAATGGGAAAACTGGTTGGTTAATAGGGGCAGCTCGGGATTGGTCCACGTGGCGCGCGGGTCCAGTAGTGCGGCGTGTGTCGCCTCATCAGAACACAAACCCGAGGGTCGCCCACCAGGTGTTCCATGCTGGTTCCCATAGAGTTGCCGGAGTTGGCGTAGCTCGGCGTGGCTCGGCGGTGGTCGGTGGTAGCTCGGCTGTGGTTGGGGTATCTCGGCGGAGCTCGGCATAGTTCGGTTTAGCTCGGCGGGGCTCGGGCGAATCGGAGATTTGGGGCGCCGAGGGTGCCGTTCTCCCGAGCTCTCCCGGGGAGGCTCGGGCGAATCGGAGATTTGGTGCGCCCGAGGGTGCCGTTCTCCCGAGGTCTCCCGCGGAGGCTCGGGCGAATCGGAAATTTGGGTGCCCGAGGATGCCGTTCTCCCGAGGTCTCCTGTGGAGGCTCGGGCGAATCGGAAATTTGGGCGCCGAGGGGGGCTGCTCTCCCGAGCTCTCCTGGTGAGGCTCGGGCGAATCGGAAATTTGGGCGCCCGAGGCTGCCGCTCTCCCGAGCTTTCCCGGTGAGGCTCGGGCGAATCGGAAATTTTGGGCGCCCGAGGGTGCCGCTCTTCCGAGGTCTCCCGCGGAGGCTCGGGCGAATCGGAAATGTGGGCGCCGAAGGGGCTGCTCTCCCGAGCTCTCCTGGGGAGGCTCGGGCGAATCGGAGTTTTGGTGGGCCGAGGGTGCTGCTCTCCCGAGCTCTCCTGGGGAGGCTCGGGCGAATCGGAAATTTGGGTGCCCGAGGGTGCTGTTCTCCCGAGCTCTCCTGGGGAGGCTCGGGCGAATCGGAAATTCGGTGCTAGCAGGGGTCCAGGGCGTCTGTTCAAGGCGGCGGTGTCTCTCCGGTGCGGCGGACGATGACAGGGCGGCGATGACCATATCTCGGCAAGGCAGGGCTCGGCTTTCTAGCGGCGGTGCCGAGGCAGACTTGGCGAACCTCGGCGGCCTTTCTCCGCAGCGCGAGGCGACCGGGGGTACTCGGAACGGATCTTAAGCGAGGCGGAACCTGTCGGCGGCGATGTCGTCGCGACTGTGAGGTTCCGGCGGGGCTAAGGAGATCTTCTAGGAGATGTATACGCGTCCAGGGTCTAAGGCGATGGTATACCAACTACTAATTTTGGCTACCGAGCTTTCCAAGGTGCTCGGCCGTGGCGGCGGCGTGTCGCCGACGACGGCGGATGGCGGCATCGCGGCTACGAACAAGTATTGGTTCAATCGAGTGCGGTCTTGTCAAATTGGTGAGGCCAGAGAGGCATACTACACTCTTGTGGCGAACTTTAGCCATGGCATGACCTTCTTTTGGCTACGGCTCGCGGCGGCGCTCCGGTAAGGTCGCGGCGCACGCGGCCAAGGCGATTCAGGCTTCCTCTAGCGCTTAGATCCGCGTAGCTAGCTCAAGGGGGTCGTGGCCGTGCTCCACGACGCTCTAACCTATACGGTTGCTAGACGGATTGCTCGGAACGGGTGATTCGGCGTCGGAACGCGTCGGTGGTGAGCGCGCTCCGCCGAGAACGCGTCGTGCTGCGTTCTCGGTCTAGCAAGCTTGTAGTCCGGGGGTTTTGGCTGGTCGAGTGAGTGCATGGTGCAGGTGATCTTCCCGAGCCGGTATAGGCTCGTGCCTGCGCGTCCCGAGGGTGGAACGCCATGGCAAAAGCAGGGCAAGGTTCGGACATGGCGTGCGATGGCTCACCGTGGTGTCGGTGAAGCTAGGATGGCGGTGCAGTGGCGAGTCGGAGCCGTGCAGAGCGATCGCAGTGCCGTGCCGCTCCTCGTCCGCAGCTCGGCTTCTCCTCCGTGTCCGGCTCCGGCGTGCTCCGCGGCAGCGGCGCTCCGGCAGCTTCTCCTCCTCTGCTCCGCCCTTCTCCTACGCTCTCTCTCTCGGTTTGGTGCGGTGTGCCGGTCTGTGCTGCGGTGGCGGCGAGGGGAAATGAGGGTAGGGCTTCGGGGTGCTCCAATTTATAGGCGAGCTTGGCCAGTCTCCAATGGCGAACGGTCTCGATTGCGCTCGGCCGATCGAAGGGCCGTGGCTCGAGTGGATCTAGGGCTCCGGATGGCGCGGGTTCGCTTGGCGGCCAAGAAAGGAGGGGACAGGAGGGGAACAGCGGGGTCCAGGGCTCTGCCATGCTGTCGGCTGTGGGACCGGGGTCACGCCATTCGCGCGACACCCCCGGCAGGCGCGTCGCCTTCGTGAGGAAGAAGAACAGTGGGGGGGGGCGAGAGCGGCTGACAGGCGGGGCCGGGTTGGCAGCGAGCGCGAGCGCGAGCGCGTGTGTGCCGATCGCGCGCGTGCGATGCCGAGCCGCGACGTGGGCCGCGCGCGGTGAGATGAGGAGAGGAAGGTCGGGCTGGCTCGGGCTGACTTAGCGACCCGGCTGGCCGAACTCTCTTTCTCCTTTTCTGTTTTCAGTTTAGTGTATATATACATATATTGCCCATTTAACATATTGAGTAAATACAAACATAAATTGCAATAAATCCCAAATGTGATGCATAAGTTATTATTCTATGTGATTGGAATTAAAATGCAAACTTCACTCCTTTATTTACCAATTTCATAATGAAACCTATATGCTTGCACAAGAAAAATGGGTTTTCACAATAAATAGATGAAAAATTTTAATTGGTTGGGATTTTTAGATTGTGTGGATTTTTAGGGTTGTTACAGTCCTCCCCCCTCATTAGGATCTCGACCTCGAGATTCAGAGTTAACGTACCCATCGAAGAGGTAAGGAAACATAATCCGCAAGTCCGATTCTTTCTCCCACGTAGCTTCCCTTTCAGTGTGATTGCTCCACTGTACCTTGCACATCGGAATAGTCTTGTTTCGCGTCTCTTTGGTATCCCGTGCCAAGATCTTGATCGGATGTTCCTTGTATTCAAGTGTGTCTTGCAGGTCCAATGCATCCGTAGGAACTTGCTCCTCGGGAAGCTTCAAACACTTCCTTAATTGCGAGACATGGAACACGGGGTGTACTCCAGATAATTCCTCCGGTAGTTCCAGCTTGTAAGCAAGCTTTCCAACCCTTTTGCAGATCTTGTATGGCCCAACATATCTTGGTGCCAATTTCCCTTTTACGTGGAATCTGACAGTGCCACGAAGTGGAGATACCTTGAGGTAGACATAATCCCCAACCTTGAACTCAAGCTCTCTACGTCTCCTATCTGCATAGCTCTTTTGCCTACTCTGTGCAATTCTCAAATTTTCTCTGACCTGTGCTACGCCTTCCTCTGCTTCTACAATCTTAGCAGGGCCAAAGAAGGCTCTCTCTCCGGGTTCTGACCACATTAGCGGGGTCCTGCAGGGTCTCCCATACAATGCCTCAAACGGTGACATCTTGAGGCTTGTTTGATAGCTGTTGTTGTACGAGAATTCAGCGTGGGGTAAGCAGCTTTCCCAACTGGTCTTGTATTTTATCACACAAGCTCGGAGCATATCTTCGAGAATTTGGTTCACTCTTTCTGTTTGACCGTCAGTTTGTGGGTGATAAGCCGTGCTATAGTCCAGCTTGGTTCCGATGGATTTGTGCAAGGCTTGCCAGAATCGAGACGTGAATTGTGAGCCTCGATCAGATATTATGCTTGTGGGTGCCCCGTGTAGTCTCAGAATGTGGGTTATGTATAAATCCGCCAGCCGTTCGGCATCGTAGCCAATGCTGATGGGAATGAAGTGAGCGACTTTGGTCAAACGGTCGACTATCACCCAAATCGAGTCGTGTTTCTTCTCGGTGCGGGGTAACCCAACGATAAAATCCATCGAAATGCATTCCCATTTCCATTCTGGAATTGCGAGGGGTTGTAGTAGGCCGGCTGGTCGTTGATGTTCGGCCTTGATTCTGCTGCAAGTGTCACATCGGGCTACATGCCCTGCAATGTCTGCCTTCATATTCTCCCACCAGAAGTGTTTCCTTAGATCATGGTACATCTTGGCTGACCCTGGGTGAATGCAATATTTGGAGTCATGCCCTTCTGACAGAATCTCTTCTCGTATCGCTGAATCCGTCGGTACACAGATTCTATCCTTGTACCATACAGTTCCCTGCTCATCTTCTCGGTATTCAGGGCCTCTTCCCAGCTTCATCAAACCACGGATATAGTCTATCTCAGGACAGTTCTTTTGCGCTTCACGGATTCGTGAGGTGAGATTGTACTCGACGCGAAGCTCATTTAGCATGCCATAGGAGACTACCTCGAGCTGGAATGCGTCGAACTCTCTCCTAAGCCCAGGTGGCATAGAGTTGGTGATGAGGGTATGGCAGTAGCTTTTGCGGCTAAGTGCATCAGCGACAACATTGGCCTTTCCTGGGTGATAATGGATCTCAAGATCATAGTCCTTGATGAGTTCCAGCCATCTGCGTTGCCTCATATTCAGATCTTCCTGTGTGAAGAAGTACTTCAGGCTCTTGTGGTCAGTGTAGATGTCACACTTGTTGCTTATCAGATAGTGTCTCCAAATCTTGAGTGCATGTACCACGGCTGCAAGTTCTAGGTCATGAGTCGGGTATCGCTGCTCATGCTCCTTCAACTGTCTTGAGGCATAAGCTATCACTCTTCCTTCTTGCATTAGTACACAGCCCAAACCTTGCCGAGAGGCATCACAATATACAACAAAATCCTTGTGAATATCGGGCAGGGCTAGTACAGGTGTAGTAGTGAGCTTCTCCTTCAAGGTCTGAAAACTCTTCTCACATTCAGGAGTCCATATAAACTTGTTCTCTTTCTTCAGCAAGTTGGTCATGGGTCTTGCAATCTTGGAGAAATTCTCAATAAATCTGCGATAATATCCTGCAAGTCCCAAAAAGCTTCTGATTTCTGACACATTACAGGGTTGTTCCCACTCTTTCACAGCTTCAATTTTGGCTGGGTCTACTGCGACTCCTTCTCCTGACAGTACGTGTCCAAGGAAAGCAACTTCCTCAAGCCAGAATTCACACTTGGAGAATTTGGCGTAAAGCTGGTTGCGAGACAACCTCTCCAATACGGTCCTCAGATGATGTTCATGTTCCTCTTTTGTGGCTGAATAAACCAATATATCATCAATGAATACCACTACAAACTTGTCTAGCTCATTTATGAAGACCTTGTTCATCATGTTCATGAAGTATGCTGGAGCATTAGTGAGTCCAAATGAGACTACTGTGCACTCATACTGTCCATATCTAGTGACAAATGCAGTCTTCGGGATATCTTCTTCCCTGATCTTCATCTGATGATACCCTGATCGGAGATCGATCTTTGAGAAGTACTTGGCATTGCTCAGTTGATCTAACAGATCATCGATGCGGGGCAATGGGTACTTATTCTTGACTGTAACCGCATTCAGATTCCGGTAGTCAATACACATCCTCATCGTGCCATCCTTCTTCTTGACAAACAAAACGGGAGATCCCCAAGGCGAAGCACTTGGCCTAATGAAACCCTTCTCCAGTAATTCTCCCAGCTGCTTCTTGAGTTCCTTCAACTCATCAGCCGACATTCTGTAGGGTCTTTTGGCAATCGGTGCAGTTCCTGGCATCAGCTCTATAACAAACTCCACATCTCTATCTGGTGGCATTCCTGGCAACTCCTCTGGAAATACGTCATTGAATTCACAGACTACTGGCACATCTCTGAATGTCAGCTCTGTCTTATCTGCTTTAGTCTCCAGGGCACATAGGAGGGCTTGGACTCTCTCGGTTTGGGGTACACATCGGACAGCTGTTCCCCAAGGGTGGGTTACCTGAACATATCTAGGTGAACAAGATATCACTCCCCGGTGTTTGGTTAGCCAATCCATGCCTAAGATGACATCTAAGCTATTGGAGGGTAATAGGGTTAGGTCAGCTCGAAAGTCAAGTCCCTCGATTGTGATTATCACTCCCCTACATATGTGAATGCTTCTGAAGGTTCCTAAGGGCGAGCTAGTTAGGATGGGGTTTGCTCTCGGGGTTACAGGTATGTTATGCTTACGCGCATATGCAGATGAAATGTACGAACATGTAGCTCCCGAATCGAACAGAACTGTAGCCATGTTACCATGAACTAGGAACGTACCGTACACAGCATCAGGTGCAGCTTCAGCTTCCTCAGCGGTCATGTGGTTCAGTCTTCCTCGGGTGGCAGATCCCCGGTTTGGTGTGCCCTGTGCAGCTGCTGGTGCACGGTTGAGGTCGGGGCACACAGCCACACGGTGTCCAGGCCTTCCGCATCCGAAGCAAGTGAAGGGCGCACTGCCTGCTGTAGCTGTCGCAGGAGCCTTCCAATTGCCTGTCCTTGGCGTGTTGGCAGCGGGGGGCGGGTGTGTTCTGCACAGCTCGAGTCGGCGCAGGGTAGGTCTGAGCGGGGCGGTGATAGTTGCTGCTGTTGGTACCACCACGGCTCGTTCCCGAAGAAGGTCCCTGGCGGGTTCGGAAAGACGGAGGTGCACCCGTTCGCTGTCTCTGGGGTGGAGTAGTGCGAGCGGGTCCCTCAGAGCGGCGCTTCTTTCCCCTGTTCTGGGCCTCGAATTCCAGTCGTGCTTCCATGCGATCCTTCTCGATCTCAATACAGCGGTCAATCAGCTCACGCAGAGTGTAGCTCTTGTTCCCTGACAGAGCCAACCTGATCTTGGTCTGAAGTCCCTTCCTGTAGTAGTACATCTTTTCCTTCTCGGAACTCACGCAAGACGCAGGTGCGTAGCGGAGCAAGCAGTTGAAGCGGGTGGTGTACTCGTGGATCCGATCAGCTCCCTGGGAGATGTTACGAAACTCATTCTCCTTGGCCTCCATGACTCCCTCAGGAATGTGGTGGTCACGGAAAGCCTCGGTGAACTCATCCCAGTCAATGCGGGCTGGGTCCTCGTGAGCGCTGGTGTAGTTGTCCCACCATGCCCGTGCAGCACCGGTCAGCTGGTGGCTAGCAATCCCAACACACTCCTCGTCGGAGCAAGTGGTCAGGTCCAGCTTCTTCTCCATCTCCTTAAGCCAATCATGGGCAGCGAGAGGATCGCTGTCGGTCCCGTCGAAGGTAGGTGGCCTCAGCTTCAGGAAACCCTCCAGTTTCCTTTGGAAGTCATTCTGGGGTGGCCCGTGGTGCCTGTTGATCCCAGTAGCTATGACATTCAGCAGCTGGGTCTGCTGAGCCATCACTTCCGCCAACGTCGGTGGCGGCGGCGGTGGCGGTGGCGGAGGCACGTTCTCGCCTTGTGGTGGCGGATCGATCACCGGCGGTGCATCCTCTGCCCGGCGCAGCTCTTCTTCCAGGTTAACTCCAGCACGTCTGCCAGCTGGGCGTCCACGGTTGCGACCACGCCCACGTCCTGGCGCAGGCGCAGGGGAGGGCTGGCGGTTCTCCAGGCGCGCGGAACGTCTCATTGACATCTGAAGTTATTAGGTACGTGCTCAGTGCAGTAATAATCTTGTAGTGGTTTAAGTAGGAGTTAGATGTTTTCAACGATTTAAATGAATTAAAACATTTTTCATGCTATCCTACACTCAACCAAAGAAGCATAAAGAACCATAAGAAGCATAAGATCCAAATGTCACTCATCACATGGTTATTATTATATAAAGGATGTTCCTAGCTGCTAAGAAGATCGTGCTATGCGCAGATAGCCAAATGACAGGACAACTCATGGTATCACTAGTCTAAGGGCCACGCAGGGTCCCATAAGCTACTGGTGCATAAGGTCAATGGCCATTTGATCGGGATCTCAATAGTGCCGTCGTGCAGTGGACGAAATGGTGATCCAAGGCTGGTCATCTGCAAATTTTTCAAGAAACGGATTAGCAGGTCCTTGTATTAGATAAGCCATTGCATAAAAAGTGAATGCAAGGTCGGTAATATAACTGAAAGAGAGTCTGGTTTCCTATTCTAACGTCCATTTTCTATGGGTCTCGTCCTACAGTCAAGTATGGCTCTGATACCAACTGAAACGACCTCGATTTCCACGAAGGAAATTCCACAGGCTCGAATTGTAATTCAACAGATTGCTTGGGACAATCCATGAAATTACCCATATCTCAGTTGACACCAGGATCCATACAACGATAATTAAGTCTTACATAAATATTTATTACATCGCCACACTGGCGGAATCAACAATCAGAGAAGCTTTAGAAGATGCGGAAGCGATTCATCCTTCACGGCCAACTTGAGTGTAGCACGCGACCCTATTCCTCGTCATCATCTCCCTCGAAGTCGTACTCATTCTCGTCACCTGACAGCAAATTTATCAGTACGATTTGTACTGGCCACGGAGCCCACCTATGCAGCATTTGCTTTGTGGAAAGTGGATGCAAGGCTATACAAGCAGACCTATAGGCTGAGGTTTTCCTATGCAGCTGTAATCAATGTTTAATTAGTCAAGTTTTATCACCAGTTAACACCATTTTCCCTTTTCCCATCACCACACCTCACATACACACACCTCGCTCTCATTCGACAGGCCCAACTCCCTCTCGGGCCTATCTCAGCGGCACACTACCACAACGGGTACACTGCCGGAAAAATGTCATCCAGGGGGAGAAAAGAATATGCTCTCATCTAATAGTGGTTGCAGAAACATTAGGAAAGGTCCATAGCCAACGAGTTGACTTATGTATCGATCGATCAACCATACACTCTGCAGAGGTTTTACTACTCACAAGATTAGCCATCATCGATGCTGTACAATCATCTAGGCAGAATTCCGGGTGCTTGCTTGCCTAGGTCGGTACCACCCTACCACTCAGCCCTGGGATATTCCGGATCCAACACCGTCATGCTGAGACTGGGAGACGCAGCACCGGGCCCAACTAGTGGTACTGCGCATCTAGGACGGTACGGGAATCTCTCCATCCGTCACCGCCCACCCTTATCACCTTTCAACCTAGCAGTAGTGGTACCGCCCTACCAAGTAGTCCAGCCGTCTCCCGCCCATCAGAAGCGAGCGAGTAGCAAGGGAATCCAGATGTTTCTGGTCACTAGTCAGATCCTAGGTTGTGACCAAGCAGGCATCTCCACTTAGGGGATACTCTCCCCGTGCTATCACAGCACCTCCGTCCACGGGCTTCAAACCACCAAGGCTATCCCACCCGGAACCTCCTCAACAACTTTACC
Organism: Eremochloa ophiuroides; assembly: GCA_038502445.1. NCBI lineage: Eukaryota > Viridiplantae > Streptophyta > Magnoliopsida > Poales > Poaceae > Eremochloa > Eremochloa ophiuroides. The sequence continues at coordinate 43,855,359 of JAHLJS010000004.1, forward strand.
CGCCACAGGTATCTCACTTTGGGGATGCCCAGGTTGCACCCCCGGCACGACTTGCCCCATGGGCTTGTCTCACATCCCACTTGGTCGACATCAACCCTTACCACGCACCCAAGACGCACGCAGCACTCTCTCCCAGTGGTTATAATCAGTTATACACCGTCCCAATTCCACCACATAGCATATAGCAAGTAGAAAGTAGTGGAAGAGTAACAGTAAATTAAGCAGCAGCTAACCTAACAGCGGATAGCAGGGTAAAGTCTTATCAAGGCAGGGAATTCAAATATACTACCATGCAACCAATCCATACATAATCATAAAGCAATAGCAACAATGTCATTTGCAATGCGTAATAGGATCTAAGGATTTGGTGGGACGTGGCACCTTCGTAGTCGTCTCCTAGCTCTTGGAAGTACTCGTGGTCGTCTTCCTTAGTCAGATCCTCCTCCGGCTCTGAAATCGAACACGAAATAGTCGCGTCAGCGACTCCTATAGAGTATTTCAGAAAAATCCAATAAAATAAAGAGCCAAATGCACACAAACATAGTCTTAGATTGTAGATCTCATTTTTCTGAGAATTTTGATATATGGTGCGCAATTTTTGGACTTCATATGAATAAGTTATGAATTTCCGAAGATTATCCTATTTTCTGAAAATGGGAAAACTGGTTGGTTAATAGGGGCAGCTCGGGATTGGTCCACGTGGCGCGCGGGTCCAGTAGTGCGGCGTGTGTCGCCTCATCAGAACACAAACCCGAGGGTCGCCCACCAGGTGTTCCATGCTGGTTCCCATAGAGTTGCCGGAGTTGGCGTAGCTCGGCGTGGCTCGGCGGTGGTCGGTGGTAGCTCGGCTGTGGTTGGGGTATCTCGGCGGAGCTCGGCATAGTTCGGTTTAGCTCGGCGGGGCTCGGGCGAATCGGAGATTCGGGGCGCCGAGGGTGCCGTTCTCCCGAGCTCTCCCGGGGAGGCTCGGGCGAATCGGAGATTTGGTGCGCCCGAGGGTGCCGTTCTCCCGAGGTCTCCCGCGGAGGCTCGGGCGAATCGGAAATTTGGGTGCCCGAGGATGCCGTTCTCCCGAGGTCTCCTGTGGAGGCTCGGGCGAATCGGAAATTTGGGCGCCGAGGGGGGCTGCTCTCCCGAGCTCTCCTGGTGAGGCTCGGGCGAATCGGAAATTTGGGCGCCCGAGGCTGCCGCTCTCCCGAGCTTTTCCGGTGAGGCTCGGGCGAATCGGAAATTTTGGGCGCCCGAGGGTGCCGCTCTTCCGAGGTCTCCCGCGGAGGCTCGGGCGAATCGGAAATGTGGGCGCCGAAGGGGCTGCTCTCCCGAGCTCTCCTGGGGAGGCTCGGGCGAATCGGAGTTTTGGTGGGCCGAGGGTGCTGCTCTCCCGAGCTCTCCTGGGGAGGCTCGGGCGAATCGGAAATTTGGGTGCCCGAGGGTGCTGTTCTCCCGAGCTCTCCTGGGGAGGCTCGGGCGAATCGAAAATTCGGTGCTAGCAGGGGTCCAGGGCGTCTGTTCAAGGCGGCGGTGTCTCTCCGGTGCGGCGGACGATGACAGGGCGGCGATGACCATATCTCGGCAAGGCAGGGCTCGGCTTTCTAGCGGCGGTGCCGAGGCAGACTTGGCGAACCTCGGCGGCCTTTCTCCGCAGCGCGAGGCGACCGGGGGTACTCGGAACGGATCTTAAGCGAGGCGGAACCTGTCGGCGGCGATGTCGTCGCGACTGTGAGGTTCCGGCGGGGCTAAGGAGATCTTCTAGGAGATGTATACGCGTCCAGGGTCTAAGGCGATGGTATACCAACTACTAATTTTGGCTACCGAGCTTTCCAAGGTGCTCGGCCGTGGCGGCGGCGTGTCGCCGACGACGGCGGATGGCGGCATCGCGGCTACGAACAAGTATTGGTTCAATCGAGTGCGGTCTTGTCAAATTGGTGAGGCCAGAGAGGCATACTACACTCTTGTGGCGAACTTTAGCCATGGCATGACCTTCTTTTGGCTACGGCTCGCGGCGGCGCTCCGGTAAGGTCGCGGCGCACGCGGCCAAGGCGATTCAGGCTTCCTCTAGCGCTTGATCCGCGTAGCTAGCTCAAGGGGGTCGTGGCCGTGCTCCACGACGCTCTAACCTATACGGTTGCTAGACGGATTGCTCAGAACGGGTGATTCGGCGTCGGAACGCGTCGGTGGTGAGCGCGCTCCGCCGAGAACGCGTCGTGCTGCGTTCTCGGTCTAGCAAGCTTGTAGTCCGGGGGTTTTGGCTGGTCGAGTGAGTGCATGGTGCAGGTGATCTTCCCGAGCCGGTATAGGCTCGTGCCTGCGCGTCCCGAGGGTGGAACGCCATGGCAAAAGCAGGGCAAGGTTCGGACATGGCGTGCGATGGCTCACCGTGGTGTCGGTGAAGCTAGGATGGCGGTGCAGTGGCGAGTCGGAGCCGTGCAGAGCGATCGCAGTGCCGTGCCGCTCCTCGTCCGCAGCTCGGCTTCTCCTCCGTGTCCGGCTCCGGCGTGCTCCGCGGCAGGCGGCGCTCCGGCAGCTTCTCCTCCTCTGCTACGCCCTTCTCCTACGCTCTCTCTCTCGGTTTGGTGCGGTGTGCCGGTCTGTGCTGCGGTGGCGGCGAGGGGAAATGAGGGTAGGGCTTCGGGGTGCTCCAATTTATAGGCGAGCTTGGCCAGTCTCCAATGGCGAACGGTCTCGATTGCGCTCGGCCGATCGAAGGGCCGTGGCTCGAGTGGATCTAGGGCTCCGGATGGCGCGGGTTCGCTTGGCGGCCAAGAAAGGAGGGGACAGGAGGGGAACAGCGGGGTCCAGGGCTCTGCCATGCTGTCGGCTGTGGGACCGGGGTCACGCCATTCGCGCGACACCCCCGGCAGGCGCGTCGCCTTCGTGAGGAAGAAGAACAGTGGGGGGGGCGAGAGCGGCTGACAGGCGGGGCCGGGTTGGCAGCGAGCGCGAGCGCGAGCGCGTGTGTGCCGATCGCGCGCGTGCGATGCCGAGCCGCGACGTGGGCCGCGCGCGGTGAGATGAGGAGAGGAAGGTCGGGCTGGCTCGGGCTGACTTAGCGACCCGGCTGGCCGAACTCTCTTTCTCCTTTTCTGTTTTCAGTTTAGTGTATATATACATATATTGCCCATTTAACATATTGAGTAAATACAAACATAAATTGCAATAAATCCCAAATGTGATGCATAAGTTATTATTCTATGTGATTGGAATTAAAATGCAAACTTCACTCCTTTATTTACCAATTTCATAATGAAACCTATATGCTTGCACAAGAAAAATGGGTTTTCACAATAAATAGATGAAAAATTTTAATTGGTTGGGATTTTTAGATTGTGTGGATTTTTAGGGTTGTTACAGCGGCGCCAGGGTGGGGCCGGCCGGCGCCCCCCCTAGGGTTTTGGCCCACCTTTTAGAGTCCTTTTTCCGCCGCCTTTGTGGAGTCATCTGGGCCCTTATTTCAAGTCGGTTTGATCCTACGGCACACGTGCATCGCACCGGGCTATAAATAAAGGGGCAGGACCCCCCTGGAGGCATCAACAACATTATTCATTCAAGGCATCAAGTCCTCAAGCCATCAAGAGCCTCCTACTTCATCAAGAGCCTTCTAGTTCATAGTTCTAGCTTAGTTAGATTAGAAGTAGAGGAGTTCTAGTTCTTCGGCGGATCTAGAGCCCCGGGCGTCTGTCTGAGAGCACGGAGTTCGGTATAATTCTAGTTCTTTCTCTATTATGGTATTCTTCATTATGATTAGAAGACACATTGTTCTTATTAGTTCATATGTTTTTAATTACAATAGTCTTTGTCTACTTGATTATATGTCTAGTATACTTGTTTGATCTTATTGAATTCATGTAATTGCTCGTATATACGTTATTTCATACGGACGAAGGATAGATGATGAACAAGATGTAGACGTGGTGTCTAAGTATTTTGTTTATCTGCGAGTGCACACCCTGATGTGTCAGGTCATTTGGTAGAATCGCGTAGGTGACAGCTGCGTTGAGTCCTCTGTATAGTCCACCCCCCGTGGGTAGGACTTAACCCCCGGTGTATTCTGTCGATGTCTGAGGCTTAGGGAGGAAGTCACAAAAAAAAAAGAGGCTTTAGGGATGGAAATAGATTGGATTCACTTAAAACGAATTTGGATATCACCTTTTACCATATTTTAATTAAGATACGAATACAGCTACAAATATTTTGAATATGAATACAAATATTTTAGGTTTCGATTTCCATTCGGATATTTACTCAACTTAACCCAAGTGTAATTTGATACTTAATAAAATATAATAGGTCAAGCGAACAAACTAAAATAAAAAGGTAGAAAAACAAATATTGGTTTTATCAATATTCATAATTATCAAATTATTATACAAGTAGAGATTAAAGTACTTGTTTATATAACATGGACAAGGATAGCTCATGAAATAATATAGATATCAATAAATATTTGATAATTTAAATTTTCAATTCATTAATCAGTATTATATTTATATATTACCATATAAAATTTGAAATTATCTAAAATAATTTTCACAAAAACATAAATAAATTAAAGTAGTAAAATAATTTATAATAACAAATATATAGGTATAACTAATTAGAAAAATACAAAATTAACATATTTTTTATGTATCATAAGAAACGACCAACTGGGGTTTAAGTCCTCTACAAGTGACCATATTTTTCTAGATTTTATTCCAAGGATTTTACCAGCGCTTGCTTTTAGTGGTATGTGACATTCCCGTCGATAGCGAGATGCTTTATCAAACTCGAAATTTACCGATCTAACTTAGTTCTTTAAAGGTGCTTATAAAGGTAGGGTCTATGTGCGTGCATTCAAAGATGTGAGTATGCACTCTTTATGTATGCGTTTGGTATCTGGATCTCGTAAAAAAATTTTAAAAATAAATAACTAAAAATTACTTATAGATATACTACTTTGCATCATTAGTACAATAAAATTAAATAATTGGTCATTCATTACAAAGAGAACTTTTAAATAGTTTCATAATGTCGTATTTTTATTACAGATCTAGATATAGATAAAAATACTGAAAAATGATTTTGATCAAGCTAAAATCTATATCAAAATAAATACAAATATCAGATAATTTGAATATCCAATTTTTCAATTTCCATCCCTCCGAGGGCCCTCCACACACCGCGCTACCGGTCTCGGCTGCCTCGGAGATCGCACGGTGGTTGCTGGTGGCAGGTGGCCTGACGAGGACCTCGCCGGAGGAGCTCGCCTGGCAGGCGAGGAGACAATGTCCTCGATCATGAGACTAGAGAGCACGCGTAGGGTATGGGTCGACCGCTTGGAGGAGAACGCGACCTCACACCATCTGCCCACGCGGCATGGACTCCTCCTCATTGATCCTCTCCTCCGACCAGTCCATGGGCGGCGGCACCGCTTTCCTTGGTTCGACATGTAGATGAGGAGCTCGCACGGAGGCTGTATGTTTGGTGATTGCGTTCGATACGGGTGAGGAGCTCTCACGGTGGCTGCATTCTGGTGCTTGCTTCTTGGGCAGGTGAACAGCTCGTCAGTTCCCACGCCGGTTGGTGCCACTAGTAAAAAAAAGCTGTTAATGCCCTATAGGCGGTTTTGCTTTACGGCCGTCACTAAAAATCAGCGTTATTTTTACAGACAATTCCTTAAAAAAATCGTCACTACAAATCGATTTGTAGTGACGGTTCGTTAAGAGAACCGCCTGTAAAAATGAGTCATTTCTACAGGCGGTTTTACTTAAGTAACCGTCACTGGAAATCGATTTCTAGTGGCGGTTCGTTAAGTGTAATACCCCGGGTATTACGGATTTAATTAATCTGCCATGTCATCATATTTAAATTAATCAATTGCATATGATTGTGATTAGGTCCCTAGAGTGATTTGAATTTAATTAACATTTGTTTGTAAATTAAATTTCCAAATAAAGGTTTAAAAACTTACTTTATTCAGGACTAAACCCTAATTCAAAAATCTAAAAGGAATTTTGAGATAGTCCCTTAATAAAAGTTTTAGATCTTTTAAAATGGAACAACTTTTATTTTTGGAGATTTCAAAGTTCTGTGGTGGAAATTCAAATTTATTTCAAAACAATGATTTAAAACTTAGTTTTGGATTGGCATTTCAAAAATTATTTGGAATCTGGCAAAACTTCCTAAATAGAAGTTGTAAAGCTCATTGAGTAGAACAACTTTATTTTGGCAATTTTTCAAGTTGTTGAGAAAATTTAAAAGTAATTTTAAAAATACAGTTTAAAATTCAAAACTCTAGTTTACCCCTTTTTCTGTAGTTTCAAAAATATTTCGAATTTGGATTTAGTTCCAAAAGCAAAGTTGTTCAGAATTTCAAACCCTACAACTCTTGTTTTTACAGTTTTTCATGTTTGTATGCAAAATCAGTCGAATTTGGTCAAAAACCGACAGCCCCTAGGGATCTATGCTACAGTACTCCGCCCCCCCTCGCTCCTGTTCACGAACAGCAACCGGCAAGCCGCCGTGTCGCGCGCGGGCGCGCGGCGAGTCGTGCCGGCCGGGATCGTGCCCCCGCGACCCTCGGCAGATACGGGCGCGCGTGCGCCGCGTCGTGCCGCGCCTGTCCCCGCCCGTTGCCCCTCCAAAAGGGCGAAGACCACCCCTCTCCACGCCATTTTTCCTTCTCCTGGTCGCCATCCGCCACCTCTCGGTTCTCGGCCGAATACGCCGCGCTCCGTCCGTCACCACCCTCTCCATCTTGCAGACAGCTAGCTAGCTTCCTTGCGCATCGCCTGCTACCGTCGGTGGGAGCTGTAGAGCTTCGCAACCACCGGAACACCGGTGTCCCCTTCGCGGGCGGGCAGAGCGCCGCCGCGAGCTCCGCCGTCGTCTCGAGCTAGTCTGGGTAAGCTCTGGGCCTTGGATTGTTGCGCAACGTGATCTTCGTGACCCCTTGAATCTTACGCGTGCGTCGGCGTACTCTCTGTGTTCCCTAGGTTCGCCGGAACGCGTGTTCGCCGTGTGCCGAGCCGCCGGGATCCGCTGCCGTCGCCAAGTCGCCTTCTCTCCGAACCACCTCCGTCTCCACCGACCCGTCGGCCAGCTTCGTGGTGAGCCCCAGATGCTCGCGCACCTTTTCCCCCTCTCTTTACCGGCTTATGCTCGCCGGCGACGTGCTCGCCGCCGCCACCGAGCCGCCGCGTACGTGTCTCCAGGTGCTGTGTGCCTCGGATCTCGTCGTGTCTTAGCTTGGTAGACTCGCCTTGGAGTGTAGAGTCCGTCAGTGCCCTCGGCTTCGTCCCTCGGCTCACCGTCGGCGAGCTAGGGGCGGCGGACCGCCGGCGCTCTCGCCTCTGTAGAAACAGAGGAGAGGCCAGGGGCCTCGGGTTGGAAGATAGGTCTTTCCAGGGGGTTAAGTGCAAATCCCGTGACTCATGTGAATAGTGTAGATCGGACCGCGGGTTGATTTCCGATTTCCCCAAAGTCTCTTTTGCTAAAACGCCGGCGCCGGGTGCGGGCAGGCCGAGTGGGCCGGCTCGCTTGGACATGGGCCGTAGTGGGCTGGTTTGGTCTTTTCTTTTTCCAGTGAATTTCAAAATGCTTTTCATTTATATATTCATATGAATAGTACTGAAGTTTATTTATTTCATATGAATTAATCTGTTGAATGGTAAAATGTGAGAATAATTGTGTGTATGCTCTCTGAAGTATGTAGTATTTGTTAAAAATATAATATAGGGTGTTCCAGTGCCTTTAATCTGCTGTATAAATCAGTGAAGTAATTAATAAATGCAAGTTTGTGTAATTTTAATTAATTATCTGTAAATCCAAAAATCATGAAATTTATTGTGGCTCTGTTTGGTGATAAAACCTAGCTATTGGTAAAGTTTGGTTGCAATTGAAGTTAGTTTGGTCAATTAATAAATATATGTGAAACTAGGGATTAATAAAGTAAATAGAAAAATGAATTTAGGTTTGTTGTGTGAATTTTTGGGTTGAATGAAGACCAAGGATCTTTCGCTGTGTGATCCTTGGCAATTTGAGAACTTAGTGCTTGGTAATAGTCATAAAGGCTGTGTAGCGGTTTTCCTGTGACCGTTAAAAAGGTCAATAAAACAAAAGTAGGAAACATTACTTTTACCTTCCGTAGATTGTTTACAACTTTACCGTGAAGGAAAGTTGTACTCAAGGTATTAATGGTTTACTTCCAAGCATTTCATTTGTTGCCCTCATGCCACGCTAAGCATACATCATTGCATACGTGTAGTGCCCGTTCCCGAGGGGGTCCAGGTCGAGACTACTACTGAGGAGGCCACTCCAGAAGTCATCCAAGGATTCGACATCTGCGGGACTGATCCCGACCCGACGCTGTACACGATCCAAGGCAAGCCCCGGTGCATTCAGCCCCTCTATTACAAAATATTTATAATTCGAGTTAATCTACTGCATTAGGTTAATAGGAGTTGATTGTCACCTATCCAGATGCATTGTCTCAAATAAATACCTTGAAACCTAATTTAAATAAAACGGTTTGAGAAATGCTTAGGCATGCTTAATGAACTTAGCTTTGCATAAAAGAAAAACTATTTTCTGTGCCATGATTATACTTATACTTTGATTGATGAAGAACTGGTTATCCGCTGGTCGATGTGTATTTGGGTTGGAGTCCCAATGCATGGTCGCTTTCGGAGTAGATTGGAACTGGTCGATGTCTTTGGAAACGTGTTTCGTTGGGTGGTCAGCTCATGGGGCGGCGTTCCCTATGTCTCACTCACCGACAGGCACGATAATAAAAACTGTCGGGTAGTCTTGTACTTGGGTTAGAGTCCCAATGCAGGATTGACGGCAGGAAGGAAGTAGGGACCGTTCGTTGTAGGCCTGCTGTGATCATGATGAACAGCCTAGCCATATACCAATGTGGAAAGCCTAGAGTCCGGTGACGCTATTGCTGGAACCGACAACCACGCACTGGGAGTGGAGAGATGGCGAGAGTAGCTTGTACCCACGTGGCCGGCGTGCCTGGATAAGAGTGGAGTACTGTGCTCTCGGGTGGCGCAGGACCGGTTCCGGGATAGCAAAGCCGTGACGACGGGTGGTATATGTATGCCGGCGTGCTGCATATGCAGTGTGGTTAGAATCCCCAGCTGGGTACTTTCTGGATTCGAATCAAACGTGCTCCTCGGTTATGGAGACTTGATCTCCCTCACACTCTACACCGAAAAGTGGTTCTCAACTAGGTTATCTGAATGAATAAAGTAATTGAAAGAATGTTGGTACATGAGTCTGAATATTGGAGCTATAAATATGATTATAATAATGACAAAATAAAATATGGAACAGGATAGATTGCTTTTCTGCAAACTCCTCATCCTCTGCTAGCCTTACCCATAGCCTTGCATTCCTGAGTCTCATTTTACACCCTTAGTCGGGTAAGTCTTGCGGAGTACCCCAAGTACTCAGGGTTTGTTAACCCCGTTGCAGGAGGACCGCAGTCGGAGATCTGTCTTGCTCCATGTTGCGTGACCGTGGTCGAAGAAGAAAGCGGCGATGAGTGAAGTGGAACCCGTGGGCAGGGTTCGAGTTATCTTATCTAGTATTGTGTGACTATTCCACTGCTACTGTTATGTCCTCTGGCCTGTAATAACTATATTTGAATCCTATTTGAACAACTGGTTTGTAATCTAAATGTTATGTAATCTTCCACACTGTACTCTGATGTATTTTTATTATGAAATGTTGTAATCCTGTAATGGTTCTTCAATGGTGATCCTGTCGGAGAAAAGGGCGCTAATGTAGCCCGACAGACCTGTCTAGATCATTTGGGACACGGGCCCGGCTGTCAGAAGTCGTTAGTGACAATGACAGGTGCCGGTGGGCCAGGTGATTTAGCCAGTTCTGTTACATTAAGTGACCCGCCACTAGAAATAATCTGAATTTTAATTTTTTTGAATTTTTCAAATGACTTCAAATGAAAAAACTGTCTACATGAAACTTTTCCATTTGAAATCATCTTGTTGATGTAAATTACGGTAAAAGTTTGAAGTTTGAAATTTGAATTTTTTGAAAAAAGTCTCGTATGGAGAAACACTCTACATGAAAGTTGTATCTCGAAAAGTTATGCAACTTTATAGTTGATAACCTTTTCATTTTACTTCGTTTAGGGCCTCAAATAGTCAATTTTCTATTATTTTTATAATATGTGGGGAAGCGAAAACTATTTTAGATGCATGTGTAGTGGGTAGGGAGGGTTCCCGCGTAAAACCGAGGTCACAGGTTCGAACCCCCGCGGCCGCGTAGCGCGCGAATTTTGCGCGAAAAATACCGCGACTTGCTAGTGGGGTCCCTTCCCATATATATTTATTTTGTTTTGCTATTATTAAAACGTGATTTTCGGAAAAATATTTGTGAAGGCGGTTTATTAAGTGAACCGCCAGTACAGATCGATTTATACTGGTGGTTCACACACAACCGTCTGTACAGATTGCCCATTTCTACTGGCCTCCAGCACTGGCGGTTGCCAAAAACGCCTGTAAAAATACGTCTTGAACCACCAGTGCAGAGCTTCTTCTCTGTACTAGTGTGCTTGCCTAGGCAGGGGTGAGGAGCTCCACATGTTTCGATAGAATGTCCTCGAGGAGGTAGAGTTACCACGATGAAGACCATGTGCGGTTGATGCACACCACATGTTCCATAGAATGTCTCAGAGTTACCAGAAGGAAGGCCACATGGCACCTATCGATCAGAGGACCGATACCGGCGGCGGGGCTAGCGGCCTAGGGCGACGATGGACAAGCGGCATGCTAGTCTGCTTGTCTTGAGGAGGCTGCCGGTTCGGGCGACGTCGGCCACCACAGCCCTCTTCTCAATGTGGGGAGGACAGATGGTGGCGGAGGCGGGGCTGGTGAAGAGGGAACTAGGGGGTGTGCTAGTGTCCGCCCCGATCGGTTAGTAGCGCCTGTTTGATCAGGGGAGGAGGAACAGGAGCCCTTGTTTACCTTCTTCCTCTCGCCTCTCACCTTCGCCACTATCCACTGCCCACACCGTGGCGAGCCCGCCCTAGACCTAGTCTGACCGCCGGCGCTGCCTAGCTATGGGCCCCCCAACCACTCGTTCACCATCCCCACCGCCCGGGGCTTCCCTTCCTCCCCCAACCATCTTCCTTCTATACCCGCCGGAGAAGCTCGCCGGAGCGAGGCGCGGACGACGGGATGGGATGGTCGGAAGGCAGCTCCTATCCGACTGGTCGGGACAGGAAGATTCATCTAAAATTAAACTAGTGGAAGGCAGATAGCATCGCATGAGGGGACGGGATGCTGATCTCCTCTACGCAGCTGGCAGGATTACCATAGATAGTTATTTTTTTGGAAAAAATACTGTAGTCAACGTCATCTGAAGAGGTTTGGACCTAAGGTATATAACTTATCAAGTTTAAGAAGGCAAATTTTAATTTTGATAGTTTATGGACCAAAGTTGCATTCCATAAGTTTAAGGGCCGCGACCAACCAATTTATTTAGGCCAATGGTAGGGTACTCAAATTTTTAGAGTAGTTATGTTATATAATTTTAGCAGGGTCTTTGAATAAAACACGTAGTCGTCAGGTATATTCATTTATGCATCTTCAAATGTAATAGATGTTAGACATGCTTTTCTGTTTTATAATGGAACACGTTCATTGACTACTCACTCTGTACCTAAATATCTATTGTTTGCGTTTCCTAAAAATAACTTTAATTAAATATATATTAAAATATTAACATTTTTAGTACATAATTAGTATCATTATAAAGATTTTTGAATCTAGTTTTTTAATAGTTTATATATGATATATAAATTGTTGTACATATTTTTTATAAATCGAGTTTAAACTTGTGGTATATACCAACATCGACAAAATAAAAAGGGACGAAGAAAGTAGTTATGTAAATTTCACCTGTGCCCAACGTATGACACGGGTTACATGCAAAAAAAATGTTTTATACCAATGAAATTACATCATATCCAAAGTTACAAAAAAAAAATATTTACCACACTCTATGGATCATGTATACACTAATTAGATCTAAAAAAAGATCTTTATATCAAAATTTTCCTTATTTATCCTTTTTTTACCAAAATAAAACAAAAAGATCATATATCTAAAATTTCCTTATTTATCGTTTTTAACTAAAACAAAACATTCAATAATTTGTATTTCAATATTATCTCTTAGAAGGCAATAAATATTTTGACCATCCGAGTCTAATTAAATGAACGACTCACTCTACGGTGTGAAGAGGCGCAAACTAAAAAGAAACATGCGTCACATAAGATTTGATCTCAATACCTCATGCATTTGTCCCACGTGTAACTTACAACCCCACCTACACATCACATGTGACTATAAACAAAATATTTTTTCTTTTAAAACTAACCTATAGATGACTCTTTAGTCCCTAAGATCATCTCCAAGAGTTTGGCAAAAATACTTTGCCATCCTTCTTTTTTTTTTGCAAAACTAGAAAACTCATCCTTCCAAACAGTTTGGTAAATGACTTGGGCATATTTTGGCAAGTTGCATCGATCGGCCTTTCACGCGCATATATGCGCGTGCGTAGCGGCCGTGCATCGGCCTCCAGCAAGAGGTGGAAGGGTATAAACATAATTTTGTTTCTGTCTCAGGATTCCTGATGTAAGTTTTTAAGAGGTGGAAGGGCATAAATATAATTTTGTTTCTGTGTCAGGGTTCCTGATGTAAGTTTTCAAGAGGTGGAAGGATGTAAACATAATTTTATTTGTCTCAGGGTTCCTGATGTAAGTTTTCAAGAGGTGGAAGGGTATAAACATAATTTTGTTTCTGTTTCAGGGTTTCTGACGTAAGTTTAATCTGGGTTTGGCAAGTGAATTATGCCAAACTATTGGAGATGATTTCTTTTTTCACTTGCCATACATTTTAGAGAGTTGCCAAATCATAAGATTTGCCAAGTAAATTTTGGCAAACTCTTAGAGATGCTCTAACCGGGACTAAAATGACATTTAGTCCCTGTTGGTAAAGAGTCACATTTAGTCTGGGTTGGTGTTACGAACCGGGACAAATATTGAACCTTTAATCCATCTTTAATCTCTAACATAAAAAATATAGTGACTAAAGCTAAAACTTAATGCGGATTAGAAGCTGTTTCTATATACTTATCCTATTTGATTATCTGTATACCTCTATTGTCGCCGGACCTGGCTCCCCCCCACCCCCCCCCCCCCCCCCTATGTAGGTACTGTCTTCTGTGTACGAGAGGTATCCCGCTGATACGAGTGTGTGCGCGCGTTCGATCCCTGCCTTTCCTGTCTACGAGTCCCAAGACCTTCGTGCACGCGCCTTTATTTTGATCCAAGTCTCCTACTACTTGCGTTGGATGCCCACAGCCCCACACACACGTCACGCTACGGAAGACTTAGCCGACTTTGGGCTCGACATTGGCCGCAAACTCGTTGACAGTAAACGACGACGAGAAGAAGCAGAGGCGCACGTACGGAGGCCGCCGGCGTCCAGCGTCGAACGCCCCGAATCCCCAATCTGTTGGCCCGCCAGCAACTTTTCATCACGCCAAGCACCGCGGGAGCGCACCGTAACATGTAGCATGCGGGGCGCTCAGCTTCGCTCAAGTATATATCGTCGTCGCACGGGCCGGGGCTCGAGGAGGGACTTGATCAAGTTCTCGAGTCTCGACGTGTACACCAGGCCGTCAAGTGCGCGGAGACCATGTTGATCGTGAAACTGAGGCCGTCCCACGCCGCCAAACTGAGACCACTTGAATAAGTTCTAACATTCCAAATTTCTACTGTATGAGAAGAAAAGAAACAGCAAAAGGTCTCCAACATAGCAGCCACGGGCCTACCTGGTCCACAAGCTCCAAAGGCCCCAACCCCCCAAATTTTGTCAACACCACAACACACTAGATCCATCACAACCTTTGATTAGCGTTCGTGCATGCTCCCTCCATATCGGGAAAAGATAATATTTTGAAAAAGGTATTGGTCAAATATTGAGAATATAAATTATAAATAAGTTTAAACTATTGAGTTTGGAAATCTGAAAACTATTGTCGGTGCTAGTTTTAACGGGGTTAACACCGGCTAGTAAATATGTGTTTTGCGGTTGAGGCTACGGATGGTGTGTAAGGGGGAACACAGGGATTATACTGGTTCAGGCCAAGCAAGCCTTACGTCCAGTGGAGAGGAGAGTCGTGTTGCCTTGCACCGGGATGCTTGTAGTAGGGGGTTACAAGCTAGCGAGAGAGGGAAGTGCTCACAGGTCTCTTGTGAGTGTCTAAGTGTATGCAAGTCGTTTGCTGTTGGTGTGTATGTGTGAGTGAGAGCTTAGGGCTTCTCTCGTGGTCGGTTTCGTCTCTTGGTCGTTCTAAAGCTGGCCTCTGCTCTCCCTTTTATAGTCGCAAGGGAGAGGTAAGTGCAGCGCTTACAATGCTACGTATGTTACAGTGGGGAGTTATCGTTCCTTGACTATCGTCAGCTACGGTCTTTTCTCCGCGTCTCTCCGCGTCTCCGGGGTATGGCCGTAGTGGTCGGCACGATCTTGGTGAGTTCCAAGGCGGCAACAGTCGTCGGATTATGGCATGCCGTAGGGTCGCAGCTGATGGAGGAGAAGGCGAGGAAGGACAAGGCGACCACCCGAAAGCAGAAGAGGGCGCGGAAAGTGGAGGAGTCCTCCCAGCGCCGCCGCCGCCTGAGGGAGGCCGGGGAGCCTGAGGTGGATACCCCCACCGATGATCACGGCGACGACGATGATGAAGAAGAATATGATTTTTCCATCTTTGATTTGATGGAATCTGACCGGCCGCTTGTGGCCACACAGCCCGCGGTGGGCGCTGACGAGCCTGGAAAGGCTCCGCTGTCAGTGTCCGCCGGCGGAAGTGCCGGGGTTCGTGATCTGAACCCTCAGGCAAACCTGCCGGAGACCGCGTCCAAGGACGCGGCTCCTGGCAGGGCGATATCAGGAGGCGGGGCTCCGCCCGCCATCAGCGGCGTGGCTCGGCCGGAGGGGCCGGGGACGGGCTCAGGCCCGGCGCCCGAGATGCCCCGAGGTTCCAGCAGGGGGACCGAGAGTCTCCTGTTTCGGCGGACCCTCCCTGCCGACGCGTCGTTGGTCGGCGCGGCAACCGAAGGCGGTGAGTGCTGGGGAGACGCCGCCGGAGCCGGAGCCCACCGGCGCCAAGACGTCGGCGCTTGAGCTGGGGCCCTCCCAGGCTCAAGCTTCCCCGCCGAGGGGTGGTGACGTCGGGACGAACCCCGCCGGCTAGGCGGAGCCCTCGTCACTGGGCGGCGCTGGTCTGGACGCCGGGTTGGCACCCACTCCTCCGCCGCCGGCGCAGCCCACATCATCCGTCGTCTCGCCGAGCGTGGATGCTGCGAAGAAGAGGGTGATTCCGAAAACGAGGTAAGTATCTTTACCTATAATTCCTTCTGGTGGGGATCCTTTTATGAGTGCTCCTTTCTTCCTTCTCTGCTTCAGGAAATGCTCGGGGGCGGACCTCCAGGTGTCGCACCTGAAGGTCCTGAAGGTGCGGAGCCATGACACGGCCGGGGGAGTGCCCGGTCGGCGGGCAAGTAAGTCCGTCCCCCCGCAGGTCCGCCCGTGGCGTCCGAGACTCCTCCCTCGGGGAGGCTATCTCGGTGGCGGCCGCCATCGTCGTGCCCGTGATCGACCAGGAGGCGGAGCCAGCGCGGGCTTCCGAGGCCTCGGCCGTCGGTTCCGGAGACGCCTCGGGAGCGCCAGCCGATGCCGCCCCCACGGAGCCTGCTGCCACGGGGTCGTCGGCCGTGGACGTCACGCAGGAGCTCCCTCCGCCCGTGAGAAGACCCCCTGGGCGCTGGCCTTGAGGGAGCCTCAAGCCTCGGAGCTAA